>OY282641.1:23297309-23982309 GCA_958299015.1 Tetanocera ferruginea
TTTAATCTGAAGAACACTTCTACTTCGACCAACGCTATATTGCGTATATCTTAAATGATACGTCTTCTAAATCAGTCTCCTCAATTATTATTAGAAAAACAAACTGGGGAGTTTACATAGGGCCTTGACAAAGAATTTGCCACCAGGTGCATTAGGAAAACTAAAATCGGCAGTAGATTTGGATAAACTCATCGATCTACTCGCCAAAAAAATGAATTACATCCGCATGTTCAAAGAGCAAACCAAAAGTGAACCTAAACCTAAATGCTGGTCTTCTGAGCTCAACTGCTTAAGAACTTATTGCAGAAGATTCTTCAATAAAGCAAAAAGCTGTGGATGACTAGATTGCCTTCAAAGTAGCTCTTAAACTTTTTAAAACTGAAACAAGAAAAGTTACAGATCCTCATGGAAGCAATTCTGCCAAAGAATTGAAGAAAACTCAGAGGTAACTAGGCTGTGCAAAAGTCCTGCTACCAAGTTTTTAGACAAACACTTCCAAGGTTGTTTTGCGACTATAAGTACACACCTGCTACATCACAGCGGCTTATGACAGGATGCTGAACACATAGTCTCTGATAAGAAAATAAAATTGGAGGTAAACAGTTTCAAACCGTGCAAGTCTCCGGGACCCGACTGTCTCTGTCTCTGTCTCCGCATCGAAATACAAGAAGCCGTAGCTACAATTATAACTTGGACAAACTCTGTGATTCTAGAGTAAATCTGGATAAAACAGAGCTGATTCTTTTTACCAGAAAATATAAAATTCCGTCTTTAATACCAACTCGGCTGAATGGTTCTGAACTATCTCTCATCTACCTCTCCATCCTTTGATGGGGGATATGGCACTCTATTCCCTGCCAGGTCATACTGGAAACGCGGAGCACCATGGAAACGATGCGTCTATATTTCTACACCTACGGGTCAAAACTAAATGTCAAGGTAGGCTACGGGGTTCTACTCAAAGCAGCTAGGAGATTCCCTTTGCATGTAGTCTGCATGATCACTGTAGCGTTTTCCAAGCTGCAATTTTGGCAATAAAGTAGGTTGCTTCATGGCTATTTAAGTACGTAGTCTCAAAGCCAGAAATTTTTATATTTTCCGACAGCCAGTCTGAGATCAAATCATTCGAACAAGTAACCAATAACTCAACATAAGCCAAAGAATGCCGTATTTTATTGCAGGAAATGTCTAGATATTCTAGCATCAAACTGGGTACCTGAGCATGTAGGCGTTAAGAATAATGAAAATACAGATGAGCTTCCTGGTCAGCGCTTATACTAAACTGAAAGCCAAACCCAGATGGGCTGAACTCGCGGTCTGTAAGATTTTCAAGCCTTTTTGACCGTATTTTATTCTCAGAATCTGAAGTCGGATTCAAAAAATTCAAGGGCCTCGGTAGTCGAGTGGTTGGCGTGCTTGACTGTTACCCCAGAGGTTCCGGGTTCGAATCCCGGTCTAGCCATGGTCCTACGCTTTTACCTTTCCTTAATTCTTTCCTCATTTCTAATCAATTGAAATTAAAATTCATCAATATATACGACTCTGGAAGTTGTAGTTGGTGGTAGAGATGTTTGTGGAATGAGAATGCTTTATAACTCGAATTGCCTGAGGTAAAGTCATAACACTTGACTCAGGTTCAAATTCGCATATTAACATAGCTCTCCGCCACACATACAATATTTTACACTTCTTTCACTTGATTTCACTTTCTCACCTACTTATATAACTTCACATTTTCTGAACAAAGACAGACTTGACAAAAAAAGAACCTAAAAAAAAAGATGATGCATATATTTTTTCAGAATTTATGGATCTAATCCAAAGTTGGTATACATAAGAGCGTTTTTTGAGTAACAGATAAGGAATATTGTATCAGATTCGGAAAATTTCCAAGATTTTGGATTCAAAATGGCGGTTATGTTATTCAAGAACAATTTTTTTAAATTTTTTCGTGCCATTTTTTATAAATGCTATCCTTTTTTTACCGGTTTTTTGAGGTTACAAAAAAATACTGACGTGCTGGCTTAATTCTGACAGCAGATTCGTGATCAGTAGGCAAAAATACAACGAATATCATATCACATGAAAAGTAAATCCAAATTTTTTATTTTTTATGTGACTGTGTTAATATGAAAAAATAATAAAAATAATTAAATAATAATTAATCAAACAAATAATAACCCCATTGCGAAAGCTTAAAAGGTTCGAATAGAAATGTTTGTAGAATGAGCATTAAAATTGATTTTTTGCTTGGCTTCGAAATTGAAAAAAAATACAATTATTACAACAAATGTATGCTACAGTAATTAAAGTCCAAACACACTAATTCACATCCTAGAACATTCACACAATAATGTTTATGCATACATATATATATAGGATACTCCTGATAAAAAGTAATATTCAAAAATATTCTAGAACCTAGATGATAAAAAAAATACGTACTACAACTATATGACTGTAAATATTTATTTATTAAAAAATTAACTCTTATAGTTTACGTAAAGAATTTAACGAAACCAATTAACAATTTTTAATGTTTTGAAAAACTTACAGATTATAAAAATGTATTAAAAAAAATTTATAAAAATTTTATGCCATATTTACGACTTCATAAAAAAAAATGTTGACGGAACAATTATTTTTTTTTTTTTTGTTCTTCTATAAACGAACTTCCCAATCATTCTCTTTTTGAATTTTAATAATAATATTTTAAATAAATTAATTTGTTACATTGAAGACTTGCCAAAATAAAAACAAAAAAAAAATAATTTTAACGGATTTTTATTATTTTTAATTTTCCTTCATGGACCATTTCAATCATGCTCATGTAAAAATAATTTCAAAATAAAATGAAAATATCGTTTTCCAGCACAACATATCGCATGCCAAGACGATATTTTTTGAAAAAATAAAAAGCTCAAAGAAAACAATTTCTTGCCCATTATTTTATTATTTAAAAAAATTTTGAAATAATTTAAATGCTCAACATGAGGTACAAAAATAAAGGTACCAAAAAACAAAAATTATATTTAATAAAAACCTTAAAACCATCATATTCTAAACATTTACCTCATCATGAAAACACAAAAATAAAGAATAAAGCATATAATATATATATATATATAAAATATATATAAAAATAACACAAACACACACATATTAATATATATAAACCTATACATAATAATAAACTATTATTTGCAGAAAATTTGTTAAAATTTTTAAAAATGCATAAAATTGTAAGAGAGATAAAAATAGATGAACTTGTATGAAATGTGAACGAAAATGAACGGCAAAGCTTTATAGATTTAAAGAAACCAAAAACAAAAGAAACATATAAAAAAAATAAAAACAAGCAAAAAATTAACATTTCAAACTAAACTAAAATTACTGTGAATAAAACTTTTATGAAAAGTAATAAATTTAGTAAATGTTTTTTTAAAAGCTTCTATGATTTCACAATAGTTTTGTTTTCGTGCATAAAAAAATTGATTAATTATAATTATAAATAATATGCAAAAATACTTATACAAAAACTAATAATATAAAAGTAAAATTAGTAATTATGTATTTTTATAGAAAAAAAAAAAAAAAAACGAAAACACAATTAACTAGGCAAAACCACAAATAATTTTAAAAACTCAACAACATATAACTAACACGCAACTTAAGTTAAAATTTTAATTATAAATATAAAAATAATTAAAATTTAAATTTCATATGGCAAAATTAAAACAAAAAAACATACAACTGTTACGAACAAAATTTAACAAGTTACTTAAATATATATAAATAATTAACAAGTTGAATTTTTCTCAATACATAAAAGCAAAATTTTAAAATCAAAATCAAACGCATATAAATAATTTTTCATAAATATTAAAAAACAAAAAAAAAAAATCTACTGTAAAAAGCAAATTAACAACAACACTATAAAAATTATAAGCAAAAATGAAACACAAAAACAAAAAGAAAAATATTAAAACTACAAAAAAAAAACAGTATTAATTTTAAATTTGAAGAAAACTATTATATATATTATTTTAAACAAAAATTTTATGCAAAAAAAAATTAAAAAAAAATAAATATTCAACAACAAAAGTATTTATTTGAAAAAAAAATATAACAAAAAATACAGCAATTGAACTTTCCAAAAACTTTTAATTAAACTAAAAGTATTTTTAACAGTATTAATGCAAAAAAATATACAAAAATACATTAAAAATTATATTTGCATTTTGTTAACAAAAACAAAAAAAAAAGATATATTTAATACATATAAAATTATATTTAAAAATTTTTTAGTACAGTTTCAGAAAGACAGAAAAAAATGAATTAAATGCAAATTAAAAAATAAAGTTGTTTAACATTAAATATATATTTCCATAACAACAATTTGCAAACAATTTAAATAAATTGATACTTATATATTTTAGCAGTAAATAATTTAATACATATATATATATATATATATATAAATTAAATATATATACACAATTGCATATAAAACACAAGAAAATATATCTAAATATATATAATAATAAAAATTATTATATATATATTAAAACTAATTTAAAAATTAGCATTACAAAAATAAGTTAATAAAGATTATAAAGAACAAGAAAAACAATAAAATTGCTTGTGTTATTTTTTCAGACTCTGGAAATTTTTGAAAATGAACTTTAAGTTAACAGTTAAGTTAACTTACTTACTTAGGTAGCCGTGGACAACCCAATTTCTTCCTCGGGTTTCCTCGGCCTGATCATACCATCGGAAGCATGTTCTTCCTCTTCATTGTCGACTCTCGGCTTTCGACTCAAACATTTTTTTCGCTGGAACCTCTTCATTTTGAAAAAATACACAACAATACATTAACAATAGAGTTAAGCTTCTACAGCTTTTTCGCATTTTCTCAGCATTAACCCATTGGAAGCCCAGACCCACAGCATCAAAAAAATTCAATGATAAGGATTGCAGTGGCTCGAAACAAGTTATTGTGGAAAAAGTTTACCCACAAAAGTTTGCATTGCGCTCATGGATCTAATTACAGAAAAGCTTTGAGTCTACTTTTGACCTTTTGGCAAGTTTTTGTGCCAAGACTGCAGCAGGAATACCATTGGGTCCAACGCCAAAATCCTCATTGATTGGTCTCAATATTCTTTAAAATATCATCAGAGGCAAAGGATATAGATTCCGAAAAGATCTTGGGTGAAGAATTCATGTAGTTAAAGTATCCTTCATCAGGATTAAGCGAGTCTGAACAAAAATATTCCTTGAAAAGATTGGCAAAAAGGCCAGAAATTATAGCAGGATCGTCCGTAAATCCATCCAATTTTTTCTTAGTATTTATGAACCCCCAAAATCTCTTTGGAGCAGACAATATTCGCAGCTAAATATTGTTTAACATTTATTATATAATACAGCTGAGAAATTTTGAAATTCCAGAAACGAAGATTCTTAGATATCTAGGTCACTTGAGTCCAAACTACAGATTCCTGTTGTTGCGAGGAATTTTTAAATCCTTTGCGTACCAAGGGTACGCTGAGTTTTTCGCAAATTTGAGGCTTTATGATACGGACTGAGAAATTATAACAAAAAGTTTTTAACAAAAAAATTAACGGTTTCATCAAGCTTATGTCGATTTATATATTCTTAAATTACGCTAAGTTTATTGTAAATTATATGTTTCAACACCCTCTATTGAACTCGAATTAACTTTAATCTCTCTATCCAATTTATACCAAATAGTCAATGTTGGATGATTTACATAAATAGTAGTAAGAGCATGGAAGGCCCTCTTAACAATTACATTGTTAATGTCCGTAGTTATGAACAGGTTAAAAAGTCTTTCCAGACTATCATAAATACAGCTCACTTGTTGTAAGTCAGAACATATACTATCAACGAATATATGCAAAGGAGATCTACTTCAATAATTTATACTTTATTCATTAGCGCAACCAAAGGGGGGTTTCGGGGTTTAAACACCCCCGACCCACAAAATTATTGTAGTACCAAGCAAAATAGCATTCAGCCAAAGTGAGGCACATGAAAAGCAATCACACGTCTTATGAAATGAGTGAAAACCCCAAATGTATATTTCAAATCGATTCTAGTTGATGCATAATCTTCTAAATTAGTCATATTTTATTCCTTCAGGCTGCACATTAAGTCGGCTCGATTTTGTTTGGAGACAAAAAAAGTGAGCCGGACACCCTCTCAAAAGTAAGAGGAACCTACTCTTAAAACTATAAAATGTTTTTTTAAACACCTATAAAAGGTTTTTTTTTTCTTGGTATTCACATGCATTTAAGCTTATTGGAAAAGTATTGAGCTCTTCTTTCTTTTGGTGTATCGTATGGTGTGGTTTAATCAAAACTGAGTACTTTGAAAAATACGTTTTTTTTATAGGTGTTTAAAAAAAAATATATATTCGAAAAACATGAATTTTGTACTGCAGCGTATTTTGGCGTACATTTTACTAAAAACTGGTTACCAGAAATCGATTTTGCATACCTAAAAACCCAGATGTACCCACTCATACAATACAGGGTTTTCCAACAATAGGTGTTATTTTGATATTCAAAGAAAAATGTCATTTTTTGAGATAAATGATCGAATGTTTATTTCATAATAAAGAGGAAAGTATGCCGTTATTAATGAAAAACAACATCAGCCAAATGGCCACCACCACCACGCTTACAAGACCATATCCTTTTCATGAATTTTTCCATAACAAAATCGCAAAGTGGCTGCCCTATGTCCTCGATAGGCTGACGAATTCCATCTTTGAGGTCTTGAATCAACGCTGGGCTGTTGGCGTAGACCTTATCTTACAGATCTCGGTGACCGTCTTGTTGAAAGTTAACGTTGTCCAGATCAATACCATCCAACTCCGGCCATAAAAAATTATTAATCATCTCCCAATAGCGCAATCCACTCACCGTAACTGTTGATCCAACCTTATTTTCGAAAAAGTAAGGAAGCAGCAATATTCTCAGTTGTTCTTGAGCAGCGAGCACGGGTTTTATTCTTCACATAAGTAACTTGTCCCAATCAATGGAAAGAAGAGCTCAATAATTTTCAAATAAATTTAAATGCTTGTGATTATCATGAATAATAAAAATTTCTTCTTTAAATTGTCTTTTCCGTCTTTTTTTATAGTTATTTTAAACATCTATAAAACAAACTCTGCAGAATTATGTTTAAAGTGAAGTCATGTGATACATTACAAAAATAATTCCGATTGACTTTCGAAACTGGAGAAAAAAATTGACAATTCCTAATTTTCCATCGTATTTTCCAAAATTTGTTTTTTAAAAGTTTCTTTAAATTGTTAAATATAAATATATTAAATATTATTATTAGGCAAAAAGATGTTGGTTTGATTTTTCTTCTGTTCTCCAGTTTATGTCCAGGACATATTATAGTTATACAGTATTACTTATTCCAATGAGCAAATGCTGACTTCAATCGAAATAGTATATTTTTAACGATAGGTCCTTACTAAACCTTTTAACAATAGGTATTTTCTACACATTTCCAAAGAGCCCTCATTTATAAAATCGGATAATATTTGCGCAATTTTGAGGAATTTTCATGAAACTGATGTTGAAAATACAATGGAAGATTATGAATAAGGCTTTAAGAGTCGATATTAAAGGTTATTTCATCGGCTATTTTGGTGGCGAGGGACTCAAACGATTTTTTTTTTAAATTCAGACTCTTTGGTTTTCATCCCAAGGTTTCAGAAATTTAGCGTTTTTCGCTTTTGGAATTGAGCATAATTAGTATTTACCAAAGGACGAATTTTAAGGCAAGTGCCAGCCAATTGGATATTTTTACAACGAAATGAAGTATGGATGAAAAATGTTCACTGTGGAAAAATTTCATTTTTGCTGACCCTATGGGGCCCTAACAATCTTCGTACAACTGCCGAACAAGAAAAAAATCCGTGAAACATCATTTCTTGATGTCTTAAATCAACCTTAATTAAAAGATCTTAAACAATGCTGAAGCAAGTTTATTTTTAAACGACCGCTACCACTGCTGTTCATCTTCTGTACGAACAAAATGTGCTGACAGTGACCGTTTTACATTTTTTTTTTTTTTTTGTAAAAAAAAATTGTTGCTGGCCATGCCTGAAGTTTGAACAAGAACCATAAGTGCAAAAATTGAAAGCACTACCGTTACAACACAGCCGCTACAATAACGTAAAATCGTTTTTATATAAGTTGTCTTTTGATAAAACCCCCCTCCCCCCCCCCAAAAAAAATCCTGGTTACACCCGCCCCTGCAGTCAACGTTTATATTAAAATCCAGTTTCAGTCTTATTAGTATATCTTCGAATAACTTACCAAAATATGAAAGTAAGGATATTGATCTAAAATTGTCTGTATTGTAATTATCAGGTGATCACTTTTTAATCAAAAAATTTAAAATATTATCTAATCTACAAGATTTTTTGTTTTTAAATTTTTAATCATTAAAATATCGTCAGTATTAATGAAGTGAGAAGAAGCAGTGCTGTTTGAAAATGAAAAATTGTTATCAAAATAAAATATGAAATCAGGGCAAATTGATAAAGTTGATGAAATTGTATTTTTAAACTCGGAAATATCAGATCTAGAAGGTGTGCTTTCTATTACTACACATTTCATTTTCATTTATTATAAGTGTATTGTTAACTTTTAATATATCACAGAAAGCATTTGTTTTTTTTTAAGAGTTTTTTTTCAATTTAATTATACGCGGCAGGGTCAGGCTTAATTTTTTTCTAATCTTTCATTAAAAATTTAAGCTTAACCAAGTTCAAAATATAATTAAATTGACGTTGACTTTATTAAATAAACTCATTTAAGTTTTAGTCATTTTTTTAGATAATTTGAAAAATTTTGAATTTATACGTGATACTATTGCTCACGGTGTCGGAATAGCAATAAAAAACAATCAATTTTATAAAGTACTTATTTCTGATATATCCTTCCCAAACGTTTTTGTCGCTATAGATTTTTTTTAATTGAGAGTGTAGTTAAAAAATTTCTTTTTGGATGTATTTATTTACCTAGCAACCTTCAAGCTTCTGAAATTAATAATGGTTTCTCTAAAATTTGTAATTTCTCAAACAATTTGGTATGACGGCAAGTTTATTAGTGGTGATTTTAATTGCGTTAACGTTTAACTGTATTTTGGGCGATAGAATGAATAATTGTAATGGAAAGTCTTTATTAAGCTGGTTATAGGAAAATTCTAAATGTTCTAAATGTTATTAAGCTGGTTACAGGAAAATTCTAAATGTTACTCGAATTTGTCATATAAAACCCTCGTATCCAAACGGTTCATCATTTTTAGATCAATTTTTAATAAGTATAGGAACATTATCGACTTAATTGATCAAAATTTCGAAATATCAAGTTTATCAACCTTTTCTGATCACTAACCTTTAAAACTTAAAATAAAAATATTCTAGAATTTGATATTTTAATCCTTGTTCTTCCTATAAAGACGCAAATCGGAATTATTTTAGATCAGACTTGGATTTTTATCTCCAGGATACAATTCACCCCATCTAACCGAAATCTATGTAATTTTGAAATAGAAAACTATGTAGAAGTATTCACTGAATCCATAAACTCTGTTATGGAAAAACATGTGAAATTAAGATTTTAAAAATAAACGGTTTTTGATATCAGATGATAAAGAACGTCTTTTGACATTAACACTCATTGCAAAAAAAGCTTAAAAGATTGTATCATAGTAACTTTAACAGAGATAGTTCTGGGGCCTTACTCTATAACGCGATTCGAAAGTTAAATTGTTCGAATTCGGAAATTTGATACTCTGCAATTCGACTTTCGCATTAAATATTTTGACATTTCTTCTGTATTTTCACACAGATTTTCGCATTTTTAACGTTAAAAAGTCAGTTATGCTATCTTTAACTGAATATTTGATGAAACGATAAGTTAAGTCACTATCACTAATGCGAAAGAGTAACATATTGAAATTTTAATTTCGAATCGCATTTAATTTTCGAATCGCATTGCCTTTCGAATCGGGTTACAGAGTAAGGCCCCTAGAATACAAGTTTCTTTCCAGACAAAGGCAATTATTATATATTATAATAAAAAATATACAAGTTTTCCTAATTTAACATTCCTAATTTAACATGATTAATTCAAGTTTTAAACGATATTTCAGCAATTATTTTACCAGCTAGTATTATTCTACTATTATATTTAATTTAAAAAATGATTTTGTTCTTTTAACTGATATTATGTTATGTTTAATTCGACCTACTACATAATAGTTATGACTACGGTCCGGATGTTGATGACTGCATCTTTTTTTTGCTTCTTCAGAAACATAGCATATCTATTTTAAATGATCACTTAGATGCTCTAGTTACACCAAACAAAATTTATAAGGGCATTTTTTTGGCATTTAATAACATTTCTTAAAGTTGTTGCATTTTCTTTGCATTTTTATAATTTAGGAGCATTTTATATCGTTTTTGCATTGTCTTTTGCTTCTTAGGTTTTTAAAATGTTATGCATGGAAATTCCAATTACATATTTACTATTGCTCATTTCATTTTTTCTTTTTAAAATTAATGTTACATATATGCAGCGCCGTATATGGTAAAAGCTGGTTCAGCTATCCAGAGCTTTTACTCTAAAATGATTCATGTAACTTGTCTCGCAAATGCGTTACATAGAGTTGCAGAGACTATCAGACATGAATTTGAAGTCATTGATAAGTTGATAGCAGAAACAAAAAAGATTTTTGTAAAGGCACGATTGCGAAGAAGCGCTTTTAAAACCATTGCACCTGGGATTCCATTGCCTCCAGAACCAGTTATTACACGCTGGGGCTCGTGGTTGACTGCCTGTGAATATTACTGTGACAATTTTGAAGCTATAAAAAAGGTTGTAATACAGGCATTCAAAGGCAATACAGAAAAGTTAACTTTTATTTAATAATACCGAAATCAAGGGTCAATTAGCCTTTATTAAAAGCAATTACCTAATTTTACCAAAAATTATTGAAAAACTAGAATCGAGGTGCTTAGAATTAGAATGCGGAGTTAATATGATTGAGCAGCTTAAAGAGCAGTTGAGTTGTGTCACGGAGGAAGTAGGAATAAAAATTTTTGAGAAATTTGAAAATATTGTCAATAAAAATTCAAGATTCAAAATTTTAGCTAAAATTTCAAAAATTCTTGGTGGCCAAAATTTTAATACTGAAAACTTAGAATTGACAGCCAATGACTTAACACATTTTAAATATGCACCTATAGTGAGTACGGAAGTGAAACGCAGTTTTTCACTGTTCAAAACTGTTTTGGCAGACAATCGAAGAAATTTTACATTTGAAAATTTAAAAAAGTACATTATTATATGTATATTGTAATGAATAAAACTTCTTTGAAAACATGAACTTAAAAGTCAGTTTTTTAAATTTTTAATGCATTTTTTTGCAATTTTCAGTGCTTTTTGTCATTTTTTATATTGCATTTTTACTTATTTTTTAGGTCATCAACATCCGGACCCTAGTTATGACAATTGTCTTCGACGTTTTTGCCTCGCAGATGTACAAATGTTTCTGATTACAATGCACATCGTTCATAAAATATTCATCGTTTATGCGTTTTAAATGTACGGAGTTCTCAATGCCATTCAAATTATCAGGTTGCCCTGTGGCCCACCATTTCGTGTAGACCATAGGTTTTCCCGTACTTAACCATCTAAAATTGCCTTCGTTTTCGATATCATTTCCTGATGTCCAGAGGACATCATTTAAGCCCAGTGCGACTAAATGCTGGGAAATAGCATTCATTTCATCTTCCGACTCAATGGTGGCCAAATTAGCATCCATGGCGCGACAAGCATGTGCAGCGTTTATCCAGGTTAACTATTTGTTCAAAAAGTAATAGTATATTTCACAATGAGTACATTAATTTTCAGTTAGTTATAATGTATTTGCCAAACCTTTTGAGTGATCTCAATAAAATAGTACTTCTGACCAATTCGTACAAACGGTTTCATATCGACATCATCGTTACATTTGTTGGGATAGTCTAAAAACATTTTAACATTTACAAATTTTACATTTTAAAATTAAGTTATTTCATTTAATATTTTACACATCTTAAAAGTGAGTATTCTATCCACTATTTTGAGAACTGTTATATACGGAGGTGTCATGAAATCCATTAGCTATCGGAATTGATTTTAAAATCGACAAGAAATTAACTTTGCTGTCATGAATTCTGACAATATTGGTTTTATGTTCGAATCGGACATTTATTACATTTCGAACACACAAACAATAATGTCGGAATTCATGACACCAAAGAAAGTTTCTTGTCGTTCTAAAAATCAATTCCGACATCGATTGGATTTCATAACACCCCTGATATTTACGTTCAAGTATTTCCGACAGCATTTCAAAACTATTCACTAAAGCACAACAAATCACAAATATTATTACAAAAATTATTTCTTTCATATTGTTTAAAAATAAAAAATAAAGCGTTTCACTAAAATATTTTGTTGACAATCAAAAGTTGCATTTCAAGCAACTGAGGCTGTTTCTTTTTTAAATCACTGTTTATATAGTGGCACAAAGCATGAGGCTGTTTCGTTTAAGAATTAAGAGAAAGCAATAACGATTACAGTTTTATATATATATTTAATAAATAATTATTTAAATTTTGCTCAACAAACATGATGATTTTTATATCTAATGTTGACATTTTTTATTTAAAATCGCTGGAATTTTGCCATGAAAAACAATAAAGAAAACAACACAATAGAATTTGCTAAATTATTTTTTCGAGAATTCACGTTCAATCGCAGCCACGTAGTGTAAAATTCGAGCAAATATTGAAAATTAAAATAAAAAAAAAAAAAACCAAAACAAATCTCAGTGGAAATGTCAGTGCAAGATTTAAAATCATCGAAAAAAAAGTCGCTCTCAATTCGCTCTGTATTAAAATACTGTTCATAACAGACTGTTCAGCTCTCAGCCATCTGAAAGAACAACAAATGTTACACGCAAAGAATTAAATTTGGAAGATAAATAATTTCGAATACCTTTACTCGTTCAGGCAGCAATAAAATTAAAAGTAAGGTATACAGTAAAGCCAGCAAGTTATGGCTTATTTATTGGTTGTTCCATTAAGCCATGTGGTACTTTGATTTTGAATAAAACGCAAACGGTTCTGATTTTTCCAAATATTTAACTTCGTTCGATAGGTTACATAATAGGATTATTATTATACTAGTACTATGCCGTAGATTTCTTATTCTTTCTGCCATATTTTCGATGACATTTGTATGTCAGTATGGACCGAATCACCGATGTAATATTGCTTTTCAAGTCTGGAATAGTCTTCGGATCATCCACATAGGCTTTATCTTTCGTGTAACCCCGAAGAAAAAAGTCTAACGGCTAAATGTAATCGCATGATCCGGGCAGCCAACTCACATCACCGCAACATTTTCTCTTATCTCAGTTAGTTCTTCTTCTGTGACTACGTTGTTACTATGAAGAGCCAAGATTAACTTTTTCTTCTGAATATCGCAAGGAGTAAATCTAAACAGCAATTTTTGCGGAGCTTGATCTGGTCTTATTTTTCGTTAATTGTCCATTGAATGTTGTGAACATTTAAGTCCCAGTGTTTGTCATCATTAGTCGTTGGCAAAAGCATTAACAACAGATTTGTATTGGTTCGTGCAGCATGCCCGTTAGCTCTGGGTGTACGTAGTGCGTTTAAAATATGTTTAATATCATTCTCATGGCAATACTTTCTTAAATTTTTCTCTGTAAACGCTGTTCCTCTATCCGTTACTATTCGTCTTGGCACTAACTTCATTCAAAATGTCGATGACATGTTTTGTATCTATACTTTCGACTGCACGAACTATGGTGTATTTTGTAAAAGCATCTACCAGAACTAGAATGCGTTCATTTCGTTTTGAGATCCGTGAAAAAGGTCCTAGATGATCCAAATGTATGGTGTCAAACGGTATTGGACCCACGTTGTTTGTTGTAAACACATTCGACGCATTTGTTGATAAAAGATTTTACAAAATTCCGCATGCTCGAAAACCAAAAATATATTTGCAGTACTTCGATAGTGTTATCAACTCCAAGAGGTCCAGCTCTTTCATGATATTCTTGAACCATTTTCCATCGTAGAGATTAAGAAACTACCCATAAATTCTTTCCGGTTACTTTTCGAAGCAGTCGTCCATTTTTAGCTTTGACTTTCTCTGCAATTTTGTGAATACTGGAATCCATCATCTGCATAGCTAATAACCAATCACCTTGATCTAAATTAGCTTTAGCCACTCGAAGCGAAGCTATATCCAACTCTTTTGCGTCTTGATTTGGTGTTCTACTCAGTGCATCGACATGTTCCATGCGTTGTCCCGATCTATGTTCAACTTTAATATCGAAATCGTGAATTCGAAGCCACCATCTTCCGATTCGAGGACTGCACTGCAATCGTTTACCACCTTCACCTCTAAGCCATAAACGTAATATCGAAATCTTTCCAAAGATTCGACTACTGCCAACTGGTTTCCAGCTCGTAACTGTGATAGTTCTGCTCTTTGTTTGCTCACTCTG
Source organism: Tetanocera ferruginea (assembly GCA_958299015.1). NCBI lineage: Eukaryota > Metazoa > Arthropoda > Insecta > Diptera > Sciomyzidae > Tetanocera > Tetanocera ferruginea. Next base: position 23,311,950 of record OY282641.1, read on the forward strand.
CTGTAAAAAGCTACCGGTTTTGTTTTATTCTTTTCACGTTATAGTAGTACGCCTGCCAAACCAATCAAACTTGCATCCGTGTGAATCTCGTATCCTGCTTCCATCCTGTACGCCGCAATGACTGGTTGTGTTGTGTTGTGTTCATTCCATAGTAATTCTCTCAATGGTTCTGACTTTATGTCAGTCTTATCTGACTAAAGGTGGTGACCGTGGCGTGCAGGTTAAGTGTGTGGATTAGCACGCTCGGAGCCCGAGTTCGATCCCCAGTCGTGGCGAAAAGTTTTTTCAATAAAAATTTTTCTGATCGGTCACCACCTCTCTGCAGACATGAACTTAAGCCGTTCGGAGTCGGCATAAAACATGTAGGTCCAGTTCTCGGTCAATTGTGTGCAAGCATTTCATAACACACACAACACAATTGATCATAAGAAGCTTGGTCAAAGTCCGTTCAAGGGCTGAATTGGCCAATTTTGTTGTTGTTTTTTCTGACTTTATGGCATATCCTGAAACAAATTTTCTAAAATACCCCAATAAGCCAAAAAACTGACGAATTTCTGTCAAATTCTTAGGTTGTCGAAAATTTTCGATTGCTGTAGTTTTTACAATACCAGAACTTATTCTACCTGGAGAAAGTTGATGCCCCAAAAATTCGATTGTGTTTTCAGCCTCATCTTCGAAACAAAAAACAGCCCGATGATGCCTCCGATAAACAACACCAAACAGTGACTCGCGATAGATGCATTGGCTTCTCCACGTTCACTTGTGGATTTTCCGAGCCACAGATACGGCAGTTTTGCTTGTTAACATAGCTGCCGAGTTGGAAATGAGCGTCGTCCAAAATATGATTTTTTGGAAAAAATCATCATCTTCAGCAATCATTTCACCCAATCAGCGAATGTGCGACGTTGTGCGTGGCCACAAGGCAACAGATGCTGCGTTAATTGAACTTTATATGGCTGCAACTTCAAGTCCAAGCGCACAATTCGATGTGGAGGTCGTGGAAATGACCATTTGTTGCGAACGATGGCGAACAGACTTTTACGGCAGCAATATTCTCAGCACTGCCTGATTTCCGCACTCTGGTTGGCTTCGAAACAGCAAGTATGGACTTGTTTGATAAAATTTATTCACAATGTTGTTGCGCACAGTTGTTTCACTGATGGTGGTGGTGATTGTGACGCCATTTTTGGTAAATCGATCGTAGCGTTTTCACCATCGACTTGGAATTTAATATCCAAAATTCGACGATTTCAATGCATTGTTCTTTTGTATAGCAATCCATTACTAAATCCGATACTGTCACAATGGAAATCACAAAAAAATATGGCGGACAAGGGTCGACAATGCAGATATTAATCGTTAACAAAGGACCACACCTGCTATTGGAATACCCTTTACTTTTTAAAGAAATAAAGAAGTCCACTGTTTTTCCTTTAAAAAAAAGCAAAAGTTAGTCAAAATAGCCTTGACTGCTATATCTATTTTATTGTTGCTGCTTGTTACCTGTTATGCATTCCATATCCACCGACTTAATGAAAAGTTAGTTACCACTAGTCACTGGCTCGTCATTCTCTTAAGCTTTTAGCATACTTTGCTTTGTCGTTACTGACAACGAACCATCAAAAATTAAAGGGCTGCTTGGTTCATCCGTCAAGTACCTTAAATGTCCGCTGAGGTTTTTTTAAACTGAATTCAGATGTTATATATTCGTGTTTTTTATACTTTAGCTTTAATTCTTTTAAAAAATTCAAGTTCAAATTTGAAGCTTTGTAAGCATTTGGAGTATCCAACAAAATCTTTACATAAAATTTTATTATAAGTATAAAAGTATGCTCCAAACCAGCGAGTTCTTTGAGAGAAATAATGTTTTGACCACGGAGCTTAAAAATTTTTAGGCAATTAATTGCATGTGCCATCCACCGAGTTTGATGCATAGCTTCAGGTGGCCGAATTGTAATTTGTGTTGTTGTTTTTCATTTAAAAAAGCTAATTAAGTTCAAGCAATTCTTTGTAGTCATCTCTGCAAACTTTTGCTTTTAATTTTTGTCGTTGTTTGTCTTTTAAAAAAGCAAAGTAAGTTCTAGCAATTCTTTTTAGTCATCTCTACAAACTTTTGCTTTTAATTTTTTACAGCGAATTTCACATTATCTTCACTTTTATTCTTCAAATAATTTTTTTAAATTATTTCGACTCTTTTCGAAAACTTTCGACTCCGATTTCATATTTAGTCGAATAAGTTGAAGCCATTTCTTTATCAAGTTTTTAAAAAGCGGCATATCTGCATATCTGCTAGTTTGGGGTAGCTTAACTTCAAAAACTGCTTTCAGCACTAACTCATAGATGTGATGTCGACAGGGGAAATATTTTAAATCTCTTCCGGCCAACTTTGTCGTCGCGTTGCAAATCTATTAAAGTGCTAAATACAGCTTCAGCTTGATTTTTTCCTGTGTAATTTTGTAACTCTGGCACGCTAAGAAGTTTTTCATCATTTTTGCCTGTGATAACTATAGGTAAGCGTTCAGACACACCATCATTAATACCCTAAATTGTTATTGAAGATAAGAAAATAGTTTTGATACAATTAATTTAATATAATTACCTTTTGAAGGTAAAAGCTTTCCAACCCCATAAACAGTGACGTTACTTGGTTGCGATTCTTTTTATTAATTTTGCACAATCACTTCGTAATTTCTCCCGACATCGGTGAATAGATATGTTGTTGATTATAAAATTCTCCACATTGTGACCCAACGCTTTTGCTGACGCCTGTAAAACAAAAACAGCATCACGAACACTTAGCTGACATCTATCCAAAACGGCCACCAACTTTGTCGTAATGAAATTAAGTTTTCCGCTTTTTGTAGTCGGACTAGGCAATTTTAATATTTATTGGTGATTGAATTTCTTCCACATCTTGAGCTGTAAATTCTGCCCAACTGTCTGAATTCGATAGTCATATTGCCGTTGTAGATATTTCTGTTGATAGCTTAAGTTTTTTGTACGCTTATTCTGGTCACGTATTTGGTTTTCCGTTTCTTTTTTCTTTATTTGAAAGTATTTTGTCTACAGCTTCATTAGATCCTATAGATTGCCTTTGAGAATTGTTAAACTTCTTTGATGTTAATAATTTTTAAAGCATTTAAAATACACACATTTTTTTAACTTTTGAAGTTTAAACTTCTTAAAGTTTAAGCATAAGGAGCAGCCTATTGATGGTGTTGTTTTCGCTTATTTTTTAGGAATTAAAACAAAAAGACTTGATTTACATGAATGCAATATTTTTCATAAATTTATTTGTTAAAATAGTTGACTTTTTTATTTATATTTTACAAATTCTATTTATATAGAATTATGGTTATTTTCTTTTGCTTTTTAGTACTGTTTGAGTGTTTTTTGTTAAATTTTCTATTGTAGCGTTAAGTTGCTTTTCTTTTATTATAATAATTGCTACAATTTAAATATATTTTATGGTATATAAATAATTAATAAATCACGCTTTTAAGCTGTATTGTTTTTTTTTTTTTAAATTTAAATATTAATGTCGTACTTAATAATTTGCATGCCTGTGTGTGCAGAGTATGTTGTGTGTGTGTGTGTGTGTGTGTGTGTGTGTGGTTTTGAAATAAACGCTTACATATCAAACTAACCAATTGAATTAGTGTTTCTTTTTTAAAATTTGTATCGAATTTCTAACTATTTTAAAAACTTTTGTTACAAAACATTATTCATTATTAAACACTTTAGTTATTTCAAAATAGTTTTTTTTTTATTTTTTTTTTTTTAATGTTTTAATTTTATTAATAATTGAATTTTGTGTTCTTTTGCTATCATTCAAGTAGCTTTTTGCGACATAAACACACAAACTTACAAACACAGACTTGTATGCAAGTGGAAGTTCATGAAATAAGTTGGAGAAAGAAAAGCAAAGAAGAAAGAGCTGTAGAAAATTTAGCTCAAACAAAAGGAAAATTATTTTAAATTCTGCAATAGATTTCATAATATTTTTAGATGTTTTTTTGTTTCTTTTTGTTTTGTATATTTGAAAATAGTTCTTAAATGAAAGCTAAATATATAAATTTAAAGCATGTTAATAATTATACAAAAGAAAGAAAAAAAAATAAAAGATTATCACGTTTTCGTTAAGCAACAACCAGTAAATGTCGCAATAAAAGTTCAATATTAGAAAAAGTAAACAAACAAAAAAATATATATCTTAGCAATTAAGTGCAAATATCATTAATTTTGGTAAAAGTATTACAAGTGTTTGTTTAATGCAGCAATTTTGACAACTTCGAGTTAATTTTTAATAAGTTAAAATTAATGCGGTGCATATCGTCAGCTCAAAAAGGCTTTTGATTTTTGTTTTTGCTTTGTTTCTTGTTATTCATAACTGTTTTTTACAATTCTGTTTTAGCATTAAATTCAACAAACAAACAAATAAAAGAAAAAACACTTTTTAAAACTAGTTAATAACATTAGATAACTTAAAACTTAAAAGTGATTCAATAATTATTATTATGTTTAAACTATGGTAATGAAATTAATTTTAAATTTAGGAAAGCTTCAAATACGACGGTGGCGAGCACTTCTTGCGCAGAAATTTAATTATATACAGAGGCAGGCAAGACACCAGCGTTATGATGGAAACCTTCCACAGAAAGTCGTACGACCAAATAAACTCCCAATCTGCAAATTTAAACATAAGTTAAGATATAAATTGAAAATCCAAAAACAAAGTTATATAAAAAAAAACTAACCGAAATATTCATGTAGCACAGCTAAAGAGACGAGATAGAGCGTTAAACTGAACAACTCAGCGAGCACCATGAGTCTGCAAAAAACAAAAATTATAAACTTTTAAAAATTAAAACTTTTAGAAGCTCCAAAACGCACCTGTGCCACGTGCGCACCGTCAATGCCACCATTATCAGCTCCGTCATGATCAATGCCGAGAAACTAATTGCCACAATATGTATAAACTCGTCCTCGAACAATATGAGCGCGCCATACATTATAACACCACCCTGATATATGCTGATAAGCACCCAAATAAAGAACGTCTTATAGCTCAAGCTGCGCCCTTTGGAAAGATCTTTGTAGAGCTCTGGATAGGTTACAGCAGTCGTTGTGGTGATATCCTGATCAAGTACCAGCGAGAATACTGGAAACATGGTGTATAACGTGGAGTAGCCGACCATGAGAAAACCCTGATAGAGCGCAACAGAACTCAAATAGAATACCGCCGAAAATACAGCTTGCAGCGTGGTAATAATAAGTCCACGATGTATGACAAACTGTGAAAGTGCTGCTGAACGCTTGTACGAACGTCGTCCATGCACCAGCAACAACTTGGCAATATACGAAAATTGCGGAATGCTGAAATCACCCGCCAAAGAAGCCTGGCGACCTTCGCGTCCTTCGATGCCAACACCAGCATCTGCCTGCTGTATCATGCTGACATCATTGCCTCCATCGCCCACAGCACAAGTGCGTTTACCAGTGTGCTTCTGTATGAGTTCAACCACTTGTGCCTTCTGTGTCGGACTGCAGCGGCAGCAAACTACTGCTGGCGAAGCAGTAGCCAATTCTAGAAACTCTGGTCTATAGTATTGCAAGCAAACTTCCAAAGATTCACCCGAAATAACCAATGCCTGTCCCTGTCGACGTCGAAACTGATTCAGCTCCAAGTGCGCATCGGTGCGTGTCTTGACAGAGCGCAAAACATGCAGACCCTGATTGCGCCCAATCAGCTGCGAACTCTTGGCAATGCAACAGGCGGTTTCCAATTTGTCGCCCGTCAACATCCAAACACGCACACCGGCATTACGCAGCAACTCTAGTGTGGGTCGCACGCCCTCTTGCAAACGATCCTCAACGCCCGTTAAGCACAGCAGCTCTAGCTCACGTTCCAATGACTCAATAACGGCTGCTACTTTGGTCACGCGGTCGGTTACGCTCAAGCGTGCCGCATTATAACGCGTCTCAAAGTCATTGTATTGATCTTCGGTGAGCACCTTTTTAGCCACAACAAGCGTGCGAAGACCTTCGCGTGCCATATTGCCAGACACTTCGTTAAGCCAATCATTGTACTGCACTATGGCGGACATGACGACATCGGCACCTTTTAGATAGAATGTAATTTCTCCAGTATGTGAATCTTTAACAATAATGCCCATGCGTTTGCTTTCGCTGGTAAAGGGGAAAAGCTGCAGAATTTGGAAATGCAATAAGCCATCTGCAGCGGAGTGTCCTGGTGAAATAAGAAATAGATAATTAGTTATAAAGATTTAAAATGTTAAAAAACATATACATGAAAAATATTATATTAGATCTTTGTGGGAAGGAAATGCATGGATTTATTGGTTTTTTTTTGGCGAGATAATATATCGAAAAAGGCAACACTTTGTTTTAATATAAGAACACTGTATTTTTGTCTTGGCGATTCCAATCACTGGACATGAGTGTTGGGAAATATAATGTACCTAAATATATGAATAAAATGTAGGGAAATTCAGGTTTCTTATAGAATATTAAGCATGCGTTAATCTTGAATGCATTTGCAGTAAAAATGCAGCAAAAAATATATAAATATTTTTACAACTATTTTATGGAATAACTACAATTTGTGTTATCTTAGTTGCATGAAACATATGTTATTCATCACATGGTTTCTCGTTATTATGGTTAAACGTCAAAATTTCGATCAAATTCTCCACATCGAGAACTTTCTCAGGCAACAGTTTGATATCAGCGCTGTATATATTGCCAAAGCCTAAACCACAATATATATGTAATGGTGGTATAATTTCAGAACACACAACTGATGTTTAAATTACAGATTTTTCACTGATGATGCAGCATTTTGGTCAATTGATTTCCAACAAGCGTTAAGTGAGGATCTTTACTTCTACGACAGTCATGTTTTATCATCGACTAAATCCAAAAAATATTAAAATACATAATTGCTTGATATAACGTTTAAATGCTACAATTATACCCTGATCTAAAAGCAGAAGAAGGAATGTGTTATTAGCTTGCAAGAATAACATTCTTATATTTGTGTGTTCCGCCAAAGGATGACTGAGCGCTGACTTTATCGACAAGTAAAATCAGCAGAAATCATTTCACGTCTCGTTTTGTCGCTTTTTATCGTTCGGTGTTTTTTTGGCAACTCTGGCTTTCGGCTCTTACCCCTGCAGATACCTTGTTAGTTATGCTATTACTTAATTATACTAACGAAATCTGCAATGAATTAATTTTTTACTATTTTCAACAATTAATGGCCATTCGTTCATTAAAAGTGATAAATCCGAAATGAAGAGCAATTGAGTTGAGTCGTTTGTGTTAAAGTAAAACCGGAGTAAAACCGTTATAACACTTTGATGAAACGAAGCGAATTCATAAGTTATTAAATAACTCACTATAAGACATGGTGAAACGGTTTGAGTCCAAACTAAAAAAAAATTAAAGAAACGGACCTAACGAACAAATCAACAAAGTTTTAGGTTGCGGTTATAGTGAGCGCCGAGTCAGACAGGGAGGCAGGCAGGTAATGTGAACAAGCGAGATAGATAGCTATCTGCATCTCGTTTTTTCATACAGATTTCAGCCTGCCTGCCTGTCTGCCTGTCTGAATCACGTTCACTATAATCGCAGCCTTAGTCTGCAATTTTTTTGAAGCGAAACTGCTTTAGCCTCGTAAAGTGGCAATATAGCGAATTAAATTGAGGAGTAAAACCGAACTCAAAGGTTCAAAACCTCGGCTTCTATTGCAACGTATAAAGCACTTTAGAATGGTGATTGCACTGTATTACAGCTAAATACAGCTAAATAGTCAGTTTTCTTTCCCTTTTGTCAAAACCAATTTTAACATAACCAGTTTTTCCCACCATAATACGATTTTAAAGATAAAATGAACATTTTATAAATGCGTTAAAATAAAATGGTTTTTTCCTACAGGCATTTGAAACATCTGGTGCGATGTTTGTGAGGTGACACGTAGGTGAGGAGTACCGTCTAAATTGCGTGGTGCCCACTGTTAAGCATGTAGGAAGCAGCTTAATGATCTGGGGTTGCTGATGGGGTTGGCGAAATGTTGATTTGCACTCAAAGGCATGCATTATCGACGAAAACAAATAGTAGTCGGATGGCGCAATGTCTTTGCTATACGGCGGGTGGGATAGGACTTCCCATTTCAGCGTTTCAAGGCATATTTTGACCAGCTGTGCAACATATAGCCGAGCCAACGCTCGTCAAGTTGAAAAATTACCTTGTCGTGCCTTTTTGTTTCAAAATACGGCTTGCTGAGTCACTCCTCATGCTTTTGTGAGTTATTCTTTCGTTTGACACAAGTCTTCATTCCATATAGCTTCTAATTCGGCAGCGTGAAACTTTTCTGGCCGATTTTCGCGTTCTTTGGCATCGGTATTAAAATCATCACTTCTAAAACGTCAATACCTAAACTTACATGTGGAAATCCATGAATCATGGTCTCCGTAAGCTTTTTGCAGCATTCGATATCCTTTTTCATAAAAGTTGACATATTCGGAGCACACAAAAACTATGTTGTTTACACTTCAGCGAAACGACACATTCTGAAAAAGAAAGCCTAATGATGAGGCTTCAAAATAAAATTGCTTGCAACATTGTTCGATTTGATTTAATACTAATGTTGTCATCTTAAAAAAATCCTTTAAAACTTTTTTTTACACCTGCTATTTTTATAACTGTTTATGGAACAGGTATCATTTCTTTTGTCTTAATGGGGGCTTTTGGTTCATTACGAATCCTTTTTTGATTGTGTTTAACACATTGTTTGTGGTTCCCAATAAACGTGATTCCTTTTTATTTATGCTCGAACCATCCTGTGTTCGTAGTGAACTTTCATATGTCTAACAATGGTGTGATCACTAAAGCTTCTCCAAATATTTGAAAACCTTTTTCCTGTTAATCGGAGTCGACGATTTCGTAGATTTGGGCATTCGCACAAAAGGTGGGTGATTGTTTACGTTTCTTCCGGATCAGTCCGGTGCCGTTATGCCAATCCTTGCCAAGAGCAGACGGCTCTTAGTTCTCGCCAGAGCCTTCTAGGTATAATGCAGTCATTTTTGCAAGCCCAGTTTATGTTTCAAAAATGATCTGTAATGGTTCTGTCTGTGTCTATCGTTACACCACTTCGATGATGGAGCTTGCCAGTTCATCTGCATTGTTATTCCCTTCTACATTGCTGTGCTGTGGGCTCAGCAGAGAATGACATTGTGAGTATTTCAGACACTGTTGAGAATTTGTTTACAGTTTAGTAACGTTCGGGCTTTGGTCGTTTTGCATTCTAGCGCTTTGGTGACCGCTTGGCTATCTACAAAATTACTTCCCTTGTGGGGTAAGATTCTTGCTGTGAATAATCTGTGCGGCTTTTTCAATCGTAATCGCTGGAAACCACCTGGAAACCACTGCAGTGATCAGGGAGTTTGTCAAACTCTTTAGTCTATAACGTTTCACAGAGCACACCTGATCCTGTTCCGTTCTATTTTTTTGGAGCCATCAGTATATAATTGAAGATTATCGTAGGTTCTATAGTTGTATCTTCCTATTATTGTCTGCTGGTAATGGATGTGATGTATTTTGTACCGAATTTCACACTAAGTTTGATGTAGTCGGTTGTTTTTTTACGAATCCTCAGTTCCATAGAAATTCAGAATAGATGCATGTCCGAAAGTGTTGTTTTTCCAGGCTTGTGATTCACTAATAAAAATCGCGCTCTTGGGTACCGAACTCTTCTTTGAAAAGAAGGAGTAGCAAAATTTCTAGACTCGCTTGTGGCTTTAGATCTCATGGTTCTTGCTACTCCTACGCATGCTAACCTTTACACTTCTGTTAGAGAGTCAAGGTAGCTTTTTTTGTGTACAATTGTCCTCCACACCAGAAGCCATAGGTGAGAAGAGGACTGACGATCGCTGCATACATCCAATAGATAATGTGCGGACGCAGGCCCCATTTCTCACCAAAGGTCCTTTGGCATGCATAAAGACTCTTTATTAAAGAGCGCAAAGTGCTATTTTCCTTATTTCCTCTGTGCTGCGTTTCTAACTGAGCTTGTTATTAAATATAGTTCCAAGGTATTTAGCTTCATTGGAGAGCTACAAAGTTACTCCATTGAGTTTTACCAGCTGTCTACATCTTCACAAAAACATAATATCTTTTGTATTTATGTACATATTACTTTCGCATATTTTTACGCCACCAGGCTCTAATGTCTAGAACTAAAATTTAACAAAATGCTAATCGAAAGCAGGCTTCTTTTTGTACGGAAAATACGGCTAGTTATTATCACTAGAATCAAACGCAGTTTACCTTTATTGGGTGCCAAATTAAGCTGCAACGTCATGGTATTAATATCTCGGGCTATTAGAGTGAGTCCTACTTGTTCGGTCCATTTAACTAATGCGATTTCGTCTGGCGAAGAAGCTTGATACTGATGTTCGGTCGATGAGATGGAAGCAGAACCGGGAGAATCAATGTTAATCACAGACTTGGTTGGTGAATTTGAGCCATCTGAAAAAATCAAACAAAATAAATGAATTGATAAAAAATAATTATAAAATAGCATTAAATTGCTTAAATACTTACTTCCTGAAGCCGAAAAAGTAGAAGCAGTCGACACCGATTTGTTGTCCTCCTCATCGGAGACTGGTGTGACATTGTGGCACAAGGCCAAAGCCTTAACTGCTTCCCATTCACGCCAACCTTCGGGACGACGCATGCGATTGCCCGAATAGACAGCCTTGATGGCCTGACTTTGCTGTTGACCTTCTGTCGCTTCAGCCTGATGTAGTATTATAGGTGCCAACGCTTGTATCTTTTGACCTACATGATGAAATGTATCGCTGTCGTGTGAAACTATGCCAAGATGAATTTTCTTAAAGACCATTTCGTTTTGTGTCAAAGTGCCAGTTTTGTCCGTCAGTACATAGGAGATGCGTCCCAGTTCCTCTGGAATGGTAGTAGAGCGTACAACAGTGCCTTGAATTTCAGGATCATTTTGCATTTGCCAGGAATAAAAAGCTTTGCCCATATCAAGATTAACGCGCAGACTAATGGGTATGATGTAGGAGAAAAGCAGCACAAAACGGAACATATAACGATACCAGGGACCGCTGAAACCTTTAAGCATCATCATAACTAGAGAAAGGCCGAGCACGGCGCAGAAGAGCACCTAAAAAGAGTGCTTGGAGTAAGACATGAAAATGTTGGTTAGTGAATTTATTTTTTACCTTGGTTAAGCCGTTTATTTCCATGTCCAGCAGGCCAACCTTAGAACGTGGTTGTGAATTGTTCATAACACTGCGTGTTTCACAGCCTGTATAGATAACAATGCCAGTGGCGGTGCCGGCAGCGACCACAGTATTTGCCCAGAGCGTGTTCTCTACATTAAGACCCGTTTCCTCGCCACCATGCAGCTGTAACAATGGTTTGAAAAAAAAAAAATAATAAATCAATGATTTTAAATGCTTGATGCATAATTAAGAAACAAAACCTTACCATAGAAAAGTTGCCAATAAAGGAATGTATATCATTTTGTGGCTTCTCAATGTAGACATTGGCATCGATGCTAAACAAATCCGAATCCTTCATGAGTTTTTGCGTTGACGGCACAGCGAGACGCAATTTCCAATCCGTTTCACCTGGTTATAAAAAATCAAAAATTTGTCAGATCGTTAGAATATTTTAAATTTATTCCTCCCACTTACCATCCAGCTGATCGGTGCGCACAAAAACTGAACCACTCTTGTCGCTTGTGCGCAATAGTATCAAATCGGCTGGCACTCGTTCATTCTTCTCCACAATTATCATGTCACCCACCTTAAGCTTAGACGAAGGCACCATTTCATAGCCCTGTCCATCTTGCGGATGCGATACTATGAGACGTTTGTACTTTTGTGAATTGACCTCATGATCTCGTTGATGCCGTCGCAAATCATCGATTGCCTCACGACCAATGGTGACCATAAGCACAAATCCCAGCGGTCCCCAGTAGGTATAGGGATATCCAATACGTATATCAGGTATAAATTGTGACAGTGCCATGAGCAGAAAATACAAATTCAAGAAGAATCGAAATTGCTCGAAGAGCACAAGTGGCAGAAATGTTATAAAATTGTACTTCTGATTGCGTATCTCGTTCGGTGGAAACTTTTCCGTGCCCGGTCGTCCCAGAAAGACGGTGCGAGCACGGAGTTCACGTGCAGCAAACCATTTGCGCCAGCAACTGTAAAGAAAAATTAAAAAAAAAAACATTTAATAAAATAGTTGAAGTTAATCTTTGCTAGTAATACAAAATTTCAAATATTGTGAAATCAAATTGCTATTGTTAAGTTTGCTTTTTCACTTCAAGCGAGGACGCTACAGTTCATGCCCTTCATATTAAAAAAAAACTTAACTAAATCGCAACTAAATAATTAAAATATTGTTTAGCTCAACTTAAAACCCTCAAGAGATGCTTAATGAAAGTAAAAAAAAAAACCAGCTATCAAATGTCAACATGACACCAACTAAAAAAAGAAAACAGCCATATGTGAAGAAAATGGCATAATAACAAGAGCAACGACAAAAAATCAATAAATAGTGGGGAGTGAAATTTGGCACAAGTGCAAAAATAAATTTACTTCACAAAGCAAAACAGCAGCATGAGACTTTGATGAGAATTTTGTAAACGTTAAGATTAATACTCTGCTACACAGTTGTATTGATATCTTTTGAGCTCTTTTTTATAGCTTTATATTATATGTAAATACAGTTAAAGAAGCACACTTGAATACCACCAACGGCGAACAAAACTAAAAACCACATTCATTAGCAAATCAAAACAAAGCTTAATAGAGATTATTTTATTTTTTTTTTTATTTCATGAATCAAGAATTTTTTATGTTCACATAATTGCCAGCGATATTTTAAAATTTTTATAGTTACTGCTAACTTTGATGATTATTGTTGAAATTTTTTTTTTTTTTTTTACCTTTTTATCATAAATATTTTGTCAATAAATTCATAAATTTATAGATAAAAGAAAAGCGTTTGCAATGTTAATAGCTTAGAATGATTATAGCAACTTGATAAGGTCATAAAAAGCTACTAAATGAACAGATGCAGAGCCAATTAAATTTATAATTTTTACAAATCTTAGAAGAATGTCTTAATCTCTGCAACCGTTTTTGTTATTTCTGTGCTCATTGTACAGCACGAAGCTGTGCGAAGTATTGTTTCGCCTTAAGCGGTCATGTTATCAATATTTTAATGTTGGCGCTGCACAGTGTCGCATTTCCTTATAGCGAGTGTCCAAGAACTAGAGTGGAACTAGAATAAGTTGTCGTATTATCATGAAATTTTGTGGAAATAAGTTTTAGAATAAGAAAAAATTTGACACAATCATTAATTGAAATCGGATTAACGACACACGTCCAACTGCCATATAACCGAAATAGATAATCTGGTATAAATCCCCATCCCAGAGCCACACAATGGCAATACAAAGTTATTATGTAGAAAAAAATGGTATAAAAATTAACTTAATGAATTTTTCCTGAAAAATATCATCCCGAAGCAATAAAGTTTGATACACATATTTGTTTTATAGCTAAATAAAGATGGTATGAAATAAACCACATGGGTCTACTGACAAGTCCAGCCTCTATACAATCTACCGATTACCGATGTTACTAATTAATATAATAGATAATCAGGTATATTACTAATTAATAATCCTAGATCAATAGAAATTGGAGGGCAACGTCTTGTAAAAGCCTGCATGCGAAATTGTTTAATCTGTCAATTTGCTCACTAGATGCAAGCGCATTCCAAAAGTCCCCAGTCACTCCTCAAAATCCTACATACTCGCTTTACTTCAGTTAACAGACGCTTTTTTAACTTCTCTAGGTGCACCAAGAAGTTCATCCTCTCTCTCATGTGGTTCCCCAAGTAATTCTGTCACATACCTAAGCACGAGAACTACCTTCCACCAATACAAGTAGATCATCAGCATACGCACAGCACATAGATAGATGTTCAAACCGCCGCAATAGAGGATCTCTTATAAGGTTTCATATGAATGGACTACATATAGAACTCTGCGGACAGCCAAGAACAACATCTATCCCTACTGTTTGGTTGACACCTCTCATGCAAGCTTTCCTACCCGAGAAATAGCTTTGCCAAAGCTTAAATCCCCGGCAACCCACCTCTCCTAGTCTGCCTATCACCTCTTCTCAGCTTAGATCAAAAGCATCCAGAAAATCAATAAATAACCCCAAAACGTATTTGGAGCTACTCTCATTTACTGTACTTCTAACGTAAAGCCAGACATTTTCGACGCTCTTTTCCTTACGGAAACCAAATTGCCTCTCGGAAATTTGTACAACCTCGTACTTCTGAAGCCGTTCCACCATCACCCTCTCCAGTACCTTTCCAAACACCGGAAGGAGACTGATGACCCGGTAGGTCCTCGGATTGCTCCTCAGCCTATTATGTGACTTCAAGAGCAACACAGAATAAGAAAAAGGAGTTAAGATAATTGCATGAAACTCGGTACACATGTTCACGTGAACCCAAGGATCTGCACTATTGAATATTTTTGGAATCCGCCAACGGATACGCCTGCCTGCCATACTATTTAAAATCAAAAATCGCTGTATAGAGGGTTGTAGTTAAGATACAAAAATAAAATTTGAAAAGTATATATTTTTTATAAGGACTTAAATCCACACAAAAACTGGGCTAGACCGACTTTAGGCTTTCTTGACTTGTTTGGTTTATTTTTAAGTTGCAAATTAGGCAAATTAATTTCATATGTGGGCTAATCCAGAAAATGGTTCACTAAAAATTTCAAAAAAAGTTCAAATAATATATTACTGAGAGCAGGAACAATTCAAGTAAGTTATTTCAACCCCTGGCCAAAACAAATATAGTAGAATGTAAATTATCCCAGTGTGCCTACTAAAGGTTAATGTGGAAAGACATTTTCCAACTATAATTATGCTTATATCGTCCGTATAATGCTTGATTTTCACTTTGTGATATAAGCAATAAACATTTTTGTTTGACATCTACTTGACTTGTTCATTGGATATCGAATGGCTTTCTCAAATCTCCGATGTTAATTCTCAACAACATCTCAATAGGCGGATTAAAGTGTTCTCAACTTCAAAGGCATTTGTAATTCACAACTTAATATCAAAGTTCCATATAATTTCTAAAATTTCCCTCCTCTCCAGCTCAAGTTGAAGAATAGTATCAAAAAGGTGAAAATGGCACGCCTTTTTCATTACTTTGGGGCTCTACCCTCAAAGTTTTTGAGTAGTTCGTTAACAACTAGATTCCATAGTAGAGGTAAGATAACTTCATCTTGGGGTGTCCCTCTACTCACCCTCTCAACCTTAGTTGTAAAGAACAAGTCGGCTTGACCTTTCTACAGAATTTCGATTACTGGTGGTCCATATATCGCACGTTATCCGTTAAGAATAGCCGTAGTTGATGTCTCGATCGATTTTCATTTCGTGTATGCGTACTGGTTGACTGCAATCAGCGACTGGTTTGTACCGTTTCTTATATGCAGTTTTACAAATTTTCAAGTGTTTTGAGTAAAAAGGCTGTTAAGCTTATGGGCCTGTCGTCTTTTGGGTACAGGTGACTGCTACAATCTGATTTGTGTATGAAAACCACCCTAGCTGTGCTCCAGGGGCACGTAGTTAAAGGCACGTAGTTCAATTTGATACATCCTTTATATATAATCTCGAGCCAAGGAACGACTTATTTAGTGGTCGTTTGGAACATGGCCGGGAATATGCAATCTGGTTCAAGGGATTTCAATTCTGAAAAGGAATTTATAGTCCACCAGATTTTGTCTGATGCTATTAAGTTATGCGGACTCTGTGACCATCCAGTGTCTCTATGTGACGTTAGTGTTTTAGACTTCTGTACATCCTGAAAAATTTACTTTTAGAATTGCATCTAGAGTTTTTTGACTATTTTCTATTTACCATTGACTTTCCGCAGCTGATTCTGAATGTAGGACTGTTTTGAGAGCAGCTACCTGAGCCTTGTTGTGTTCGAAGTTTTCTCAATGATCGAGAAATTTTTGCTTGAGAATCTTTTTGCTCGGCGGATATTGTTATTGAAAAGTTTGAGTCTACACTTGTAAACCCTACATATTTCTTCTTGGTCACCTAATTTAGCCAGTTTGAAGAAATCTTCAAGGTCGCATCTTTGCTCTACAAGGTCAGAACTCCAACATGGTGTTCTAATTTTCCGCTTTGTTCACGTGGGTCTACAAGAGGAGTGATAGGCTTTCATTAACTGGTCTTTAAATACCTTTCAATGTCGAATTCTGTATTTATGCGCTTTTGGTAGGGTAATCTGGTCTCAATGATTTTTCTAAACTGGTTCCAGTTGTGTTGGTTATTTTTGTCTACACTTTTTTATTATTAAGGCTTTGATAGACCAGGTGTCTCACGACGTTCCTTCAAAATAAGAATATATTTGCTGGAATGCCGTTTTGCTCAGACAATTGAATGCACGTAAGTAATGCAACTAACCATTTTATTTGAGCAGTTGGGATTAGTTCAACGTCGCTTTCGTCTACTTTAAATTTCTTCGACTTCATTATCCACTCCTTAGTCTGCAAAACTTTCCTGCATCCATTCATAAAGCTCATCATTTGTAAAAGACTCATCATTTGTAAAAGTATCATCATTCTGCTCAAGTGTTGAAGCATCGATATAGCGTTTGCGCGTTCATTATCAATTTCTGTCCTTATAATGCTTAGAGAAATATTATCCTCTTTAGTTCACTCAACATCTGGTTTCAATAAAACGTTCCAGCACTTCCGTGTTCAGCTTGATGATTCTTTTAATCATGCACGTGCATATTTTAAATTGAATTCCTTAATTTTTATTCAAGGTCTAGAGTTCAATTCCGTATCAAGTGCGCTTAAAGACTTTTTTGTAATAAACTTTTGTTAAGTTTATTACAATTTCATCCATTGATTGAAGAATGGCTGTAGTGTTAGCCGGAAGACACATAACGGTTATCATCCCAGCATAACTTTTCATCTCATAATGTTTAGGGTGACACGGGGCATTACCTTTTGGTAATAGAGCAGTCTTCTAAAGTCCCTTGGATCCGAGAAATGATCGTACCTATTCGAACAAATTTTTAAGTAAAAATTCTATACATTTTTTTATTTTGTTGCATTTTTTACCTCAGGAATAAATGTATGATGAAACCAGTCTTCAAAAAGCAAAAAACTCATCCACGCGAGCTTATTGGCCAAAAACAACATTGCGCCAAAGGATACACACAAAACAGAGAAAAATTCGACAGACTAACGGCTTAAAAACGGACAATTCGCTAAAATATAAAGGGTGATTTTTTAAGAGCTTGATAACTTTTTTTTTAAAAAAAACGTATAAAATTTGCAAAATCTCATCGGTTCTTTATTTGAAACGTTAGATTGGTCCATGACATTTATTTTTTGAAGATAATTTCATTTAAATGTTGACCGCGGCTGCGTCTTAGGTGGTCCATTCGGAAAGTCCAATTTTGGGCAACTTTTTCGAGCATTTCGGCCGGAATAGCCCGAATTTCTTCGGAAATGTTGTCAAATGTTGTGAATCGTGTTGTTGTTGTCAGATGGGGCTACGTCAAGTCTAAAGTCTACAGAAATAAGCCAGCAACTATTCCAGCTTTGGAAGACAACATTTCCGAAGAAATTCGGGCTATTCCGGCCGAAATGCTCGAAAAAGTTGCCCAAAATTGGACTTTCCGAATGGACCACCTAAGACGCAGCCGCGGTCAACATTTAAATGAAATTATCTTCAAAAAGTAAATGTCATGGACCAATCTAACGTTTCAAATAAAGAACCGATGAGATTTTGCAAATTTTATGCGTTTTTTTTTAAAAAAAAGTTATCAAGCTCTTAAAAAATCACCCTTTAAAATTCGAACAAACACAATTCGAAAAAGAGGGGGGAAAAAAAAAACAAACAAAAACCTATGATTTTGAAATGTAAAGTCTAGTCAGTTGTTTTGAGATTACTTAAAAAACTACTAAATTTCATACATATGCAAATTGGCAATTTTTTTTTTCATATATTTTTATTGAAATTGAGCAAAATCAAAGAACATGTATGTTTGCTTTTCGCTACTAAAGTTTGGCAATTTTTGGAAACTATTTCTTTAAACTAACCTTGAAACAAAATTGATTCTTCGATGTTTTTGAACATATATCATTGAAAACAAAAATATAAAACTCCATATTTTAAAAAAGTGTGCATGTTGTACATTGGTTGAATCGTATTGGATATATTAATGATTAAAATTTAAATGTTAGATAGCACTTTTTATCTCGTTTGTTCACATGGTTTGCCTGCCTATTACAGCCTTAGTTAAAGACTTATTTATCAATCTATGTATTCATATCTGAGAATTTTCTTTCAGTTCCGACCGCACATATTACACAGTGCGGTCAGACTTAATAGAAATTCTTCGAGTGCAATCAGAAAACATTGTTGCCTTAAAATAGTGTTGATAGCGTTACTCCAATGTTTGTGGTTAACAATCAGCATTAACCTAAAATGGATATAAAACAAAAAACAAAAGCAGGCCAGGCCATTCTCTGATGTGATAAGAAATGCCTTCATGATGTGATAAATTCTTTATGTAGGAGTAACGGGTGAAAAATGGTTTTTTTTACTTTCGCACTATATCGACACATAAATATCAAAGCAGTCTGTTTTAGTCGCGCTGTACTGCACGACGTGTATTTCGCCTGACCATGGACAAATTAAAATTTTTTAAAAAGTAACAAAGAGGTATGTATGAACGTGTTGCTTTAAAGATCACTAATTTTGGCTACTAGAAGTACAGTGTTGGAGTACAGTTTGTTTTTATTAATTCGATTTTATAGTTCTTTAATTTCGGATTTTTTATTGCCACTTTGGGCAATTTTTTAAAATTCAGAAATTCACTTCGAAAAAATGTAACGTTACACACCAAATAAAACGGAAAAAGTTAGAAAAAATTTTGTGTCACAAAAAATGCAAGTCGCTTCAGGCCTACTTTCATGTACACATACAAAATATGTTGGTTTCATGAAGTATTGTCGATATATTTGCTGAAATATGCGTTTGCGTGTAACATTAACGAGAAAACAAAAACAAAAAGTGTTAAGTTTATTTCTTATTCGTCTCATTTAAACTTTTTTGATTCTTGCGTAGCCATTAAGTTACTGTGCTTGCTGGTAAAAAGAAATATCTTTGGATTGGAAAATATTTTCTACATTCTTTTGTTATTTTTAAACAATTGAATAAGATTCATAAAGCCACTTGTTTGTGTACTCTTGCCTCATATTGCTAAAAAAACATCTAGCCCAAATCTTTAATAATTATCACAGAACAAACTTCTTGAGAAATTTCTTTAAGATTTCATCTTTTGAACCAATTTCTATTTCAAAGTAAATAAGCATATAAAAGTGAATATTTAAAGTGAATATAAAAGCAGTATGGAAGACTATAGTTCGAAATATCATTGAAAACTTATATCGAAGTTTATAAATTTATGTATCTCGTGGTGTGAGACACTCTCTTTTAGTTCAAATAGATCGCATTTTTTTTTATTTCACGCTGTAAAACGAATTCCACCGTTTAATCCAAAAAGAAAAATAATAGCTCTTAATCGATTTCCACTCCTAAATCCAAAGATAAAAATAAAAGATAGATTTTAAGACAAATTTTGGATTTTTACAATTTTTTTTTTTTATTTTGACTTTTACTTGAAATGGTGAAAAAGTTAAAGATGTGTATAACCTTACTTATTGCTAGTGATTTATTGTTTTCGAACTATAATTTCACGTAAAATAGCGTGGCGTAGCGTGGAAATCTTTTCTGAACACAATTTTACGCTACGCTAAGTTAATTTTTGAGCAATTGCTTGCATTTCAGTTCCATATAAACGATGTAATATTGACGTTTACGCTACGCTATGTAAATTTTTAAGCAATTGCTTGCATTTGAAACCCATATAAACGATATAATTTTGACATTCGCTACGCTACGCTTATTTAATTCAAGTTACATTTGGTTAAAAAAGCCTTTAAATTGAATTGTGTTATTTTTGTAGATCAGTTTAAGTCATATGCTTTCTTGATTTCAATTCCTTGAATAGGCTTATCTGATCAATACTTTTTTTATGCAATTATTTTTATAATGCAATTATTTTACAAAAAAAAATTTTTATAAATTCACTACACTAAGCTTTATATTGGTTCTCAATCCTGTACAATAATCGGTTGGCATGATTAAAACTTAATATGTCATAAGCCTGATACAAATATGGATTGGTCATGAGCCGATTGGTCATTTTTTTCGGGTTTTTTTCCTTAGTAATAGTGCTTGTTATCCAGCCCAAACATTCTGCAAATGTTTCAATATTTTAGTTAGCAGAGTTACAAAAACTTGAAATCACACAACTTTTTGGCTCTCACTTACGTGAGACGATATTTCTGGTACCCTTTACGCATTACAACCTTCACCAATCAATGCGGTATAGATTAAACAAGCTTAGATGTTTCTTTTTTTGGTAATATTGTACTGGCGAAGAGCATCCTACAGCATAATTTTGGAGGTAATATTGTGCTGGCGAATCTTACGACCCAATAAATTCCAAGTTAATTGTGATTTGTTGACTGGGTTGGCGTTTTTAACTATTTGGAACACAATAAAGCAACCAAAGCTTGAAAATTTTCGAAGTGAGCTGTGTGTCGTTGTTCTATTGGAAGTAGAACTCATTCTTCAAAAACAATTTTTCGGCACTCTGCTTCAAAATTGCCTTTAAAATGTTCAAAAAGACTCTTCGGTCCAAAAGGTTTGGACAATTGAGCTAAGAACTCCAATTGTCTAACACCATCCTCGATGTATGCTCGATGAATGCTCGCTCACATCCTCGCTAACGCCTCCAGCATACATACAGCTCCATACCAAGACTACTTCACCGCCGTGTTGATCTGTTGGAGGAAGTATTTTTTTCCGTAATTCAGTGTTCGGTTTTCGACAGACCCAACCCAACGGAAATAATTAAATGAACTCTCATCTGAGAAGAGCACTTGGTCCCAATTAGAGTTTGACTAGCTTTAGTACTCCATTCCATAGTCAAGTTGCTGCTTTTGGTTGATAGCAGAATGCCTTGCAACGTAAAATTTATATCCACCTTTGTGCAGCACTCTTCTGATAGTTTACAGGTAGACATCCATCATCCAGCGCTATGGGAAAATGTTATTTTGGGTCTACTTTTACCTTTTGGATAATTTTGATACGTTCCCGATTGCTAAACATGGAGGGTCACCCAGTGCGCTTAGCACTTTCAAAGTTGGACGAGTTTTTAAAGCGTTGCCAATACACCGAATAGTAAATTGGCTTCCCTCCAACATTTCCCCAATTTCAGCAAATTATTTTACTTCATTGTGCAAATATAAAATAATTTATCGCTTCGATTCGGTGGTCAACTTCTTTTCGTTATTCATTTTTACTCAATTACTGCTTTGATCAAGTCAATCTTTATAAATATTTATATAAAGTAGTGTTGGTAAAAAAAAAGGATTATATCAAAAAAACACTTGTGTATAAACCAAAATATTTCATTTTGTATGCAGACTTTTTCTACTACACCAGTCTTATCTTATATCTTGTGCTTTTTAGAGGTTATTAGTGGCTACAGGCCCAGAACAACTTTTTGATAAAACGCTCTAAGGGCAATGTTAAAACTTTGCTCAACAGTACATAACTCAATGATTGATTTTAAGACTGCTAGATTTAATCCATAAAATACCAAAACTAATAACAAGAACCTTCCTCAACTACTCTTTAAATTTATTATTTAGATTAAAACTTAAAATAAAATACAACATTGAATTGTGTCCCAAATTTGTGGCATAAGAAAAAAACAATCTGACCTTACAAAATATTTAACATTTGCCCCAAGAGCCAACACAATATTTTAGTCAATACAGCAACCCATTAAAATCATATGATGACAAATCGTAGTGTGAGAACAGAGAGACCATAACGACAAGAGATAAAGGTTGAAAAACAAATGCGAAAAACCAAATTATTGATAACTAGAGCAAACACAAAAAAAAAAACTGCAGATAAATGTTAAAAACTTTATGAATATAAATTGATGATGATTCACCTGAAAAAATACCAGCGACGTTTGGGTCGATTTATTAAAGGAATGTTTTCACGCACTATTGGCGTACTAGCGGAACTCTGCGACGAAGTGTCGTCCATTTTAAAATTCACTGATGCAGTTGATTAACAATTCAATTTATTTTCAAATGCGCACTTCAAACGAGACGAAATAAAAATTCAAACACTTATTCGCACATTTAGTGATGATATTTGCACTTTTGGTCTAAAATCTTATAGTTAAGCTTTGCACTATGTGCAGCTTTCACAATTTTCAGCTGCAAAACTGCAAAATTTTCGATAAAAACAATTTTTTCACTTTTCAACGTTAAAACTTAAGCAAAACACATAAAATACGTCTGAAGACTGATGAAAGTTTTTTGTTCAAGTATTTTTGTGAGAAAATCGATAAGCAAACTAGCTAATATGTGCGCAAAAGAGACAAGTAGTTGTTATGATTGCCAACCTCAGCAAATAGCAGCACAAAGCAGAAAAGCAAAAGCAGACTACATGTTTTTTTTGCTTGAGTTGGCAGCACTGCTGCATGTTTTGGTTGCGATTTTACTTTGTGCTACACTTTCGTGCGATATAACAGCAGGAAAGAAGCTGATGGCAAAGAAAAGTGTCAAACATTCCTAATATCAAACAGCTGATTTTAGTAGAGTGGACCAGCAGCAGGGTGGGCTAAATTAAATACACTGAAAATATTTATTGATTGCATTGAGATAAGGGTACGATTACGATTTCAGGGGCGCCGCGATTTGAAGATGTTTTCTGGTAGAGAACAACAAAAAAACATGATTCGCCGAACAAAAAATCGATAACTCTATTAGTTATCGATTTTAAAAAATTTTTTGTTAAAAGATCTGTTAAAAAAAACCTCTATATCTTTGCAGTTGCTTAATGGATCTTTAAGATTGATATGTCATTTGAAAGGTCACTAAATGACCTTTCAAATATATTTGTTATATATATCATTGGTACAATATTTTTGGTTTTATAAGCGAATTTATTCTAATGTTAAATTTTTTAATAAAAAGAACCGTTATTTTCTAAAAAACGTTATTAAGGCCCGTTAACTGATCTCCGAAGTTTAAATTCCTTAATCTCAGATTTCGTAAACAGAGTTTAAATTTTACACTCAGTTAAAATTATTTTCGTAACTTATCTCATTTTTATCGGCAGTTTTCTTAAACTCTGTTTAAAAATTTAAACTGAGATTAAAAAACATATTTGAGCGGCACTGTAGTAAAAATTCTACAACTTTGACGTAGAACATCAAAATATTTCAAAAATTTTTGATAAAATAATGCAAATTGTCAGTTTCATTGGAATATTTTTTTTTCAAAACTTAAAATATGTTTGTTTTTGTTTATTGTTTTGATTTTTTTTAAGTATAATTTTTTTATTTTTTATTTTTTGTTTATGATTGAGAATATTTCCAATGTTCTCGGAGAATTTTTGACAAAATCTAAGTTAAAATTTTTTAAACCTAGAATTTCTGTGTTTAAATTTAAACTTGCCTCACCAAGTTAAACTTAAATTTTTTGAGATGAGGTATCGGCGTTCAAATTTAAATTGAGGTTAAGGAATTTTAAACTTTGTTTAAGCTAAACTTTGTTTAAAATTGAGATCAGTTAACGGGCCTAAGTACTAAAAATATATATATATTTTTTTTTTATAAGCTTACAGTTAGACCTTTTGTTTGACATATAAAAATATACATCTTTTATTTAATTTCACACTATATTACATAAAATTAAAATTTTCCAAGTGTTTTCTTTGTTAAAAAATTTTCGATGTCTTTGCCAATATCCAATGAATTGATTGAAGATAATGAATAAGATTGAACCGTTAGAACCGTTATTTTCAAAAAAATTTGAGTTTTAAAGTTACTAAAAATATATTTTTTTTTAAAAGCTGAAAGTTGTACCTTTTTTTCGATTGATAAAAATATGTATATTTTTTTACTAACTGATCGACTAAAAATAAAAAATTTTTTTCACTGACTCGAAAATCCCGTTAATTCAAATAAATATTGTAGCTACAATGTTGCCGTAAAAACAATTTATTGTAATGGCGATATTCGAAAATATGGAGTAAGAAAGTAAAACATCTAAGGTAAATATGAGTGAAATAAGCAATTTTTCGTACAAGGGCAAATCATTGTATCATAAAAAACACCACAAAAAGTCAAATAAATTATATATATTATATACCAAATGAGAGATAAATTTTCAAGCTTTAATAATTTTTTCTTTATAATTCATAATAATAACGGTAATTTTTTAAAAAATAACGGTTTTGTGTAAGAAAATATTTTTTTATTGCATAAAAATACCTATAAAATACAAAATACTCAACAGATTTCATTCATTTTAAATTTTTCTAAAAGCCTTATATATAATATAATAATATAGCCTTATAAGCCTTATAGCCTATATTATTAGAATAATATAGCCTTATAGCCTCATAGACCTTATAGCAAAAAAAAATTTTAAATAATCGATAACTCAAAAACAAATCGTTAACACAACATTTCCTTTGGCTATTCTTATTTTTATTAAGAGTACTCTTCGAATCCATCGTCAAATCGCGGCGCCGCGGAAATCATAATCTCCCCGAGATAAAAATTGAGTTTTTGAAGAGTTTAAATTTTGGAACCAAAAAAAATTTTGGTCTTACAAAAATCAATGCCTTATCTAGTTATCGACTTTTTTGTAATCTTTTTAAACTTTGAAAGAAAATTAAAATTGCAAATTTGAGTTTTTTCTCATCTTAGAACAAAAATTATTTTAACCCCATATTTTGAGACAGGGTTAAATTTTGTGGTTTTTTTAAAGAAATAATTTAAATATACACAAAAAAGTAACGATAAAATGTGTAAACATATTTTTTTAGTTCACTGATAAGACTTGAAAACAAAAAAGAAATAAATGAAAGCTATTGAGAGATATTGGCTTTCCAATTCAGAACCTTCAATTTGAGACAGTTTTTTAGTTTTTGTTTCTCTTGGCATGTGGTTGAAATGTTCGCTATGAACTAACGACAACATTAAGAAAATTCATTAAAAATACTTTTGGTTAGAGCTTACAGTGATGGTTATCATGTTTGAAAGAAAATTAAACAAACTTATCGAAACAATTGAAAAATTCTGAAAACTGGCAAAATTCGACTAAAATATTGACATGGAAAGTCAAATTTTGAATTTAAGACAATTTTTTACAAATTTGATAATTGATGAATGTTTAAAACTAAATTTTATGAGGAAATCTCTACTTTTGAGAAAAATTCAAATTCGAACTACTCAAAATTTGAAGTTCTCTCCAAACTATTAATTTTATATTGACCACAGAGCGATTTTTTCTCAATAACTTTATTTCTCTCGAAAATCGTGTTGTTATAAATGCCTAAAAAATGTTATATGGAAAGAGGTAATATCTTGCGGTCCTTGCAAACTCAGTCACTCGTAATTTTGTGTATCGTACAGCGAAGTTCTTCGAGGATACTGATGGAATAATCAACCGTCCAAAGTCCAAAGTCTGGCCGTCCGCGTGTTGTAAGAACACCACGAGCCATTAAGGCGGTGAAATCTCGAATCAAGCGAAAACTGCTGCGAAAGCAGAAAATCTTATCGCGGATGATGAATATCTATGGTGATGGTGATCTAGGCTGATGAATAAATTCATTTAAGATCAAAAAAGCGTGTACCAAAACATGAAATGAGCACTAAGCAAATCATTAAGTTTTCGAGAACAAAACTCAGGATCCAAGGTAGTTTATAAAATGGATTTATTTTTATTAACTAAAAAAAGATCAACTTAAAAAAAAAATTGAAAAGTTTAACAAAAAATTTAATCACTTAATTTATAGCGTTATCTTTGCTCAATGGAAAATTCTGCCCTCTGAAGATGCAGAATTTTTTAATTTTGACCTGCACCCACAGAAGTCTGAGTTTTCGAGTTGGTTGCCTTTTTGTAAAACTTAAAAAGAATTAAAAATAAAAAAATTTTAAAACTTCAAATTCAAAAATTTTGTTCTCGCTAGAAAAAATTTAATTTTTTTTTTTCATAGAAGAGTTTTAACGTTTTCTCTAGAAGAGCTCAATCTTTTCTTAACTGTCAATGATAACGTTAATTATTTTCCACATATATCATTTATTTTATTTGTTCAGTTAGTAGCATTCGAGGTCAGAATTTTTCGAACCGTCAAAGTAGAGAGGGCAGAAAATTTGAATTTTTTCTACTTTTAAGGTCAAAATTTTTGAGAAATGAACACGATTCAATTTCAGAGGTCAGAATTTTATTTGGGAAAAGAACGAAAAACAAAATACAAAAAAGAATCAAAAAGGGCAAAAAAAATCAAAAATTCTTTGAGAAAAGAAAACGTTATTAGTTTATTTCTTTAAAATAAAGTAGTCGAAATAAATTTTAGCCATTTTTTTTAATTACACATTAATTACAAGCGCTAAAAATTTAATTTTAGAAGTAAAGCTTTGAAAGAACAATTAAATTGTTGACCTTCTTCAACTTTACTCTTATCAGTGCTATTGAATCATGCATTAAATTATTTCTTACTCAACTCAACTTTGGTGGCGTGTGTCACAAAAATAGATTTTTTTTTCTTATTTTATTAACTTTAAGAGTATTAAATTTTGATTTAATCAATAAAGTATACACGAAGCTTTTCATTTGCATAGGTAACGAAATTCAATTAAAAATGCTCGTATAGAAGATAATTGAGGCATATGACATTGCAACAGTGAACAAATTTTAGTTTGATCCTTAGATTTGAGTGCAAGTGCTTAAAAAGATAAAAAAAAATCTATGAAAACATTTCAAAAAACAAATTATTATGTGGTTAAATTTTTATAAAACCAATAGTTTACAAAATATTTGGAAAAATATTGGTTTTTCAAACTTTTTTTCAGTATATCTCGAGAAATATTGGTCCTAATGAATAAATCTTGTTATGGCTTAATTCGTCGAAAAATCAATAGTTTTCGAAATATTTAAAAAAAATCGGTTTTTGCTACTTTTCCACCGTATATCTTGAGAAATATTGGTTCTACGGAAATTTTGCTTATAATATAATTTGTGTAAAATTAGCTAATGAACAAATCTTGTTGAGGTTTAAAATATCGAAAAATCAATAGTTTGGGAAATATTTGGAAAAATCGACTTTCTCTACTTTTTGCCCCGTATATCTCGAGAAATATTGGTCCTACGGTAATTTTTTTATCATATAATTTGTGTAAAATTTACTAATAAACAAATCTTGTTGTGGCTTAAATTGTCGTCAATGAATAGTTTACGAATTATTTGGAAAAAATCGTTTTTTTCTACTTTTCCCCCGTATATCTCGAGAAATATTGGTTCTATGGAATTTTTGCTTATGAGACAATTTGTGTAAAATTAGCTAATGAACAAATCTTGTTTTGGCTTAAATTGTCGAAAAATCAACAGTTTTCGAAATATTTGGAAAAAATTGGTTTTTACTGCTTTTCCCCCGTATATCTCGAGAAATATTGGTTCTACGGAATTTTTGCTTATGATACAATTTGTGTAAAATTAGCTAATGAACAAATCTTGTTTTGGCTTAAATTGTCGAAAAATCAACAGTTTTCGAAATATTTGGAAAAAATTGGTTTTTACTGCTTTTCCCCCGTATATCTCGAGAAATATTGGTTACACGGAAATTTTGCTTATGATATAATTTGTGTAAAATTATCTAATGAACAAATCTTGTTATGATTTAAAAAAACAAAAAAAAAAACAAAAAAAAAAAACAAATTGGCCATTTCAGCCCTTGAAAGGACTTTGACCGAGCTTCTTAGGATCGATTGTGTTGTGTGTGTTATTAAATTTTTGCACACAATTGACCGAGAACTGGACCTACATGTTTTATGCCAACTCCGAACGGCTCATGTTCTCAAGAAGCTTTACATGGCATTATTTACTCTCTGAGGTTTGCCATTGTCTGCAGAGAGGTGGTGACCGATCAGAAAAATTTTTTATTGAAAAAACTTTTCGCCACGGCTGGGGATCGAACCCGGGCTCCGAGCATGCTAAGCCACACACTTAACCTGCATGCCACGGTCACCACCGTGGATTATGCATGTTATGATTTAAACTGTCGAAAATTCAATAGTTTGCGAAATATTTGGAAAAAAAATCAATTTTCTCTACTTTTGCCTCGTATATCTCGAGAATAATGGGTCTTACCGAAATATTCTTTATGATCTCATTCGGGTAAAATAAGCTAATGAACAAATAATAGTTTACAAAATATTTGTAAAAAATCGATTTTTGCGAACTTTTCGCCGTATATCTCGAGAAGAATTGGTCCTACCCAAATGTTTTTTATTATATAATTTTTGTAAAATTAGCTAATGAACAAATCTTGTTATGGCATAATACTCGTCAATCAATAGTGTTCAAGGTATTTGAAGTTAATTCTGAGTACTGACAATTAAGTTTTCTAACCTAAAAATCTTATTTAAAAATGTTATTTTTTGTCTCATTGAAATACATACATGAGGAAACAAAAAAAACTTTATAAAATTTTGAAATAAATTACCGATTGTTCATCGTAAAACGTTAAAATGGGTGAAATATGACAAAATAGTCATTCAGACGTGCAGAAAACATGTTTTGTTAAGAGATGTTTTCATGTTTTGTATCAACTGTCAATATCTAAGATGGCGACAAGCGACAAAAAACAGTATCATAAAAAAATAAACAGAACGGAAATGTGTTTTAACAGAAATTTACTCACAGAGTAAACTTACGCGGATGCTTATTTTAAAACAGATAATTGCTTTATTATCGTTATTTTATGAAGGTTTTCGTTATGTCTGCAATTCTTTGTTTATGTTAACGTAAAAAAAAAAAAAACAAATTTTATATGTATGTACATAAATCACAGAAAGACGACAACAAAGTTTGTGTATTTGTGTAGTCATCACAAAAATATTAGGCAACCAGAATATGCCACAACGTGGGAGCTTAAAGTGTGCTTAACGGTGGCACATTTCAGAGGAGGCGAGGTTGCAAGTAAATGTTTATGCATCAATTGCTTTTCCACCACAAAGAAGACGATTCTTATGGATTGTACACACAAATAAGTACAGAAAAAAAAAAGAATTAAAGAAATAAGAAAAAAAACCAGTAGTAAGTGTAAAACTAGGCCAAAGTATACGACAAACACAACGAGTTGATGTTTATTTCGTGACATTTCGCAGCTCCATGCTAAATAAACACATGGAGTAAGCAGCAGGCAACGTGAAAAACATGCTGTTTTCGTTAAGAAAATGAATAACAAAGCAGTTTTTTGTTGTATGAATTTTATTGTTTGTTGTTATTTTTTGTCGTTTTTTTTTTCTGAACATACAAAAAACATGCGAATGTAAATAAGAAGTTTTTATATTTTCTTTTCACATGATTCGTTGATGTTTAGCAGAAATTTTGTAGAAAAAAGAAAAATCAAAAATAGAATGTTTAAAATAATAAAATATTAAGTCAACACAAATAATTGAAAATCTATTTTTAGTTTAAAACTAATTAAAAAAATTAAATTTCAAATTTTCAAAACATGTCATCGGAAGCAAAATAAAAATACACAAAAGTATCGATTATAGTTTTAAGTAATCGAAGTTAGCTGTTATTTCACGATTATTTGCTTTGGTTTTTATAACAGTTTGTCAAAACGAAATTGATAATCAAGCAGGTTTGTGTATGGAATAAATTTGAGAGTTGAGGTTTTTATTATCTAATCATTTTCATAGGGTATAATAAAATAATAAGGGTATTCAAGTCACTGCATACAATTGCGAATGACGTATTGTGTATTCTATTTTTATTTCAATGACATAAAAGCACTTTTTAAAAAACATCTATAATTGAACTTTGCACAAAAGGCAAAAATCCTAGTTTGACTTAAATGATTTTTATTGATTGTTTGTTTTTCCTGAGTTGATGTCACAATTTCTAAACGGTATAACAACTTAAGCAAAACGCATCAAATTTAAGGTTAATGCAAATCTTTTCTTTGAAATTTTTCAACAAAATTGAAATTACGTTGAAGTTTTAGAAAACTTCTCAATATGGTAGCCAATACGCAGAAACTTGAATCCTCTTAATAGATTTTCAAAGGCAAAAATATATTTTTCAGTCAAAAATTAATTTGCAATGAAAAATTAATGAGTGTGAACAGCCTATAAGGCAAGGTAAGATAAGGTAAGGTAAAGTAAGGTTAGGTTAGATTAGGTTAAGGTAAGAAATGATAAGGTTAGGCAAGAAAGATAATGTAAGGAAAGGTAACAGAAAGTAAGGCAAGACAAGGTAAGATATAGTTGAGACTATAGGATAAGGAATATAATATAAAATAAGGTAATTTAGTATAGGGTAAGGAAATGAAAGGTAATATAACATTACATAAGGTACTTTAAATAAGGTAGGGTAATTAATATAAGGCAATATAATTGGTGTTCACAAAAGTATAAAAGAATTTTTTTTAAGTTTGACGCTTTATTGCGAAAAATGTGATTCATATTCATTTTTTAAGCATTGCTCATCGATAGCCACTACTTTTTGCATCATTTTGGCAATTTTCGGATACTATCTCGAAAACCTATGCGTCTTTTGACCACGAATCGATCCAATTTTGGAGTTCTTCAAAAGAACGTGGTGCTGATATCCAAGGCCATGTGTCGTCGACCAGAACAGATGGTACTGTAAGAGGGCATTGTCTGGACTATACGGCGGGTGGGATAGAATTTCCCATTTCATCGTTTGAATGCATGCTTTAAATGTTGCCGAGCGTTTTCATGTCCCAAAAATTATCTTTTCGTGCCTTTGCTTGTGTTCTTGTCATTTTTGCCTCAATGCTCGGCTCAAAGGCATCAATTGAGTTCGGTAGAATTGGCCTGAAATAGTTTCACCCGGTTATAGCAGGGCATAGTACACCACGTCCACCAAATACATGACCTTGTCACTGTGAATATTGGGCTTTGACGTCGATTTTGGCGTATGAACTGGCGGACCGTATAATTTTTTTCAATTAGGGTTATCGTAATGAACCCATTTTTCATCACCAGTCACAATACGATGCAAAATAATTTTCTTTTCTGGAGTTGGGGCAGCTGTTTACAAGTGAAAAAACGGCGTTCGACATTTCTTGTATTCAATTCATACGGCAAACAATATCCTACCTTTTT
Organism: Tetanocera ferruginea; assembly: GCA_958299015.1. NCBI lineage: Eukaryota > Metazoa > Arthropoda > Insecta > Diptera > Sciomyzidae > Tetanocera > Tetanocera ferruginea. The sequence goes on from OY282641.1 coordinate 23,343,396, forward strand.
GATTATTCCCATAGCTTGAAGGCGAACAGATATGGCTTGTTCAGTCACTCCCAATGCTTTTGCAAGTTGTTCTTGCGTTTGGCATGAGTCTTCATCCAATATAGCCTCCAATTCGGCAGCTTCAAACTTTTCTGGCCGACCTTCGCGCTCATCGGTATTAAAATCACCACATCTAAAACGGCTTTGCAAAAACTCACATGTGGATGGACATCGATGAAGCATGTTTCCCGTAAAGTTCACTTTTCTTCAAATGGAAGCAGAAAATTAAACTTTACCGCAAATAGCGTTTTGTTGAAACAAAAGACGACCACGGATGAAACGAATCATACTGAAAAAGATGACTTAAGATGAGGCCTCAAAATGAAATTGATTGCAGCATTTAAAACTTTTTTGTACACCATGCTTAAAAATTTATCACCTTCATTTCAATTTCAATTGGCATATTCTGAATTCCAAATGATTTTTTATAAATTTGAAATAGAATTTGTAAATTTCAATGAATATTTTCGTAATTTAAAAATTAATTTTTTTAATTTCAATTGATCTTTTCTCAATTTCAAATGGAATTTCTGAATTTCAAGTAATATTTTCTGAGTTACAAATACAAATTATTCATTTTATTTCAACTTTTATGAATATCAAAAGAAATTTCTGAATTTAACTTCATCTTTGCTGAATTTCAAATAGAATTTCTTTATTGGATTTTTGTCATGATTTCATCATTTGTTCATGATCATTTTGTTCATGATTTCGAGTGGCGGCCTTGGTTGTGCATGCTAAATGAGTTCAATTCTCATTCAGGCAGAAGTTTTTTCAATTGAAATACATTTTTCTGGTGTAGTAAATTTCTTTTTATATTTTCGGGAATGCATTTGATACTTTCTGATTTTCAATTGATATTTTCTCTTCATCACATTAATGTTTTCCGAATTAAAAATAGTATTTATGAATTTCAATTGATCTTTTCTGGGTCTTAAACGGAATTTCTGAATTTAAAATATTATTTCACAAAGGTTCAAATAGAATTTTTGAATTCTAATTGAGCTTTTATGGATTTCAAATGAAATTTTTGAATTTTCAGAATTTTTCGCAAATTTCGGAACCTCAATTGATTTTTTTCATTGTTGTTTTTTTGTTTTAATTTGTTATTGGTTTTTGAATTTCAATTAATGTTTTCTGAATTTCTAAAAGAATTTCTGAATTTCATTTAATGATTTCTGAGCATGAATTTAAATCGATATTTTCCGAATTTCCAAAAAAAATTATGAATTTCAATTTAACTCTCTTCGAATTTGAAATACACTTTTTGAATTTCATGTGATTCATTTTTTAATTTAATTTGTTATATACGGATCTGCAGTCGATGTTTGCTGAAGACCTTTGTTGTTGTTGAATTACAATTGATTTTTTTCAAAAGAATTTCAAAAAGATTTTTTGAATGTAAAATAATGATTTCTGAGTTTGAAATGAAATTTCTGAATTTTAGTTGATCATTTTTTAATTTCAATTGATATTTTCAAATTAAAATTTTTAATTTCAATTGATTTTTTCTGAATTCCAATTGAAAATGGTGTGGATAATTAAAGAGTTGAATGCGAATTTAATTTTTAAAAATTTGATTTGTTAAAAGTTGCATTTCAAATGTAAAACCTTATTTTTTTAAGTGAACATTTTATTTCAGAAACAGTTTCGAAAAAATTAGTTCATAAAGCTTTACCGGTTAGAAATTTGTTATCATAGCCAAAATCTGCGGGATAAGATGTAACGATTGATACTTAAAATTAAAATTTTTTAAAGGCAAACAAATTCATTTTCAGCCAAAAATTTTTATGTGGACAACAAATGTATGTTTCAAAAAACATCGCTTAGGATTAGGTAAAGTTTTTGTAACAAATTTTTTGAATAAAAATTAAGCTTTCACAAATAAATTAAATTTTTTCGAATCAAATTCAACATTTAACTCTTCAAACTTATATTTTTTTTCTAGCAATTCACCTTTTCTTATCTATATTAATCTTATCGTTTCTAAAGTCAAAATATAAGATGAAAAACTTAATTTGAACAGTCAAAACGTAAAAAATTGATTTTAAAATGTTAAAATTTGTCTTTTATTTGTAAAAAGTTGAATTTGAAGTGTTTAAAGTTAATTTTTAAGTAAAAACTTTGTTTTAATATGACTCAAACTTTATTTTTTTGTTTTTTGCAATTTTTAATTCAATTTCGAAAGCAGTTTCGAAAAAGTATTTGTGGAACTTCATAAATTTTATATTATTATGAAAAACATACGCATACAATGAAGCAAATTCACATTTCAACTTTATAACTTAATATTCTCATTTCAAAATCGACTTTAAACAACTTAAAATACTAGATGAGAAGTTGAGTTTGACGTACAGAAGTTGAATTTGATTTCTAATAAGCTTAATTTGATCAAAAAGTTGATTTGATGTTATAAATGTCATGTTTAAAAGCAATAGCTTTTAATAAAACATAAATTGTTTTCCTGAACTCCAAACATAAACTTCTAATTTTTTCAATAAATCTGGCGGATAATTGTCTGATGTATATTTACGTGCTTGACAGCTTGGCTCACACGCAAGCACGTAGAAGTGGCGTTGAGAATGCTCTCGTTCATTGAATGTAAACAAAAACTCGATTGATTCACTCTTAACGCTCGAAGCAAAATTAAAAGCACGAACTATTTGCTTGACAGTTTTTGCGCTGCTCTAAACAAATAAAAAAAATCGCAAGACTATAAATAAAATGCAGCCCTGGTGTTGAAGATGAGAACTCACTGCTAGAGATGGTAAAAATAAAAGAATCGTTAGAGTAATCATTTGATGTTCTTCGGTTAAGTCTGAGCGGTAATTTTAAAAATATTTTTATGGTTTAAAAAAAGGGACCACAAAGAGAATAAAAAGAAGGGGTGACTATTTGCATTTATGGTAATTTTATCGAAAGAGAAACTTGAAAAATAAACTCTTTCTATTTGCATCTGGGTCATCTTTCGGTTGGATGTGTACAAATTAATAAAGTACACACAAAATAAGCGGTGAGAAGATCTTGTGAAGATCTCTGAAATACTTGAATAAATATTTATTTTTTCGTTTTTATTCAACGCGATATTCATTAAAAACCTTGTTGGCATATGGGCCAAATTGGCGTTCCAAACAGCTCATGAGATCATATTGAAAAATTATACAGAAACAAACATACATACATTCAAAAAACAAACGTTTTAAAGCTTTTAGACGATTTAGTCTTCAGACAAATTAAGACAAAATTACAGCCTCAAAAAAAAATTCCTAATTCTAACAATAAAATAAAATAAAATAATCTTGGTTAAAAAAGCATTAACAATAGTAATTGTTGATTTGGTGTTAGAAATGACAATCAAAATTATAGATATTTCGAAATTAATTCGTATTTAGTTCGATTTTTCGGTTGTCTTGTCATTTATGAATGTTAAAATGTCAAAAACTTTTAAATTTCAGTCATTAAATGTCAAAATTAGACTTTAAGGAAAGGAAAATACCAATAAATTTTAAATTTATTAATATTATAAATATATTAAAATTTAAATTTTAAAAAATTTCAAACGAATTTTGCGCCCCTTTCCACTTTTTTCTGAAAATTTTGAATCTATTTTAATTATTTTAAAGCAAATCTTTTTATAGTGAGCTTTTTCGATTATATGCAAAAATTGCTTTAAACAAAACAGACAGACCAAAATAAAATTATTTAAGCAATTTGACACTCACTGCAAGAACAACACACAAGAGGTAAATGACACTTTTAGTGCTTTATACTGACAGCAGGAATGTTTGAAAAAATTCCATCCAAGAAAACAGGCGGAAGGAAGATAATAAAAATCTGCTTCCGTTTGCTCTCCTGCGCTCTTTTTTGCTTGATAATTTTAAGCATTGGCTGCTTTTTTATTGCGAACTAAAGCAATGACATTATTTGATATGTGATTTTATGAGGAATTCGATGGTTGGCTTTAAAATACAAACATGATGTTATACAAGACATGACGCATATAAAGCTATAAGAGTCATTGTTTTAAGTTAAAGTATAGTAAAAGCAATTTACAGTTTTATAGCGAAGTTATGGTTAAATAAAGGCGTGCTAACATCAAAGCTAAGGTTATGATTTAACTACAAAACAGTTGAATAGCTAGATTATTTTATAACTTTGAACAATTTTACAAGTAATTTCAAAGCAATATTGATACAGCTGACTTATGTATATTTATTTAAGATACAATAACCAACTAATTTTAACTTCTCAGCGAACACAATAAATTTATTTACAATTAAATGTTTGTTTAAATTAGCTGCATTTTTTGTTTTTGCTCTATAGTATGTCTTTTCAAATATTCTAATCTTTTTAACCATCAGTTTTAATTTTCTCACAGTCGCATGCAAACTAACGCACAAGTCACACGTACACCTAATACACACTCTAACAAGCACCAAGGTTCAGAGTACATTCATTCTATGTTACCGCAACAAATTAAAGAAAAATCAATAATTTTGTAAATTTTTAATTGATTTGTTGTGTTTTGTGTGCTTTATTTCAATTTTCATGTTTATAATTTTCACAACAAAAATAAAAAAAAAAACAAAACACAGTGAGTGGTTGGCACAGCCAAAAAAAAATATTGGCACAAAGTGTATCAAAATATAATATTTTTTGACATACTTAAATTCTTAAAAAAAAAAAAACTTGTGTTAAGCTGGTGAATGCATTAATTAGCGCATAAGTTTTAATCAAGTTTTTATTTTCTATGGTTTTTAAGCCACAAGTGAAGCATACAACACTTTTAGGCGTTTTTGCAATTTTTCGAACATCTTCGAAAATTTTCGAACTTAATTTCGAAATTAGATTGCAACAGAAAACAAACAAATTTTGAAACCATTTTAAATTTTATTAATTATTCGAACGTCTTCGAAAACTTTTTGTATAAAAACACCAAATTTGAAGTTTAATTTCTATTTTAAAGGTATAACATTTTAATATATTATCATATTTTAGTTTTAATATTATTTGTGGATTTTTTTGGGCACAAATTTTTAAAAATATTAGTGCATGTCCTTTAAAAAGCGCATCCATAATGTATGCATTGTATAAGCAAATGGCTTTTTAAGCCAATAATGAACAGTCCAACACTTTTTAACGTTCTCGGACATTTTCGAACATCTTTGGAAATTTTCGAAATATACCAATACTTAACTATACCAATACTAACAATACTTAACGAAGAAAGGCTCCTTCTCTCCCCCGACAAGTCAGCGGGTTCCAGTACCTCAAGTAAGGTAGGGCCCAAGACGAAATCGAAGGAGGGATTGAGAGCCAAAGCTCAATACAAAGCTGCTCTCAGTATCTGCAGCCGGCTTTCGGGTAAGAGCGGTCTATCTTCCAAAGAGAAGGAGAAGCTCGCCTGGGCTGAGCAGAAGGTGTCTGAGGGCAGAAAATTCTTCGCGAGCCTACCACACTTTGCGCCTACGACATCGCAGTTTGCGAATAAGATCGAAGAGCAGGTGGCTCAAAAGCGCCAGAGATCGGAGGACGGAAAGGTCGTAGCTCCTGAAAGCAAGCGGCATAAGATAAAACCGGTCTCTACTAACAAACCGCAGCCCACAGCCGAGGTGAAAAGCAAGGCAAGTGACGTAGCCAAACGACATCTGATCGTGGCACTCATTGACCGAAGCGATCCCCAAGGGCAAATGTCTCTCGAGCGGTGGAAATCGGTAGAGATGAAGCTGCTCGAGGTGATGTTCGCGAGAATCGAGACCCATCCTGACGCTCCCATGCCCACCTTCGATGGTGCAGGATGGTTAAACGACGTTAAGATCCTCAAGTGCAACGATGATCCGACTCTGTAATGGGTAAAGGGAGTTGCACCGACGCTCCAAGGCCTATGGGACGGCGCCCAGCTGGAAGTAGTAGACAGGATGGACATCCCGTCTCTACCGAAAGCGAAAGTGCTGTTCCCCAGAGTGGTGCCACCAGAATCAGCACTAAAACTTCTGCAAAAACAGAACCCTGACGTGCCGACAGCTGACTGGAGGGTGTTGAAAGTTGCTGAGCAGCTACCTGGTAGTAGCGGCGGGCAACACTACATCCTACAGATCAACAAGGAGGCAGAGGATATTCTGTACCCTCGTTTCGGGAAGATGGCGTGGGGCGTAGGGAGTGTGTACCTGCGTCTCAAAAAACGTCACCCCAAAGACAGTAATAAGAACACGCTTGAGACCGGGGAGGTCGAAAAAGACCTCGGCATCGCAGCGGTAACTGATGCCACCCAGGAGCTCAGTCTTGACGATGCAGATGACGCTGGTGGTCCGAGCATGCAAGCGGACCCCGTGGAGGAGCCTTCAGCATAATGCAGCTGAAGGTCCTCCAGATTAATCTGCACAAAAGTAAATTAGCAAGCGCAGAACTCCTTCTCGTATTAGAGGAAGGAGGCTACGATGTGGCAGTAGTGCAGGAGCCGTGGGTAGCCTCGGGTAATGTGGTCTCCGGCTTAAAAGCACCCAACCACAACACTTTTTACGCACCAACAGTAAGTAAAACAAGAACAGCCATCCTCACAAGGAAAGGCATCTATACTTATCTAATGTCTCATTACAGCACTGACGATCTCACAGTTGTGGCGCTAGAGAGCAAGGCAGATGAGACGGTTCTGGTCGCATCCTGCTATATGGCGCACGACACCGATGCACCGCCAAACGAACTCCGCAGGCTGGTCAACGCAAACAGCAGCAACAAACGAGCGATTGTCATCGGCACAGATGCCAACGCACATCACTCAGTGTGGGGAAGCCCTGACATCAACGATCGAGGTGAGTCCATGCTAAACTTTATTCTAGAAACTAACCTAAACGTAGTTAACACAGGTAAGGAACCCACATATGTGGGTCCCACCTCCTCTAACGTACTAGACCTTACGTTAACGTCGAATACTAACACTCTTGTAACAGATTGGAGGGTGCTTGAACAGCCTTCCTTCTCAGACCACAAATATATTAGTTTTAATATCAAATTTAACTACACTCCGGCTCAAAAGATCTTCAGAAACCCCAGGAACACAAACTGGAATCAGTTTAAAAGAATCATTGAGACCAGACTACCCTCCCCAAAACGTATAAACACGGAATCCGACATAGAAGGATCCCTAAAGACTCTCTCAAACCTACTTATAAAAGCCTATCACTCCTCTTGTAAACCCACGCGAACAAAGCGGAAAATCAGACCACCATGGTGGAATCCTGATCTCGCAGAGCAAAGACGCGACCTAAAAGATTTCTTCAAACTGGCTAAATTAGCCGACCAAGAGGAAATATGGGGGGAATACAAATGGAGACTCAAACTCTTCAAAAGCAATGTCCGGCGAGCAAAAAGATCCTCATGGAAGGACTTCTGCTCGAGCATTGAGAAAACCACAGACACAGCAAGGCTCAGGAAGCTGCTCTCAAAACAGCCCTCCATTCAGAGTCACGTCCGGAAGGACAATGGCGAATGGACGGAAAACAGTCAGGAATCTCTAGATGCGCTTCTAAAAGCACATTTTCCAGGCTGTACCGAAATCTCAGACACTCACGTCACAGAGAGAAACTGGACAATCCCGTCACAGACTCCGCAGAACCTAATAACACCAGACAAAATCCAGTGGGCTATAAACTCTTTCTCAGAATTTAAATCCCCAGGACCTGACGGCATATTTCCAGCCATGTTAAAAGCGTCCACTTTGAAAGTCGTTCAATGGCTTGAGATAATATATAAAGGGTGCATCAGACTTAACTATGTACCTGTAGCCTGGAGGACAGCTAGGGTGGTCTTCATACCAAAATCAGGTTGTAGTAGCCACCTGTATCCAAAGGACTACAGGCCAATAAGTCTAACATCCTTTCTACTCAAAACACTCGAGAAGCTAGTAGAACTGCACATAAGAAACGGCACTAACCGGCCGATTCTTGCAGCCAACCAGCACGCATATACGAAAGGAAAATCAGTGGAGACAGCACTACACAACTTAGTTGTCCATGTAGAGAAAGCGCTCCACAACAAAGAATTCGCACTAGGGGCTTTCCTAGACATCTCAGGTGCATTCAACAATGTGTCAACTACGGCCATACTAAATGGATTACGCGCGATCGATACACCACCAGCAATCGACCTCTGGATACACAACCTACTAAGTTGTAGAAGAGTCCAAGCCGAGTGGGGTTCCACAACCATGGTAAGAGAAGTGCGCAGGGGAACACCCCAAGGAGGAGTCCTCTCACCCTTACTTTGGAATCTAGTTGTTAACGAACTACTTAAAAACTTTGAAGGCAAAGCCCCAAAGATAACAGCTTATGCGGATGATATAAGCATAATTATAGTGGGAAAATGCATTTCGACATTAAGCTCTTTAATGGAGCATACACTAAAAGAGGTACTCAGATGGGCGAACTCAGTCGGCCTCAGTATAAACGCAGAGAAAACAGATCTGGTATTGTTTACGAATAAGTACAAGATACCACCATGGATTCCACCAAGATTAAACAACACTCGGCTCATCCCGAAAACTCACACGAAATACCTGGGAGTTGTACTCGACAGCAAACTGACGTGGAGACTCAATGTGGACGAGAGGGTTAGGAAGGCTACCAATGCGCTATATGCATCCAAGAAGATGCTGGGCAGCACTTGGGGCCTCTCACCCTCTCTAATGCAATGGATCTACACAATAGTTGTTCGTCCAATTCTACTCTACGGTATCATTGTGTGTTGGCCGGCGGTGAATAAGTCAACATATCTTAAATACTTGGAAAAAACTCAGCGACAAGCTGCGCTATGCATATCCGGCGCGCTGAAGTCAACTCCTACGAAAGCTCTTGAAACCATTCTATGTCTGGATCCGCTAGACATATATGCAAAACTAACGGCTAGTAAAACGGCACAGCGGCTCACGGCAGCTGGTAGCTTCCGCAAACAAAATTTTGGACACTGTAGAATTGGCAAGGATGCAATCAGTAGCACAGACTACATGATCCCTAGCACAACTCTCGAACCCAAAATACCCACACTTCTAGGACCAACCGACTGGCGCAAAGGTATCAAACAGGCCCAGAGGGCGGTCAACATATTCACAGATGGCTCCAAAATGAATACGGGAGTAGGTGCGGCAGTGTATTGCGCAGAGCCCGATATAAGGCAAGCATACAAATTACCGGACCACTGCAGTGTCTTCCAGGCGGAGGTTTTTGCCATCAGGAAGGCCGCAGAGATAGCTCTTAGTACAAACACTCAACACTCTTTAATTAACATCTTTGTTGACAGCCAAGCGGCAATCAAATCCATGCGTTCTGATACCGTCAAGTCCAGAAATGTCCTAGCAAGCAAGGACGCACTAGATGCATTGAACACTTCAAAGAGAGTGTGTATCTTTTGGGTTCCAAGCCACAGGGGCATTGAAGGAAATGAGATGGCAGACGAACTAGCAAAGGAAGGTGCCGGGCTGGGATCAGAGTTCACAGAACACGTAGATATTCCACTACAGGAATTATACAAAAACCTCGAAACCAAGCAGTGAGTCGCAGATGGAAAGATACGACAACATGCAAGATCTCAAAAACCATGTGCGATGCAGCATGCGGAAAACGAACGTCGTTTATCCTGGCTCGCACCCGAAGGGACAGCAGGACACTGGTGGGAATTCTCACAGGTCACTGCATGGTGGCGGCCCACGCTAAAAAGCTGGGTATAACTATGGATGACAACTGCAGGAAGTGCAAGGAACCAGGTGCCCAGGAAACCCTGGAGCATCTTCTCTGCACATGCCCCGCCTTACTTAGATCGAGACTTAAATACTTAGGCTCACCGACTTTATCGTCGCTTAAGGATGCAGCCAAAATTCCTCTAGAATCCCTCTTAAGATTTGCGAATAAGGCGCAAATCTTTAAAGACTTCCACTAACTCCCTCAAGGATTTCATAAACCGGCACCACTAAGGACCATATGGTCTATGTGAGACTCTAATGAGAGGCAACCGGACTAACCTAACCTAATACTTAACTATTCAACATTTTAAACGTTTTCGAAATTTTTGGATAATTTTCGAACATCTTCAAAAAATTTCGAACTTATTTTCGAAAATTTCTTTGAATAAAAACAATTATAATTTTTAAGAAAAACTTATTTCATACAAATGTTTATCAAATTTTTTTATTTTTATATCTTTCAAGTTTTTTGGATATTTTGAAATTTTTGTAGCATTTGTGAAACTTTTTAACATCTTCGAAAATTTTCGAACTTGTTTTCGAAAATGTTTTTAACGAAGAACACCCAAATTTTAAGTTATTTTCGGGTTTATAACACAAAACTTTCTGATCTGATAAAATAGAATATCCTTTGAATAGAAATTCACGAAAACCAAACATTTTCGTATTCATGTTTACATTTCTAATGCGTTTTCTTTTATTATTTGTGTCTTATCTGATATTAGAAAATAAGAAACTTCATGCATTATATCAAACAGGATTAAGTTGATTTCGAATCTATGAACCTTAATTTTTTATAAATATTTTGTGACATTTTTCACAATTTTCGAATATTTTTTTAAGTAAAAACTCACAAAATAGATCAAATTTTCGAGTTTGCGAAGTAAAACCTTGTAGTTTAATGAGTTAACTGACAATTTTTTTCAGAAAGCAAACTGAATGTTCTTCTGCAGAGACAGACTGCGTAGAAATTTGCGAAGTTTTATGCATTAGTTTTTGTACTAACATTATTTGGCAAGTAGTTTTAAAGCGACAACAATGCTAAAAAACTTAAACTGCAAATTTTTCAAACATTTTCTGCTATTTTCCAAAATTTTGAGCATTTTCGAAATTTTTCGAACATTTTCGAAAATTTTCGAAATTACTTTTTTACGACATTTAAGTATGAAAAACACTTAAATGTTAAGTTATCTTGATTTCTGAAGATAAATTATTAAAATTAAGACATTACAAAATTTTATAGAGCGCTGTACGAGTGTCAACAATTACTCAAAATATTATGCAACTTGTTCTTTGGTGTTTTCAAATATATTTCAAGGTTTTCAACCTTTGTTTGCCTCCAATGCATGTTAATTGTTAATTTTACTTCAGCTACATGCTGGTCTGACTGTTAAGAACAAAGCTAGTCTCTTCTTTTATCTCTCAGTTCAAGAATCAAAGTATCAGTAAGTAAATGTATAACAGTAAGTCCTTGAGAACCAGAACTGCAAGTTTTTCAAAGATATCCGTTTTTTATTTTGTTTGTTTTTCAACATATTCGAAGATTTTTTAACTAACTAACTCAAGAAGATTTTAAACATTTTCAAATATTTTTGAGATTATCGAACATTTTTTTAAATTATTAAGCAATAAGTTTTCACAAACCCGAACTACAAATTTTTTTAAACTTCTTCTTGCTTTTTTAGCACATTCGAAAATTTTTTAACTTACTAGCACAAGAAGTTTTTAAGCATTTTCGAATATTTGTAAGAATATCGAACTTTTTTAAGTTAAAACATAAAATTTAAGAAAGTTTTTATTTCGAACTTGTAATTTTAGAAACATTTTTATATTTCCAACATTGTTGATGATTCTTTTTTGCCTCAAATATTTTTAGAAGAAGCATTATAGTATTAGATACAATTTTTTATACTGATTTCTTAAGCATTTCCGAAAATTTTTTAAAAATTTATTCAAATATTTCAAATATTCAAATATTCAAATTTCAAAATATTTTTTTCAAAATATTTTTAGTTAAAACCTAAAATTTTAAGAAATTTTTTTTTTCGAACTTGAAACATTTTTCTATTTTCAACATTGTTGATGATTCTTTGTGCCTCAAATATTTTTTGAAGAAGCATTATAGTATTAGATACAATTTTTTATATTGATTTATTAAGCATTTCTGAAAATTTTTTATAAATTTCAAGCATATTGAAATAATTGTGTTATTTTTAAAATTTAAGCATTTTCGAAAATTTTCAAACTTACTTTCGATAATTTTATTTTAACAAAAATACATAAAATAAAATAAAGTTTTTTTATTTCCAACTGTAAGCATTTTCAAAAGTTCCTAACTTTATTTCGAACCTTGTTTTGAAATAAAAACACATTCAATTGAATTCATTTTCTACTTCTTTGTAGTTCTTCGTTATTTTTTAATTTGTAGATTTTAAATTTATAGATCTCTACGTAATAAAAACCAAGCAGACGTTTGCATGCATATTTTAACATTTTCAAAAAATTTCAAATTTACTTTCGAGCATTTTATTTCAATGATAACGTTTAAAATTAAAGAATTTTTATTGTGAATGTTTTTAGCGGTTTCGAACATTTTTGAAAATTTTAGAGATTAAATAATTTTTGTTTTCAAGAACACAAAAACAATTTTTTTATTTTTAACTTTTTACGCATTTCAAATATGTGTTTTAAATTAAAAACACAAAACTTAAGAATTGTTTGGCTTTGAACTTCCAGGCATTTTCAAACATTTTCGAAAAGTTTCGAACTTATTTTCGAATTTTTTGCTTTGAAACCATTTCGACTTAGTTTAGCAGTTTCTATTCATGAAAACACAATTTTCGAACATGTGTTTTAAATTAAAACACACAAATTATAAAAAAATGTGTTATTTTGAACTGTTTAGGTATTTTCGAACATTTTCCAAAATTTCTAACTTTTTGTTTTAAGCGAAAGCTCACAAAATAAGACAAGTTTCTTGATTTTAAATTTTAAAGCAATTTTAAATAGGTTAGAACTTAATTTCGTAGTTTCTTCGACATATTTTAAGAGAAGACATAAATAAAAAATAAAATTTTAAAAATTTTATTATTTAAATTTTAAGCATTTTCGAAGATTTTCCAAAATTTTCGAACTCACTTTCGAAAATATTTTCAGTAAAAATAAACGATTCGCTTCTATTTTCAACTTTTTAAGTATTTTTAAAAGGTTTCTTACTTGCTTTCGAACATTTTTTCTAGTGAAGCAAATAAAATTAAACTAGTTGTTGATTTTTTTATTTTAATTGTGACCAGACTAGCTTTTGAGAAACTGCGTGAAAAAATTCCAACATGTTCATGCATTTTTAACATTTTCGAAAATGTTCGAATTAATGTTAGAACACATTATTTCATTGAAAATAAAAAAATTAAAGAAATATTTTTATTTTGAGCATTTTTAAGTTTTAAGCTTTTTTAAAATTTTCGAGATTATTTGAATATTTTAAAACAAATTATTTCAATAAAAATCTATAAAATAAAAAAAATATTTACATTTGGAGCTTTATTAGCTGTTTTAAATAAAAACGAAAATTCGAACTTGTTTTATGAAAATATATTGAAGTAAAATCCAACTTTTTATTATTAATACTTAAATTGAGCTCAAGGTATTTTTTAATTGAAGATTTTAAGCTTTTTCGTACATTTTCGCCAAAAAAACACATTTGAACATTAGTATTAAATTCAAATAAATAGAATTTAAAAAGCTGTGTTCTTTCGAACTTTTTTGGCATTATCAAACATTTCCGAAAATTTTTGAACTTATTTTCGAACTTTTAATTTTTCATGAAAATATATAATATTGGATTAGTGTTGTTGATTTTGAACTTTTTAAACCATTTCGAAAATTTATGAATAGTTTTGTTTTAGAATCTTTACAGTTAGAAACATCATTATTTTTATTTAGAATAAAACAAATTCAGAACAAAACACATTCAAACAAAACTAATTTAAGCTATATCATTATTTTTAACTGAATTGGCATTTTCCAATATTTTCGAAAATTTTTGTAATTTTTATTTTTCATGAAAACACATAACATTGGAATAATTTTGTTGATTTATTACTTTATAAGCCATTTCGAGGTCTAAACACATATTTTTAACTTTTTAAGCTATTTCGAACATTTATGAATAGTTTCGAATTTCTTTTCGAAGTCTAAACACATAAAGCTATATGCATTTTAGGATTTAAAACATTCAATTAAAAAAAATTTAAGCAATTGTTTCATATTTAACTTTTTTGGCATTTTCGAAAATTTTCGAACTTATTTTCGAATTTTTTATTTTTTACGAAAACACATATTATTGGAGTAATTTTGTTTATTTTGAACTTTTTAAGTTATTTCAAATGTTTATGAATAGTTTCGAACTTTTTTTTATGAAAACACATAAAATTTAAGACATTTTTTGAGTTAGAAGTATAATATCAACAATGGTAACTTCTCTATGACTCTTTATCATCAAATTTATTTATAAACAATTATTTTTTTTTGTTCATCTTAACTCACATTTTTGTATGAGTGTGTGTATTTAAATTTGAATACCATTGACTGTGTGTTTTTAGCTGATAATTAATGCATATATTTTTAATTTTAATTTGTGTTTCTATTAATGTTCTTCTTTTTTCTTGTGGCCTATAAATGATTTCCACGAACTGCTGCTGCTTGAATGATAGATGTTGTTTTTTTTTTTAATTTTTATTGCTTTGCTAATTTTAAAAAATTTTTTCAAATATTTTGAAATAATTTTGTTTTATTTTGCAATAATGTTGCTGCAACTTTTTTAAGTGCTGCACAAAAATTTCTTGCCAATATTTTACCGCATAACATTTTATCGCATACGATGTTGCAGCAGGAGCGAGTGGCAGCAGCAGCAGAACGCGTGTCCGCCATGCTTGACCCGCGCGCTAATTCGTTACGCTTTGTGAATAGCTACGTTGGTTGCATTTAATGCAGAATAACACAACAAATAGTTGGAAAAACAAAAAAAAAGGAGGAAAAAACGCTACACTAATGTAATTTGTTGATGTTTCTGGCGCACCCGCACCTTAGCGACGGCTATGGCTAATACTATTTACCGTTGTTTTTTTAAAAATTTCCCTTACAATTTTTGCCCCACTCATTCACTCACTCACTTGAGCGACGTTTGCCATTTTTATGAGTTTTATTTTTTTCTCTACTTTTCAAATTTTTTATTTATATTTTTTTTTATTTTTTTTTTTTTTGCTTTTTAACAACTAGCTGCTAATAATCATATTATTATTCATACGAACCCAGTTAGTTGAACGCTTTTCCAACAAACGCATTTTCTTTTGTGGCCTTATGTCAGCAGCGACGTTGTTTCGTTGTTCCAGCCCTCCGGCTACCGATTGCCATGATAAACATACCGCCAAGGTGCGGTATATTTTATGGCGGTGATGGCATCATTTGAAGTGAACTCATTTTTTTCCCTTTCACAATAGCAACAACAACAACAACAACAGCAACATACAATAACAAGAGCTATAATGAAAATATGCGGGGAAAAATAATTTTTCCTTTCATGCCAAGTGTTTGCTTGCTTGGCTTTTAAATCTAGGCAGCAGCAAATCATGGAGGCGAAACTTCAAGTGTTCTTAAAATAACTCTTTATGAGATGTTGTTGGTGCTGTCGCAAAATGACAAAAAAAAAAAAAAATAATGCATGAATTAAACACGTTATAAATTGAGCAAATAAATTTAAATACCTTTTTTAATGTCTGAAGCTTGTTCAATTGATGAGCAAAATATGCTCATCATTAGTGCTTAAAACTAATGCTGGTTCAATTTTTCCGAATTCATTTTCGATGACTTCCGATTAAATACAGCCCAATCATGAAACATTTTCTCCCGGGAGTTGCAAATGGGAGTTTCCTTTTTTAAGATAAAGGTCAAATACTTTTTGAAAATTTTTAATGCAATTTTGTTCATCAACCGCCAATATTCATGAGTGTAAAATAAAAAATGAGATATCTTTATCTGCTATCTTAAGACCGGAAAGATACCGACCGGAAAGACCGATTTAGAACTCCCGGGAGAAAATGTTTCATGATTGGGCTGATAGAGTTCAGCAATCCAATTTCGATCTTCAAAACCGACCTTTTTATTTTTTTTTGCGTATTGTAGGTATTCTCACTTTCGATTTATCGGAATTAAATGTAATTCGTTCAAAATTTTTTTTAATGAATTTTAATTAAAAAAGGAGTTTCATTCCTATAAACGCTTATAATGCCTTTCTTGAGTTTTTTCAACATGCTCATTTCATTTTTTATTTGACGCTTTTATATCATCTTTTTTGAAAGCTTTAAAAAAGTCTACACTTAACGAAAAAGGTACACAATTATTATGAATTTGTACATCATCTTAATGAATTTTACAAAAAAATATGTAAGCATGCACTAAAAATTTCTTATATATATACCTACACTTAACGAAAAAAGTACACAATAATTATAAATTTATACATGAACTTTGTAAATTTTGGTTTAGTAACCAATAACATGAGTCACATGAACTATTCATGATATCAATGTACAAAATACACAAAGACAAGAAAACACGGGAACATGAATATTTCCTAAACCTAGTGTTAAAAGTTCATAAAGTGTGTGTACTTTATACATAATAGAGTGGGGAGCGAATTCATTCGTATGTTAAACAATTTTGTCACTTAAAGACACTTTTTATCTGATTCTGCGTTCAGTTTTAAGCAAAAAAGAACAGTACACCATAGGTGGACGATAAATATCGAGGCGGCCCATTTTTGATTTAAGATTGTGTGTGGAAAAATTTTAAATGTTAAATTCTACTAGACTAATAGTCTTAAATCAAAAATGGGGCACTTCGAAGTTTATCGTACGCCTTTGATAACTGAACTTTTTTGCTTAGAATTGAACGTAGAATCGGAAAAAATGTCCTTAAGTAGCAAAAAAAAAATTGATCCGCTCTAGTGTACAAAATATGTACATAAATCGATAAATAGTTCGTGTATACCATGAAAAAATACAAGGGGAACATGAATCGTACATAATTTTTGTGAATAAAATTCATGAAATTCAAGTACCAGTGCAAGGCGAACAAGCAAAGTTCATAAGATAAGTGACAAGAATGCAATCTCATGTGCATATATAATGAAACCGTAAACAACTTTATGAGTTAAGTGACCCAAATTCATATAATTCATGTACAAATACAAGGGCTGTAAGAATGCATGAAAATCGTAAACAACTTTATGAATTAAGTGAAATTTTGTTATGAAATATTCATGTTTTATGTTTTTTTTATGTATTTTGTGCATTGATATCATGAAGAGTTCATGTGACACATGTAATTGGTGACTACATCAACACTTATGAATGCGATTCATACTTTTTTATTTTGGGAAATATGTAATAGAATTGGGAAATGTTTCGATTTTTTTCTTGAATAAATTAAATAATCTTAATTTATTAATAATAAATTATTTTAAAACGAATTTTAAATACATCGATTTTTCTCTTATTCATAAAAAAAATATTTTTTAAACTAATATATAAATATGAAAACTATCTATATTATGAATGATTTTCACCCGGTAGTAGGAAAAGGTAGTATTAATTTTTAAGATTGCATATAAAGAATCACATTTCATTTTTTAGTCTTACTCATGAATATATAGGTACTTGTGAATATTGACGGTTGATAAAAAAGTTCCTCAGCTTCATCTTATAGAAAACAGAAACTCGTTTTTCTAATTCCCGGGAAAAATTATTCACAAAAAGGAGTCATATATAAAATTTTTTTATCGTTTGCAATATTCAAAATAAATATATTACAACGGTAAAAAAACAGTTAGTGCATTTATCGATTTTGCAACAAGCTATCTTAAAAAAAAAATGTTTATTTAATAAATATTTGAATATTTTTTCACAAAACTTGACTAAACAGCTATTCCATGGTGAACGCTACACCAACTCATCAAGTTTCACATTTTCTGTTTCAAGGTGTTTAATTTTTAATGAATATACCAAGAATATGTTGTGCCAAAAATTTGTAAGTGCCGAAATTATTGTTTGTAGACCGTGGCGGCGCTATCTGTAGCGCGAAAAAAAAGCAATAGTAAAATCACCTAAGTCGGCTTGGGTAAAGAAAATTGTATGGAAATAAGAAACTTATGCTAATTCACCCAAGTATTTTATTGTTTTTACTACATTGTTTTGAAAGTACATACTTTTTGCTTAAAAACATAATCAAAAATGGCTCTTCTTTTTTATCTAAGTGCTTGGTTAATTTTGTAAAATAACAACATTTACTAATTTTACCTAAGTATATGTATATTTCAAACTTGTCACTAGATAATTTTGTAGGTACAGAAGGGATATAAGTTAGTTTACCTAAGTAGATGTATATTTTATGCTTCGCCCTGTATATTTATTTATATGCTTAACAACGACATTTTTTTTTAAAACTTGAACACTGTTCGGCAGATAAAGCAAAAAAGCTAGTCAATATATAAAATGTCGAAGCCATAATGTACAAATTAAAAAATACTTGATTATTATTGAGTTCCAATTGACATTGTTGAGTTAAGATGTAAAATTTAAGTGTTTTGATAAAGAACTTGGGAGGCTTAAAACTGCCAAAGCCATCATATAAATTATACCAGGTTTTTTGTTAATTTTACATAAGTTTTGTTTTTCTCGGTGTAGCATTTTGCTGGACATGTAGCATGTTTAATTTAAATTACAATCTCGTAATATACCAAAGATGGGCAAAAGCAGTGTAAAATTAAAAAAAAAAAATGTTAAAACCAGGAAATTAAAACATTAGCTGATTTTAACACTTAAATTTATATACAGAAAATAATTTCGTATAGTTCCTAATATCGATAATGTGGGTATAAATATAAGCTAATCTATTCATATAGTTGCCATACAAATTTTACGTTAAAATTATAATATAATTAAAGTAATAATATGACGTAACGTTAAAATTTCAAGTTAAAAATCTTTTTTATAACCGGTAAAATCTTTAAAATTTTTCGCCCCAATTAATATCGCTAAGTTAAAATGTAAAATGTAGGTGTTTTGATGAAGAACTTGGAAGGCTAAAAATTGCCAAAGCCATTTTATAAATTATACTAGGTTTTTGATTAATTTTACATAAGCTTTTTTTCTCAGTAAAGCATTTTGTTGGACATGTAGCATTTTCAATTTTGTCACAAAAAAAAATAAATAGTATTAACACACTTTATAACAGTACAAACAGTATAAACTGTTCTTAATAACTGGTAAAATTGAAAATTTTAGTTAATAATCCGAATAAATTTTCAGAATAGTCAACTTTGAGTACGAAATTTCGCCAGACGATGTAGATGTGCATTATGAGTTGTTTGTTACTGAAATGTCAAAAATTAAAAAATTTTGAGTTGTGTTCCTTTTGCAGTATAGCAAATATGTTTTAGAGCAAAGGTAATGATTACTTAACTTCTGTTTTTTTTTTCAATAATATATCGATTACTTTTGTTTAGACTGTCTTAACTCTCATATAATAAAAGGCAAGCACAAAGTTCGAGTCATAAACGTTTTCGATCAAAATAATGTGATGTCGTTTCCGAAATAGAATCGTTAGAAATTAAGTAATTTTTACTATTTTCGAATATTTCGAACAATTCAGTATCATTTCCGAAAAAGTTCAGAACTAATTAAATTAATTTTCTTTTGATGTGCGCCACAATATTCGTCATCATTTTAGTGGACTGGCTAATGGCTGGCTGTTTTTCGTAATTTAAAAATGACGCATAATTTTGATTACAATTCAGCGATTACTCAAATGCGTTATATTGTCAAGCTGATAAGCTGCTCATAAGCTTGCAATATATTTCAAAATTAATATATTTATTGAATGCAATAAAATTTGATGGTGATATTATTATTTATTATTACCATTTAATTAATTATTGAATTATTTTTATTTAACAATTAAAATCAAACTAATATTGTTTTTTCTTAAACACTTGTAAATTATTGAAATAGTGCTGATTAAAAAGCAAAACAAAACATATCAACATATCATAAACATGTTATCGAAAAAGCAACAAGTACTCGTAGGTCAGTTTGATTAGCAGCTCATCATCAAAACTGACAATTAAAAAATCAATAAGTCACGCTTATCAAAATGGAACCCCTTTTTCTATTTGCATTCTATTTTCGATTAAATATTTTATGGTTAGTAATGCATTTAAGCTTGTGTTTTTCAACCCTTTGAAATAAATTTTGTTAACCTTTTTTTTTTTTATAATCCTGTGGTTGTTTATAAATTAGGTTGTGTTGACAGTTAAAAAAAAAATAAAAGAAAATAACTCCGTTGGTTAGGTTTGAAGCTATGTTGGTACCTACAAACAGTGGTAATAAACATGAATTTACATATTAATGAATTTAAGCTTATGTCCATATTTAAGCTTATTTGATTTATTCATATATTTTGTGCGTTGTTTTTTTTTTTTATTTCCATGCCTCGCTGCTTGTGTGGAATCAATACTTATTTTTCAACAAAGTAAAGTGATAAAACTTCTATATGAGCTAAAATATTTTGACCTAAAATTACTTTATAATATAATTTTAAAAAAATAAAGCATTACGTATCATTACAATTATAATTGTTTATATTGACACGGCTTTTTTTTAATAATTGGGAAATAGGTCAATAAAACACGAAATATGTAGATGAAACATTAAAAGAAATATGTACAACAAATATTGTGGAATGATCGCTTCCTTGAGGAGTTTCACTAGCCTCAATTCCGTTATTAATATCTTTTGCAAGCGACACTCTCGGCATTTATAGGCATTTGCACCCATATCCTTGCAATGGTATTTTGCACATTTTCCAAGTTGGTGTATTTCTAAGAGTTGATTTTTGATATCAAACAAAGCTTGTTTTGAAATCAGTTTAGCTGGATATACATTTTTTTCAACACCAGGAATAAGTTTTACAATAAAATAAAAGAATATTTTTACACATAATTTAATTTAAATCGAATGCATAACAATCAGCGCTCTTATATGAGAAAAATTGATAATCTGTTATTAATCCGGCACTGAAAGTTAACGCCATGTGCATTATTGCCAGGTGTGGCAATTATATTTTTCTTTTGTGACTAATATTTCTAAAGCTTTTCAATATAATGTTCATTTCAATGCTCACTTGTAGGAGGACATCACCAAATAGTAACTCCATTCCTGGCCTTAAATGTTTCTTCTGCTTCCATCGCTATTCTGTATTGACAATTTTACTACTATGGGCGAAGCCACGCCTCGTATTCCAATGCTTAATTAGCAACTTCATACTGAGTTTATGAGACCTCTTCCCGTGCTCACTAAAATTTGCCAATTAAAAGACACGACTAAATATTAACTTCGTACCAAGTTTCACTGATGTGTGACGGCTTATATGGAAAAATGTCCCAACTATTTTTCATATCCTTAACCATAGTTTCTTTTTCAATATATTTTTGACAATTTCTTTTGTTGTTATATCTTTATCAATCACTGATAAGATATAGCAACTTTAACTTACATAAATAAGACTCCAAACTTTAAATCTGAACTGTTAATTTTTCAAATCAGCAATTTTTTTTCAAACTAATTGGTCACACTGGCTTGTTGGAATACATACTATTCATCTTCGTATACAACTTTCAGTTTGGAATATAGAGTCTCTTCCGAAATCTTATTTTTTAATATTCAGCGTTGACCTTGACCCGTATATTGATAAATGAAGAATGGGTTTTAAGCCAGTACTAACGACTAGACTTTGCAACTTTATACGATACAACAATATTGCACAATTTTTTAATTTGAACTTGCACCATGTTACACCCAAAATAATGAACTATCTCATGATCCTTTTTGCACAATATTTTTATAATTTTACTTTAGATTATATCA
This sequence comes from Tetanocera ferruginea, assembly GCA_958299015.1. Classification (NCBI taxonomy): domain Eukaryota; kingdom Metazoa; phylum Arthropoda; class Insecta; order Diptera; family Sciomyzidae; genus Tetanocera; species Tetanocera ferruginea. The sequence continues at coordinate 23,365,146 of OY282641.1, forward strand.
ATTGAGAACCCATCTGTGATGAAGTCATCTGTACCTCTTAAGATTAATAACACGGAACAACGAAATCGGCCCTTATAAAAAGCTCAATAGATTTGATAACCGATCTTACATAATTGAAGGATGATAAACAAGATGTCGTTCTCAGATTTTTTTCTGTCAAGTCTAAATTTTGTGAAAAACCAATTTAGCATTAAAACCGCTCCATGGGAATTTCTCCGATCCAAAAAAAAATTTATACAGCAATTGTTTATAAGAGTCCCTCTAACTTTTGAGTTCGTGTCCGGTGAAATTTAAATTTTTATCCGGTTTTCTACACAACACTTGAGTATTTCGATTTGAGTTATTTTTTCAACTTCTCTTTATTTGGGAAAAATATAAATTCAAAAGTAAGACAAAATAAAAAGCCTGAATTTGAGGAAAATCGGTTGAGTCCCTCGCCATCGAAATAATCAAAGAAATTTCGTCTTCAACTTGTTATTTTTCATACTTTTTTTATAGTTATTTTTAAAAACATCTTTAAACCAAACTCTGCAGAATTAAGTGTATAAAAATTCCGAATGACTTCTGAAACTGGAGAAAAAATTCACAATTCCTAATTTGCCATCGTTTTTCCCGTGTCTGTTTCATAAGAATTTCTCTAAATTGTGCCTTAAACGATTTTTTTTCAAATTCAGGTTTTTTGTTTTTCATTCAAAGGTGTCAGAAATGTTGCGTTTTTTTACTTTCAGATAGCATAATTTCCGAAGTAAAGTAGAGATGAACAATTTTGACTGCAAATTTTTACCTCTATTTGGACCGGAGTAAAAATTAATATATTTTAGATCAAGCCTTAAAACCTTCGTAGAACTACCGAACAGAAATCCGTACAACTGGCGCTTGCGAAATATTTTCGCCGTACAGTTTATTTAAGAACGACCACTAACACTGCTGTTCACCTTCTGTACGGACAAAATGTCCTGACAGTGACTGTTTTAAGTTTTTTTTGGACAAAAAAAAATATGTTGATTAAAAAGAAACCATTAGTGCTAAAATTTAACGCACTAACCGCTACAACACAGCCACTATAATTACGTAAAATCGTTTTTATATATAAGTTCTACATTTGATAAAACCCTCCCTTAAAAAAAGTCAAGTGAAATAATCAGTTGTGGACCGTGGCATGCAGATTAAGTGCGTGGCTAAGCATGCAAGGAGTCCGAGTTCGATCGCCAGTCGCGGCAAAAGTTTTTTTCAATAAAATTTTTTCTGATCGGTCACCAGAGAGTAACCCTCAGAGAGTAAATAATGCCATCTGTAAAGCTTCTTGAGAATATGAACTTTAGCCCTTTGGAGTTGGCATGAAATAAAGTTCAGTTCTCGGTCAATTGTGTGCAAACATTTAAAAACACACAGAACACAATTGATCATTATCCTTTCAAGGGCTAAAATGGCCAATTTGTTTTTGTTTTTGAAATAATCAGCATGGTGAAAATGTTGGCACGTTAAAGATTAATTTGTTTGTCATGTCGAGCTAACACTAGCGAAAAGCTAGTGTTATCTACATAAAAGCCAACAAAAATAGTGCTTATTTAGTACTAAAAGAGTAACAATTGTACTATTGCTCATATAACTCATGTAAAATAAGCGTCTAAATTTAGTCTAAGTAAAACATTTAGTTTCTTAGACAAATTAATTTTAATTTTATGGGAATCTAGCAATGCGTACATTTTATTTATAGCACAACAAAATCTATTGTTAGCTAATTTCTGGCTATTCAGCTTTGGTGGAGTTGAGGTTAATTCAAGAAATTCTAATAAAATAAGCTGAATGAGTTAAAATAAAACGTGTGGAAGAAAAAAAAAATTTTTTAATTTTTGAATTTACTTTTTTATGAAGTAACTTTTGCATATAGCTTTGCTAGAATTCAAAATAGCGAACGACTTTTTTGCTTGGAGCACATTGTTGTATACTTTGTGGCCGTTTCTTGTCAACCAACGCTTTTAAACGAGCTCGTTATATGCTATGAAGTGTTTCAATCGTAAAAACTGCATCTATTTAACGACAGCATACCTATAGCAATAAAATGCTGATCAGAAATTTTTTCTAATTTTCAATGCTCAATAAAAGCTAAAGAAAAAATAATATAAATTCAAATAAAATTGCAGCCGCTAAGCTTGAAACTCGTTGTTGGTGTTGTTTATTCGCATTGCTTACAGATAAAAATAAAAACAAGAACTTGACGAGCATCTCACAATAATTAAAAAACAAAAATATATAAAAAGTAGATAAAAAAAAACCAAATTAAACACTAAAACCAGATGTTTACGTGAATAAAAGACGCAAAACCTGATTCGTGGCAACTTTAAATCAACTTCTAAATAACGTCAGACAACAAACTGTTGTTGTAGATTTTGATAATTTATATAAATTTTAGATACTTGGATAATTTGACATTGAGGAGCATAGTTTTTGAAAGCAGCAGTTGAAAGAGTTAAACCGCTTTTGGCACAATTCACATATAAACTAAACGCACAACAAACATGTGTTGCAAATAAAAAATCTGAAAGATTTGAGCAAAATTTAACTGTATAAGTTCTAGCTGGAGCTGCTTAAGTTAACTTAAACTAAGTTATAAAAAAAAATGGCATAACTAATGCAAACCACAGTGTTTAGTCTTAAAATTATTTGAAGCGTAGCAGAAATAATTTCAAAAGTTCTGCTTGCTTTTTATTAAATAAAATTTTATTGATAATTTAAATTTTACGCTGTAGCATATTTGTTCATATTTGAATTTAAAATTCTTGAAGCTTAAAATTTTGCAGACTGCCAAAATAAATGAGCGTGAATGTTTTAGCTAAAGTTCAAGCTAAAGATTAAAAAAACTGATAAGCAGAACTTAGCGGTGAATTTATGTTTAATATTTAGGTTTTTTTTTTAAATTCGCAAATAGCTTGAAGCACGCTATGGAGATATAAACGATTGAAAACAAACGTTTCATTTTTATTATTTGAAGTTTTTAAAGTTGATAGCAAAAATGGTCAGCTTAGCAATTAACAATAAGTAATTAACAGCAACAACAACAACGACGACAACAGCAGCAGCTTCAAAGCAAAGCACTAACCAAACAACCTTGATTTGGAGGCGATGGATAAAAAAAAACTGCCATAAAAAGTTCAAGATTTTAAAGCTATAAAAAGTAAAAAGGTAGAACGAAATTTAATTAAAAAATCATTACCAATAAAAAAAAAATGCAACTTATATTGTAAAAACTGAGCACACCTTCAGCTCTTCATAAAACTGGAGGGTACATTTTTAAATTTCTAAGAATTTGCCAACCTTTCATTAACACTCACCCGCACAGACACATTTTGCACAGATTCGCCAAAGATCTACGCTTGCTTTTTCTGCGATTCTTTTGATAAAAAACTGTTGTAGAGCCGTTCTCCGGATCGATCACTGTTTGCATAACCGATGTGGCATCGGTACCACTAGCATTGGCGCCTGTACCGCCACCACTACCACCTACAGCAACACCAGCTGTGGCAGCTGCATCTACAGCATCTGCAGCGCCAGTAGTGTTGCGTCCACGATACGTTTGCGTTGTCTGCGCCAGCTTCGCGTTCGCTTTAGTTGTGCCCGTTGTTGCTGTTGTATTGGACGTTTTGGAATTGGATGACGTAAAATTATTGTTGGCCGATATTTTTTCACGTTCGCGACTACGCTCATTTCTAAGACGAATCTGTCCGGCAGCGCGACCCGTACTAAAGAGATTGCTAAGAAAACTCGTTGTTGACGTTGCGTTCGAACGGCCGTAGTAGCTACGTTTTGGCGTTGGTGTCTTCGTCGCTGTGCCAGCGTAGTAATACGACGAAGCTGAACTGCCCGATGTGCTGGTTGCGCTGTGATTGACTGATTTCAATGTGGGTTTGATGGCAGTGTGCCGTATAAGCAATTCAGTCTCAGAATCAGAGTCAGTGGAATCCTCATCGAAATCGCGCAGCTGTAGTTCACTATCGGCTACCATGCTGAGAGGCCAAGAACGAGTGTGGAGAGCAAGTGCTAGTGCTAAGAGCGAGCCAAGTTAGTGTGATGTGTTGTATGTGCACTCTACTCTGCTGCCTTCAGTTGGTCAAGCATTCGCAGGCGTTTTATGTAGCGCTGACTAATAGCTTAAATGTTCAATGCACGCTGACCGGCTGGCTGTGCTTGGTCTAGTCTATTTTTGTTATCTTATCTATTGCACAGCTAGCTGCCGTTGAGTTAATAGCAATAATTCGAAATTACTTTGGAAGACTTGAGTGTGCACTTACGCTGCGGAATTCCCTTGGCTGGAAATAGAGGTTAGGTTAGCGCTCGCTATTGGCTATAATTTATAGACATTGCCCAATACTATATGCGAGTCAATTTGTATGCTCACTACTTATTGAAAGTTCTTCTAACGTGGCCAAGTTTTATTTCTCTACTTCTTTTATATTCTCATTCAACTTTACACTATTTTTAAAGTTAACCAAAACTTCTAGTCTTGTTCGGCAAACACATTCATTTCACTTTTCACTCATACTTCATTCATTTATTTATTTCAATTAAAATTGGCATTTTTTCCATCACTGAAATTTTATCAATTCTCTTCCGTTCACTTCATTCCACATTCGTTATTTTATTTACTAATACTTTCTTATTGCCACGTTTCTCTTTTCTTTTTAATCAGCAACAAATTTGAGCATAGTTTTTATTTAAAAATGGTACACAATTTCAATATTTAGCTATTTGTTTGCTATTTTTTCGATGAAGCAAACCCTTTACTGCCTTTTCCTACGCCTTTTATGCTAAGTTTTGTGTTTATTAGATTTCTTCTTTGCTTTGATATTCGTTGCGCTGTCAAAATAAGCAGCTGTTTTTTGCAACTTGCAAACTGGTTGTTTGAGTCAAAGCGAGACAACCATATAAACAATATTGCCAGGGTTGCACTTCTGATAAGTTATGTAAAGGGTGATTTTTTAAGAGCTTGATAACTTTTTTTTTAAAAAAAACGCATAAAATTTGCAAAATCTTATCGGTTCTTTATTTGAAACGTTAGATCGGAAAGTCCAATTTTGGGCAACTTTTTCGAGCATTTCGGCCGGAATAGCCCGAATTTCTTCGGAAATGTTGTCTTCCAAAGCTGGAATAGTTGCTGGCTTATTTCTGTAGACTTTAGACTTGACGTAGCCCCACAAAAAATAGTCTAAAGGCGTCAAATCGCATGATCTTGGTGGCCAACTTACCGGTCCATTTCTTGAGATTAATTGTTCTCCGAAGTTTTCCCTCAAAATGGCCATAGAATCGCGAGCTGTGTGGCATGTAGCGCCATCTTGTTGAAACCACATGTCAACCAAGTTCAGTTCTTCCATTTTTGGCAACAAAAAGTTTGTTAGCATCGAACGATAGCGATCGCCATTCACCGTAACGTTGCGTCCAACAGCATCTTTGAAAAAATACGGTCCAATGATTCCACCAGCGTACAAACCACACCAAACAGTGCATTTTTCGGGATGCATGGCCAGTTCTTGAACGGCTTCTGGTTGCACTCCAAATGCGGCAATTTTGCTTATTTACGTAGCCATTCAACCAGAAATGAGCCTCATCGCTGAACAAAATTTGTCGAAAAAGTTGCCCAAAATTAGACTTTCCGAATGGACCACCTAAGACGCAGCCGCGGTCAACATTTAAATGAAATTGTCTTCAAAAAGTAAATGTCATGGACCAATCTAACGTTTCAAATAAAGAACCGATGAGATTTTGCAAATTTTATGCGTTTTTTTTAAAAAAAAAGTTATCAAGCTCTTAAAAAATCACCCTTTAGTACTTAAAAAATATATGTTTCTTTGGATACAGTTTTTCGTAATGTAAATTGAAACAAATAAGCTGCTTTTTTCAATTAGGGTGCTCACAAATCTGTATTATCTGCTCTGTTTACTTTACCGTCTATTAACTTTAGAACATTTTAGCACGTGTTAACTTTGATTGTTTTTGTTTTACGTACAAACTTGAGATACCACTTGTTGCTAAAGCTATCTCACTTCTGCTCATGTCTTTCTTTTGTGTTAATGTGATATCACTAATCATCTGAATTAATTTTGTTGCAAAAAATGGAAGAAGTATTCTTCCATTTATTATTCGTCGAAGAAGTATGTACATTTTTCCATAACTCTTCGTTTCCGTTCATTCGAGGCATGTTTTAGAACAAATTTCAAATATTTGAAAACTATTCTTGCAATTTAGCTCCAAAACACAAAAACAGATGCTCACAGTTCGATTGAAATGTCTTTCTAAAGTTGCCAGGTGTTAACTTTAGAAGCAAACTGTGAATTCCCTAAATGATTTGTTTTTGCGAAAAAAAAACACAGCTAACTTGGAACAACTTGAAAATATGCCAAAGTTTTATATATTTTTTTATTAAACAAGTGCATAAGCTTGGAGCGTGAGAGAAAAAGAATTTCTTTGTTATAATTGAAAAAACTAAAATTTTACATTTTTTTTATTATATGATGTATTGAAACCTTCTTGAAAGCCAAATTCCGAAAGATTTAGACCACTCTCAAGTGGTTTAGAAGTTATTGAGGACACAAAGTTGCAAAAATTGCCTGAAAAAATTGTTATTTTAATAAATTTTTCATAAAAATTCAGACATTATCTGCCAGTTTAATCACAGAGTTCTATACGGACGAAATCGGCTTGTTCGCCATCTAGAACTCATTATATCAAATTGTAACGAACTTTAAACCTCGTTATAAATAAAATTTCACTAATGCTAAATTACCACAAAATTTGTTTTAAGTTTGTAATAAGGTTGATAACAAGGTTATAATTTAATAGCGTTTTCTTTTCTCAACAAAAAATTCTGCCCTCTGAAGATGCATAATTTTGACCTGTTTTTAGCTGAAATTTTTTTTCGAGTTTTCTGCCTTTTTGAAAAACTTAAAAAGAATACTACATACTACTACATATTTATTTAATCGAATTTTAAAAATCAAATTTTTTTATGCAGTAATTTCTAAATTTTTACTACATTTGTAGTTATTTTTACGGCAATTAAATAAAATCAAAAATTTTTTATTTTTGGTTGCAATTTATATTTATTAACAACACATAAAGTAGAAAGTTAACAAGCAATTTTTACATAATATTGAAATAATTTTTGAACACGGTTTATTTTTAAACTTTTACTTAACTCTTTATGCTGTTTCGCGAAAAAGCAGTCCAACGATAAGTAAGACACGAGAAGCTTTCTTATATTCCAAACAAAAATCTATTGCTTTTAATAAATAAACTGTTCTTAAATGTTATGAAGAAGAGCTCAAAAATCAGGGAGAAGGAGAGCACCGGTCAGTTGTTTGCTTAACAATGCATTCCAGAATTGTGAATCATCTTTGCCAGGCCAAAAGCTTTATGCAGGATATTAGCTAAAAATGCAGCCATCTCAAAGCTCAAAGTAAGACTGTCCGCTGAAAGAAGAGCTTAGTTAAAAAAAGGTAATAGAAATGAGGGATTACTTACCAAATGCTTACAAGTTGGCGCCAATACTTTTTTTAATAAAATATTTAAAATATTTTTCCAGCCTTCAAGCCACTTTTTATTTATAAAAAAAAAAATATAAACAAAAAATGATAGATTGCTACTTTAAAAAAAAAAATTGTATTTTCAAATTAATACATTTAAACAAGTACTGACTGCATACAACTACTTCGTGTAGTACTAGATATTTAAATGTAAATGAAGTAAAAAGATTTGGAATAAATACTTGTGTATTTAAAAATAAATAAAACTACAAATTAATGAAACAAATACACGTTATGCAGTAACTTTTACTACAGTATTTTTTTGAGTGTACATTTATCGTTTTGTGCTGGACTCAACTCACACGGTCAATCAAATGACTGAATTTCACGTTTTTGTTCTAACACCATTAAGAATTTTGATGAACGCGAACTCACATCTACCATTGAAATATATGTAAGAACCGAATTAGTAGTGTTCGATCAAATATTCGGTTTCGGTTTCGGCCATTTTGATGCCGAATAGCCGAAACTGATTAAAAGAGCCGAAACTGGCCGAAACCGAAACCGAATATTCGGTCGGACACTACTCATTTCGGCAAAATTATCTGAATATTCAAATGAGAACTTATATGGGAAATGAGCTAATTACGCATCTCTCATATGTGATTTTTGGCCGAAATGAACAAATTTTGCCTAAATGTGAACATAGTATAAGAGAATGAAGTTCAAAGACATCGATTGCGAGTGTGACATCGATAAACCGATGTTTGAAATACTGCATTATCGATATTAGTATAGTGATTTTTATGTCTCTTAATCGATGAACATCGAAAATTGATGATACATATTTGTAAGGAATTTTATGGAAATTTGAACGAGGTGAATATTCATCGCAAAGTTGTTCAAGTCGTTTGAAAAAACAATAAAAATATTTTCGATTGTTTTGACTATAAATCAAAAATTTCTCAATATCGGTATTTTAAAATAGAATTGAAGGCATATTTACACTTGCAAGCTGTCGTGATTACCTCTTACCGGGCATTCGCAGTACCCAAACAAACGTTAAGCCCGTATGATACTTAATTTTTTTGTATAATTTTTCTTATTGAAAAAAAGTGGCGCATGGTCAAAACAATAATAATATATATGCGAGAATGGGATAGACACATACTCACTGCCAAGATCTAATATTGACAGTTCAGCATCATTGTTAGTCGGCGCTGTTTTGTTCTTGTCAGCAGCTTATTGCATTGAAAAACATTGAAAGTTGACATTTAAGTTTTGACTATTAACTTGACGAGCAACGAATTGTGAGAAACCTTCAATAACAATGCATTGAAAATACAGTCCAGCGTTTTTTCTCCAATTCGTACTATATGCATATCCATTCACTCCAATTGAATTTACGCTTGTGCTATATTTTAACTCTTCTTAACTCATTTTCAATGCATTAAATTGGAAAAAAAACAATGAAGTATCATACGGGCTAAAGTCTTCGTTACCTGCGCCGTTATTTTATTATAACTTCGTATTTTAAAAATAAAAACTTACTAAAAGAGAACGGAAGTACGTACTTTTACAAAATGTTACTCACAGTTGGTAGTTATCTATAATAGTAGGTCTGTTCGCGTAGTCGAAATATTTCAAAAACTCTTGAAAGTGCCTGAAAAGCGTTCGTTTACCGAGAGGATTGTGTAAAAGAGGGGAAATTCGATTTTCTCTGTGTTCAAGTTTTTTAAAGTTTTTACTAGTAGAATTTCATGAGGTAAAGATGAAAACTGTGAAACGGTAGGTGTGAGGAGCAGCACAGCAGTTGTGAACTAGGCAGATTTGACATATTTAATTTTTTACCAGAAAATCGTTCGCTTACTTTTTAGTGTTGGAGTTAATTCTCTCGGAATTTAATTACTTTTGACGTTTTCATTATATTACAATAAAAAAAATTAACAATTTTAGTTTGATTTCTCTGATGGAAATAGAGAGAATTTTACTGTCAAAAAATAGTTTGATTTGTTGTTTGAGAACTCTAACAACGAATAAAAATGTGTTCACATTGTCTGAGCTTCATTTTTTGACAGATCATATGATTTATCAGACAGTCTGAAGCGGCTTTAGGAGCTGGTTTACATTAGCCTCACTCAACCGACTCATTTTGATGTGAGTCCGCTGTCATATGTTCACACACATAACTTGCCTCACTTTGAGTCTGATGAACTCAAACCAAAAATTCTATGCTTTCCGGCATTTATAACGCTTAATTTTGTTTTTTATTCCAATTAAGCACATTTATTTATTATTTTAATTGGTTTCGCATATAAACATTACGCTAAAATAGTGCAACTCAACAAAAAGACCAAACAATGACGAATGCCATTAAAAAGAAACTACAAGTGAGTCGAGAAATTTTAAAGTTTTTGAAACTCTCGCGTCACGTAACATTTCACCTTCCCACTTCCTCATCTCTTCTAAAAGCAAAGTGAGTCGGTTGAGTGAGGCTAATGTGAACAGGGTCTAACCGAGCGTTAACAGTGCCCGAACGAACGAAAGAATCTTCGTTATATACCCCTACATTTTATTTTAACTTTGTACCCTAAAAACAAAATCGTATGAAAATTGTACTGAAGTACGTATTTTTCAACCTTGGCAATCACAGAACAAAAAATACGAACTTGGAAGCACTGTAACTTGGCAGCACTTTATATAATAAACAGTGCAAAAAAAAAGTTAAGGAAAATGGCTGTCCCATACCCAGAACGGCTGCAAAGTAAAAAGTTATGGATATAAATTGCAGTGGGGTTTGTTTTAACGTTTTTCTGCCCACTGGAAACAATCAATGAAATTTCGTAGCTTAAAACATTCAGTTTGTACAACGTTTGCAGTAGTGTTGGAGGAAACATCAAAGTGAATAAATTGTAATATTTTCCGCTCGCTGGTTCGCTGCTGAATTTTGGAGACTGCTTTTAATTTTGGCAATAACTCAAATTGGTGTACGTCAAGGAGAACAAGTTGGATGTAATAGTTTAAAAATAATTAAGAGTGTTAATATAATTGTGAACAATCTATGTGCAATCTATGACTGCGATGGCTACACGGTCTCATGATAACGAAAACAGCATGAAAGGCTATAAAATCACAGATAATCAACGTAGTCGTAGATATGGCATTGGTGCTAATTCTCTGGCAATGCTGAAGGATAAGGCGGCTGCAAAATTTGCTGTAAGTAATATCATGAAAATGGAAAAGAACATTTGGAAAAAGTTAGACTAGGTTATGTTAAAAAAATCTATTGCGTTGTTATTGAACAAACGTCCGAAATGAATGGAATAGTATACATGCACACCCGCGCACAAGGACCTTTCAAGGCCAATGTCGTTAAAGGACGAAGGACGCATCGTGGCTTCCTTGTAGTAATGTTAGCTCCCTTTTATGCTGCGTTATTCAATGCCAGCTAAGTTGTGCGCAGAAGTGGTTGGGGTTGGTTATTTTTTGTTTTTTTTTGTGTGTGTGCAAGGTTCAGGGTGTTGAGGTAGCTCTGCTAGCAATCACTTGTTGCGTTGGCTTGTGTCAAATATACTTATGCTACTTCCTGCTCGATGCAAGGACATTCAACTTTTTCGGGCTTTTATTTTAAGGTTAATATTATTGTTGTTCAACTTACCAGGGTCAATAAATGCGGTCAGGGCTTCAAGTGCATTGGCGGAATAGCTCTGTGTGTCTTGTCAGAGTATTTTGCCTTGAACTTTTTTACAAAGAAAACTTTTGGTATTCATATTTTGAAACATTATTTAAAATGCATCTATTTTAATTAAAATGTATAATTAAATTTTACAGCTTGCTGACTTGCACGTTTATCTTGCTAGCAATGGTGTAGAAATCGATGATGAGGAATATTTTCAAACTATCGAACCGCAGAGTCTCTTCATTATTGCCGGACCCGAAGAGCTTATAACAATAGGTCAGTTATTAAACTTTAAAACTTTATAAGTTGCATTCAACTTTACTTACTTTCTTGCATTTTCTTCAGATGACGACTTTAACTATGATAGACTAAGAATGCCGTTGCTGAAAGTTTCCGACATTATTTGTGACTTTATGGAAAACCATCCGGAAAAGTTTCGCAAAATGATTGAAGATTATGAGCGCAACCATCCGTCTACAGCTAATGTCGCTTCTGACCAGCTGTTGTTGCTAAAGACAAATCTTAGTCTTAAGTCCGAACATTCGGAATGGTTTGTTGGCACTCAAGACGAACGCTGTAAAAGCAAGGAGGAGGCCATGTCAAAACGTGCTCAGGATCGTGTGCGTGGCTATTATTACAAAACCAAAGACGATCTGACCCGCACGAGTCTCTATCGTAGTAATGCTAAAGCACGTCGTATTATCGATGAAATATTGCGTCAATTTCGTTATCTGCTTATTGGCTGCGACTATTTTTCCATGATGTTCAATCGCAAATATCCCAAAAAACATGTCTCACTAGAGGAAAAGCGTGACGAGGAAGATGTTGATGATGAAACCGATGCCAGTGTCATACCTAACAAACGCTTGAAGCAGGTTATTAAACGCTACACTACGGAACATGCAATACTCGACGCTTGGTCGGTGTCGCTGTGCAATGACTTGGGTGAATTCTATTGCCAGGGTGCCTACTCTGCACCCGTCGAAAATTGCTGCGCCAAACAACACTCAATTAATCCTTATGCTTCACGTGAAAATTTAATACTTTTTCAAGTCTGGAATCTGGATCATCAGATTGAGCTGTCCCGTAGCATTTTACCAGCTATCTTAGCGCATGTGCGCACTCTGGTCGAACAGCCATTAACAAAGTGTGCGCTGCATAAAAAGCGTTGTGTGGTAGATGTGTCTGTCTTGGAGTACTTTTTGGAAATATTTTCACTCAAGAATCTTAAACTGGTGCATGTTGTATGCCACGACAAAGTACAGCGTGCCAATAAATCAAATGGACGTCTAATCTGCGAAGAATGTCATGAGTATCGTATAGTCAGGGAGCTGATGTCTATGCGTTGTGAAGAGGCGGATAATGTGGATGCTTTTTAAAGTATGTGAACTCTAATTTTTTCTTTATTTTATTATTATGGAAGACTTATGATAGCCAAAGCGGCATTTTTGATTTGATTTTAGTATTAAGACTAATGATGAAACTTTAGAGGCAGAGCAATAGTTGGATAAAAGCTCTTATTTATCTCTTATGTTTAAGTTGAGAAAAGTTATTGATGAATTTTGATATTCTTTGTGTTATTCTTAAATAACTGAAAAAGTTAAACTTTATTTGCTCTTATTTAAAGTCTTTCCTTTAATGTAGTCCTCAAAATTAAAAGGCTTACACGTTGTTGATTAACTCTTAAAAAATGTTAACTTGGAAATTACAGTTAAGTTCACTTTCGTTGTTAAAAGAGTTTCGGTTTTTTTTTTTCATTTTTATTATAATTATAAAATATAAAATCTTATAACTAAAAGAAAAGTGAAGCAATGCCGCTCTCAGCTCGACCTATTAATATATTGTATTGAAATATTTTTTTCATGTTAGTATTTAAATAACAAGCTTTTATAAATTTTTCGAAAATATAATATTTTCTTAAAATATTTTATTTTTTATTTGCTTGCAGCGCAGTCGTCTGTGTGCTGGTTAGCTAAGCCAGCACCCAGGCGATGTGCGCTCAAGAAAATATAAGCCAAACGCTTGTTACTAAAAACAATACATATCGCACACTAAATACAAAAGAGCCACAACTCAAAAAACATAATATTTAAGGAAAAGCGAAAAATATAACTCTTAGTGAAAAGCTCAAAGCACAAAGCTCTTATCTCACTATCTCGAAAAAGATAGTGAGATATGTGCTTTGTGAATTGATTAATAACATAAAGTCGATATAAAAAAATTTTGAGTTGTGACTGTTTTGTATTTAGTGTGCGATATGTTGGCAAGCCTTACTCTTGGTACAATAGTTCTAAGTGATATTTTAAGTCAAGCGCTTGTCGTTGCTTATCACAACAACACACATGCTTGGGTCGCAACGAACGGTCTGACGTTCAGCCGCAGTGACTAAACGTCGGTCGTTGATGATAGCGGACTCCACTTACTTTACCAACCGTAGCTGACTGCATCACCAACGATAAACAAGCAGCGGCGGCTCCTATTACCGCTGTGTCGTTCACAGCGATAGGGAAGTCGCTAGGCTAAGGAATGTGCTTGGCTAAGCGATAATCGCAGAGCCAAGCGTTTGTTAACATTGCTTACCCATTAAGTATGTTATTGCTTATAACGAAATAGGGGATGACGTGACAGACAGTCGCGCCACCGTATAATTTTTAAATGTATTTTTTTTTTCGGAAGGTGTCTAAATTGGGGATCTTATTCATCATTTAGTAAATGGCTAATAGAGGTTTGTCCATGGCATAATTGCCAGTTTGACGCAACGTTTCAAAAAGGACATGAGGATGGGTTAAGTGGTTTCTGTCGGTTGTTGCTTATTCTGCTGTAATGGTGTATATATGATGTCCAGGGAACGCATTTTGTGGCATTTAAAATTGAAAAGAAATACAAAATAAAAATTTTTTCCGTTTGACTTGTTCTGTCTGATGTGTCAGATGTATTTACTTTTTGTATGATCTCGGAAGACGAGATAATCTGAACAGATACATAAATGATACAGTCGCCTATATCACACCCTATTTTTTTCAAAACTTCTTCATACACAATCTTCAGATATCTAATAATTTTATCTGATGGTGCACTCATAAGCAAAGTTTCTTAGTGCATACTTTTAGATGAAATCTTTAAATTTTTTATGGTTGCCTTTAAAAAGAGGTATATTACAAGCTACCATAATTTTGTAAAGATGAGTAAAAACTCATTTTTCTCAGAATTAGTGGTAAGAAAAGAAGAAAATTTAAATCTTTTCTTAACGTCACTGCATCTTTATGCTGTTTGCTTCGAATATTTTGCTGAATATAATATTATGTATGAAATAACCGGAGTAAAACAGTCTGCTAGAGAAGCTTCCAATTCACGACGAATGTTTGTCCAGCTTGAAGTTTTAAAAGAGGAAAAACACTGGGTTCTTTATCAAAAAATCGAAATCTGTTAAATAAATAAATAAGTTAATCGGAAAATCGTCTGAAAAAGTTGAAAGGCTTACGACTGAAAAATTCTGGTTGAACCTGTCTATTAAATAAGAACTTACCAAAAAGTAATCCAAGAAAGAAGAACCAGACGGAAATGAAGATCTGTTGTCAGAAATTTGAACAAAATCTTAAGTGAAGTTTTATAACCATTTAAAAAAAATTTGTTCATTGTAATTCTCCATATGAAACCTCATATTGAAATCCTTGAGTTGAAATCTCCTCCAATAACTTTACCCATTCAAAATTTTTGGAAATCATATTTTCTACTTGTGTCAACCAATGATCTAACATTAAATATCAGAGTTCGCTTCCGCCAAGGGTATATGTTTATATGACGTAAGGAATTTCTGGCATCTGCGAAAAGCGACAAGCAAACGATTTACTTTGAGGAAACAAACCCGCATATGACATAGCATGGTTGTCAACCCCCTGGCTCGTGCCTCACTTCACACTTTATACAAACGAACTGTCGATTACAGTTGCGGGTGATGTGATCCCAATGTTGGCATCACCTACACTGGATCTCCCCTTTGCTTTGACTTTTGGATATACCCACCTCACTATCTGGCTCAAGACATACCTTACATGACTTATGTGCCCAAGCTTCTTAACCGCTGCGATTTTGTTTTTTAGTGAAAAAGGAGTAGTAAACTTTGACACCCGACTAACAGTGTCAGGAACCAAAACGTCTAGGGCTGATTTAATATCTAATAAAGCTATTAAAAATAAAGGTCACGCAGAACCAGACTTACCTGTTTTTGATCTTTCGACGTGAATGAATAAAAGAATTGTCTTTTTTCCTTGAGAAAGAACATAAACTCCGCGTATGTCTCCGTATCATTAAGATAGAGCTTGCGTTAACGTTTTTTAACATTTTTAACTCTAAAAGAAATTTTTTAATTCTAAGGCCTCAAGCTGGTCAATGAGATTCTTCATTTTGACATCATACGGACAAATTGGAGGGCAAACGTCCTTCTTGGTAGTTTAATACTTACTACTAATTTTTAAAATGTTTTAAATGTGCGGGCATTTAATTGCTAGCGAAATTTGGATATGTTTACTCTCCACACATGGCTGTGAAATGTAGAAATTTTTTCCTTCAACAGCGTACCACCTAGCGAAAAAAAATTCCGCTACTTGTTCGCTGTCAAAAAAAAAACTCAATGCACTTCTTATGGGAATTTTGTTTTCGTTTCTACAGCATATTGAGCTTAAAGTGAAAACTGGAGAAACATCCGATAGATGAAAAAAATATTTTAAATTTATTTTTTATGTATTAACTGGATAAAACTGTTAAAATATCCAATAGAAATAAAAAAAAAAAACATAAACAATATATGGTTTGTTTTGTTTTAATTGGTATTTATTTTAAAAAAGGAGGAAACTATCTCATTTCCAATTTGAGAACAATTGCTTAATAATTATTAATTATTATAATTATAATTTATTGATGTTTATTCAAGTTGTTTTTGATAAGTTTTAAAAAAAAGTTATTTGAATGATTGAGGCAATGATTATGGTGATTTTTTTTTAATTGTTTTCTTGTGCGCTTGCTTGCTATGCTTTTTTACGACTGGCTCTTAGTTATTCAAACGAACACGAAATGTGATTTTTTCGCTTCATCTTTTCTGAAGCGAGACCTCAATTGTTACAGGGTGCACACGCTAACAGTATGTATTCTATTAAGTTGTGTTGGTTTACCTTACAATCTTTTTGCTCTACTTTCCCACTCGCAAAAAATTTTAACATCTTTCCTCTTATCTACATTCTCCATGGTTATACCATAGACCGCATTATTTATTAACTTGAAAAAGTTATTTTCAAAAATATTTCTTGCTTGCATTCTATGTAAGGTATTGAAATCAATATATTTTTTTAAGCACTGCGATTTTTAAATTTTAAAATAATGTAAATTTTTTAAGTTTTTTTCCATTTTGTAAACATTGTAGGTTTACATAATGAATGGTATAGTTTGATTTATTATTCAAATCAATTATAAGATTTGATATTTCTCTGGAAATAAGGAAAAATTACATAAGTCAGATTTTGATAGTTTGCAGGAGAGCAATTTGATTGTTTGATGTAATTTGATTTTGCATGTAAATTTTAACGTATGTCTTTTTTCTTTTGTCTAAAACTCATTAACTGTAATAGATAAAATTACCAAAAATATATGATTAATAGAATCGCTTACATGTGCATCATAAAATGTAATTAATTCAAGTTCCACATAAGTAGACTTATGTTGTTTTTCCTTATTGCCACTGATTTACCGATCGGAATTTTTTATTTTCTAAACAAAACGGTAAGATATTATATATATATCAAGCTTTGAAAAAGAAATCTCCAAATCAACTTCTAAAATATGCACTTCATCAGAATCATTAGCATGCTTAAGGTGACCACTTATGTCTCATGAAATTTCGGTACACATGAGAAATATTTCAATGCTTTTGTAGTAGACCGAAATGAAAAGTTTTATTAACAGGGCGTCTCGACTTGCAATAATTTGTTGCTTTCCATCTGTCAAATTCAATTGAAAGACAATATTGCAAGGGTGGGTTTTTTATGTTGTTATTTACATTTTTGAAATGACGTCGAATAGGTTGGTACGCTGTGCTCGAGCGCTAGATGGCTTAAAAAAACTGTGCAAATTATTCGATGAAGAAGAAAAAAGGAAGAAGCCGAGATTTTGGGTGAATCCATTTTTAGAAAAAAGGAAATTGCATAGTATAGAAGCCCATCTTTTAGAAGATATTTTGTGTGAAGATAGCGATAATTTCAAAAACTTTTGACCATTGACAAGTTTGAAGAACTCCTCTCTTTGGTAAGTCTAAATAGATTCTTTTATCAAACGTAATGTATGCTTTTATTAATAAACATATAACCAATAGGTTGGCTCAAGAATTGGAAAAAAAGATACTTCGATGAGATTTTCAATTTCTGCTAGAATTCGTCTCGCAATTACGTTGATATATAGGTACCGGCGATTCATTTCGGTCATTGGAGTTCCTAGCACATATGTCTCGAAAAACAATAAGTGCGTTCTTACCTGAAGTGTTGCAGTCAATAATTGAAGTTTTGCAGAGTCAATATATGAAAGTACTAGCAAAATTTTTATTTTTAGTTGAATTATTCTTAATCTTATTGTTGTTTTTTAACAGACACTTAGTAATGAGAATGAATGGCTCGCAGAAGCAAACGATTTCGAGTCACTATGGCAATTTCGCCACACGCTAAGAGCTATCGATGGAATGCATTGCATATAAGGATTAAAGCTCCACCTCATTCTGGATCAGACTTTTTCAATTATAAAGGATTTTGTAGTATCGTATTACTTGCTGTCGTGGATGCGCACAGTCGCTTTGTTTACATCGATTAAGATCGGGAAGACTGAATTTTCCAGCGGACAAGCCGTTAAAAGGTCAAGCAACAAAAACGCCATATTTTTTTTATTGGTGATGACATTTTCGGCCTCAGTCCGAATTTGATGAAGGCATACAATTGAAGCTCCAATCTAAGCACCTCACAAGAGGCATTTAATTATCGCTTGAGCCGAGCATGAATGACAGTAGAGATGGCGTTCGGAAGGCTCGTCTCGCGCTTTCGCATTTTCCATCGACCAATCTAGGTTTCTGTAAATACTTGTGACACACTAGTAAAAGCCTGTTGCATTTTGCACAACTACCTCACGCGAACACGGGTGTTCCTTTGTTCCTTTGCAATTTCTCGAACAGACACTCGAATTGCCGGTATAAATTTATTATTTTATAAACGTCTCCTGCGTACCACTCCATTTGTTACTCCAAGATGTTCACGCTTTTAATTTTCATGAGAAATGCAAAACGGCTATCAAACAATAAAAATGACAGCTCATTGCCAACTACGTGTTGCATTGGTGCAATACAGCAATTGTTTGACATTTAATTTTCTTACTTCTTAACAGGGTTGTAGTTTCTTAAGGAATTATCGCTACTCACAGCGTCGCAAACCTTTTTTGAGGAGATTAACAAGTAGATTCATTTTTAATCTCGTTCTGAGGGGATTAACTTTTGTATGGCTAAATAAAGTCAAAAGACTTAATCTCGATTTAATCTCCATGTAAACGTACTATTAGCATCGCTAACTAAGGTTGTGATAAAATTAATAGGTACATCTTCACCTGCATATATTCTAAACTTATTTAAAGAATTATTAAAACTACACGTTCATATTGTTTTTATTGTTTCAATTTTTTGCACATTTATGGTTTTCCCTCATTTGTTTTAGTGCTATCACTGTGACGTTTTTTAAGTCCAGTTCGTTCGTTCGTCAAAGTATGTCTCCTCTAGTTTTGAAGTCGGTCATGTTCTAATGTTATTTTTAGGGCTGCACACTCAATATAATAACTATATGCGCGCGAAATGTGGCTCTGGACTGTTCTTATTGAACCTGCATTTTGAGTATTTGCTGATGTTAGAAAACATTCAAAATTCGCATAAACTACAAAAGGAATGTCTAACTTATGTTTAAAATTTTGAAATGAAACCTTACTATTTTCCACATCCGGAACTTTTGTAACGATTCTGCTATATTCCTGTTTGTGTTGTTGTAATTTGTAGGTGGATTCAAAATTCAGTAGACAAATATTGCATAAAATATTTGAACATGATAACTGGTCAGTTGGTTACGCAAGTCTCTAAATAAAAACAAAACAAATTTTTAAAAATACTCTCAACATTTATATATATATGATATGAATATAATATTCACCTTGAAGTGGTCTTGATCCAAACATAGTAAAATTTATCACCTTCCTGGAGTAGAAGTAGATTTATGTGAGCACTCTTCTCCCTCCTTCCCTTGTGAAATTGTACGGTTCAACTACAGTTTTGATGTCTTCATCGTATTCAAAGCCATTGATGCTTGTTTCCGGATTATTTTCCTCAAAAATTTTAACGTCTTTGACTCTCAACGAAAAGATAAGCCTTTCAAAGTTGAGAGTTTTGCCATTCTCCAAATGTTTTATAGAGAATTTAATATTCTCTACATTTATTACTTGAACATCTATCAGAGTATCTATTTGCAGGATTTAATGCTGATATTATTGACTATTTGAATGACAGTACTCATTATTATTTTGAACATTTATACAAGCTTTTTTATCTGCCGAAAATTTTAGGTAATCTAATGTATTGAGAACCTTTGATTGGCTTGTATTGATTAACCTCCAAGTGTAAAATTCTGATGAGGGCCCAACCGCTGTTACGTTCTAGAAAGTATTGAATTTGTAGACACACCTTATACATTTTCACAACTGTTTATCCACCTGGGGCCTGTTTCTCAAAACTACAAGTTTACATGCTCACAAGTTACAAGTGTATTTTCAACAAGTGCTTGTAAAAACTATTTCTCAAATATTTTCAAGTCTTTTAATTTTTTTACACATGTAGAAAAGCTTTTTATTCAGATTTGCGTCCGTTAAGTAACAGAATGCCTTTAAACAGGCCTGCGTTAGGATTCGATTTGCCTTACATACTCCTTGCACACTCCCTTTTATGTTAGTATGGAATAGCAAAATTTCTCCTCGCTATCCGAAAAAGGCCTGCTACAAGCACTTCTCTGATAAGGCATTCTTACAGAACTTTTTCTTAATGCCTGGTAATTGCACTTCGTTTATTATGCTTGAAACAAGTACTCTCGCACCAGGTGTTTTAGCAGGCCTTCGTTAAGATTTAATAGGCATTTCGTACTCCTTGCACACTCCCTTGTATTTGATGTATGGAATGGAAAAATTCTCCAGTATTTCCGCACTCGCTACGCAAAAAGGCCTGCTAGAACCACTTTTTTGAGAATGCATTATTTTAGTACTTTTTTCTTAAATACTGATAACTGCACTTTCCTTTAACCTTCCTTAAATAAAAATCATAAAATATTCATTAAAGAAAGTTTAGTTATGAAAAATTGGAGATAATTTTTTATCTAAGATCATTTTAAATTTGATTATTAGTTGAATAACAAGTATTTATATTATTATTATAACTAATATTACATTGTCTAGCAATACAATAATTAAATTATTATAATATTACAGCCGGGTATGAAGTTGGTGTTATATATGTATTGTATAAAAAACTTCTGTATACATATACTAATATTAATACTCTTATGCTACTATAGTACTACTATATAAATACTACTACTATTCTGAATGTACCTACCTTGTTTATGCCTAAACCCTAATTAATAATATTTCTAACTACTTAACTAACTACTTAAGTAATAATATTTCTAACTACTTAACTAAGTACTTAAGTTAAACAAATGTGCTACTACATTTTTTGTGTGCACTGCCATATCGACTGATGTAAGCCTCTTGATGTAAAATCGCTTATTCCAAGCGAATCGCTGGTTCTTCGTTTTTCCTGAACGAAGATGATCATCAGATTTTACTTATCATCCAGGCAGCAGTGGTACAATTTTTCCTCCGGAATATTATAAAATCCTGTAAAAAGTAAGCAATAATTAAGAATAAACTACAAAATACCAAATATCTCACTGTGATTTTACTTACGATATTTCTTGGTTTTTATTTCCTGCGTATAAAATTCTGTGAGCACGTATTGCACCAGAATTTTATCCACATAGGCTCACCATTTTGTGTCCGTCCAGCGCTCCAGCAACTTATTTGCATCGACATCAATTCTTGAAGTAGCGAATTATTCATGGTCCTTCGAGCCGGATAAGTTACCAGGTATAGGACCTGATTCAAAGCTTGGTATCTCTGTGAGATATTTTTGAATAGAATTAAGTAATCTAATGTTAATCAATAAACCTTCACAATCCGATGGGAAATTCCCAGAGGTAATGCCCGCCATATTTAATATTTGCTCCTGCATAGAAGGGAGTCTAACGGATGGGGCATAACCAAGACATCGAGTGTTCCACTCATGCTCGACATCATGTGGTGACCATTCTTCACCAATTTCATTGTTATCTGTAAAAACCATGTCTCTAACTATTCGTTCAGCAAAAATAGAATAAATGGATAAGACGTTACAGTATAAAAGTATTTGTAGAATTCGACAAAATAACCATCATCATCGTAAGAGTATGGTTTTGTGTTGAATTTTGACTCAACACCAGACGGGATTGTAAAATTGCCAAAGCCTGATAAATACAAAGTGATAGACTTTGGAAGTAAATAATTTCCTTGGTTGTAGATCATATCTACGAATTCAATTTCATTTGTGGTTAATCTATATTTATTTAAACGCTTAAGGTGTAGGACTCTTGCCCAACAAAACACTGATATATAATACGCATATGAAGAAAGTGAAACTGAACGCTTAAAATTTAAATTATGCGAGCAAAAATTTTCATAAGTCTCGTTAATGATTGACGTAAGACCGTCAAATCCAGTAAAATGATTTAGTTCCTCAGGTAAAGGAACGAGTTCTTCGCTAGGCGAAGGAAAAAACGCTTCTAAGTATAGAGGATCGTTTTTGAGCTCAGAATTTGTTTTTGATAAATGCTGACCAGTAGGCATGGTAGCTGGTTTTGCCTGTGTAGCTGGCTCTTTAGCATTAAGTGGATTACGAACATTTGTTTTTGGATCGTTCGAGATGCCTCCACGACGGTAGCCTCCTCGGCCACGACCACGACCTGAAGTCTGCGGTGTATTGTATGAGTATGACTCATTTTCATAATTGTTGTTGTTATAATTGCTACCTTGATAATTGTTGTTATTATTGTAGTATCCGGCCTCATTACCGTTACCACCTTGAGGGGCTCTCCATTGTCCTCCTCTGCCACGTTGGCTATTTTTATTGAATCTAGACATTCTCGCTAGTTCTTATTAATTCGCTTTGAAATAAATATATTTTAAATATCGCTTGATAATCGATTGTGTGCCTCTCCGAGGTCTTAGGTAAACTTTAATTGTTTATATGTGGGTATACCACGTCTCTTGGAACCTTTTTAAATCTTTAAAAAGGTCTCTCTTAAAGTTGTATTATCCATATCCATATTGAACGAGTTATATATATCCAGGCCTTTGCTTCCCATCGTATGCAGTAAAATAGCGATTTTTCGTTTTTCAGTGGCTTTGTCTAAACCTGTTGCTAGCATATAAAGTTCAATTTGTTGCCACCATTTTTTCCACTCTGCAGCATTGTTATTCGTTGCATCCGATCAAATATTTAACTTTGACAATGTTGAACTCGAACTGGAGAGCACATGCTCTACGACATCAGGCTTAACCTCATCGGTAGGCATCTTCAATTTCTGTCTTAGTTCTTGTTAATTCAGATTATTTTCCAATTGCTGTGTGTCGATAACAACTTTATTTGATTTTATTTATTTCTTTTTTTTATTTTAACTTGACTTTTATGCACAGACTTTCACCTTTACTTCTGACACCATGTCAGAAGGGTAGAGGGTTTGTGTAGAGGAAAACACAAACATTGGAAAAGAACACTATTCAACAAAGTCTGGTAGGAATGTTAAAGAAACTCAGTTTTATACAGTTCAATAAATTTTTATTTTGTAACATAAATCATTTTAAAATTTAAACTTAATTGAAACATTGTTAAGAATAAGATAAGTATTTAAACCATTATAATAAGCAATAATGTGTAATGTCTTAAGATGATTTTAATAAAATCCGATTTTTATTTCTTACGTTTATTTTTTTTGTGTCTTCTTCCTTTGATTGTTCAGCAAAAGTGACACCTCATCGTCATTTTTTCTAAGTGCTGCCAAATTCTTATTTTTTTCTTTGTTTCGTGTTTTCAAAGTTGGCAGCTTTGACATTAAGTGCCTTTCACACTATTTTAAGTTAATTCGAGCATTAAGGCCTGTTCACAATTCACATTAGAAATTATATTACAAATGTAAACTATAATTAACAAAAGGGATGTTATATATGTATTGTATAAAAAACTACTGTATACATATACTAATATTAATACTCTTATGCTACTATAGTACTACTATATAAATACTACTACTATTCTGAATGTACCTACCTTTAATCTATTGTGATCTAACAATATGAATTATAGATATTAAATAAAAGACTTGAAGAAGAACAACAGTTGGCACAGGGGATGGGCATGGTGTCTATTCTCACGTTCTCATTTGTGCCGTCGGTGGAATAGGATTATGAGACCGTGTACCTAAAAAACCAAAGTTCTGAGCTCATTTAGCTTAGAATGTAGGGAACCAAGCCTCTGTTAGCAAGCATTTCAGACCTCATAGAAACAGCAATCTACGAGACATCCATGTTGCGCGTTCTAAAAACCGGATCGATAACGTTCTCTCCGTATTTGCCAACTGTCCAGCCGGTGAACACGTCGAGGGGAAATGGCTTTGCAAAAAAATGATGGGTCAGGGGGGTGAATGTATGTATTGAGTTCAAGCGTCCTAAATTGTTGAACAGTTTTGGAACTGTGGGATCAGTTTTGTAGTTGGCTGACTCGCAGCTTAAATATAAGCTGTACAGTTTATCCAATGTTAACACGTTCATCGTTGTTCCGGCCTCAGTTAGCGCTGCGTGTTCCATGGTAAGGACAGAGGCATCGTCAAGAGTATTCGGTCCTCGAATGATTGCACCCAGGGGATTGGTCTACTAACCGCGTCTTCATAACATTTCCAAGATGTGAGTCTAGGTATGCGAATTCCTGTTCGTACTCGGTTGTTGTGCAGCTGAAGTCTAAGTGTTGCAGGGGTATGGAGGAGACTATGCAAAATAAGTCCCCTACAGGTTCAGGAGATGGAGGAGATATCACTGGACGATTGATGGTATGAAAACATCCACACGTCGTAGATGTTATGATCTATCAACTGGTTTAGTTTAAAGGTCGTGAGGAAATAGACATAAGATAGGATGAGGCTCGGAGAAGTAGCGTCACCTGATTCAGATTTCAACTGATGACCAATTTTGTTAGCTCATCGCGGGTGACTTTCAAATATCGAAGGGAAGACGATACGACCCAGGGGTGCTTTGAAACAACAAACTGTGCGTGAGTGAGCAAATCGAAAGCATATTCAGTGGCTGATGCAGATGCTGAGCGCTCGACAAAGAAAAGATTTGACAGCTTGTTTGCTATTAACTTAGGTGCGGCGCGCGTATATTTATACGGTAAAAGATTGGCACCGGGGGCTAATGTTACCTCTCCGGAACGAGAAAGTTCGGCGGAGCAGGTTGGTTTTGTTAGGCCTAGAGTGTAGATCAGGCGGTGGGTGTTCAGATATTGCCGGTCCATCTTTGGCATCGATGAGTACATTAGTTGACTCATCCCTGTATACTGGAGTTCGAATTACTCTTGGACGGGAGAGTGTGCGGCAGAGGACGTATGTGATGGAATCACAGACGAGACCACCGAAATAATATAAGATCGGGGGCCTGTAATCCATGACTCTTGCAAACATTTCTTGCACGCGTATTGAGAAGTGGTGTCTGGGGAAGTCGTTATTTGGTCTAATGAGACGTATCTGTTGCCAACCTCTGCCAGGGGGTTGACCAGATACGAATGAATCAAGGACAAACTCCTCCTCACTTGATCCGTCATCACTAATAAAATGGTTTAACATATAAAGAGTTAAAAATTGTGGTATACTACAGTATATACTGTGGATTTTTAAGATGAATCTATGGCCTCGATGATGTTCTCGCCTATCTGAATACCGCCGTCGGGTCTTGTAAGGTGCTTTGTGGTTTTCTTGAAGAATGATTTATTTTCTAATGAAGCCGTTTTAAAAGAGTCACAAAAAGAGTTTATGGCAAGCATCTAGTCAGAAAGAGATATCTTCTGGCACTCGTCACAGTAGAATACGAAGTTCCTACTCAGTTCATGTGTATACGAAAGGCATCTTCTCGATAGCCCTACACAGCAATCATGAAATGATTTCCCGCAAATACCCTTTTAGGTAAGAACAGGTATTGTTTTGTCTTTAATGACGCAGGTTTGTTTATCACAGGATGATTCTATTGTTAAATTCTTTTTTCACTGTTACACAGCACCCAATTTCTGTGTTTTTTTATTTTAATGTTATTTTATTTTGTAGCACAATTTTATTATTTATTCAGTCTTTAAAGTTCACTGTACTTGCTTCAGTAGGTAAAGGAATCCGCAGCGTAAGCACTTTATCATTATTTTTTATTATTTTTTTATTATATTTTATTCGGTAGCACTATTTTATTGCTTTTGCAGTTCTAGGAGTTCACTGGGCTTGCTTCAGTGGGTAATATGTAGCGTTAGCACTTTGTAGTTGTTTTTATTTTTTTCTTAACGCATGCTTATATTTGCGGTTGTTAAATGAGGTTGTTGAGGAAATTCAGGGAAAAAATTTATTTTAAAAATTTTTAAGAAATAATTTGCCTGTATTAAATGAAGTGCTCGGTGAAATATTCTCCTACGAATTCAGCAGATTCCGTTGTTTTTTAAACGCCGTGAAAGTAGAAAATCCACAGGCTTTCGTTGAAGTTTTTTGTGATGTACCGCTTCTTTGGTATCGCTGATCTTTGATTGTCTTAAATGTAATGATAAGGTTACATAATTAAAAATTAATCTGAAGGTGATCTAATTAAAAAAAATTAATATGTTCGCTTACCATTTCTTTTTTTCGTCGAGATCTCAGAAGATTCTTCCAAAAATTCACTCAGAGAATTCACGTGCATTCACATAATTCTATATAAAACTTTCACTACTTTCATATAACCTGTGTTTTTACTGAAACAAAAGGAATCTGTATCTTTTTTATTATTTATTTTGAAAGATCCAAATTTAGAAGGTTTAATATTATGTAACTCATGACCCTGCCTTTCTTGAAGCCTTAAGAACAATTGCTGCAAAATTTTATTTGGTTTATTAATAATCTTTTTTATATATTGCATAAAATTCTCAAATTTATATGCAGAAAAAGTATCCAATGGGCCATATTCTGTAAAGCAATGAGACAAATGAAGCAAGCCATGAATATTGAAACTAATTACCTAATCCTACCAAAGTGGGTTACAAAATCCTCTAAAATTTATTGGGCAACATCGGCCTCTGATCTGCACGTCACTTTACTTGAGAGAAGTCTAATAGCAGAATGCAACAATAGAAAATGATAATACAAATCATTACTTACGCAATCCTGTAAAATAAATATGCCTGCATATAGCAAAACTGTCTGAATTCAGTCGCTTTCCAATTTTTAACCTTAGCTAAATTCCTCGGATACATGACCAAATTCTGTTGGAACGAAATTTGCAAGAAACTTTATTTTTTCATTAATTCTTGAAACATTTCCTCTCTTAATGAGTTACTTTAGTAATATTTTAGCTACGCCTTAGTCAACTAAATGCATGCAATCAAGTGGAAACTGAGAGACCATTCTGAAATAAGCTTCCCCTGATACACTTTTTACCTGTTTGACCTGGTTGCTATGGTGAGAACGATCAGTTCTCAATTGAAAGGATTTATCTGTTCTAAGAGTACCAACTTCTTTACAAAAACACATCCTTCTTTCCTTATAAATTCCTTCCTGACAACATTTTAGGTAACCACTTTTTCCAATATACGATTGAACACCTGCCACGAAGGCTCCAGCTGAAGAATCGCAAGAAAAGAGACGAACATCAAACTTCATCAAAACCTGGTTGAAATCTACTTTTATACCATTATGCCTCAACAATATTACTTCCGAACAAAAATCTCTCATATAATCATTAATATTTTCTGGTTCCTTCAAGCCAGAGAAGCACTCAATTAAAAACGGACTGACGGTAACAACCAAAGTTCTAATTGGTTGTTATGGCCTATTTAATAACTGTAGGTCATCAACACCTACATCGATAAGCACTTCTGCTCTATTCTCTAAATAATCAAAAGACCTAGTTAGAAACTAACTTTGAATACCCAATTATAAAAACTTGCCACTTGTAATGGTTCCAATATCAATATTTTGCCTACTAGTATTCAAAAGAGTTTTTGCTGATAGGGTCAAATCATTTATTCCTGACCTACGCATTGCTTGCAATAAATCGTCAGCTACATTTCGCGAAATATTATTCCGGATGGCCCAAAATTTAATTTCTACATGTTTGTCTAAATTATTAATTGCAGAGTGACTGCTTGCTATAGATGCGCCTCCTTCAGGCTCAACATCACTTTCACTACTGTTAGCCGCTGGCTGCGGCGGCGTTAACTTCCTTCGAAAGTGAAGTAAACATAACAGTTGTGATGTTCGAGCGTTTATTTAGCTAAAAAGATAATAAATGTTACAAATTATAAGATAAAATAATATTAAACTTACATTCTGTCTTTAAGTAAAGGTTTTCTTATGGCGGCTTGTTCAAATTAATGTGTTACATACAAATAACATATTCAGGGTTGTAGTTCAGAAGGGCTTTTAACATATTCAGAGATGTATTTTAAAAATGATTTGAACATATGCGGAGATGTATTTTTAAAGTGATTTTACATATTCACTCATGTTTGTTCGGGTTGCTATCGCAGCGACAACTACATTGATAATTTCTATCACTATGCACCTCAAAAGTGGTTGGACGGTCAATCCCGCGAGACTCACTACCACTTGCCTCAATATTGCTCACACAGCCACTTTCCCGAACATTCGCCACACATTCCTTTGCTTGAGCATATTCATCAATTTTTTTATATTTTAATACATTGGATTCATTAATCCTTTTTTCTTTGCTTACGCAGTTTTCAAAGCTTATTTTTTCATGTTTTTTCTTTATTTGTATTTAAAATTCAATGTATCTTATTGGAACTTTTTTCGTGCGTCACAAAATTAGCTTTTTATTTTAATTTGAATTGAAGTGATGTACACGCTTGCTTGTTGGTACAAGAAATCGCTTACACTAATCAAAATACACAGCACTAACAAAACACATGACATTTATCAATATAAATTAGCTGTCCCTCTCTTTCACACATAATAACAATACATAGTAAATGTAGCCCAATGGTCTCTTTTTTGCTTATAATGAATTAGAAGAAACATTTTTACAAGTTTATTCATATGTATTGGTTTGAAGAAAGTATTTCATGATTATGTTTGAGTTTTGGTCTGGCATGTCTTGCAGGGAATTTTATTAAATATCCCATAATAAAATCTTTTTCATAAAGGGTGATTTTTTAAGAGCTTGATAACTTTTTTTAAAAAAAAAACGCATAGAATTTGCAAAATGTCATCGGTTCTTTATTTGAAACGTTAGATTGGTCCATAACATTTACTTTTTGAAGATAATTTTATTTAAATGTTGACCGCGGCTGCGTCTTAGGTGGTCCATTCGGAAAGTCCAATTTTGGGCAACTTTTTCGAGCATTTCGGCCGGAATAGCCCGAATTTCTTCGGAAATGTTGTCTTCCAAAGCTGGAATAGTTGCTGGCTTATTTCTGTAGACTTTAGACTTGACGTAGCCCCACAAAAAATAGTCTAAAGGCGTCAAATCGCATGATCTTGGTGGCCAACTTACCGGTCCATTTCTTGAGATTAATTGTTCTCCGAAGTTTTCCCTCAAAATGGCCATAGAATCGCGAGCTGTGTGGCATGTAGCGCCATCTTGTTGAAACCACATGTCAACCAAGTTCAGTTCTTCCATTTTTGGCAACAAAAAGTTTGTTAGCATCGAACGATAGCGATCGCCATTCACCGTAACGTTGCGTCCAACAGCATCTTTGAAAAAATACGGTCCAATGATTCCACCAGCGTACAAACCACACCAAACAGTGCATTTTTCGGGATGCATGGCCAGTTCTTGAACGGCTTCTGGTTGCTCTTTACTCCAAATGCGGCAATTTTGCTTATTTACGTAGCCATTCAACCAGAAATGAGCCTCATCGCTGAACAAAATTTGTCGATTTAAAAAGTTGCCCAAAATTGGACTTTCCGAATGGACCACCTAAGACGCAGCCGCGGTCAACATTTAAATGAAATTATCTTCAAAAAGTAAATGTCATGGACCAATCTAACGTTTCAAATAAAGAACCGATGAGATTTTGCAAATTTTATGCGTTTTTTTTTAAAAAAAAGTTATCAAGCTCTTAAAAAATCACCCTTTATAAATTTTCAATTTCTCTCAGTTCTGGAGACGTTACCTCACACTTGAATAAATATTAATTATTGTCTGTCAGCATCCAACCACCAACTTGGGTGATTGGTTTGATCCCACTGTATTTCGTTATTATACTCACTTTAAAGCTGCTCACTTTTTTTGCTTTTGCAGAAGAGGTCCTCTGGCAGTCATGAATGTTTATGTGGTGCTTTTTAAAGTAGTTATCTACCCAACTCTCGTTCGTCTTGAGTGGAAATCCTTTGATGAAAAGTACAGTGCTGCTTTCATCATTGCACTCTTTTATACGTAGCATCCTTCTTACCCATTCCGCATTGGTCCATAATGTTCCAAAACGTTCGATTGCCGGTGGAGAAGCTGCGATAGATGAGGTAGAAGTATGTATTATAGGAGGTGGTGTGACGGTAACTTTGCAATTTTCGAAGCTTCCAACAATTCTTCGAGAGATGGGATCGCTGTAGGTCTATGTTTTCGTTGACTCTGAGTGGTTATTGCATCACGACGTTTACTATCTCCTCTAGTTTGGAGCGGAAAGCACTGAGTTCGTCGCTAATGTCGCTCATTCTAGCGAATAACATATCTACTTTAGGGGAATCAGATAATTTGTGTGGATGATCTCCTTTATGGGACTCGGTTTGCAACATGGCGTTAAGGTTATTCCGGATTGCGATCATATTGTCAAAGAGTTGACGATCCGCTCCATAGGTTTTTATTTTTTTGATCTAGTATCTTCATGTAAAATATTTTGTGTCGGATTCGATTGTGGAGCATTTGTTATCTCTTTTCATCGTATCTCTTATTGAATTGATGCTTTCTGACATCGACTGAAGTTTCGATTCAGTGAATTTTTTAGATGAATCTGTGGCCTCGATAATGTCATCGCCTATCTGAATGCCGCCATTGGGTCTTGTGAGCTGCTTTGTGGTTCTCTTGAAGAATGATTTATTTTCTAATAAAGCCGCATTGAAAGAGTCACTAATGCATTTTATGGCAAGCATTACGTCAGAAAGAGATATCTTCTGCCACTCGTCACAGTAGAATACGAAGTTCCTGAGTAGTTCATGTGTATACGAAAGGCATCTTCTCGATAGCCCTACACAGCAATCATGAAATGATTTCCGGAAATGACCTGTTTCATATGAGAACAGGGATTATTTGTCTTCAATGACGTATGTTTGTTTATCACAGGGTGATTACATTGTTAAATTCTTGTTTCATTTTGACGCAGAAATTGGGTGGTTTTTTATTTTAATGTTATTTTATTTTATTATGTATTCAGTTTTTGAAGTCCACTGTACTTGCTTCAGTAGGTAAGGGATCCGCAGCGTTAGCATTTTATTATTACTATAGTTATTGTTTTTTCGCGGCACGCTTATATTTATGGTTACGAAATTGGGTGGTTTTATTATTTTTTTTATTATATTTTATTCGGTAGCACTATTTTATTGTTTTTGCTGTTTTGGACTATTTAGTTTTTATAGAACTAAAATTAAAAGAATAAATGTGTAAACAATAATTTTTTATTTTTATTTTCTAATCGTTTATCTTCAATCTGTTAGGCATTGATTTGACCAATTTTCACAATAACTAGGTTGAATTTTTTTCCCATTCTTGTAGCAAGACTGTTTGCAACTCATTTTTGCTGGAAATAGGATGCTCTCGAACTTTTGTGTAAAGATGGTCCCCCAAATGCGATTAATGTCAGGACTTTGGGGTGGTGTTGCCATAACATTGGGACAATTATAGAGTAACCAAGATTGCACTCTGTAAGCCTTGTGTTTTGGATCATTATCTTGATAAAAATACCAATCATTGTGAAGATCCAGTTTATCAACACTTCTCGGTAAATTTTCTTTTAAAATGTCAAGGTAGATATTCTGCTTCATTATGCCTTCAATGAAATGCAAAGATCCTGGTCCAGCAGCAGAAAATGAGACCCAAACCGTAACCGATCCACCACCATGTTTGATAGTTGGTCTAAGATTCCGCAGTTGCAGTTCCTCATTTGCCTTTCTCCAAACATAGGGATTTCCATCTTACCCAAAAACAATAAACCGACTTTCATTGGTAAACAAAACGTTCTTCCAAAATGAAAAGTCCTTATGTTCATGCTCTTTTGCAAACTTTAAACGGATGCTTTGATTTCGTTTGCAGATCAGTGGTTTTTCTCGTGATTTTCTACCACAAAGATCCCTTCGTGTAGCACATTTCTTATAGTTGAGACACTTCATTTCTTTCCCAACTCTTTTTCAGCTATGAAAGCTAACTTCTGTGCACTGATAAAAGGATCAGCTTTAACTTTACGCAACAAATATCGCTTGTCCGATTCAGTAAAAATTTTATTTTGGACAGTTTTAGGCTTATTTGCCACCTGATTATTAGTTTTAAAACACTTCAGTATATCATGCACAGTAGAATGACTTCTGTCCACAGTTTTTGCTTTTTCGAGCAAAGATTTTTCATCGTTGGAAAATAGATGCCAAAAATTGCTACCCCGTCTGCTGCTGGATGTGTGTTGAACTGTGGAGGATGTTGAATGTAGCTGTTGAACAGCAAGTGTTTGTTGAGCAGCATCTTGTTGAACAGCAAAGTGTTGCCCTAGAGCAAAGGATTTGTTTTAAGTCAGATGTGGTCGCTGAACTACAATTAAATGGTACCTTGTTATTTATAATCTGATAGGTAATGGTTCAAATAAGTTACCTTGAGTGATGGTTTAACGTGCCCCTAATTTTATCTGCAATTCAAAGTAATAGGTTTTGGAGGACTGGAGAGTGAGATGTTATTTTAGAAAGAGAGTTTGGGACAATAGAAGTTTTTGAAGTTAGAACGTGCTCTTTGTAAATGCCATATATACTTTGAACTAGTATGCGAACCAAATGCAGCGAGGTCGTTTTCAACATCGTTAGGTAAAATGTTTAGACTTTCATGGAAATTTATGAAAATTTGTTTCAGCTCGACCGGGTCTGTCGGAAGGCCTTCTTGTTGGATGGATACCATAGCAATTGTTTTTGTTGAACCTTCAATACAAACTGAGTCGGACTTGTTATGCAAATAAGCCAGATACAAGCGAACGTTATCGTACAACCGACGGTCTCTAAGACGAGATAAGACAAAACGGCCTCCACTACCAACATCAGTGAGATTTTTTGTAAGCTTTGCGGTAGGTGGAAGAAGAGGATCGAAAAAGGCTGGTGTAGTATTACTGAATCTTTGAGTGTTAGATCCAGTTATTAAGGGAGGTATATTAGTGGAAGGTGTGTTTATGTTAGAGCCAGTAATAAAGGAAGGCATATTAGTGGAGGGTGTGTTCGTTTTTGTATAAGTAGGATAAGTAGGTTCAAGTATGACTATTGCAGGCTGTGGGCATGGATTAGGAGTATGGGAAAGGACGAAATTAGAAATGTATTTGAATTGGTATTACAGGATTCATTGTTATCAAAGTTGAATGAAACCCGTTTACCTTTAGGATGGGTTGATTTTAACGATTATTGGGAATAAGTTTGTTTTGTATGACCAATTTTGATCTTGTTTTTTAAGACCAGGGGTGATCTTGGCCAGTTTTTGTCATGATTACCTTTTGGGGTAGTTCTAGCAGGTGGTGTTATAATAGGCTTATTGATACTCCTAGTGATAGACTTATTGGTATACATAGAGAAAGGCTTAGTGATTTGCTTAGCTATAGGCTTAATACGAGGTGACTTAGAACTTCTATTTGGCTTATCCTTTCACTCAGTTATGCGCATGGTACCGTGCTTAGGCATTCCTTTACCAGAATTAAGGAACATCCATGCATATACGTTGTGTACTCATACGTTAAAACTGCTAATCTTGGAATTCTTAGATGAAAATATTTGGCAGTCCGGTATCGTTAATTCATAGTTTTTTCTGAAGTAAATTTCTACCCAAGATGCATTTGCAGTTGCTGCGAAGCCTTTTATAAACAGTCTTATGTTATCCTTTTGATTTCTTGTCTTCAGATTTTGATTTCTTTCATTCATTCCATTCTGAAGTGGTCCTAGAGGTTCCAAACTGTTCAATGATTTTACGAGGTGCATCAATTGGTGGTGTTATAATGGCGCAGTGGTACAGGTTGCGCAGATTGCAAGTCCGTTTTTTTATCTTATTTGCAGAAGAATTTAAGAGACGGTACTGCATGAGAAAGTATGGACGCTTCTATGACTTCATATTCAATTTGATTAGAGCTAATGACATCCGGTATCTCCGCAAGGGACTCCCTAAACAAACAAAGATCGTCACTAAATTCGCTTATTTTGTGGCACATAATCACCTTCAATAAGGGGATTTGATAGCTTGGGTGATTGTGTTGTTTTCCTCGAGTTCGATTGCATCAGGGTGTCGACGTCATTTCGTAAGCACACGATATTTTCTGTTATATTTTTCACCGACTCCGTTGTGTTTATTTTATCAAAGTTTTTAATATTGGATGTATTCATGACACTCATTGCGGTTTCAATTCTTTTCAAATCGTTTTGAAACTGAAATAGAAATAGAACTGGTTACTGACATGAAATTTTTGGCAATGTTTTTATTCATTGATTCAACGACGCCACTCAGATCACCTACCGACGTCCAGGTACGTAAGGCGTCTCTTAGATAAGCCTAAACGTAGCGTGTGGAACGATTTACTGCAAATACCACTATATTTTATCTTAAGAACTTTCCGGTCCTCAACGGCGCAGAAAGATAAGCTGCAGTTGGATTCCTTATAAGAAACCGTTAACAATTATGAAAGAAACTGAAAAACACTTCAACTTTTATACAAAATTTTTCAAACTCACAGAAGACTGAAAAAAAAGATAACAAAAACTATATAATTTTAATATAACCACAGTAAATATTACACGATTGTGAGAAAACATTTAAAATTATATCTAGACATTGTCGCGGTTTTCGGTTTTAATAATTTAAAAATAGATTAGTTTTAAGTATAGAACAAAATATAAAATAATAGTTTCTGATTTTTTTTGTAAGCTTTATTTATTTGAAATAAAATATTTAATATATTATTTTAATGGTATGGCGGCCTTTCGCTAGCCTCCTTTCCCCTAATAACCCCTCCTCCGTTATAACTACTGTTTCAATATAAAGCGTTGAGCGCATTTATCCCAATTCACTATCTATCAAATCGATTTCATCAAAAACTATTCGCAGTGCGCTCATGTATTGGGAGAAATCTTCGTCCGATTCTAATGTTTCCGTGAAGAGCTTTCCAATTTTGTGAAGTATTGCTCTCGTTCCCAAAAGTTCTCCAATTTTTCAGGCCATATTGAGAATATTATATCAGATGTTGTTGTTTCTGCTGTCTCCAAATCATTGATTCGGAAAACATTAATCAAATACTTTACTTTAATATTTTCCATAATTATTTCTAAAGTATTTTGAAAGTGTATTACAGAATTACTACTGTACTGATTTGCTTTTTTGTTGGGTTATGTTTCCGTGAAGAGCTTTCCAATTTTGTGAAGTATTGCTCTCGTTCCCAAAAGTTCTCAAATTTTTCAAGCCATGTTGAGAATATTATATCGGATGTTGTTGTTTCTGCTGTCTCCAAATCATTGATTCGGAAAACATTAATCAAATACTTTACTTTAATATTTTCCATAATTATTTCTAAAGTATTTTGAAAGTGTATTACAGAATTACTACTGTACTGATTTCCTTTTTTGTTGGGTTATTTATATGAAATCATAATTACTTCACAAAAGCTATCTACATGCAAATTTTATCAATTTTATGTAAACCAAAGCAAATTATCAAGAAACCATTAAACAATTGAAAAAAATTGATAACAGTCTCAAATAAAACTATGATATAAAACCACAAATATTTCAAACAAACAAGCTGACCACATGCAGCTATCTTTAAAAAACTATGATGTACTTCCTAAAGGCAACGTTTAATATTTTACAATGATACAATTTTGTTGTTCACTTTTAAAAAAGTCTATCATTCATATAAATATCTTTATTTTTTCCTATGGTTCTTAAAACCACCACCACTGAATATAAAAAAATTTATAGACCTTAAACATTCAACAATTTCAAACTGTAAAATCAAATATTGCAAAAACCGCAAATATTATGATAAGACACCTAAAATATTAAACAATTTGAAATTGTTCAACTGTGAGACAAAATTATGATAAGACACTTAAAACAACAAGCACACGGCTGACTCGCAAATCACACTTTACAAACCACAAACGAACGGACTGAGGGACAGAGGGACGGGGGCCGGGGGACGGGGGACGGGGGACGGGGCACAAAACAAGATACGACTAAACCGCAAAAAAACAAAACCGCAAAAAAATAAGACTTAACCGCAAAACAAAACCCACAAAAAAATAAGACTTTACCGCAAAACAAAACCACAAAACGAGATAAGACGAATGGACGGACGGGAGCTCCTTCTCCTGCGCCAGAACCGCTATATTATACCTACTGATGAATCCATTATTAAATTTTGTTTTCACTGTGACACAGAAATTGGGTGGTTTTTTTTTCAATGTTATTTTATTTTTTAGCACAATTTTATTATTTATTCAGTTTTTAAAGTTCACTGTACTTGCTTCAGTCGGTAAGGTAAGAGAATCCGCAGGGTTAGCACTTTATTATTATTATAGTTAATATTTTTTCGCGGCAGGCTTATATTTACTGTTACGAAATTGAGTGGTTTTATAATTTTTTTTATTATATTTTACTCGGCAGCACTATTTTATTGCTTTTGCAGTTCTAGGAGTTCACTGTGCTTGCTTTAGTGGGTAATATGTAGCGTTTGCACTTTATAGTTGTTTTTATTTGTTTTTGCTTAACGCATGCTTATATTTGCGGTAGTTAAATAAGGTTGTTGAGGAAAGTTAGGGAACAAATTTATTTTAAAATTTTTTAAGAAATAATTTGCCAGTACTAAATGAAGTCCTTGGTGAAATATTCTCCTCAGAAATCAGCACCTTCCGTTGTTTTTTTAACGGCTTGGAAGTAGAAGCTCCACTTAGGCTTTCGTTAAAGTTTTTAGTGAAATACCGCTTCTTTGGTATCGCTGATTTTTGATTGTCTAAAATGTAATGATAAGGTTACAAAATTAGAAATTTATCTGAAGGTGATGTGATAAAAAAAAATTGATATGTTTGATTACCATTTCTTTCTGTCGTCGAGATCTCAGAAGATTCTTTCAAAAATTCATTCAGAGAATTCATTTGCATTCACATAATTCTATGCGATTCAGATACATTTAAAACTTTCACTACTTTCATATAACCTGTCTTTTTACTGAAAAAAAAAGGAATCTGTATCTTTTTTATTATTTATTTTGAAAGATCCAAATTTAGAAGGTTTAATATTATGTAACTCATGACCCTGCCTTTCTTGAAGCCTTAAGAACAATTGCTGCAAAATTTTATTTGGTTTATTAATAATCTTTTTTATATATTGCATAAAATTCTCAAATTTATATGCAGAAAAAGTATCCAATGGGCCATATTCTGTAAAGCAATGAGACAAATGAAGCAAGCCATGAATATTGAAACTAATTACCTAATCCTACCAAAGTGGGTTACAAAATCCTCTAAAATTTATTGGGCAACATCGGCCTCTGATCTGCACGTCACTTTACTTGAGAGAAGTCTAAAAGCAGAATGCAACAATTGAAAATGATAATACAAATCATTACTTACGCAATCCTGTAAAATAAATATGCCTGTATATAGCAAAACTGTCTGAATTCAGTCGGTTTCCATTTTTTAACCTTAGCTAAATTCCTCGGATACACGACCAAATTCTATTGGAACGAAATTTGCAAGAAACTTTATTTTTTTCATTAATTCTTGAAACATTTCCTCTCTTAATGAGTTACTTTAGTAATATTTTAGCTACGCCTAAGTCAACTAAATGCATGCAATCAAGTGGAAACTGAGAGACCATTCTGAAATAAGCTTCCCCTGATACACTTTTTACCTGATTTACATGAGAACGATCAGTTCTCAATTGAAAGGATTTATCTGTTCTAAGAGTATACCAACTTCTTTACAAAAACACATCCTTCTTTCCTTATAAATTCCTTCCTGACAACATTTTAGGTAACCACTTTTTCCAATATACGATTGAACACCTGCCACGAAGGCTCCAGCTGAAGAATCGCAAGAAAAGAGACGAACATCAAACTTCATCAAAACCTGGTTGAAACCTACTTTTATACCATTATGCCTCAACAATATTACTTCCGAACAAAAATCTCTCATATAATCATTAATATTTTCTGGTTCCTTCAACCCAGAAAAGCACTCAATTAAAAACGGACTGACGGTAGGAAACTCAGCAAGTGTTCCAAGAATAGGCCATAACAACCAATTAGAACTTTGGTTGTTATGGCCTATTTAATAACTGTAGGTCATCAACACCTACATCGATAAGCACTTCTGCTCTATTCTCTAAATAATCAAAAGACCTAGTTAGAAACTAACTTTGAATACCCAAGTATAAAAACTTGCCACTTGTAATGGTTCCAATATCAATATTTTGCCTACTAGTATTCAAAAGAGTTTTTGCTGACAGGGGCAAATCATTTATTCCTGACCTACGCATTGTTTGCAATAAATCGTCAGCTACATTTCGCGAAATATTATTCCGGATGGCCCAAGATTTAATTTCTACATGTTTGTCTAAATTAATAATTGCAGAGTGACTGCTTGCTAAAGATGCGCCTCCTTCAAGCTCAACATCACTTTCACTACTGTTAGCCGCTGGCTACGGCGGCGTTAACTTCCTTCGAAAGTGACTTGACAGTTGTGATGTTCGAGCGTTTATTTATCTAAAAAGATAATAAATGTTACAAATTATAAGATAAAATAATATTAAACTTACATTCTGTCTTTAAGAAGTAGGTATAATATAGCGGTTCTGGGGCACGGAGCCGGAGCGGTGTCTTATCTCGTTTTGTGGTTTTGTTTTGTGGTTAAGTCTTATCTCGTTTTGTGGTTTTGTTTTGTGGTTAAGTTGTATTTTTTTGTGGTTTTGTTTTTTTTGTGGTTTAGTCGTATCTTGTTTTGTGTCCGACTAAAAAAAAATAAAAAAGTTTCTGTTTTATCAATGCTTGAGAAAATAAAAAATAAAAAAGAAAAAAAACAGTTGTGAAATATTTTTTACAATAAATTTTATTATACATTTAGAATACATATATGTATGTATATGTTAATAGCTTATCATTAATAGGAAGTCCATCGTGGTTCTTTGAAGATAGCTGCATATAAATTATAGACTTTTCTTGTAGTTTGATATCGTGACCACAAAGTTGCGCAATTACAAATGTTATACATTTCCTTATCTGAATTTTCAGCATAACAACAGTCTACCCTATGTAAACCATGAATTGAATATTTAAAATGAACAGATGATCTCATTCCTATAATCATGTCCTGAAAAGCTTTGATATGATCGGGGTCGATTAATTTTTCATATTTAATTAAGAATTTTTCTAGTTCACACGATGAAACCATAGTTGTTTGTTTCAAGTGAGAGGTATACTATAAACTAATTTTATTTTTAAACTATACTTTATCAAAACCAAAACCGCGATAATGTTTAGATATGAAATTAAAATATCTAAAAATTTTGTATAAAAGTTCAAGCGTATTACAGTTTCTTCATAGTTGTTGATCGTTGGTTTTTAACTAAGTACGAGTAATAATAAATTAAACTTTCAAAATGGAGAGCAGGAAAAATACATTGAAAGCTTTAAATGAGCTTACAAACAAAAGGAAGAGCATCATTCCGTTGAGTAATATTCCACTCAACACTAAATTAATTATATTGAAAGCGAAGAGGACAAATACCAAATTTGGATGGAAGATTATGTTGGAAGTTGAGGAAAACGTAATTTTTTTACCTGTTTTGTATAATGAAATGAGTGATGAAGCACTGGAGAGCTTAAACTCTGGAGATTTCTATATAGAGAGAATACCTTCAAATTCAAAAAATCCAATGCATTTCCAATTTAATTTTTCTTGTAAGATAAAATAAAATTAAAAACAATGTACCTATGTTTTACAACATTAAACCTTTAAATAAAAATCATTAATAAAGCAAAAAATTTTATTTATTTATTTATTTATTTATTTATTAATTTATTTATTTACTTTTGTTTCATATATAACATATTGGTGCGCAAAACTAAAAATTGTTTTTTTATTTTAATTGTACAATATTTGTACATTTATAAATGTGAAATTGAACACTTAAAAATCTAACAAATCCAAACATTGATTTGTTGATACACTTAATGTTCCTTATAGTGCTAACTTTTTCATATTTATAGATAATTCCCATTAGTTGCTTTAGGAATTTATCTTCAAAAAACCATTCAATATCGCTTCCAATATCCATTTTAGAGGGAGCTACGTGCATCAAGTCAACAGTTTCATCATTCAACACTTTATCATTACACCATTGTTGAATTATGCTTTTCAATTTAGACACTTCTGCATTATTTTTAAAATTTATTTCAAAAGTTGGTTTTTCCTTATAACTTTGTGCAGTTATCATAAATTTGGTACTTTTAAATAAATTCATAACATTTATATCTTCATGTTTAATAGAATTATTGCAACTAGTATGTTGAACGTCTCGATGTTGGTGTTGTTGTTTTTTAGGTTTTTATTAGGATTCGCTGATTTTCTTCGTTTTTTTAATGCTGGTTCCTTGCTTTCATCATGAGTTTTCTCAAACACTTCGTTGAAGTCTTCATGACATTTCAAAAATTCACTCTCGTCATGGTTTTGTTGTGGTTGTTGGTCTTCTTCATTCTTATTAACATCATCATTATGAGTTTTCTCCAACACTTTATCCAAGTTTTCATAATATGTCTGAAGATCACTCAAAAAATCGATGTCCTTGTCAGCACCCCAAAATATATCCTTATTCATTTTTTGTGATTTAAGGTTTTTATCGTTTCACACAAGTTGACTTTTGTTTTGAAACTAATACGTTTTTACATTATGATGAAACTATTTATAAGTAAATTATCTTTCAGTTTACGTTGATATCATAATTTTGCGGTTAATTTTATTTTTATGTATGAAAAGAACATTTTTTACAACGATTTAAATTATATATATTTGTGTAAAGTTGAATTATTTTATTCGCCTCATCTTCCATACGGTTGAATGATGAGCAACCACAAGTGTCTGGTCCAACTGTGCAATTATCATTTGACCACGGACAGTTTTCAAAATGTTCACCAAATCGAGAATTTATTTTTCTATAATTGTTTTTGTATTCCATTTTCGTTTGAATGTTAATAAGTCTATCCTTTTCATCCTCCGGTATGATGTGTGAACATTTTTTCAAAAAACTATAGATATCCTTTATAATAGTCATATTTTTATTTCAAAACTACTGTATATTCATATGAAACGTTTGGTAATAAGCATTAACATCAATGATTTCTGGTTTTATAGCATAATTTGAACGTTGATATAATTCTTGTCTAGTTTCATTATCATTTTGATTTATTTCATCATTATATTCAAAGCAATATATATTAAGTGTGCGTAATTCATATTTGCTAAAGTAGGAACATTTAATACGTATTTCAAATGTTTCATATTTCAAATTAAAGTGACGATGAAAAACTCCTGAACTCTCATAAATTCCACCAATTTGCATTTCTTTCTCTGTTAGATTTCTCCTGAAAGCCTCAATTGCATCTTCAACAGAAAATTTCCTTTCTGGAGTTGGACTATTTCTATGATAACGATCTACATTCTTTTGATAGTCTGAATCATCATCATAAGTAGGTACTCTGTATGGATATCTCAATGTTGTGGTCGGTGCTGAGGTGCTTGTATTAATATCATCATATTTAACATTTTCCAATTGAAAGGTTATGTTAACTTTTATTTGAAGTGAAGTATTCGGGATCTGTATGACAGAACTAACCTGTTTTCCATATTCAATATTATAAAAAGTAGTTGTATTTTCATTTCCTTCATGTAAATAATTTCTAGTTTGATAGCATGTAATATGACGTATTTGTTATATTACGTATGCAACAAATATAAATAATAACAATTTTCTTGAGCTCATGTTTCTATGTTGAATCTTTCCCTGACCGCAACTAATTAAGTAATAACCATTTGTAAAGTCTGTATATAGTCTTTTACATCAATAATTTTCACTTTCAATGGTTCATAATTTGGATCTTGAACTCTAATTCTTTCAATTTCACCATTGCTTAGAATCATTTCAGTTTCTGTTTCCCGATATTCAAGGCTTTTAATGCTCAATCTTCTCTCTTCAAATCTACTATCATAAGTACAACGAATTGGAATATCTACATTTTCATATTCAAGGTAAAAATGTCGATAAAATACTTCCTTAGAATCAATAATTCCACCTATTTCATTTTCTTTAGTAATTAAATCCTTACGAAAGGCTTCTATGGCTTCATCCACGGTAAAAAGTCTTGAAGGTATTCCTAGAGTTGTACTCTCAAATTCTACAGTTGTTGTTGTTGTTGTTGTTGTTGTTGTTCTTGTTGTAAACAATTTTCTTTCTATCTCAGTACTTGATAGTTCATTAAAATATATTGGTTCAGTTTCTTTCAACAACAACAATGATATATTAATTTTCAAGACATTATTATCAGGTAGAGTTAAATTAAATTCAATACTTTTAGAGTTTTGATTAATAATAGGTATAGTAGTATTTTCCAATTTCCAAAATGGTACACTGTACACATTTCTTAAAAAGAATATTAATGTTAAAAATATAATAAATTTCATTTTATGTTTTATTCTTAGAGATATATACGCTGTTAAATTTCAGTATGAAATGATGAGAATATCTTATCAGGTTGGTTTTAAATAGTAAGTTTTTATTATTTATTTATTTATCATATAGATTATTGTATAACATATATTCATATAGTTTTGTTTTTGTTTGTTAGTTGTCAGAACTCTTATTTATATAGAGTGTTTGTATGCATGTGTATATTTTTATTAAATTATTTTTTTAATAACATTTGTGAGTGGTGTATATTTAAAGACTTTATCGTGAATGAGCATACAATAAGCTGATGTACTTGGAGGGACGTTTGTTCGAAATTTTAATTCAATTCTAATATTTTTGGGTCCTCCTTTTACACTCTCATTTTGATGAGAGACATCTAGAACAATTATTGGTGCAATGCTAGCAAAATTTTCTGGCGATAAAAGTGATTGTGGAGAACGTCCATAGTATCCTTGTTGAAATTTTTGATACATATCATAGAGTAAAGCGTAACGATTATGATCAAATCTAATGTTGAGGTCGTCATAGGGATAAACATCAGAGTTAAGATGAACTTTTACATCTGATAAGTTACAATGTATGAACTTATTGTTGTTTTTAAATCCTAAAAGTATATATCGAGGTCTTTCATTTTCACCTGCCAGTTTCACATTCCATGAAATATTTGTACTTTCAACAAGAGAAGGATTAAAAACATCCCAACTTCTAAACGATATATTAAGTGGTAGTTTACTATTTATTGTTTTTAACATTTTAAATCGGTAATCATCTGAAAGATGAAT
This sequence comes from Tetanocera ferruginea, assembly GCA_958299015.1. Lineage (NCBI taxonomy): Eukaryota > Metazoa > Arthropoda > Insecta > Diptera > Sciomyzidae > Tetanocera > Tetanocera ferruginea. Next base: position 23,408,464 of record OY282641.1, read on the forward strand.
GTGTGGTACTTTCCATGTGATATTCAAGAGCTTTAATATAAGATTGTCTGTTTTAGTAGTTGAATTCATAATGTTCTTATCATCTTTAGATCGTATCAAAATCAATTCATGTTTACAATTCTCAATTAATTTGTCAAAATCTTCTGCAAATCCAAGTAAATTCTTTAACGGAACACAAAAATTAAAATGTCCCGTTTAAGTAGAGTATTATCTTTTTCAAATGGACACCATCCAGCGTTTTGAAGATTTATACTTTCAAATGCATTAAGTGATACATAATTTTTCATATCTGACGCAATTCCCAATTGTCTTGTACGATCAATTTCTACCCCATTCATCTCATATCGAATTGTTGGAAATGTTGGATACAAATCCCTCAATATATAAGAGACTCTCACTTGGTAATACATACAATTTTTAAATGATTGTAAATATGATGTATAGCTGTGATATTCTTTTTTCACTATACTCTCGTCGAAAAATGGCTTGTATAGAACATTTATTACGTCACTCATATTGGTTTTTTAATTGTAATCCAATGCTTTTTAAAAATTCTTTTTTCGATTTAGTTAAATAAATTCTATGCCTTGACCTTTTAATGGTTGGTTTTTTATTTAGATTTGATTCTTCTTTTGTTGTTTTTGTTGTTGTTGTTGTTGTTGTTGTTGTTGTTGTTGTTGTTGTTGTTGTTGTTGTTGTTGTTGTTGTTGTTAGTGGACTAGTGAAGTGGTTGTTATGTAATTGCTTTTTATTAAAAACTATCATTCTTTATATAGGCTTTAAATGTAATCTTATTGATATTTTTTCACCGCGAAAATTAATTAGGTTACCACCTTGATCTACGACTTTAAGAACAAGAGTGCTGATTTGTTTTGTGTTAACTGGTAAATATATAACATTAACTGGTGTTTCTGTAATTTTGTATCCTGGACTAACTCGAAGGGAGAACTGATGAATTGTATGCGCATTTATTCCATTTATATATGATCCATTGATAATATTACACTCAATTGATATTGTATTTATTGTAGAAATATCTACCGGATTATCAGAATAATTTTTAACATCAGGTTTCAATATTCTTTTACTGAACCCTATTAATGATCCAATTGAACAACTTCTATTGAAGAAAATTGGATCCTTGGAACTATAAATTTCTGTTTGCAATGTGTTACAGTTTGCTTTTATATCTAGTAATCCAATATTATATGTTTCATATTCATCAATCATTTTCTCAGATAAATCCATGAATTCATAGGATCCTATTGGTATCGTAATAGTCTTATCACCAATATGAAACAAATTGTTTTCTTCATCCACATTTGGAATAGAATGATAAGAGTCGAAGCTAATCAAACCACAAACATAATCTTGTTTAAGTTCTATAGGTGGAAAATAATTTGCAACAAGTTGTGATGAATTTCCATTTATTGTTTAAGTAAACGACATGTTGTTGCTCAATCATTAAGAAGTTAACTAAAATACGTTTTTATACATTATAACATTTATATTAAATCATTTACATCAATCCAAGAATTATGGTCTGAAGAGAAACCTAACCATTTAACAAAAGCTCTATTATTACGTCTTCTTAAAATTTTTTCAACTAAATATGTTTGTGGAAATTTGGTTTTTATTAATTCATATTCAAGAAACCTCCTTTGATTTCATTTCCTTGATAATCTTCAAGTATGTATGTAGTAGGGTTTGTATTTTCAATAGTTTTGATTTTAAATATTTCGGTTGTCCAATTTGGTGTATAACCTTTTTCAAATGTATGTTTGTATTTACTTATTCTAACATTATCATTTAACTTAAATTTTGGTTTATGAAAAATTTTGGGATTGTTATAAACAGTTTTCAGTATAAATTTTTCATTAAAAGAATTTACTTCATTGGGCGTCATCTTTATAGTTCTATGAAATGTGTTATTATATTGGTTAACTAGACTTTAATAGTTATTAATCCGTTTGTAAGTCCCATTAAAGCTAAACTCCTTCCACATCATTCCCTTTAAAGTTATATTAAAGCGTTCCACTATCGATGCTTTTAAAGTTGAAAATGTTAAATAATGATTGATACCTTTCAATGCCATTAATCTCTTAAAATGTACATTGTAAAATTCTTTTCCATCATCCGTTTGGAGATTTTTTGGTATACGGTTACTTGTGTTGAAAATATTTTTCATTGCGGTTGTAACGTTTTCTCCAGTTTTATTTTTAATAGACTCCGCCCATGCCTTCTTTGAAAATGTGTCAATAACAGTTAGAAGATAACGATAATTCCTGTTAACATCACTATATGGACTCATTTCCACTAAATCTTCTTGCCATAAATCATCAATTCCTTTTATAATTACATGTCTTCTTTTAAAATTTTTCCGTGCTTGTTTATGCAGTTCTTCAACTATATCTCGTTTATTATTCATTATCATATATGTATATGTTATGTATCTCGTTATTGTAAACCTTTTATTTTTGGATATTTTATTTTTAATTTTTTAACCTCATCTGCATCAGACTGATTTTTGCGACTATATATTTAAACAAGAAGTCTTCAATAGCCTTTAAATAATCATTAAGTTCTTCAAAGTTTTCCTTATATGTAGATTTTATTCTATAATCAATTGCTGCCTCAATTAAATCTACATCATTTCTTATGTCATCCTTCAGTGCAACGTTTAAATCTCTTATTTTATTTTCTAATCTATTTGTTATATTGTTAAGATTCTCCATGGTAGTATTTATATCCGTAATTTTCTTTTCATAGATGCTTGTTATCTTATTTAGATTCTCAAAGAAAAATATACGTGAAATGGCATCATTATCATCATTTGGTAAACCTAAGTTGATAACTCTTTTCATCTGTAAATTTAGGTTTTTATTTCCATCTAAATTCCAACCGATTGTATTTTGTAAAATTGCTTTGATATTGGCTTTGATATTTGCTTTACTATTGTAATCTCTCGATGAAGAATGACCAAATTTGTCAATATTTGAATACATTTTTTAGCTATATAATTATATTAGCTTCTTTCAACTCTTCAATGATGGATATTATTTCGTTATTATGGTTATTATGTCCAGCAGTTGATGATGATATAAGTAATCGTAATCTTTCAACTAATTCATTAGGGTCATCCCAATACACATAATTCGATTTATTATTAATAGATTTTACAACTTTATGGCCTTGTCCACGTATCAATGCGTTTGGTAAATTGAATATCTTTCTTATTATACGTTGATATTTATAAGATTTGGTTCCTTTAATTTGATCAGTTGAGTTATAATTACGCTTGTGAGCATTTGTAGATAAAAGAATATCTTTATAATTTTGCAAATCCCGTTTAGTGAAATGAATGGGATTTGTGTGAAAAACTAATTCAAATAGACCAGGTGTCATCTGCCATTTATATTTTCCAACAGAAATTTTATTTTCATTAGGGATTTTTAAAAGTTCTTTTCCATATCTCCATCTTCCCAATGAATCTGATTTTGAAAATGAAACAAAACAAAGAGTTAAAAAACAAATTATTATAAAACGAAAAAACAAAGGGTTGCAGCAAAATTTTAAGCAGCGATTGAGAGATCTCAGCAATAAGAATAAACGTTCGTTGCGGCAAGAGAAATATGCTAATGAAATCTCAAGTAATAAAGTCAAAATTCATAACATTGATAATGATTTAGTACCTGTTAGGTATGAAAAAACAAAAAATATTGATAACACGAATAAAAAATAAAAAACGGATAAAAAATTAAAAGTAAGAAAAAAGTTAAAATTTAAAAAACAATTAAAAACTAAAATTAAAAAAATTTATCATCCTGTTATATCAAATGAAATTCTCAACTCAAAAAATAATAACACTAGTAATAATGAGGAAATTAACAATTTGATAGAAAATGAAGTACAAAAAGAAAACAGAGTAAAAAGAGATATTGAAAATGATCGAGAACTATGGACAAAATATAAACATTTTAAGCGTAAGGCTAAGGATCAATTAAACACAGATTACAAACACCTTAAACAATCACATAATACCCGAAAACAAAAAAATTCTCTACAACAAAACATACAAATACTTAAGGATAGTAAAAAATTGGATAAAGTATATGGATTCAATTTTCATTATCATATATGTATATGTTATGTATCTCGTTATTGTAAACCTTTTATTTTTGGATATTTTATTTTTAATTTTTTAACCTCATCTGCATCAGACTGATTTTTCCGACTATATATTTAAACAAGAAGTCTTCAATAGCCTTTAAATAATCATTAAGTTCTTCAAAGTTTTCCTTATATGTAGATTTTATTCTATTATCAATTGCTGCCTCAATTAAATCTACATCATTTCTTATGTCATCCTTCAGTGCAACGTTTAAATCTCTTATTTTATTTTCTAATCTATTTGTTATATTGTTAAGATTCTCCATGGTAGTATTTATATCCGTAATTTTCTTTTCATAGATGCTTGTTATCTTATTTAGATTCTCAAAGAAAAATATACGTGAAATGGCATCATTATCATCATTTGGTAAACCTAAATATGCTTTAAATTCATTTCATCTTGCTTGAATATAATAATCATGTTTGCATTATCACGTATTAAATGCTTGGGAATTTTTGTAAAGGTTTGACACAAATAAAAACTATCAATTTGTTTATGCCGACCCATACAAAAATACTCTCGTATAGTGCTTTGTTTATCACAAATAACATCATCAAAAATGAAAATTGAATTTGATTTAGCTTTACCTGGACTTATAACATCTTCGTTTTCTGAGAAAGTGTAGAGATTTATTCCTTTTATCGGTGCAATCAGTTTCTTCAAATATTCATATTTTGGTTGATATAAAGATTTTGAATATATGTATATGTTTTTAAACTTTAAACCATTTGGATTTACAATTAGACTAATCATAACGTTAGTTTTACCACAATTTGATGGTCCAACCAATAAAGCACGTATTGAATTTGGTAAAAGAGGACTGTGAACAATTTTGTTTTTTTTATCATTACTTAAAAAGTCAGCATTATTAACATTAAGCTGAATACGTTGTTTAATTAATCGCATTTTGATTACTATATTAATTGGTATATAAATCAATCATTTATATACTAAAATCATCATTCTCCTTTTAAACTCACAACCAAAATGTTAATTTTATTTTGAAAATGGGTATAATATACAAAGATAGTGCACATCAGAAACAGTTGAAAAGAGGAAATGGTTTCATAAACAACTTAATAAATTCATTACCAGTGGAACTTCATTTACCAGGATATCAATTTTGTGGACCAGGAACAAAACTTCAAAAACGTTTGGAAAGAGGTGATAAAGGCATTAATCCATTAGATGCTGCTTGTAGAGAACACGATATTACATATTCACAATCAAAAGATATAAACACACGACATCAGGCTGATAAAATTTTATCTGAAAAAGCTTGGCAAAGAGTTACATCCAAAGATAGTAATTTGAAGGAACGTACCAACGCTTGGCTCGTTACAAATGCAATGAAAGCAAAAGTGAAATTTGGAATGGGTATTAAGAGAAATAAGGAAAAAAATAAATCGAAAAGAAGGCAATCTAAGCGCAAAAAGTACAAAAAACCTAGAGTGAATGGAAATAAGCTCTTTTCGTTAGCAGTTAAAAAGGGTGTTAAAATGTTAATAAAGAAGAAATCAAATTCATTCAATGATGCATATAGAATAGCCCATAAAGCTGTACAATCAAGTTTTAAACGGAAAAAATCACAAGTAAACATACCACGAGTAATCCCAGTTCCAAAAATTGGTGGAGTCTTACCATTAATACCCATTTTAACAGCACTAGGTGCTCTTGGTGGTATAGCTTCTGGAGGATCAGCCGTTGCAAAAGTCTTAAATGATATAAAAAATGGGAAGGAATAATTATCTGAAGCTACTCGCCACAATAGATATATGGAGTCGATAGCTATGGGTAAAGGTCTATATCTCAAACCATATAAACAAGGTTATGGTTTGTTTTTACGTCCTTATCCAAAAAAGCTACCCAAAAGACCTTTAACCGATGTCGATTTAATAAAATATTGTAAATGTCTTAAACATTTTAGAGGAATTTTTATGAGATTCTTTACCGAAAAAACCTTATGCTCAAGAATGTGGTATACTTAACTTGGATGATGTTAACGGTCCCGGTACTCATTGGGTAGCTTACTATAAAAATAAAAACTATAAGGAATATTTTGATAGCTTTGGAAACTTGCAACCACTGAAAGAGGTCATCAATTACTTAAAACCACCTATATATTACAACTATAAACAAAAACAAAAATACAATACAGTTATTTGTGGTCATTTATGCCTTCAATTTTTATTTCAGAAAATAAAAGATTTATCTTAATTTTATATTAATTAATTGTTATTTTTTTATCCACCAATAGGTGGACAATTTAAGCCTAAGTCAAATATTTCAGGGAGTAGGGGGATATACATCCCCCACCCCGCAAGGTCCCTACTTATTATAAAGCTACATAAATAAATTAGAGAGATATGACCCCTTCTGAAGTCTTTAATGGCTGCAGTCACAGGATCAGTGATAGCCTCTTCCCAACAACACCTGTAAAGGTCTTTAACCCAAAACTCAAAATAGAGTTTTGGGCTTAGCCTCCATAAATGACGTAAGTAAAACAATGGTGGTACTGAAACAGAAAGGAACATTTTTAGTGATAAAAATTACAGACATTATTAAAAATATAACTTACAAGTAGGATCATCATTAGGGGGCCCCAATTGCAAGTTTACTGCTTCCATTTTTTATTTTATAAAATTTTTGTTATGCTTGCTATGCTTCGAGTTTAACTTGATTAACTAATTTCTTTTAAATGCAGACATATTTATATCATTTCAACACTATTTAGTTCTCAATTTAAGGCGGAAGACCGCAAAAACAAATTTTTTTAAACAGAAATATTTAATACCATGAGTGTATGAATATGAACACTTTTCTAAATAGTCTAACTTAATTAGAGATAAAATGCGGTTTCTACAAAAAAAACATGGAAATTAACAATATGGAATTGGATGAGGAATTTGATTGTAATCCTGAGAATTATATGATCTTCACCCCGGAACCGTTTTTTCGGTTGGTAACGACGGACTTCTATATCCATAACTATTGTCATTTCAAATATCTATGGGAACATCCCCGATTTGCAGATGTGTTTACATTGGCTCTTCAACCAAATATTGAAGAGCTTTGTAAAGAAAATGTGAGGACTATGGACGATGGAAATGGCGTTCAGAGGGGCACAATGTCAGAAACAAAAATTATATTCATAGATCAGTATAAAAAACTAATCGTTACTAAAGTAGATGTAGTTACCATAGACAATGAATGTAATGTAATTGATTCTAATATATTTTTTTGTGAACTATCTTTCAGAAGATTGCGAATTTATTCTGAAGATATAACCTTTTAATTAATAAAAAATTATTTTAAAAATATGAAATTCGTTTGTTTATATTTTTTTTTTTTTGCTATTTATTTTTAGTTTTCAGCCTCTTAATACATTTTTATTTAATAATCGATGGTGTCCCATATATAACGTTTATCATCAAAATAACTTAATACAATTTTTTCAATTTCTTGTGTATAAATCTTGTGAATCTTAGATCTAAAAGTTAACATTTTATCATAATAAATTTTCTTATCAAATAAACATTTTCTATAGTCATCAATGCTGAGAGACATCAAAGCTGATTTTTTTACCCCTTTAGCTTTTTTGATATCATTATCGCCCTCAACACTAATAAAATACATTTTTGACCTTAAACCAATGAATTCCCTCATTATTTTTCCATTATTTTCATCTTTCATGAAACCTAACAGCTTTTTATTTTGTCGTTCTATCCCAAAAGGATTGTTGGGTTTGTAGTCGGATGTGTCAAATTTTAAATTAATGTCTGGTTTAATATCATTATAGAAGTCTTCAGTCTTAATTGAATAGATGAAAGAGTCAGTATCTATATAGCATAAACTTAAGTTCTCTCTAAATTTTGGAAGCATGTAATCATAATGAAAATCATACATTTTCCATTTAGAGAGTTCAAGAACTACAAACCCTATATAAATTGGTTTATCATATAGGGTATGTATTCTATTAAGTTGTATTGCTACCATATTTTCAGAAAATCTTGAGCTATGAAAATTTGGTTTAGCAATTAAGCTTCTAGCTCCCAATCTTTTTCCTCTACTCTCCCACTCGCAAACAATTTTAACATCTTTCCTCTTATCTACATTCTCCATGGTCTTACCATAGACAGCATTATTTAATAACTTGAAAAAGTTCTTTTCAAAATCATTTTTAGCTTGCGTTCTATGTAAAGTATTTAAATCAATATATTTTTTTAACCATGGTGATTGTTTAAATTTTAATATTCTATGAATTTTTTTAAGTTTTATTCCATTTTGTAAGCATTGTTGTAAGTTTACATAATGAATGATATAATTTGATTTATTATTCAAATCGATTATAAGTTTTTGATGTTTACCAATCGGACTTTTTTTATTTTCTGAACAAAACGGTAAGTCATTATATTTATCATGCTTTGCACAAGAAATCTCTAAATCAACTTCTAAAATATATCCTTCATCAGAATCATTAGCATGCTCATGTAACTGAAATGTTGATACGTCATCAAGCCATTCAAATTTTCCTTCAGGTAAATATTGAGACATTGCCCAGCCATACAAATTATTGGCATCTAAATACATGAGATAATTTGAGGGTTTTGTAACATCAAAATCATTCATATATTTATTATTTGCCTTAACATATCTATTGGAACATTGTACAATACCTCCCCTTATTCCTTTTTGAATGAATTTAATCATATCAATGTCTGTTAGCAGATCTAATTCAATTTTAGTGTACTTTAACATTGCTCCCCAAGATAGTCCGGGAGCTGTATAATATTGACAAGGATCAAGATTGTAAATTGATTTACAAACTTTTCTAAAATTTTCGAAAACATCAGTAAGCAGTAGAACATCTGTTTTAAGGTAAAGTTCTAAGTAATCATGTAGTGTTGTACAATTAAAAGTTGTCCATACTTTTTGTGCATGTTCATAGTCAGCAACACTACATTCTTCATTGGTTAATTTATTAAAGAAATTTTCCCTTGGCGGTAAACATTCCTCTTGAAGTCGTTCCTTTGAATCAAAATAATCATAAGGAAATATACCTTTTTGCTTCAAGAGATTGAATTCAACATCATCGTTACACGTATACCGTAAAATATAAAAATCTCTGTTTGATAAATTATTAACTAAGTTTGATAGACTGGAAGCCATAAATCTGAAGGAATCTAAAAACCTTAGTTCAACACTATCACCATCATCGAAATGTATATGTTTAGAAATGGAAACATATATTTCCTTATTTATTGGTACTACGTTTATTCTACCAGGAATCGTTGAAAGTTCTTTAACAAATAAGTGACAATCATATGAAGAAAGATTGTGGAATAAGATTGGGATGAATTTAGGAATTTTCAAATTTAAATTACAATCATTATGAGCCAGTCCGCGATATTTTCCGGTTAAATGATCTGCTACTCTATACTCATCGTCTTCAAAAGGTTTTTCAAAAATATGACAATTAGTGCTCTTATTTTGAATATCTAACTCTAATGGTGTGAGGAAATTCATTGGTTTAACTTTACTTAAGTAATTATTATAAATTTCCTTAGCATCGTTAACTAAACTTGTAATAAAATTAATAGGTGCGTCTTCTCCTGTATACATTCTAAACTTATCTAAAGAATTATTAAAACTACACTTAATATAATAACTATATGCATGTGGAATGTGACTTTGAACTGTTCTTATTGAACCTGAGTTTTGAGTGTTTTCTGGTGTTAGAAAACATTCAAAATCTGCATATACTACAAAAGGAATGTCTAACTTATGTTTAAAATTTTTAAATGAAACCTTACTATTTTCTTCGTCCGGAACTTTTGTTACGATTCTGCTACATTCTTGCTTGTGGCGTTGTAATTTGTAGTTGGTTCCAAAATTCTGCAGACAAATATTGCATAAATACATTTGATGTTGGTAATTTGTGACTTGATTCCGCAAAAGTCTGAAAATAAAAAAAACAAAACAATTTATTAACAATACTCTCAATATTATATACATGATATTAATAAAATATTTACCTTGAAATGTTCTTGATCCAAACATAATGAAATTTATCAATTTCCTGGAGCAGAAGTAGATTTATGTGTGTACTCTTTTCCTGATTTGTGAAATAGTAAGGTCCAACTATACTCTTGAGCTCTTCATCGTATCCAAAGACATTGATGCTTATTTCCGGATTATTTTCCTCGAAAATTTTTACATCTTTGACTCTCAACGGAAAAATAAGCCCTTCAAAGTTGAGACTTTTACCATTCTCTAAATGTTATATAGAGGATTCTATATTTTCTATGTTATAACTCGAACATCTTTTTGGGGTAGTACTGATAGGATGCAAGGCTGATATCATTGCCCATTTAAAACAATATTCATCGTTGTTTTGTACATTTATACAAGCATGTTTTTCCAATAAATTTTTCGGCAATCGAATATATTGAGAACCTTTTATTGGCTTGTATTGATTAATATTAATCTCCAAGTGTAAAATTCTGATGAGACTCCAACCGCTGTCACGTTCTTGAAACTCTGACATTTTTGTTATTAAATTATTTCGTTTTTCATCAAAAATGTTATTCAAGTCTGTTGATTGTTGAATCATCACCATTTTTGTTTGATGAGATTTTACATCAATTGTCATCTCATTTTCACACATTTTCACATATTCACAAAACAATTCTATATTGAATTTAATGTTGGTGTGTTTCTGCAACATATCTTGAAGAGTTTGTATAACAATTTCTTTAGCGTTATCTAGAAACACTTCAGCATTCAATAAACCCTCATTGATATTTTTGTATATAAAAGATTCTATACGTTCATTAAATACAGATGAAATTCTAGTTAAATGCTCGTTTACTATTTCACCGCTATTCTTTTTATGAGCGTTAGTCCTAATATGATAAGACCAATTCTTTAAAATTATATCTTTCTTGCATGCGTTGCAATAGACATTTGGAATTGTATTTGCCACAATTGTCTGAAGATTTGGAACATTTTTTGATGTTGCTGAAGATGTAGTTGATGTTGATGTTGATGTTGTTGTTGATGTTGAGATAGTTGATGTCTCAAATCATCATTGCGCGAATATGTTTTTTTACAAATATCACATTGAGAACGTTGTGAATATTCACTTTGATGTTTAACTCTCACGTGACGGTTTAGATTAAACTTTTTGTTAAAGGTTAACTCGCACTGATCACATTTAAATGAACCCATTTTTATTAGTTGTTTATTCTGTGTTTGATTTAAAGAGCACTGATTGCAATTGACTTAATTCCCCCTTTTATATAAAATTGTTAAAAATTATATACTATATTCAACTGCTTATCAAAAACCGCAAATCACACTTTAAAAACCGCAAATATTATGATAAGACACTTAAAAACAACAAGCACACGGCTGACTCATAAATCACACTTTACAAACCACAAACGAACATAGGGACGGGGGAAGGGGGGTGGGGGATGGGGGACGGGACACAAAACAAGATACGACTAAACCACAAAAACAAAACCAAAAAAAAATAAGACTTAACCACAAAACGAGATAAGACGGACGGACAGACGGACGGACAGACGATGACTCACACCGCTCCGGCTCCGTGCCCCAGAACCGCTATATTATACCTACTTTAAGTAAAGGTTTTCTTATGGCGGCTTGTTCAAATTAATGTGTTACATACAAATAACATATTCAGGGTTGTAGTTCAGAAGGGCTTTTAACATATTCAGAGATGTGTTTTAAAAATGATTTGAACATATGCGGAGATGTATTTTAAAAGTGATTTTACATATTCACTCATGTTTGTTCGGGTTGCTATCGCAGCGACAACTACATTGATAATTTCTATCACTACCCTCCAAAAAAGGCTACTGGTAATTACCCGGTTAATTACCAGTTAACCTTTCCGGATTTTACCAGTAAATTTTGTAAGAGCATCGGGAAAAAATAACCGAAAGTTTCCCGTCGGTGTGAATATACGTGAGACTAAGTTACTCCCTTCAACAAGAACTTGAAGTATACAGTCATCTCTTTCCCACAAGTGAGTAGGGTGGTGAATACCGTGCTCCCTCACCACTACCTCACCAATGCCACAATTCAAAATGTAAACAAATCAAAACGCTAAACAAAAAGCAAAGCATTGGCAAATTAATATTTTTTTAATTATTATTATAGTTTCCAAAGGTGTTTTTTCAATTTTACAAAATTAAAAAATTTTTTCATATGAAATTCAAAATTACATTTGAACATTAAATAACATATTGAAAATTAAGACATAAACGTGGACTAAAAATCTATGATTAATAATATAGAATTATATAATAAATAATGAATACATTTATTAACAGCCATTAATACATATTTCTGTAACTCAAGAAATTTAAGTAAAAGCTACAATAAAACAAAAGTGAAACTTTCAAGAAAACGATTTAAATAAAAATTGTTGTCAATATAAATATCGTACCTCATCCACAAAAGAGGCACAACTCAAATGTTTTCAATTTTGACTTTTTTATAGAACTATCTTTCTTTTTAATCCGATTAGACTTTAATTTTTAAGAAAGAGTTTTGTATCCTTTTGTAAAAAACAAAATAGTTTTTGGCTCTCCTGAAAATTTTAAAATTTTTAGTTTTGTCTCTTTTGAAGATGTTTTGCGATATATCTTACCAGCCCATGGCAGCCCAAGCATATATGTATATGTGACAAGCAATAACAGCCGAAGACGAAAATCATGCTCTGAGAAATCCAATCTATATTAGTTCTATTAAAGACTTTTTGATTTTTTTGTGATATTTTTTGCTAGGATCACACTTTTATCTTCTGATTTTCATCAATAACTCAGCTCTTCCGTTAGGTGCCGGCCACGCACTGAGCGATGGCGCTTAGAAATAGAACATGTTTTAATTTCCTGAGTGAATTTCTGTTCATGTGGGAAAAATTCAAAATCGCTCGCTCAGTCGCTCAGTGCGTTGCCGGCCCCTATCAGAAGAACTGAGTTATTGAGGTAGATTGAAAGATAATAGTGTAATTTTAGCCAAAGTTATCACAAAAAATTCAAAAAGTCTTTGATTTAGTCAACTTTGGCGATTATTGCTTGTGTCGTAAATCAGAGAAGTACATAGATGTTCAAATTTCTTTTGACGAATCCAGTTTCTTTTGCTTGAACTTGCTTTGCTTTGCTCTCTTATGTGCTTTTTCGACACTTTCCTTTATATAACTTTCGATGTCGTTGCTGGCCATATCAGGAAAAATTTCTGCATTAAAAATAAGAATTTTTATCATAAAATCAAAAATAGGTTTAAAACTTGAAATACCAAAAATGGATTTTTAAAAAGTTTATTAAGTTGAAGAGCCCTTTTTCCAAGGCGTCCAACCCAGTTAAAACTTTGACAGCAATTGTCTATATTTATTTTTTGAACAAGAACTCGACAGTGCCAGTTGCGCCTTTCAAAGTGAAGAGATGTGTTTTCTAATAAAGAACAACATAAATAAATAATTTATGAAAACTCGAAATTTTAATAATAACATTACCATTGCTGTGGTATAACTTTCGTCCTTTAACTTTTCATCGAGATCCATGAATTCAGTTAGAGGACAGTGGAAATCTTGCATCTACAGTCGAACTTCTCTATAACGTAGTCACTGGGGATCGCCGATTTCTACGTTATAGAGAAAATTCGTTATAGAGAAACTACTGATTATTTGGTTGTATGTATGTATGTTTATATAAACACTAGCTTTTTATTTCATTTAGATGCTATTTCGATACACACAAATTTAATAACATTGAAACTTATTCAATATGAAAGAACGACGTTATTCTCGTTTGCCTTAAACTTTTAAATTTCTCTTCATCGACAAAATCTTCACATCTATTGAGGAAGGAAAAAATTTCATCCGGGACATTATTTCTGGATTCCATAAATGTTCTTATTGTGTTGAAAGATGAGTGTATTTGAGAAAATGTTGGTAATTCATTTCCTTCTTCATCAGCGTCAGAGTCGTCATTTTCTGAAACTAAATAAAAAATTTATTAGTGGGTATTCTTCATGATTCTTGAGTGCATATGTTGTACTTACTATTAATCCCATACTGATTTGATAGAATGCTTTGCAGAATATCTTCATCGGAAGGGCACTCCATAGTGAATGTTTCGTTGTCAACATTAATGTAATCTTCGATAGTGACATCCTCAATGTTGTTCTCTTCGATGTACGCGGACCACAAATCTGCCAAAGGAATGTTTTCATCTTCAATATCCACTGGTAGTTCAATGCCTTCACCAAATCCAGCTTTTTTAAAGCAGTTTGAAATTGTTTCCTTTTTGACATCGGAGCTCCAGGCCTTACTTAAATCTCTGATTCCATCAAGTAAGTTTATTGACATAGGAGTTTCTTTCTCTGAATTGCACAGAACTTTCTTTAGAATTCGCTTTCTATAGTGATGTTTCAGATTCTGTATTATTCCCTGATCCATTGGTTGTAGGGATGATGTCATATTTGGAGGAAAATAAGCAATTTTAATATTTGTTAGCTTCGATTGTGCTGATTTTGGATGTGCTGGACAATTGTCAATAAAAAGTAAAATCTTCCTTTTTTGAGCCGCAAATTTTTTGTCCAACTTTAGAAGCCAAAAATTCTTCTCATATAATTCACTAGTCATCCAAGATTTTGAGTTATTCTCGTAATCCACTTCTAGAGATTGTAATCCTTTAAAACAACGAGGATTTTTTTATTTTCCTATGACAAGCAGTCTAAGTTTTTCTGTTCCACTCCAGTTTGAACCTACCATGACAGTTATTCTTTCCTTGCTTTTTTTGCCACCAACACATTTTTCATTTCGAAAGGCTAGTGTTCTGGATGGCAAACATTTAAAAAACAATCCGGTTTCATCAGCGTTAAATATGTCATTCTTATCATATTCTTGAATAAGGGAAGGTAAAATATTTTGTATCCAATCATCCCGAGTTTGGATATCAATGGATCCGCTTTCACCACAAACAACTTTTCCAACAATGTTATGTCTTCGTTTAAATTTATCTAGCCAACCAGCGCTAGCAACAAAATCGGAATGTCCCAATGATTCTGCAAACTCCACAGCTTTTTCTCTGATTAACGGTCCGGAAAGTGGAATGTTCTTATGCCTTGCAACGGTGATCCACTTTATCATGGCTTCATTAACATCAGGATACTCACAGGATCTAGCTTTCTTAAATTTCTTAAGTAGACCAGAAGAGCTAGATTCTTGAATCTTATCTTTATTCTTCAAAATTGTTGACAAAGTAGTTGCAGAAATTCCAAACTCTTCAGCAATATCCTTCTTTTTTTTATTTCCTTGTGATACTGCAGAAATAATAAGACACTTTTTTTCAAAAGATAAACTTTTTCGCTTGGACATCTTAATTTGATCACAACCTTGCAGCCACAACCAAAACTTATTACAAACAAAGATTTTCTTACTCACTTTCATTTGTTTTTTTTTCCTTGAAATAGGCAAACAAAATTTAACGTATTTTACCGCAATATTTGTGTGCGCATAAATTCATTGGAATTTTGCGACTGCTAAAAAAATTCGCTATAGAGAGGTTTATTTGGTACATAAAACACCAGCTGTGTTGTTAAATAAGCTTCGTTACAGAGAAAACTACGTTATAGAGAAATTCGTTATAGAGAGGTAAAAATGTGTGAAAAACATTAGGAAAATGTAGTGTTTTTGAAAACAATTCGTTATAGAGAGAAATTCGCTATAGAGAAGTTCGTTATAGAGAAGTTCGACTGTATATCAATGTCTACTTCAGTTTTTGTGTATCCAAAAACGCGCTGACAACTTTTCAGCATCTGCTTTTTCAAAATCATGTTGTCCCGTATTATTTTATTTTGAACATTTATTTTCAATCTACGCTTTAATTGCAAACACGTTTCATTGCTTATAGTTTTTTTATTAATAAAATAAAGTTTAAAATATTTTCACAAATTTGCGCATCACCTTTTTAAATTCACAGAACAAATATTTTTTTTTACAAAAATGTGATAGACTACTTTAAAAATAAAATAACTGTAGCTGTGTTTTTCAGAACGAAGTGAGGTGGAAATTTCATTTCAATATATTGGTGGAAACTGAAAGTTTTTTATTAGTATTAGTTAAATCGGTTAGCGATTTTTTCCAGGGTATGTACCTCAAAATTGGTTGCACGGTCAATCCCGCAAGACTCACTACCACTTGCCACAATATTGCTCACACAGCCAATTTCCCGAACATTCGCCACACATTCCCATGCTTGAGCATATTCCTTAAGTTTTTATATTTTAATACATTGGATTCATAAATCCTTTTTTCTTTGCTTAAGCAGTTTTCAAAGCTTCTTTTTTCATGTTTTTTTCTTTGTTTGTATTTAAAATTCAATGTATCTTATTGGAACTTTTTTTCGTGCGTCACAAAATTAGCTTTCTATTTTAATTTGAATTATAGTGATGTACACGCTTGCTTGTTAGTACTAGCAATCGATTACACTTATCAAAATACACAGCACTAACAAAACACATGACATTTATCATTATAAATTAGTTGTCCCTTTCTTTCACACATAATAAATGTAGCCCAATGATCTCTTTTTTGCTTATAATGAATTAGAGGAAACATTTTTACAAGTTTAGCGGCAGGGGTTCGAACAACGTTTATTTCATCATATGGTTTATAAATCTTTGATGGATGTGAGGGATTATATTTTGAGAGGGAAAATGGGGAAAATATCTTTGTTTTAAAGGACCAATTAGGATCCTGGGATTGTTTTTTACTTTTACCCTGCTTATTTCTAACGGTCTTAATTCTATTATTCCTAGACTTAGGATGACTGGTTTGAGATGTCCTATTCGTCCACTCGGATATCCGTATGTTACCATCTTTATAAACTCTATGTGATCGGGACAGGAACAACCAACTGTATTTTGTAGGTATACTCACTTTAAAGCTGATCACTTTTTTGCTTTTGCAGAAGAGTTCCTCTGGCAGTCTGGTGCTTTTTAAAGTAGTTATCTACCCAACTTTTCGACTTGAGTGGAAATCATTTAATGAAAAGTACAGTGCTGCTTTCATCATTGCACTCTTTTATAAAAGTTTTATATGTAGCATCCTTCTTTCCCATTCCGCATTGGTCCATAATGTTCCAAAACGTTCGATTGCCGGTGAAGAAGCTGCGATAGATGAGGTAGAAGTATGTATTATAGGAGGTGGTGTCACGGGAACTTCCTTTGCAATTTTCGAAGCTTCCAACAATTTTTCGAGAGATGGGATCGCTGTAGGTCTATGTTTTCGTTGACTCTGAGTGGTTATTGCATCACAACGTTTACTATCTCCTCTAGTTTGGAGCCGAAAGCACTGAGTTCGTCACAGTGGAATACGAAGTTCCTACTCAGTTCATGTGTATACGTAAGGCATCTTCTCGATAGCCCTACACAGCAATCATGAAATGATTTCCCGCAAATACCCTTTCAGGTGAGAACAGGGATTTTTTTTCTTCAATAACGCATGTTTGTTTATCACAGGATGATTCCATTGTTAAATTCTTTTTTTCACTGTGACACTGAAATTGGGTGGTTTTTTATTTTAATGTTATTTTATTTTATTATTTATTCAGTTTTTGAAGTCCACTGTACTTGCTTCAGTAGGTAAGGGATCCGCAGCGTTAGCACTTTATTATTACTATAGTTATTGCTTTTTCGCGGCACGCTTATATTTATGGTTACGAAATTGGGTGGTTTTATTATGTTTTTATTATATTTTATTCGGTAGCACTATTTTATTGTTTTTGCTATTTTGCACTATTTAGTTTTTATAGAACTAAAATTAAAAGAATAAATGTGTAAACAATAATTTTTTATTTTTATTTTCTAATCGTTTATCTTCAATCTGTTAGGCATTGATTTGACCAATTTTCACAATAACTAGGTTGAACTTTTTCCCATTCTTGTAGCAAGACTGTTTTCAACTCATTTTTGCTGGAAATAGGATGCTCTCGAACTTTTGTGTAAAGATGGTCCCCCAAATGCGATTAATGTCAGGACTTTGGGGTGGTGTTGCCATAACATGGGGATAATTATAGAGTAACCGAGATTGCACTCTGTAAGCCTTGTGTTTTGGATCATTATCTTGATAAAAATACCAATCATCGTGAAGATCCAGTTTATCAACACTTCTCGGTAAATTCTCTTTTAAAATGTCAAGGTAGATATTCTGCTTCATTATGCCTTCAATGAAATGCAAAGATCCTGGTCCAGCAGCAGAAAATGAGACCCAAACCGTAACCGATCCACCACCATGTTTGATAGTTGGTCTAAGATTCCGCAGTTACAGTTCCTCATTTGCCTTTCTCCAAACATAGGGATTTCCATCTTACCCAAAAACATTAAACTTACTTTCATTGGTAAACAAAACGTTCTTCCAAAATGAAACGCCCTTATGTTCATGCTCTTTTGCAAACTTTAAACGGATGCTTTGATTTCGTTGGCTGATCAGTGGTTTTTCTCGTGATTTTCTACCATAAAGATCCCTTCGTGTAGCACATTTCTTATAGTTGAGACACTGCATTTCTTTCCCAATTCTTTTTCAGCTATGAAAGCTAACTTCGGTGCACTGATAAAAGGATCAGCTTTAACTTTACGCAACAAATATCGCTTGTCCGATTCAGTAAAAATTTTATTTTGGGCAGTTTTAGGCTTGTTTGCCATCTTATTATTAGTTTTAAAACACTTCAGTATATCATGCACAGTAGAATGACTTCTGTCCACAGTTTTTGCTTTTTCGAGCAAAGTTTTTTCATCGTTGGAAAATAGATGCCAAAAATTGCTACCCCAAAGCTGAATGGTAGACTCGTCTGCTGCTGGATGTGTGTTGAACTGTAGAGGATGTTGAATGTAGTTGTTGAACAGCAAGTGGTTGTTGAGCAGCATCTTGTTGAACAGCAAAGTGTTGCCCTAGAGCAAAGGATTTGTTTTAAGTCAGATGTGGTCGCTGAACTACAATTAAATGGTACCTTGTTATTTATAACCTGGTAGGTAATGGTTCAAATAAGTTACCTAGAGGTTGACTTCCTGATGGATTCTTCATGAATTTTTGCTAGTTAAGATACGAATATGAATATGAGTGAGGTCGTTGAACTGCAATTAAATATTGTCTCAGTTTATTGATCGAAATTTGTACCGTAAAAGGAACATGTGTTGGCAGGGCGGATCCGTAACCTTTTTATTGTAGATTATGCACAAGCTAGGATGGCTTAACGGGCCCCTAATTTTATCTTCTTTGGAGGAATATAAATAAATAATACCAATGCATATAAAAAAAGTTCGACATACACTTAATTTTATTACTTTGTGCTCGAAGTATATGCAAGAGTCAGTTACAACCACATCACAAGATAGGACATTATCGTACAACCGACGGTCTCTAAGACAAGACATGCCGAAACGGCCTTCACTACTAACATCAGTGAGAGTTATTAAGGGAGGTATATTTATGGAGGGTGTGTTTATGTTATAGCCAGTAATTAAGGAAGGCATATAAGTGGAGGGTGTGCTCGTTTTTGTATAAGTAGGATAAGTAGGTTCAGGTATGACTATTGCAGGCTGTGGGCATGGATTTAGAGTATGGGAAAGGACGAAATAAGGATATTTATTTGAATTGGTATTAAAGGCTTCATTGTTATCAAAGTTGAGTGAAACCCGTTTACCTTTAGGATGAGTGGATTTTAACGATTGTTGGGAAAATGTTGGGAATAGGTTTGTTTTGTATGACCAGTTTTGATCTTGTTTTTTCAAGACTAGCAGGGCAGTTCTAGCAGGTGGTGTTATAATAAGCTTATTGATAGGCTAAGTGATAGACTTATTGGCATACTTAGAGAAAGGCTAGTGATATGCTTAGCTATAGGCTTAATACTAGGTGCCTTAGAACTTCTATTTGGCTTATCTTTCCACTCAGTTATGCGTATGTTACCGTGCTTAGGCATTCCTTTGCCAGATTTAAGGAACATCCATGCATATACGTTGGGTACTCATACGTTAAACCTGCTAATCTTGGAATTCTTCGATGAAAATTTTTGGCAGGCCGGCAAATGCTACCCAAGATGCATTTGCAGTTGCTGGGAAGCCTTTTATAAACAGTTTTATGTAATCCTTTTGATTTCTAGTCTTCAGTTGGCCAATTCGGTCATTCCATTCTGAAATGGTCCTGGAGGTTCCAAACTGTT
Organism: Tetanocera ferruginea; assembly: GCA_958299015.1. NCBI lineage: Eukaryota > Metazoa > Arthropoda > Insecta > Diptera > Sciomyzidae > Tetanocera > Tetanocera ferruginea. The sequence goes on from OY282641.1 coordinate 23,428,888, forward strand.
CAATGATTTTACGAGGTGCACCAACTGGTGGTGTTTATAATGGCGCAGTGGTACAGGTTGATCCAGGTCTGATTTGCAGGTCTTATTTGCAAAAGAAGTTAAGGGACGGTACTGCATGAGAAAGCATGGACGCTTCCTTGATTTCATCGAATAGGGATGATAAATAATGCTCCATAACATCTTGCATGTTCAATTTCGCTCGAGTCGAGGTCGTTGCATCAAGGTGCCGACGTCATTCCGGAAGCACACGATATTTTCTGTTATATTTTTCACCGACTCCGTTGTGTTTATTTTATCAAAGTTTTTAATATTGGATGTATTCATGACAATCATTACGGTTTCAACTCTTTTCAAATCGTTTTGAAAACTGCTCATGTAATTTTTTAAGTCTGAAATGGAACTTCTTACTGACATGAAATTTTTGGCAATGTTTTTATTCATTGATTCAACGACGCCACTCAGATCATCTACCGACGTCCAGGTACGTCAGGCTTCTCTTAGATAAGCCTATACATAGTGTGTGGAACGATTTACAGCAAATACCACTGCATTTTATCTTAAGAACTTTCCGGTCCTGAACGGCGCAGCAAGATAAGCTGCAGTTGGATTTCATCTTATTCATTTTTTTTATAAACTTTTTGTTAGTATGTTAAGATCGAATCTTTATGTTGTTTTGTTTTTTTTTTTGTTTGTTTGGTTTTTCACTCTCGCTTTTTTGCTATTTTTATTTTTTATTTTTGCGTTATGTTTTTGCTCTTTTATATGCTATTGTGTCACTAAAACGCTGAAAGCAATTGATGTTTATAGTTACACTTGCACTTTTTTACAATTCTGTTTATTTTTATTTACGTTTAAGAGTTCTTTTCCGTATAAGAAAAAAAGCACAATTTTGTTTGTTTTTCTGGGTTACTGTTATTTTGCAAAGTTGCAGTTTTGCAAATTGAAGTAATAATATTTTGGTTGGGTTGGGTTGATGGATTGAATATGGAAAAGCGAATAAGCCTGCAGAGCACATTTAAACCAGGCACATTTTTCAGTATAAGCGCATGCTGTTTAATTCCTTTTATTAACTCATGTGATATGCCCGTCTCATCTTTTAATAACTCATGTGATATAGCTGTCAGTAGATACAATAGGGCGGATAGCACGCTACTTAGAAGCGTAAGTCATAAAAGCTTACGTCAAAGTTGACGGCAGTATTGTGTGGTTTGCTTATCCCAGTATTCAGTAATCATGTCCTTAAAAGCTTTAACATGATCGAGGTCTATTAATTTTTCATATTTAATTAAGAAATATTCTAATTCTAGCGATTAAACCATATTTGATTGTTTCAAGTGAGAGGTATACTATAAACTCATTTAAATTTTTTTAATTTTTTTTTTCACGACTTTATTAACGTTTCTTTAAAAACATCAAAAACTGAGTGTGAAATGTCAACACAAGTTTTTTGACATTTTATAGTGATTTGCATTAGAGCGCGACTTTTAAAAAATCATTTCTAGATATTGTAATCCTTAATTCACATAGTTCTGCAATCTCTGTTTGAAGCGCCAACGTGAAGACATCCCCAAATCGGGAATGTGCTCATATATACTTAAAGTGGTCACAGGTTCCTCTGTTGTTGTTAAATAAAACTTAGGTTCCGGGCTTATGATGATGTAGTTATCAGGATTGCAGTTAAATTCCTCATCGAATTCCATGTAGCTATTTTCCATGTTTTTGTATTTTTAATTACGTTAATATAACTATTTTTTATTATTGCACCCACCAATAGCTGGGTAATTTAATGCTAATTCAAATATCTCAGGGAGTAGGGAAATATACGTCCCCCACTCCGCAAGGTCCCTTCTTGCGATAAAATGACACAAATATTCTAGGGAAATACGTTTCCTTCGGTATTCCCGAATGGCTGCGCTCTGAGGATCCGTCACCGACTCTTCTCAGCAACAGCGGTAGAGATCCCTAAGCCAAAACTCAAAGTTAAGTTTGTGACTTAGAGACCATTTATGGGAAACATATGATTATTTGTGGTTAGATACTGTCTGCAACAGTAAAAAAATAAAAAAAAAATATTTATAAAAAAACTATTACAAATATCTTTTATACTTATATGATATCATACGACTGATTACTATAACCTAGGCTTACCAGGTATACTCTACTCGTAGTGTGTTGAAAACATTATGCATTCCGTGTACTGTCATTGGCCTTAATCGACACCTTGACATCACTAACATTAAAAACTAACGTTTGATACGTATGTCCTTTCTTAAATAAAACAAATACCCCGTATATTATCAGACTTTCCGGAAGTATGCTCTGCTGGGGCATCTTAGATTTGTCAAAAACTAGCTTGATGCCATCAAAAAAACTTTTCTTATTAGTAGTAAATAATTTTAACAAATCATTACTGACATCAACTTTATCTTGTGCGCGCAAATTAGTACGCCACATAAACCTGAATCTACCATCTATAGGAGTAGATAAATATTGCTTATGTATGTTGCTGAATAGTACTTATAACTTCATTTGCTATAGTATTTCGCACATATTGAACAAAAACGTCACTAAGTGGCGTTTTTGGAGATAGTACAGAAAAGTCAAGTGTATTTATACGTATTGACATACCTAAATTGCGTCGCCGTATGAATGATAACTTTGAAACGTAGCAACCAATATCACACGCATTCCACGCAGTAGGATTATATGAATAACTTAGTGTAGTTAAATTATTAGCTCGAATGTATGGAGCCGTAAGCGTTAAATTAAACGTTGCAACTCCTAATTGATGTAAAAAACTGTTGTACTTAATACAGTGGTGCTCCAGTATAACGAATGATATAATGCAGGGGTCGTTCGTAATATCGAAAAATTCGTTATACCGAAAACAAAAAACAAATATCAAAATTAAAAATATAAGCACAGTATTTCATTTATTAACAAACATAATGTAAACAGAAACAATTCAATTAAATTTTGGAAAATCTTAGGTTTCTATTTGGAAAAAAAATTTAAAATGCTACTTTGAACTTTTTTTTTGGAAGCGTTCATTTCATATGCTTTTTGTTGCATCATTGTTAGCATATATATATTGGTTTGGTCTACCTCGTTTTCCTCGGCCCATTTGATACACTTTCCAAAGCACTCAATTGCATCTGCATGTTTTGTTGTAGCAACAGGCAGTACTGATATGTCGGTATCCTCTTCTAGAGTATCATTGATAATTTCCACCTCGTTCGCATTATCGCATAATTCATCGTCAATGAATTCGACGTCATGATTATTCCAGATTTGTAAATCCGCTTCACTGATGTTCGACTAAAAAATACAAGAATAAGTTTCAATACATACGTAATTTTATTTGAAAAAAAATTAACCATACCTGGGGGAAAACGGTTGTCATCAAATCCAGGGTTTTGTTCATAACAGTTTCTTCTTCTCTATTTTTTAACTGGGCCAGAGGAATATCTTCATCGTCCTCAATGTGCGATGTTTCAATTAAAATGTTTTTCCAACATTTTAGAAGTGTAAGTGTAAGAAACTTTTTCCCATGACAACGCTATTAGTTGAATTGCCTCGTATATCGTAAACTCCTTCAGTGCTGTTGTAATATTGCTTGTATTGCTAGCTATACGACTCAGCAAACAGTTTCGGTAAAATAATTTTGTCGGCCTAAGGGCGTTTTGGTCCATTGGTTGGATCAAAGGTGTACCATTTGGCGGCATAAACACCACCCATATGTTACCATCCGGAGTCCTCAATTCTTCTTCCGGGGGGTGACTTGGTGCATTGTCCAGAAGTAATACCGCCTTTTTAGGTAGTTTTTTCTTACACAAAAACTGTTCAACCTTAAATATCATATATAAAATGAAAATTAATAAATGTAAGCAATTTTTTTTTGCATACGGCTTACCTGAGGAACAAAATTGAAAAAGAACCAATTCCCAAAAATCTGTGATGTCATCCACGCCGATTTGGAATTTGCATAGTCGACAGGAAGCATTCTATTTCTGAACGAGCGTGGCTGTTTTGATTTGCCTATTACAAGAGGCTTTATTTTTTTGTTCCTGTTGCATTCGCGCACGCAAGAAATGTGATTCGCTCTTTGCTTATTTTTCTTCCGGGAGCACTGTTTTCGCCAGCGTGAACTAGAGTTTTCTCAGGCAACATTTTCCAATACAGACCCGTTTCATCAGCATTGAACATGGCATCTAGGCTTAAATCATAATTTTTTATGATTTTATTTAGTTTTTGTTTAAATGGTTCCACTAAATCACTGCGCGAAGATAATTTTTCGCCAGATTCCTTCAGCAGACGTAAGCCGAAACGTTTTTTAAATTTGCACAACCATCCATTACTGGCTGATAAGTTTTTTTCTGGGTATATTTTCTTCTGTATACTAATAGCTTTGGCTCTTAAAATGTTGCTGCTAATGGTCATATGGGATTCTCGTTGTGAAACAAACCATTTATATAGTGCCCTTTCCATTCTATGGTACTCCCCCTTCTTTAAGGACTGTTTGGATATGGTTCCAGCATGTGTACTCTTAACACTTTTTATAACTTTATTTTTATTTTTTATAATTGTGCAAATGCTTGACTTTGCTATGTCAAATTTAATAGAAATTTCTTTAAGCGTCTTTCCACGATTATAATCATCAATCACTTTAAATTTTTCACCAAAATTAAGCCGTTTGCGTTTGTGAGATAAAGACATATCTGATTATTGTACCACTCTTCACAAAACTTCAACTACAGGTGGCTTTATAATCCATAGTATGCAAAAAAACGTAAAATTACACGGAATTGTACACGAATTATGTATGTATGTATCTAGAAATAACTAACGGACATTTAACGGACATTAAACGGACAGCACGAAAATAAATAAAACAAAACATCAGGATGATCAAGCAGTTGTAAATCCCATCCTCTCGTGACGTAAATATTATATTGTATGGTCATAGTGCTTACTAAATTATTAATCAATTCATCATTATTCATGTGCGTAATTTCTATAGTATTATTATAACTAAACGGAACACTGAATAAAACTGCACAGTTTAATAAACATAAACACGAGTTACAATCTTTACCAAATAGACCCACCATTTCGACATACGGTATCATAGATTGACCGCTTGCTGATCCCCAATTCGAATTTAGCATTCCTGGAAACAGCCAGAGGGCTCGCATTCATCTCCCCAAACTCATCTTCGGTTGGGTTCTAAATTGATCTGGGACAAAGAACAGCATTTCTTCCAACACAAGTGCCACTTTCACCCCGTATTTTGTTGTCACCCTCCTTCTGATATTGTATATCTCGGGGTACAATTTGTATCATCCATGTTCCTTACCTTCTCCTCATATAGCTTTTCAATTTTCATTAAGAGAACCGGCGTAAAAATTTCCGCAAACCGTGAATGTTTTCATATGTATTTAAAATGTTCAAAGGTTTCCAGATGACAATTTGCTGTGGTTAAGTAAAACGTTGGTTCTGGGCTGATAATTATGTTATTTGCTGGATTCGAAGCGAATTCCTCATACAATTACATGTTAATGTTTTCCATGTTTTGTATTTTAATTACTGTGTTGTTTAAACACTGTGCTGTTTTTAACTATTAGACAGCTTTGTAAAGCAAACAAATTTCGTAAAACTCTTTGAATACAACTGCTTATAAAAAAAGCCCGCAGAAGACAATTCATTTTTCCAAGCATTGAAAAGCCAAAAATGTTTGTATTTTATTCAACTGCTTATTAACAGTTCAACTGCTTATCAACTCTAGGCTGGACTAGAGATCCCTAAGCCAAAACTCAAAGTAGAGTTCGGGACTTAGAGACCACTTATATGTTCTAAGCTTTACGTGAAGCTTATGATTATTTGTGGTTAGATACTGTCTGCAACACTAAAAAAAAAAAAAAAATTATTTATAAAAAAACTATTACAAATATCTTTTATACTTATATGATATATGTATATATTCCCAAAGTAATAAGTCTTGTTAGTCAAGTCAAGTTGAAATTCAAGAATCATGAACTTCCAGAATTAAAAGAATATCAAAATTTTATAATAAAAAAATGGAAGCAGTGAGTTTTCAATTGGGGCCCCCTAATGCAGATCCTACTTGTAAGTAATATTTTTAATAATGTTCTTAATTTTAATTATTACTAAAAAATTTTCCTTTCCGTTTCAGTACCACCATTATTTTACTTAAAACATTTATGGACCCTAAGTCCAAAACTCTATTTTGAGTTTTGGGTTAAAAACCTTCACCGCTGTTGTTGGGCAGAGTCTATAACAGATCCTGTGTGCGTAGCCATTGAAGACTTCCGAAGGGAACACATTTCCCTTGAATATTTATTAAACCACAAAACGAGATAAGACGAATGGACGGACGGGAGCTCAATCTCCTGCGCTAGAACCGCTATATTTTACCTACTCTGGTGCATACCGATCTGGTATATATCTGATACTGATCTGAGGTGTAACAGGTGGTTATATGATTTTTATATATGTATGAAATTGTCAATACCTCTTCGATATCGACCCGTGCTTATAGTATCATATTTATTTATCACAACAAAACCATACTTATCTTTCCAACATTCATTGCAAATCTTTATAAACATTTTAAAATCCATGTCTCAAATAACGTGATCATTAAAAATATGCTTTAAATTAATTTCATCTTGTTTGATTATTTTAATCATGTTTGCATTATCGCGTATTAAATGCTAGGAAATAATAAAAATTTCAATTATATATTATCGCATTATTGTACTGCAACAGTATTCCCAACCGTACAATTTTATGTCACTCATACAATTGAAATTTTTCTAAGCCTGACCGCAAATATATGATTATTTTAAAAACATAAAAAAATCTACAATTTATATGCAACTATCATTGCTTTTCTATTCTATTTTCTAGATTATCCGCGATATTTTCCGATTAAATGACAATGATCTGCTACTCTATACTCATCATATTAAAAAGGTTTTTCACAAATATGACAGTTAGTGCTTTTATTTTGAATATCTAACTCTAATGGTGTGAGGAATTTCATGGGCTTAGTTTTGCTTAAATAATTATTATGAATTTCCTTCGCATCGCTAACTTAGTTTGTAATAAAATCAATAGGTGCATCTTCACCTGTATATATTCTTAACTAATTTAGAGAACTATTAAAACTACACTCAATATAATAACTATATGCGCACGGAATGTGACTCTGAACTGTTCTTATTGAACCTGAATTTTGAGTGTTTTCTGATGTTAAAAAACATTCAAAATCCTTATAAACTAAGGATAAACCATAAGAAAAAAATGTTTAAAATTTTAAATGAAACATTACTTTTTTCTACATACGGAACTTTTGTAACGATTCTGCTCAAAAGTCTGTAGACAAATATTGCATCAAAACATGTGATGTTGCATCTTTGAGTAGAGGGGCTTTAGGAGTTCTGGTTCACTTACCCATGTCACAAACCGCACTTTCCCTATACACAAACCAATTTCTGATATGACAACTCACCACTAGAGGCGCTTTTCGCAAGAAGTGTCACCACTACTCACCACTATGTGTTCTAAAAAAAAACAAAAAATTACATATTAAATTGCCTGATTACGCTGAGTGAATAAACGACGCATTTTAACAGCTATTAATTACTTAAGCGCTTGAACAGGGCTTATATTGTAACAAATTTAAACAATTCAAAAATACCTTTGAAGGAATGTGAATTGTAAACATCCTCTCCTATTGTTTAACCTACTATTTTGTTCAGCGATGAATCAATTACATATACAGGAGGTTCCTGGTCATATAACTGTTGCATATTTCTCTAATTGAATATAGTTGAGAATTCTTGAGTGGTCATTTTATTTAGACCGGATGATTCATATAAACCGCCTTCTGGCTCAATTTGAATCGAAGATTTTTCAACAAAACTGCATAACCTACTACACAGAGTGCTTTCGTCAACTAAAATGATGCACTCTCTCTCTTGATTGTCGGACTCTTTAACTATTTCTTCTGGCTCCATAGAGGAGCTTGTTTTGGCTACTATTTTGGATAAAGTGAGGTTCGCCGTAAATGCCGATAAGTCCAGCTCCCCATTTTGTTAATATTCGCGGCTAATGCAGAATTTGAAGTACTAGGTCCTTCGATCTCCTCTTTTTTATTATTTACATTTATATGAAACTTAGACATAATGTTTTGGACACTCACAGAATTTATCTGCGAATTATTAGCCTGGACGCGAGATTTAATTGGAAAAACCTTGAATTCAAGATTTTTCCTTGTAGAGTTAACTTCGTCAATCGATCCCTTTCTTATCATTTTTTCCATATTTGTATAATTCAGTGGATTAAAATCATTAATTATACCGTTTTCTATATTATATTCACATTTCATATCCAATGGCGAAAACCATGGCTTGTTACCTAATATGATCACGAATCTCTTCAAATTTTTTGGAATTTCCTTCGCGCTCTTAAAAAACCTCAAATGTTCGAATCCGCCCAGAATATAGGCATGGAATTCGAGCATATACGTATTTTCTTCATTCACATATATAGATATTTTTTTGAAACCCTCAGCGCTAAACGGTTTGGCAACAGGTTGGTGAGAGTTTTTGTTGGACTCAATTTTATTTAATGTACCTGTAGAACTACCCGATTTAATGGTAGTCTTTCCTTTTACTTTTTTATTCTTAGAATCTTTTTTTGTTGAAGGCACAGTTACGGACTCAATTCCATTTTGCTTATTTTCCATATTGACTTTAATTTCAACTTTTCGGTATTTTAATCAAAAATTTTGTTGAAACTCATGCTCAGATGCTCTCGTAAATAATTTTAACAACGATTTCGTCAAGTCGTTTGAGTATGTTTTTAAAACGAATGTGTTTCACCTATGTTTGTCGTCAGAGTCCGCTAGCAGATGCGGCTCTTGGGTCTGTGTCTCGGAGCGAGCACTAAGTGTAGTGTTTTTTGTCTAGGGGTTTGGTGTGTTTGGAAATGGTGGATATTGTGTTTCACCTCTGTGTCTCGGGGCGAGCACTAAGTGTAATGGTTTTTGTGTAGGGGTTTGGTGTGTTTGGAAATGGTGGATATTATGTTTCTCGGAGCTGTCACTATAGGCGAAGCCAACTTTTGAAGACGAGCATGTTGAATATATGTTTTTTTTTTTTTTTTTTTTTGTGTTGGGTTGTTTGTCGTCAGAGTCCGTTAAACCTTGATCTTGAAAATACAAACTGTTCTTGACCATACTCAAATTCGTTGATATGAATAAAAACAAAATGATTTAATTTTTGTATGAACATTTCTTTATTAAAATGTATACGAATTTTTTATTTTTCATTAAATAATTCTCCTGATTTCACTTGTTAAAGGAGAATATTCAATTAATCGATCATGCATTATTAAGCAGTAGGCAGACGTTTTATCTGGAATAGGTTTGGATACTTCTGTATCAAACCCAATTCGTATATCAATTGGTCCAACTTTAACTGCTTCATTTGATGTGTTTCATCAACAACAATAAGCGGTGCATAAGTCTTATATACTATAACATCTAACAATGGTTGCGAATCCCGCATATAATAGCTTTGTTGAAATTTTGAATACATATCATATAGAACAGCAAACTGCCCAATCTCGAAGCGACTATTTAAATCATCATAAGAATAAGATTCAGAGTTAAGATATACTTTTAAGTAAGATATATTGCAATGATCGAATGTATTTCCTTGCTCCTTGCTCTTCTCGGTTTGTAAACCAAAAATAAGAAATCTAGGTCTTTCATTATGTGGTGAAAGCTTTACATTCCATACAATCCAATCCTTTGTACCGTTAAGAAGTTGGGACTGTCATGTAAATCCAATACTTCCAAAGAGTACAAAGGTTTTATGGAATGTCGTCAGAGTCCGCTAAACCTAGATGTTGAAAATACAAACTGTTCTTGACCATACTCAAATTCGTTGATATGAATAAAAACAAAACGATTTAATTTTTGTGTAAACATTTCTTTATTAAAATTAATATGAATTTTTTTTATCCACCAATAGCTGGGCAATTTAAACCCAAATAGAATATTTCAGGGAGTAGGGGGATATACATCCCCCACCCCGCAAGGTCCCTACATATTATAAAGCTGCATAAATAATCGAGAGAAATATGGCCCCTTCTGAAGTCTTAAATGGCTGCGCTCACAGAATCTGTAATAGCCTCTACCCAACAACAGCGGTGAAGGTCTTTAACCCAAAACTCAAAATAGAGTTTTGGACTTAGGCTCCATAAATGATGTAGATAAAACAATGGTGGTACTGAAACAGAAAGGAACATTTTTAGTGATAAAAAATTAAAAACATTATTAAAAATATTACTTACAATTAGGATCTGCATTAGGGGGCCCCAATTGAAAATTCACTGCTTCCATTTTTTTACTATAAAATTTTGATATTCTGTAAATTCTGGAAGTTCATTATTCTTGAAGTTCAACTTGACTTGACTAACTAGTCGAGCTTGTTCACCTCCAATTCGAATTGCACATTCCGTGACACGGTAAAAGCATTTGCATTTAGCCCCCTAACCTCATCTTCGGTTAGGGTGTTGAACTTGGCTGGGAGGAAGAGCAGCACTTCTTCCAGCTCGAGTGCCACTTTCATCCCGAATTTAGTTTTGACCCTCCTCGCCTCGAGGATGCGGTACTTCTTCCCCGCAGTTAAAGTCTTCACGCCCGCTGCAGGCTTATGGGACTTATTCTTTGCAGCGAATTTATTCTTCAAATTTTGGAAGTTCATGATTCTAGTTTAACTTGACTTGACTAACTAATTTCCTTTAAATGCAGGCATATTTATATCATCTCAACACTATTTAGTTCTCAATTTAAGACGGAAGACCGCAACAACAAATTTTTTTAAATATATATATTTAATACCATGAGTGCATGAACATGAACACTTTTCTAAATAGTCTAACTTAATTAGAGATAAAATGAGGTTTCTACCAAAGTGCGCGTGTGAAATTTGCAAAAACTCTACAATACAATACAGTTATTTGTGGTCAATTGTGTTTAAAATTTTTATTTGGAAAATATAATATTACATAGTATGTTCACTTTATGCTAATACAAAAAATAAAAGATTTATCTTAATTTTATACATAAAATTTTTTATTTCAATTAATTGTTATTAAATAATATATATGTGTTTCACCTATGTTGTCGTCAGAGTCAGCTAGCAGATGTGTGAGTTGGGTCTGTGTCTCGGGGCGAGCAGGTTTTTGTCTAGGGGTTTGGTGTGTTTGGAAATGGTGGATATTACGTTTCACCCATGTTGTCGTCAGAGGACTGTCATGTAAATCCAATACTTCCAAAGAGTACAAAGGTTTTATGGAATGTCGTCAGAGTCCGCTTTACCTAGATCTTGAAAATACAAACTGTTCTTGAGCATACTCAAATTCGTTGATATGAATAAAAACAAAACGATTTAATTTTTGTATAAACATTTCTTTATTAAAATTTAAATGATTTTTTTTTTTTTTTTTTTTTTTTTACCCACCAATAGCTGGACAATTTAAACCCAAATCGAATATTTCAGGGAGTAGAGGGATATACATCCCCCACCCCACAAGGTCCATACTTATTATAAAGCTGCATAAATAATCGAGAGAAATATGGCCCCTTCTGAAGTCTTAAATGGCTGCGCTCACAGAATCTGTAATAGCCTCTACCCAACAACAGCGGTGAAGGTCTTTAACCCAAAACTCAAAATAGAGTTTTGGACTTAGGCTCCATAAATGATGTAGATAAAACAATGGTGGTACTGAAACAGAAAGGAAAATTTTTAGTGATAAAAAAGTAAAAACATTATTAAAAATATTACTTACAAGTAGGATCTGCATTAGGGGGCCCCAATTGAAAATTCACTGCTTCCATTTTTTTACTATAAAATTTTGATATTCTGTAAATTCTGGAAGTTCATTATTCTTGAAGTTCAACTTGACTTGACTAACTAGTCGAGCTTGTTCACCTCCAATTCGAATTGCACATTCCGTGACTCGGTAAAAGAATTTGCATTTAGCCCCCTAACCTCATCTTCGGTTAGGGTGTTGAACTTGGCTGGGAGGAAGAGCAGCACTTCTTCCAGCTCGAGTGCCACTTTCATCCCGAATTTAGTTTTGACCCTCCTCGCCTCGAGGATTCGGTACTTCTTCCCCGCAGTTAAAGTCTTCACGCCCGCTGCAGGCTTATAGGACTTATTCTTTGCAGCGAATATATTCTTCAAATTTTGGAAGTTCATGATTCTAGTTTAACTTGACTTGACTAACTAATTTCCTGTAAATGCAGGCATATTTATATCATCTCAACACTATTTAGTTCTCAATTTAAGACGGAAGACCGCAACAACAAATTTTTTTAAATATATATATTTAATACCATGAGTGCATGAACATGAACACTTTTCTAAATAGTCTAACTTAATTAGAGATAAAATGAGGTTTCTACCAAAGTGCGCGTGTGAAATTTGCAAAAACTCTACAATACAATACAGTTATTTGTGGTCAATTGTGTTTAAAATTTTTATTTGGAAAATATAATATTACATAGTATGTTCACTTTATGCTAATACAAAAAATAAAAGATTTATCTTAATTTTATACATAAAATTTTTTATTTCAATTAATTGTTATTAAATAATATATATGTGTTTCACCTATGTTGTCGTCAGAGTCAGCTAGCAGATGTGTGAGTTTGGTCTGTGTCTCGGGGCGAGCAGGTTTTTGTCTAGGGGTTTGGTGTGTTTGGAAATGGTGGATATTGTGTTTCACCCATGTTGTCGTCAGAGGACTGTCATGTAAATCCAATACTTCCAAAGAGTACAAAGGTTTTATGGAATGTCGTCAGAGTCCGCTTAACCTAGATCTTGAAAATACAAACTGTTCTTGAGAATACTCAAATTCGTTGATATGAATAAAAACAAAACGATTTAATTTTTGTATAAACATTTCTTTATTAAAATTTAAATGATTTTTTTTTTTTTTTTTTTTTTTTACCTACCAATAGCTGGACAATTTAAACCCAAATCGAATATTTCAGGGAGTAGAGGGATATACATCCCCCACCCCACAAGGTCCATACTTATTATAAAGCTGCATAAATAATCGAGAGAAATATGGCCCCTTCTGAAGTCTTCAATGGCTGCGCTCACAGAATCTGTAATAGGAAGACCGCAAAAACAAATTTTTTTAAACAGAAATATTAAAAAAAAAAAAACAATAAAACATTTAAAAAATAAATGTTAGAACTACACCATGTAGAAAAACAATATGCGGTTTTATCGATTATAAAACTTATCATTATTTTTTTTTTTAATTTTTCCTTATTCAAACTGAAATGAAACAAATTATTCAACAGTTTTCATTTTTGTTTTGTTTATTTTTTATTTATTATTATTTTTTTTTAACATTGAAGATAAGAATTTTAAGCATAAGTGACCACAGTTAATTGTATCAAAATGTTGATATCTAGCGTAATTATAGTTAATGTTACCTCCTAAATAATTTACTAGTTGCTTTGGTGGTGGCAAGTTTCCGAAGCTATCAAAATATTCAATTTCATTGCTGTTTTCTTTTTTCCAGTTTGCTATCCAATGTGTGCCAGGCCCCTTTGACCTATCCAAATTTACTATTTCACACTCTTTTTTGAGTGGTTTACTTGTTAGAGTGTCACACATAAACAAAATAGGCGCAAGTGGAAGAAAACCTCCAGAAAAAAAAATTAATAGATTTCAAAAAGGTAACAATTTATTAGCCTTAAAAAATATGCAAACCATCATGACTTCGAAATATATTGTCAGATGGTTATTTTGCATTAAAAAAAAAAATTTCTCTAAGCCCTTTTGATAACAAAAGGTACTTAATTCAGAACAGCTTCCTTACATTACCTTGGGGTCATACCGATATATCATAAATAAATGTAAAACAAATCTTAAAAGAAAATAATGTTTGCTTTATTTTTTTTTTTTTTATTTTCATATTTAATATTTAATACATAAATAAAAAAAAAAATGATTTACATTTATAAGTAAAGAAATTTTACTTCGCGAAGTAAAAAGTCTTCACGCTGGGGGAATTTCCGCATCCTCCTCGTCCTCCTCCTCCTCGCTGCTCTCGTCGAGCTTGTTCACCTCCAATTCGAATTGGGCATTCCTTGACACGGTAAGAGCTCTTGCATTAAGCCCCCTAACCTCATCTTCGGTTAGGGTGTTGAACTTGGCTGGGAGGAAGAGCAGCACTTCCTCCAGCTCGAGTGCCACTTTTATCCCGAACTTAGTTTTGACCCTCCTCGCCTCGAGGATGCGGTACTTCTTCCCCGCAGTTAAAGCCTTCACGCCCGCTGCAGGCTTATGAGACTTATTCTTTGCAGCGAATATATTTTTCAAATTTTGGAAGTTCATTATTCCAGTTTAACTTGACTTGACTAACTAATTTCTTTTAAATGCAGGCATATTTATATCACCTCAACACTATTTAGTTCTCAATTTAAGGCGGAAGACCGCAAAAACAAATTTTTTTAAACAGAAATATTTAATACCATGAGTGCATGAACATGAACACTTTTCTAAATAGTCTAACTTAATTAGAGATAAAATGAGGTTTCTACCAAAGTGAGCGTGTGAAATTTGCAAAGACTCTACAAAAATGTTGGAACTACAAAAAAAAAAAAAAAAATGCGGTTTCTACCAAAGTGAGCGAGTGAAATTTGATAGACTCCACAAAACAAAAAAAAAAAAAAAAATAAATAAAAAAATGTTAGAACTACACCATGTAGAAAAACAAGATGCGGTTTTATCGATTATAAAACTTATCATTATTTTTTTTTTTAAATTTTTCCTTCTTCAAACTAAAATGAAACAAATAATTCAACATTTTTCATTTTTGTTTTGTTTATTTTTTATTTTTTTTTTTTTAACATTGAAGATAAGAATTTTAAGCATAAGTGACCACAGTTGATTGTATCAAAATGTTGATATCTAGCGTAATTATAGTTAATGTTATCCCCTAAATAATTAACTAAAGGGTGATTTTTTAAGAGCTTGATAACTTTTTTTTTAAAAAAAACGCATAAAATTTGCAAAATCTCATCGGTTCTTTATTTGAAACGTTAGATTGGTCCATGACATTTACTTTTTGAAGATAATTTCATTTAAATGTTGACCGCGGCTGCGTCTTAGGTGGTCCATTCGGAAAGTCCAATTTTGGGCAACTTTTTCGAGCATTTCGGCCGGAATAGCCCGAATTTCTTCGGAAATGTTGTCTTCCAAAGCTGGAATAGTTGCTGGCTTATTTCTGTAGACTTTAGACTTGACGTGCCCCATCTGACAACAACAACACGATTCACAACATTTGACAACATTTCCGAAGAAATTCGGGCTATTCCGGCCGAAATGCTCGAAAAAGTTGCCCAAAATTGGACTTTCCGAATGGACCACCTAAGACGCAGCCGCGGTCAACATTTAAATGAAATTATCTTCAAAAAGTAAATGTCATGGACCAATCTAACGTTTCAAATAAAGAACCGATGAGATTTTGCAAATTTTATGCGTTTTTTTTAAAAAAAAAGTTATCAAGCTCTTAAAAAATCACCCTTTAGTTGCTTTAGTGGTTGCAAATTTTCGAAGCTATCAAAATATTTAATTTCATTGTTGTTTTTCCAGTATGCTACCGAATGTGTGCCAGGCCCCTTTGAACTATCCAAATATACTATTCCATACTCTTTTTTGAGTGGTTTACTTGGTAGAGTGTCACACATAAACCCCCCTTAAATATGGAATATGTTTTCCGTATTTTTTCAAGTCTATATCAGAATGGGCTCTTTTAGGTAGCTCCATTAAAAATTGTGTTGATAAGGTTTCAAATAAAATCCAAATCCTCTTTAATATGGTTTTAAGAACATGCTTTTACCCAATGCAATGGATTCCATTGCGCTATTATGTCGTTTTGCTTCGGTAAGCTGTTCCTTCCCATTTTTCACTGCATTAATTGTCTTTGTAAAACTAGTAAACTATTCAAAGGACACAAAGTTCATAGAGGTAAAGGTTTAATGAAGCTGAATAAAAAGAAACCTTATTATCTGCATTGGGATGACCCCAACTAACTGGTTGATAGATTGCGTCTATTGATTTTATCAACAGCAGCTGGTCAATCAAATCATAATAATGAAATAATCTCAATTATTGAGGAATTAAGAGAAGCAAAAATTATTGTATAAAAAGTCTATAAAATATTAAACCATCAATATTCATAAAATGCCTATCGATAAGTTTGGTCATTATATTGGCAGCAGAGACAGTTATCAAAACATACACACCAGGATTCATTTGGATAGTGATCGTAATTTCAACATCAACTTGCGGAGGATAAAAAATATCAGAAATCCTGTGTTCGAAAACGATGCTGTGAATAAAACCTATTTAAAAATTTATTTCGAAGAAATAAAGAAACAAATTGATACATTGCTTACAGAAAAAATTAAGGATGCAGAAGAACGTTTAAACAAATCAATAGCACGACAAAATTTATTGTTTGAAGAAAAACTGGGGGAGCTGCAAACAAATATAAATAAATTAACTCACGACCAAAGTATTTTGCAGAATAATCTTAATCAATCACTTAAAGAAGTATGATCGTTATTTGATTATAAAATAAGTTCAGCTGAAGAACGCCTCAATGCAACAATTATTGCGAGAACGAAGCTCTTTACAAGGCATTTTAAAATAGAAATATAAATAAATTAAAGTAAAGGCTAAAAATGGAGCGACAAGGGCTAGTTCACGAACTTCATAAGCAAGCATGCAGAAATTTCATCCGACGTCGTGTAGTAATCAAGGGGATAGATGATCTTTGGCAAGCAGATCTTGTGGAAATGGGTGCCTATTCAAAATATAATAAAGGTTATCGATTCATCGTTACAGTTATAGATACATTTGCAAAGTTTGCATGGGCTGTAAAATCAAAAGGTAGCGAAGATATTACCATTGCACTGAAATCTCTTCTTTCACTAAAAAGAATACCAAAAAACTTGCAAACGGATAATGGTAAAGAGTTTTATAATAAAACATTTCAAAGTTTGATGAAAAAATACAATATCAATCACTATTCTACAAATAGCATCATGAAAGCCTCTATTGTGGAACGATTTAATAGAACTTTTAAAGAAATGATGTGGAAAAAGTTTAGTCTGCAAGGAAACCATCAATGGATTAATATATGTAGCATGTAGCATTAATAATATATGTAGCATTTCGGCCGGAATAGCCCGAATTTCTTCGGAAATGTTGTCTTCCAAAGCTGGAATAGTTGCTGGCTTATTTCTGTAGACTTTAGACTTGACGTAGCCCCATCTGACAACAACAACACGATTCACAACATTTGACAACATTTCCGAAGAAATTCGGGCTATTCCGGCCGAAATGCTCGAAAAAGTTGCCCAAAATTGGACTTTCCGAATGGACCACCTAAGACGCAGCCGCGGTCAACATTTAAATGAAATTATCTTCAAAAAGTAAATGGCATGGACCAATCTAACGTTTCAAATAAAGAACCGATGAGATTTTGCAAATTTTATGCGTTTTTTTAAAAAAAAAAGTTATCAAGCTCTTAAAAAATCACCCTTTAGTTGCTTTAGTGGTTGCAAATTTTCGAAGCTATCAAAATATTTAATTTCATTGTTGTTTTTCCAGTATGCTACCGAATGTGTGCCAGGCCCCTTTGAACTATCCAAATATACTATTCCATACTCTTTTTTGAGTGGTTTACTTGGTAGAGTGTCACACATAAACCCCCCTTAAATATGGAATATGTTTTCCGTATTTTTTCAAGTCTATATCAGAATGGGCTTTTTTAGGTAGCTCCATTAAAAATTGTGTTGATAAGGTTTCAAATAAAATCCAAATCCTCTTTAATATGGTTTTAAGAACATGCTTTTACCCAATGCAATGGATTCCATTGCGCTATTATGTCGTTTTGCTTCGGTAAGCTGTTCCTTCCCATTTTTCACTGCATTAATTGTCTTTGTAAAACTAGTAAACTATTCAAAGGACACAAAGTTCATAGAGGTAAAGGTTTAATGAAGCTGAATAAAAAGAAACCTTATTATCTGCATTGGGATGACCCCAACTAACTGGTTGATAGATTGCGTCTATTGATTTTATCAACAGCAGCTGGTCAATCAAATCATAATAATGAAATAATCTCAATTATTGAGGAATTAAGAGAAGCAAAAATTATTGTATAAAAAGTCTATAAAATATTAAACCATCAATATTCATAAAATGCCTATCGATAAGTTTGGTCATTATATTGGCAGCAGAGACAGTTATCAAAACATACACACCAGGATTCATTTGGATAGTGATCGTAATTTCAACATCAACTTGCGGAGGATAAAAAATATCAGAAATCCTGTGTTCGAAAACGATGCTGTGAATAAAACCTATTTAAAAATTTATTTCGAAGAAATAAAGAAACAAATTGATACATTGCTTACAGAAAAAATTAAGGATGCAGAAGAACGTTTAAACAAATCAATAGCACGACAAAATTTATTGTTTGAAGAAAAACTGGGGGAGCTGCAAACAAATATAAATAAATTAACTCACGACCAAAGTATTTTGCAGAATAATCTTAATCAATCACTTAAAGAAGTATGATCGTTATTTGATTATAAAATAAGTTCAGCTGAAGAACGCCTCAATGCAACAATTATTGCGAGAACGAAGCTCTTTACAAGGCATTTTAAAATAGAAATATAAATAAATTAAAGTAAAGGCTAAAAATGGAGCGACAAGGGCTAGTTCACGAACTTCATAAGCAAGCATGCAGAAATTTCATCCGACGTCGTGTAGTAATCAAGGGGATAGATGATCTTTGGCAAGCAGATCTTGTGGAAATGGGTGCCTATTCAAAATATAATAAAGGTTATCGATTCATCGTTACAGTTATAGATACATTTGCAAAGTTTGCATGGGCTGTAAAATCAAAAGGTAGCGAAGATATTACCATTGCACTGAAATCTCTTCTTTCACTAAAAAGAATACCAAAAAACTTGCAAACGGATAATGGTAAAGAGTTTTATAATAAAACATTTCAAAGTTTGATGAAAAAATACAATATCAATCACTATTCTACAAATAGCATCATGAAAGCCTCTATTGTGGAACGATTTAATAGAACTTTTAAAGAAATGATGTGGAAAAAGTTTAGTCTGCAAGGAAACCATCAATGGATTAATATATGTAAGGATTTAATAAATCAATATAATAGCAAAAAGCATAGAACCATTGGAATGATGCCAAAGTCCGTTAACTTGGGAAATTAACTTTCTATACTGAGACGAGCTTATAATCATCCTAAAGTTTTTAAGCCGGGTAAACTTTAAGTTGGAGATCGGGTTCGAATAACTTAATATAAGCATATTTTTGCAAAAGGATACACACCAAACTGGACTACTAAAATTTTTACGATTCGCACTATACAGAACACAAACCCTGTATCTTATTTATTGGAAGACTATCAAGGAAATCCTATTATTGGTGGATTCTATGAACATGAAGTATTGAAAACATATTTTCCCAATACATACTTGATTGAAAAAAATTATTAAAACAAAGGGCCAGAAAATGAACGTAAATGGCTTGGATTTTCCGATCAACATAATTCTTGGATAAATATAGATGAGCTACAATAACAGTATACTTGGAAACCTTCTTTAATTGTATTATAAATAAATTATATATCTGAATACATGCACCTAACAAAGAAAAACACTTTTAATACGTTAATAATTTAAATTTTTTTCGGCTTTTTAGTCTGATTATTTTTTTACAAAATTTTTAAAATTGATTCTTTAAAATATGTTTCTCTTCACCTCGTTCATCTTCTTCTTCAGAGCTATCATATAAGTTGTGGTAGAATATATTTCCATTAATCATATTATTTTTAATATTAAAGTCAAATACGCCATGCAGGTCCTTGACTTTTATTAGAATGTGTGGAGTTTCATTTAAATAATTCATCTGATGCTTAGTAATAGCCAGAAATCTCTTTGGTAAATATATATAATATTCTTTATTCACAAGACAACTAATACCTTCACCATATTTTGTTTCTGTTTGCTCTATTCTGTTGACTTCATGGATGTGGATATGGTGGGGTCATAATACAATGAGCCGGGGGCCAGGGGCATTGTGTCATCACTATGCGGTAAAATTTGGTTACTAAAATTCCCCTGAAAATCTTACCAAAAACTATACGGTTGATTTTTTCAAAATCTCGTAATGCCTTCTTATTTTGAAGACCATCACTTCACTTAGAATAGATGTTCCCAAAAGATATGACAGTTTTTTTAATATTCGTCCACTCTTTGCTATTTTTTGAACGCACTGAATCTGTTATGAAGTATATTAAAAATAAGAAAAAAAAAAAAGAATTAAATAAGAACAAATGAAAAATAAGGAAATCTAAGGTGAGAACTTAATAGTGTTGAAATGATATAAATATGTCTGCATTTAAAAGAAATTAGTTAATCAAGTTAAACTCGAAGCATAGCAAGCATAACAAAAATTTTATAAAATAAAAAATGGAAGCAGTAAATTTGCAATTGGGGCCCCCTAATGATGATCCTACTTGTAAGTTATATTTTTAATAATGTTTGTAATTTTTATCACTTAAAATGTTCCTTTCTGTTTCAGTACCATCATTGTTTTACTTACGTCATTTATGGAGGCTAAGCCCAAAACTCTATTTTGAGTTTTGGGTTAAAGACCTTTACAGGTGTTGTTGGGAAAAGGCTATCACTGATCCTGTGACTGCAGCCATTAAAGACTTCAGAAGGGGTCATATCTCTCTAAATTATTTATGTAGCTTTATAATAAGTAGGGACCTTGCGGGGTGGGGGATGTATATCCCCTACTCCCTGAAATATTTGACTTAGGCTTAAATTGTCCACCTATTGGTGGATAAAAAAATAACAATTAATTAATATAAAATTAAGATAAATCTTTTATTTTCTGAAATAAAAATTGAAGGCATAAATGACCACAAATAACTGTATTGTATTTTTGTTTTTGTTTATAGTTGTAATATATAGGTGGTTTTAAGTAATTGATGACCTCTTTCAGTGGTTGCAAGTTTCCAAAGCTATCAAAATATTCCTTATAGTTTTTATTTTTATAGTAAGCTACCCAATGAGTACCGGGACCGTTAACATCATCCAAGTTAAGTATACCACATTCTTGAGCATAAGGTTTTTTCGGTAAAGAATCTCTCATAAAAATTCCTCTAAAATGTTTAAGACATTTACAATATTTTATTAAATCGACATCGGTTAATGGTCTTTTGGGTAGCTTTTTAAAAATTTTTTGGATGAGGACGTAAAAACAAACCATAACCTTGTTTTTATGGTTTGAGATATAGACCTTTACCCATAGCTATCGACTCCATATATCTATTGTGGCGAGTAGCTTCAGATAATTGTTCCTTCCCATTTTTTATATCATTTAAGACTTTTGCAACGGCTGATCCTCCAGAAGCTATACCACCAAGAGCACCTAGTGCTGTTAAAATGGGTATTAATGGTAAGACTCCACCAATTTTTGGAACTGGGATTACTCGTGGTATGTTTACTTGTGATTTTTTTCCGTTTAAGACTTGATTGTACAGCTTTATGGGCTATTCTATCTAAATTTCCAGTTTCTTCCAATTCTTGAACTGGTACCTTACATTTGAATAAATGTAAGTTATGGTCAGTCACCCGCTTCACTAACACTAGTTTTATTACTAGCGAGTGGCTCTGATCAATGCTCAACTCTTCCTTAATATAGTACTCCATCACTTTTTTTCAGTATCTTCATTATTGAATGCACGTCTCGATCATTACTTCATACGTCCCTCCAAAATTGGTACTCGTTTGTGTTCACAGTTTCAAAAGCCGACTTTGGTATTACTAAACAATCATCAATTTGTGGCTCAGTCATTGAATCCACTAAATCGCGAAGAACACTACTGGCCATTGCTACTTCGTCGTGTATGAAAGACATTTCTAATTTTTCATAATGTTTTTCATAATAATTTATCGTTGTAAAATTGTTTTTTTTTTTTTTCATAAAATTAACCACAAAATAATGATAGCAACGTTAACTGAAAGAAAATTTAATTATAAATAGTTTCAACATTTTTAAAATTTATCAGTTGCAATTAAAACCACAACGTTAAACAAAATAAATAGTTTAAACATTTTTAAATTTATCGGTTTCAATTAAAACTACGACGTTAAAAAAAAATGAATAAGGATATATTTTGGGGTGCTGACAAGGATAATGATTTTTTGAGTGAACTTCAAAAATATTATGAAAATTTAGACAAAGAGTTGGAGGAAACACAAAATGATATTAGTAAGAATGAGGAAGAAAAGAAAAATCATCAGCTAAAACCTCAACAAAAACAAGATTTCGAGAGTGATTTTTTGAAATGTCATGAAGACTTTAACAAAATCTTTGAGAAAACTCATGATGAAGAAAAACCAATTGATGATATTAAGGAACCTATATTTAAAAAACCAAGAAAATCAATAAAACGCAAAAAAAGTCTTAAAGAACAACAACAAGAACGGCAAAAAAATACCCAATCTGCTAGTTGTAATAAATTTATTTAGCGTGAAGATTAAAATGTTTTGAATTTATTCAATAGTTACAATCACTGCACAAAGTTATGAGAAAAAACCAACATATGAAATAAATTTGAAAAATAATGTAGAAGTATCTAAATTGAAAAACATAATTCAACAATGGTGTAATGATGAAGTGTTGAATGCTGAAACTGATGACTTGATGCACGGTGCTCCCTCTAAAATGGATATTGAAAGCGATATCGAATGGTTTTTCGAAGACAAATTTCTAAAACAACTAATGGGGATTATGTATAGATATAAAAAAGTTAGCACTATAAGGAACATTAAGTGTATTAACAAATCAATGTTTGGATTTGTTAGATTTATAAGTAATAAATTTCACATTTATAAATGTAGGGGAGAGTGGGGTGTTGTGAGACATGGGGTGTTGTGAGACACGTCAATATCTGACATAGTGGTAATGTTATGAATGCTCACAACAACTGTAAGATATTTTCTCAATGGGATCTCACTTATTATGTGCACTCATCGCATTGACACGTGTTCCTAGTATCTGTAACAATTTTGAGTTTTGATCGCGCTCTAAAAAGTTTTTTGTACAGTTTGCCTTTGTGGAATTTCCAGAAACATTGCCAATCAAACGTGAAGGTAAATATTTATTAAAATGATATCTCTTCCATTGCCTTTAGCCCACCGAAGTGATTTTGCAAAAAAAATTGCGGGTGATGATGGCGCAGTGGCCATTTGAAAATGTCGAATATGGGGTGTCGTGAGACAGTAAATATGGGGTGTTGTGAGACAGTTCATTTTTGTTTTTATTTCATTATTTTTATAGCCATCATGCCACCAAATGCATATAAAGTATCGCCAAAGCCAAAAGGAAATGTGGCATCCATCCACCTAGTGGCAGCCATCAAAGAAATTGCCATAAAAAAGAATTGTTTTCGAGTTGTCTGCAAATCATATAATTTTGATAAATCTAGAGTGTATGCAACCCGTTATATCGAAAAGTTGAAGACACAATTTTTTCCGCATAGGCTTCAAATGATAAATTAGTCAATTTTGTTGCATAGCAAAGTTTGACAAAGTTAACAGGCAGAAAACCAGTTTTTCCAATATTTTACAAATTAAATTGGTTTTTCAAGGCGTCTGAGCTGAGCAGTGCACTAGAGAAGGTTAGTCCTCTGAAGTTTGATCCCCTATTCCAAAAATCAAAACGCGGCCGGAAGCCTATGTATGCAACCGTATTTACAAATTCCAAGAATCTGACATTATTGAGGATAAAATCCGACCATAAGAATGAAAAAAAAACTAAAACAAAAAAAATCGCTTAAGGAACCAGCAAAGCGTGGTCTTCATACGAAATACGTACCGGAAAGAGTTTTGTCATTAGATGATGAAGATTTATACTTTTGCATCTTTTGTAGGGCAAACGTGACAAAGAGTTTTTTTTTTTTTTTTTTGGATTCGCCAAGGGAGAGTGAATTCTCATGAATACGTTTAGCCCGTACTATACGCATGCACGACTAACATTCTAAAATCAATTCTAAAATCAGATCGAACTGTTCATCTGCAGTGTGCCAAAATGAAAACCGGATATTTTAACTGTTAGCCGAATCAGATTAACGCGAACAATTTTTCTTATCTATATATTAATTTTTTTCCTATTTCAATGAGGACTTTAAGCAAAAAATTCCATTTTGTTATATTTATAGTAGTGTCTCACAACACCCCATAATTTTTTAAAATCCAAAATTCCAATCTTTTTTTCAGGCTTCAAGAAAATTCTTAAATGTTTTGAATTTCAAAAAAAATGTCATCGCAGGTTGTTAGATAATTGAATAAGCTAAACAAAAAATGTTTCCAGAAAAAAAAATATTAACTTTTAAAGAAGTTATCGTCCAAAAACAAAACCTGTCTCACAACACCCCACTCTCCCTTACAAATATTGTAGAATTAAAATAAAAACATATCAAAATATCAAATTTGTTTTTTTTTTTTTTTATTGTTTGTCATCAGTATTATAAAACATAAAATCAGTTCTATTGCTTTTTCCAACCATCAATTTTTCGAATGTAAAAGATCCTTTGCTCATTGCGTCCAGAGTTTTATCCTTTAATTCGTTGTAGCGTTGTGGTAGAAATATTACATTGTTTTCCAGTTCTACCATGATTTTCATCCCAAAGATGGTTTTTTTCCGTTCCGCTTTCAGAATTCGTATTTTTTTATTTAATGGGACATCAGACAACTTTAAACATTGCTTTTCGAAATCTGTTTTTTGTTTCAATTTAATATTGTTTAGGTCCTTTAATATTTCAATCATTTAAATTTTTTATTTTGATTTTCACAACTCTAGTAACGTTTGTTTAAAATATTAAAACTGAGTGTTAAATAATAATAAGTTTCTTAACATTTTATAGTTTTCCCATTAGAGCGTGAGTTTTAAAAAACAAAAACATTTCAAGATATATTAATGTCATATCTAAACATTATCGCGGTTTTGGTTTTGATAAAGTATAGTTTAAAAAATAAAATTAGTTTACAGTATACCTCTCACTTGAAACAAAACAATCAAATATGTTTTCATCACTAGAATTGGAAAATTTTTTAATTAAATATGTAAAATTAATCGACCCTGATCATGTTAAAGCTTTTGAGGACATGATTACAGAAATGAGATAATCTCTTAGTTTTACATATTCCATACATGGTCTACATAGGGTAGACTCTTGCTATGCTGAAAATTCAGATAAGGAAATGTATAACATTTGTACATTTGCAATTGTACATTTTTATGGTCACGATATGAAACTACAAGAAAAGTCTATAATTCATATGCAGCTATCTTCAAAGAACCACGTTGGACTTCCTAATAGTAATAAGACATTAAGCTTGTATTGTAACATATATTCTAAATGTTTAATAAAAATTATTTAACAAATTGTAAAAGACAACTTATTATTTTCCCATGCGTTGATTAAAACGAAAATGCATTGAAATTATATTTTATATAACTACTCATGAAAAAAAAAACCGCAAATATTGTGATGATAAATAAAAACAAACCTGAAAATCAAAGAATCTTCAAAATTTCAACTGGAATTAAAAACAAAATAAAAACTGAAATACAAGAAAATTAGTGTCTAATCTGGTACCGAAAGCTAACCTGGTATTGAAAAACTTTTAAATTATTTTATATGTTTATTTATCAAATATATGATTGGGTGAAGTTACACTTCATCCATCATTTCTTCGTCAATAAATTGCTTAGTTGCTAGTATTAATATGATTAGTTGTTTTAATTTTGTCCTTGAAGGAAAGGTGTTTTGCACCTTCTCCAATTCATCGTTCAAGTACGCTATAAGAAGCTCTCCAACCCAAATCGCATTCTCCAATTTGCATACTTCTTGTTGTAAAATTTCAAGAATGTAATCACCAGTTACTTCCATTCTATTAAAAAAATAAATATAAAAAATTACCAACTAAATTGATAATTCTTCAACGTTAGATGAGGGGGTCTTAAGCCAGATAAAGTTTCAAAAGACTGAAGTCCCTCTTACCTAATGGTTAAGAATTTAAGAAGAACATTAAAATTTTCAACTTACTTTTCAGGTATATACTTCAGGTTCTACTTAGGTATATTTTAATGAATTAAATGAATTGAAGTAAGCAAGTATTTTGGTCGCCTTATATGTAGCCAGTCTTTCACAAATTATCAATTTTCATTTCGTTAATTCAACTGAAGTGGATACAGTTTTTATAATTTTTTTTAAAAGAGTATATTTATTTCTCACGGTTTTGAAATCAAGCCTTCAGTTGGAAAAAGGAATACACTAGGTGACCATATACTTAATTGTTTTTTATCTTGCTGCCCATAGCCCTTCCCGGCGCACAAGCCCCCATCGTCACTTAAAACGTTAAACAATTTGAAACTATTCAACTGTGAGAAAAAAATTCTGATAAGACACTTAAAACACGGCTGACTCGCAAGTCACACTTTAAAAAACCACAAACATTATGATAAGACACTTAAAACATTAAACAATTTGAAACTTTTCAACTGTGAGAAAAAATTATGATAAGACACAAAACAAGATACGACTAAACCGCAAAAAAAAAAAACAAAACTGCAACAATCGGACAGACGGAGGTATACTTCTATGACTCACGCTGCTCCTGTCCTGCTCCTGACCCAGAACCGCTATATTATACCTACTAATAGGTGCATCTTCACCTGTATACATTCTAAACATATTTAAAGAATTATTAAAACTACACTTTATATAATAACTATATGCGTGTGGAATGTGACTCTGAATTGTTCTTATTGAACCTGAGTTTTGAGTGTTTTCTGGTGTTAGAAAACATTCAAAATCTGCATATACTACAAAAGGAATGTCTAACTTATGTTTAAAATTTTTAAATGAAGCCTTACTATTTTCTTCATCCGGAACTTTTGTTACGATTCTGCTACATTCCTGCTTGTGGCGTTGTAATTTGTAGTTGGTCTCAAAATTCTGCAGACAAATATTGCATAAATACATTTGATGTTGGTAATTTGTGACTTGATTCCGCAAAAGTCTGAAAACAAAAAAACAAAACAATTCATTAAAAATTTTTATAAGATAATACGATAATAAGATGAATATAATTCTTACCTTGAAATGTTCTTGATCCAAACATAATGAAATTTATCAATTTCCTGGAGCAGTAGTAGATTTATGTGAGTACTCTTCTCCTGATTTGTGAAATAGTAAGGTCCAACTATACTCTTGAGCTCTTCATCGTATCCAAAGACATTGATGCTTATTTCCATCTTTGACTCTCAACGGAAAAATAAGCCCTTCAAAGTTGAGACTTTATCATTCTCTAAATGTATTATAGAGGATTTAATATCCTCTACATTATAACTCGAACATCTGTTAGGGTCTTTGTTGACAGGAGACAAAGCTGATATCATTGCCCATTTAAAACAATATTCATCAGCATTCTGAACATTTATACAAGCATGTTTCTCCAATAAATTTTTCGGCAATCGAATATATTGAGAACCTTTTATTGGCTTGTATTGATTAATATTAATCTCCAAGTGTAAAATTCTGATGAGACTCCAATCGCTGTCACGTTCTTAAAACTCTGACATTTTTGTTATCAAATTGTTTCGTTTTTTATCAAAAATGTTATTCAAGTCTGTTGATTGTTGAATCATCACCATTTTTGTTTGATGAGATTTTACATCAATTGTCATCTTATTTTCACACATTTTCACATATTCACAACACAATTCTATATTGAATTTAATGTTGGTGTGTTTCTGCAACATATCTTGAAGAGTTTGTATAACAATTTCTTTAGCGTTATCTAGAAACACTTCGGCATTCAATAAACCCTCATTGATATTTTTGTATATAAATGATTCTATACGTTCATTAAATACAGATGAAATTCTAGTTAAATGCTCGTTAACTATTTCACTGCTTTTCTTTTTATGAGCGTTAGTCCTGATATGATAAGACCAATTATTTAAAATTATATCTTTATTGCATGCGCTGCAATAGACATTTGAAATTGTATTTGCCACAATTGTCTGAAGATTTGGAACATTTTTTGATGTTGATGTTGAAAATTTTTCAAACTCACAGAAGACTGTGAAAAAAAAGATAACAAAAACTATATAATTTTAATATAACCACAGTAAATATTACACGATTGTGAGAAAACATTTAAAATTATATCTAGACATTGTCGCGGTTTTCGGTTTTAATAATTTAAAAATAGATTAGTTTTAAGTATAGAACAAAATATAAAATTATAGTTTCTGATTTTTTTTTTTAAACTTTATTTATTTGAAATAAAATATTTAATATATTATTTTAATGGTGACTAGACCATCATAAAAAATAAGGCGGCCTTTCGCTAGCCTCCTTTGCCCTAATAACCCCTCCTCCGTTATAACTAATGTTTCAATATAAAGCGTTGAGCGCATGTATCCCAATTCACTATCTATCAAATCGATTTCATCAAAAACTATCCCTATTATGTATTGGGAGAAATCTTCGTCCGATTCTAATGTTTCCGTGAAGAGCTTTGCAATTTTGTGAAAAAGCAATACTTCAATACTCGTTCCCAAAAGTTCTCCAATTTTTCAGGCCATGTTGAGAATATTATATCGGATGTTGTTGTTTCTGCTGTCTCCAAATCATTGATTCGGAAAACATTAATCAAATACTTTACTTTAATATTTTCCATAATTATTTCTAAAGCATTTTGAAAGTGTATTACAGAATTACTACTGTACTGATTTGCTTTTTTGTTGGGTTATTTATATGAAATCATAAGCCACTTTCGTCCAGTATTTTGTTTTCAGCCTCCTCACCTCGAGGATGCGGTACTTCTTTCCCGCAATTAGCGCCTTCACGCCCGCTGCAGGCTTCAGAACCTTATTTTTGGCAGCAAAAATATTTTTAAAATTTTTGAAGTTCATGTTGCTTAACTAGACTTAACTAACTAATTGTTAAGTATCAATAAAAACTGGTTTTATTGTAACTTTTTATTATCGTTAATATGGTTTTAACAAAATAAACTACATACAATCAAAAACTCTTATTTGACTATTTATTTTTAAACGATTGTATTCCCTTACCATTAAAAAAGAAGAATGATGAAAATAAAACAAATTCCATAAAATTTAATGCAATCCTCAAATGATTATTTTGGAGATTCTTAAGCACCTTAGATTATTCTTGGATACATATATCCGTCATGTTACAATTTATTTTAGTTTTCTACACTAATTTGTTGATTATTAATAGACACAAAAACAGTAAAAAGATAGAAATATTTTAAAATATTTTGTTTTATTTATAGGACTTTGGAATCTACTAAGATTAAATGTTTCACATACCTACCATGAAATACTTCTCATTAACTATAAAATAAAACATAAAAATTTATTAACAACAATTTAACAACATTTATTAACAACAATTATTATCAACAATAGTTGGGTGTTTAGCACCTAATTCTATAAACTCGGGGAGTAGAAGAATATACATCCCCCACTCCTCATGGTTCATATTTATTATTATATGACAAATATTCTGAAGTGTATCGATGCCTTCTATACTCATTTATTGCAGCGTGCAGAGGCCCTGTTATTGACTCCTCCCAGCAACAGCCGCAGGGGTCCCTATACAAAAATTGGAAGTAGAGCTCGGGGCTTAAGCTCCATAGATGTTGAATAAAGAAGTCTGTAGGTACTGAAATATAAAAAAAAAACTATTTAGTAATTTTGCGTTCTGACAATACAAACTTTATCCACTAGCGTTGCGCGAAATAAAGCAAGAATTAAATATTTCTTCATTTAAAATTGAACCATTTTCTTTGGGACTTTCGTAAGTTCCATGTAGTTTTCAAGCCCTAAAACTTTAGAAAGTACTGGCACTATAATTTCCCTTGGAATTTTTACTTCAAGTGGATTGGTAGCAACAAGTCTTCTCATGAATTGAACGCTTTCTACTGTTAATTCAAGATTCTTCCACGGTATTTCATTTATTGTTTCTAATCTTGAGCTTGATTTTGAAAATATTCCACAGATTGTTTTCTCAAAATTTTTAGTTGTTTCTTCTGAGTTTTCTAAATACAAGGTTTATAGTTTTTATTATGCAAGGCGTTCTATTGTATACTCTTAGGTCGGATTTACTTGTTAGATACTCAGAAGGTGCTTACAGTTATCGGGTATTTTAAAGATATGTTTTATATTGTACTGCTCAACGGATCCGGATCTTTGACAGACTTCGAATTCCTTTCGACAGTATCAATTTGGCAGACGACACTTCTCTTTAAAATTTTTATAGTCTCTTTATCAGCTGAGTTTATGAGCTTTGCAGTGTCTTTGATGCGGTCCATTCCAAATATTTAAATTATTTATAATCTGTTTCTACTTATTGTCGTAAATTATTTAATTTACTCAAGAAGAAAAAAACATACCGTTTTGCTTAAGAGCTAACTTATGCAACAGTTAAATTTGCGATTTTATTTATTTGATTTTTGAGAATTACAGCGATTTTATTTTAGGACTTTGGTGCCGCAGTCTTGTTTCACCAAAGCTTGTGGTACGTATTCTTCTTGTTCCTTGGCAAATTCTTGTGCATCTTTTAGTACTTTTTCAAAAAATGCAGAAAAAGCATCTTTTGACATCTTTCGTGGTCGGAGAAGAAATGTTGAGGACATTTTTTAGGAAACGAATATTGTAGGATTATCAAAAAAATTTCCACAAAACAGGATCAATCTTCAGGAATTTTGCAGTAAAATCTTAAGAAAACGAAATCTATTATTGGATTATAGTTGTTCGATGTTGACAGTATCACCATGTAATGTACTTAAAATATTAAGTGTTGATTTCGACAGTCTCGAAATTAATTCTTGGAATTTATACACTCTTTTTCTAATATTAAAAATACATACACTTCTTCAGCTCCAGATAGATGTGTAAAGGTGGTTAAGGTAGTATATCAACTACACTTTCAATATTAAGGTTATCTAAATCTTCGTCGTTAATGAGAACGTTACAGTCTTAATAAATATGAGCCCCAATTTCAATCCTAACTTGGAAGTATGATCATGAACTTGATTAACTTATGTTGAAATGAGAAAAATGATGTTTGAATGAGAAAACATCAGAGGCGCTAGTTAATAAAAAAATTATATGCCCTCTTATTCTTTCCGCAAATTTTGTATTCTAAAAAGAAATGAACATAAAAATAAAAATTGCTTTAATGGTCGGATTATCAAAGGTCAGAATAACAGATTTTAATGAAAATAGTGGTAATGTTTATAACAAATTCTTGTTTTTAATGAATTGACTTCAATAATTTAATCAACTCTACATAAAATGTTAAAACTTCACGGAGAGAAAAAAATGGGCTTAAATCAAGCTCAAAACGTTCATAACTGAAATAAGCTCAAAAATGCTCGAAACCATCTCAAAACATGCCATTCATGTTCGCAGTTTATGCCAGAAATTGGGCGTGAAACTTTTTTTGATACTAACGTCAATTTGTGCCTAATAAGTAGTGTCCGACCGAAACCAAAATTTTGGCCGAAACCGAAACCGAATTTCGGCCATTTTTGTAATATTCGGCCGAAACCGAAACTGAAAGTCTACATACAAATTTGTTTTTAAAAACATTTAATTTTTTTTTTTAATTTTATTAAAAGCTTTCAAAAACAAAACAATTCAAACAGATAATAATAACGTATACATACGATAAATATTCTTTGAATATTAAAGTTCAACTTTAAAATAATAAATAAAGAGATAATTTTTAATACCACTTTAAGGAACTTTTTAGTGTTTAGAGTTATTCGGTTTCGGTTTCGGTTTCGGCCATATTGATGCCGAATAGCCGAAACTGACTAAAAGGGCCGAAACTGGCCGAAACCGAAACCGAAACCGAATATTCGGTCGGACACTACTAATAAGTGTAATCTTGGTCTTGTTTGTAACGAAATTAATGTTATTGTTGTTGGTTTTGCACATCGAAATAAATGAGCAACTAGACGACGTAATTCTCATTTGGTTTTTGTTCCTGTTGCTATAAAAGTGTTTATAAAAGTGCAGAAAATAAATTAAAAAAATTATATTTTCATGTCCAAATTATTTTGCTTCTTATCATTATTTTTTTTTTTTTTTTTTCTTTGTTACTTGAGCCACTTGTACATTTTGTACAAGGGCTTAATTAAGCGCATTCAAATTTTTTTGTGTTCTATTTTTTACTTATTTTGTAGCATTGTAAACATTTGATATATTTTGATAAACAATACCAAAATTCCTCAGATTGTGGGCATATTCATTTTTTTTTACTATCAAACCATTAGTGGCATGCATTGGGATCAAGTGAGCAGATTAATTTTTTTGATAAATGATCCAAAAATCACAACATTATGCACGAATGGGTGTGCTATTGTTTTGATAAACAATCGCATTAGGGCTTAATATCAAGAATATTATGGCTTAGCTCAGAATAACTCCCAAAATTAATTAGTTTGAGATTGTTTTCAGCTCAACTTTCTCTCCGTGTTTATATAATATAAGTGTTTAATAGCTTAAAATTGCTATAGCGTTATCCACATTGTCGTCAAATCGGCTCAAACTTACTGCTTAACCGTTAAAGTTTCATCATGGTCCATAATTTATTTTAAGTTGATATATAAACATTTCATGTTTAGTAAAATTAAGCCTATTTAAGTAACAGTTATGCGAATTATATTTTTTTTAAATTTATATGTACTTATATTTTCAATTATTTTATGTTTTGACGGCAAGTTTCACAAATCAAAGCCAAATTTTAGGCTTTAAAATTAATATGAATTTAAAAAAAAAACAACTTAAGTCTTGTTAGTTTATTCAAGGTTAGTTACAATGTTTGTAGACACCTGTATTGTTTCGTTGAAATACGAAAGTCAAGAAGGCTTAACTTTTCCAGACAAACAAACTAAATACAATAATCAATTAGCAATATAGTGTAGAGCTTAAAAAAAAATTGTAAACAATACATGCTTTAAATGTTGTTGAAATAGTAAATTTTCTTTAGAAATAGTATTAAATACATACGTACACATAAATATACATTAATAAATATATATATATTATATACATATATATATACTTAAAAAAACACACTGATATGACGCATGCACTTGTTGAATATATTTAAAAAAAAATACATGTTTAACAACAACAAAAAGTTAACTATATAAGTACATATTTACATACATACTATATATATAACATATATTTGTATTGCCACATTAAAACTGTTGCCAAAATTGTACCTACTATTTTAGACAAGAAAAATATATTTACAAAGTTAAACATTGTTAAAAACAAAATACAGGTTAATTCAATTGTAATACAGCTGAACAAAAAAAAAAAAAAAAAACAAAAATGAAACTATTTTTAAAATAACTTAATAACTCTAAGCATTAAAGCGTTTCCTGATCTCAAGCTCAAAAGACAATTTTTTAAAAAAACCAAATTTAGTTTTATATTAACTATTTTAAAGTAAACTTTTTCTACTCTCTACTTAAATTTATAAATATAAAACTACTTATTAACTATGCTTTTATTCGCAAACATATAGACATATACATATAGATATATACATCAAATGAATTAAATACTATACGTTAACCTAACCTAATGTGCATAAAATAAGTTCAAAAATGTTTCTATTAAATGTTCAAATATACCATACCTGCAAAAATATGTTAAATTTTAGTCAAATATATATCCATATAATTTTAATGAAAAAAAAATTAATATAATGTATACAATTTTGTTTTAATTAATTTTACGGAACTTTCTAGGAACTGTAGAAATGAAAAAGTTCAAAAGTTGGGTAAGTTTCATATTATTTTAAATAACATATATTTTAAGCAGCTTCCTTACTAAGATCTTACGAAATTACGAACAAACGCTTGCTATGTTATATTGTCCCATGATTAGTTTATTATCTTTAGCAGAAGTCAGATTTCCTATTCCTGGTTAACGACGTGCTAAATAGGAGATTCTGATCCTGAAGTCGTGGAGTTATTTTGGGTAAGTGATTAACTGACCAAAGATATATCGTCGCCTTAATAAAACAATAGTGTATACGCATTTACACCATTATATTTTTATTGCATAATAAGAATCTACATAACTGATTCTATATGTGGTCAAAATTTGGTGAAATTCTACTTCCACAAAGTGGGTCGATTATTTTCTCAAAAATTGACTGGTTTCCCAGATGTCTAATAGCACAAAAACTTTAAACTCTATTATCTCGAAACGGCAAAAAAATTATACACTATTGTTTTATTAAGGCGACGATATATAGATAACTAACCAATTCTTTCTCTTTCAGAGTTCTTTCCGATGTTTTCCAAATGAGACTTAGGATGATACTGGCCTCGGCGCAATGCTGACCATCAGTCTGGAGCGGTGATGAGCTTGCTGAACTGGCAAGTATGTTGCTACGAGGTTTGACTGAAGACTTGAAAACTGGTATCACAATAAATCAGCGGTCCATGGCTTTAGCTGTGCTGTCTTCATTATGGTTGTGGCTTACTACCCATATTGAGGGCAGAGCTACCTAGCTCGGTGTGTGAATTTCATTCTCATCTATAACAAAGGTAAAAGGTTGCGATATGTCATCACAATATGAAGATTTGTGCTTTTGAGTCCTCAAAGAGGCATTGGTTGCGTCAAGTATATACGGGAGGTGTCTACGTAAAACACATTAAGATCTACGACCCCTCTCAAATCGGTCTAGCTTATCGAGCTAATACGACAAGCGTTAGCTGCTGTAAAATCGAACTCCAAGCTAGCAAAGCAGTTTAAAGAGCAACTGTGCAGGCTGAATCTTTAACTTGATGTAACCGTTATTTGAGTTACTGGTCACAGCAACATTTAGAGTAATGAACAAAACTAACTCCAAGCGAGCAAAGCAGTTAAAAGAGACAGGCTAACTCGAAAACTTGATGTTACCATTATTTGGATTCCCGGCCACAGAGGCTACAGAAAGATTTATGGTAATGAGAAAGCTCTGACGAAGAACAGAACGAGATGTTAGAAGTTGTAGATGAAGATGATGTAGATGATATCGAGGCAGAAGATGAGGTGGCAACAGATCTCAAGTACGTGCTTGTCCAGTCAACATTTTTGGCTTCAATTGGCATCGAAGAAAGTGAATCGGGAAGTGAAAAATATATTTGAGCCATTATTACGCTTCGGATTCTCAACTGATTTCATTTCTACCGATCCACAAATCTGGACTGTGCATGTAGATTACCAAGAAATGCAAGAAATATTGCGTAATTTACCCGTTGTCAACGACGCCGCCAAAAGAGGTGTAAGCTTAACAGAGGACTACAACAATTTGTAATACCGAAATGAGGTGGACAAAATATTATTACTACAAGTCATCACCGAAAATCGAAAGAAATATCCATCTCATGACAAAAATAAATAACAAAATTTCTTAATTCTTATTTTCAGTGGAGATATGCTCGAGGACATTCACAACACTGTCCTATGCTTCTAAAGAGAGGTCGTCGAAGCCCCCAGCAGGATTAGATCGAATCCATCAAGCGGTCAGATCGAATGCGAAGAATTGCAGTTACTGGCATGAACGGCTGCATCAAGTTCACCCCAACAGCGTCCCTTAATGTTATCCTTGGCCTAACCCCAATTCAAATGCACATTCAGATGAATATCAAGATCTGAAGCTTGTACAGATTTTAGCATATGAGAAATATTACCCAAAACAGACATGGTGTATAAAGGGACTTCTTTCGTTGATTATAACATGCTTCTGAAAAAATTTCACCATATATAACCGCTTGCGACTTAATTGGGAATACGAGACACAATCCTTTCTACAAATGATCTTGTGTGACTTACAGATGAGTATAAAGGGAGGATGATTCGCAAGGGGTGATTTTCGAAAACAACTACAATGAGAGTTGTACTCTTTTAGTACAAGCCAGACTCCAGAATGTTCCAAGCAGGAAATACCATTGTGATGGACTAAATAAAAGTTTGGAAAATGTTAAAGGCATAACCATCTTTGCTTTTCTTGATAAATAAGCTTACCCTTAAGTAGGCTATCAACAAATCAAAGCAAGTGTTGGGCACCATCACCGTTCCCAACGACTATGTTCAAATCGTCTTACTGGAGAGCAATTTATAGGAACGGAACAGTTTTGTGGTGTTGGTAAAATCTCTCCAAATAACAGGTCTTCATCATTTCTAAGATTTATGGAAAAATTTCGTTAGCCAGAACTACATCAAGAAAACATTACCAGAAGTTTCACCTAAAAAAGTTAAAGTTCCTAAAAGGACTAAGGAAAAACTAGCTCTGGATAATCACTGAAATTATTTTTTCTGAGCTTTGAGCCAAGGATTTCAGGTGTCCAACCAATTAAACTAAGTCTGATTTGGTTCTCAAATAGAGTTCTTAAGCAATCTCATTCCACAAGCATCTTTCATCACCAACTTTTTTTTTTTAAGCAAGGATTAATATGCCAAACCTATTCAGTCAAGTCTGCTTTGGTTCGGAAATAGGAAGATATACAGATTGTTATGCCTTTACCTCAGTCAATTCGAGTTATTCGAGCAATCCAATTCCACAAATTTTTCTACCATCGACTTCAATTTCCAAAGTCATACCAATTGATGCATTTATAATTTCAGTTGATTAAAACAAGGAAAGAATTAAAGCAAGGTAAAAGCGTAGGACCGAGAGAAGAGGAGGGAAGAGAGACGCATTTTCAGGTGAAAAAAACTAGAGGCGGAAATGCGTGAGTGCAAGAAAATTGAGATGCATGGCCACGGGAATGAGACTCGATGGTTTTAAGACCTCAGCCTCTTCCTTCAAGGATGAGAATGGGAATCTAGTGACAGATATTCAGAGTACACTGATGTTATGGAGGTAGCACTTCTATAGTCTTTTAAATGGTGACGCTGACAACAATCCCACCAGTGGAGATGATATCCCGGAAACCCCAATTATGGAAGACAGCGTTGAAGTTCCGCCGCCCGACTATAACGAGGTCTTAACAGCTATGCCCTACCGACTGAGCTGTTTAAGACCGGTGGCGAAGCTCTTTTTTAATACATTCACAGATGTCTATGCAAAATATAGTCGGAAGAATGCATTCCAGATGATTGGAACTTCAGTGTACTCTGCCCAATCCACAAGAAAGGCGATCCCACCATTTGCTCCACCTACCGTGTGGCCACGGTACCACGTTATCAGTGTGGCTTCAGACCTGGAAAGTCCACCAACGACCAGATCAACGATCACACCGTCTTCGACAGCCGCCTTCGACAGTCCAATAAGAAGTAACCTAACTCCATCGTGTCTGAATTTGGTATTCCTGCGAAGCTAATACGTCTTTGCAGGATGATACTGAACAACACCAGCAGCGCAGTGAAAATCGGAAAGGACCTCTCCCTTCCGTTCGATATCAAGCGAGGTTTCAGACAAGGTGATTCGTTATCGTGTGACTTCTTTAATATAGTCATGGAGACGATGTCAGCTGATGATATTGACATCGTTGACTATAATACGCGCGAAGTCAGTGCAGGATTATCCAGGCTAGAAAAAAGAGTCGAGTCGAATGGGTCTTGCAGTGATCGCAGATAAAACGAAGTATCTTGTGTCAACAAACAAACAGACCCAGCGTCTTGGAAACCACGTCACTGTTGACAACACCTCCTTTGGGGAAGTGAAGGACTATGTTTACGTGGGATCCAGTATAAACTCCTCCAACGATATCAGTATTGAGATTAAATGAATGGTACCACCAGGTGTTACTTTGGGCTCAATATGCAATTGAGAAGCAGAGCTCTCTCCGACATACAAAACTGACGCTCTATAAGTCAATAATCATGCCTGTCTTACTAAACACATCACAAACCTGGACGTTGAGCAGTACTAATGAAAGGACTTTGATCCAATCTGCTTCAATGGCGAGTACCGAATACGATGGAACTACGATCTCTATGAGCTATATGCCGACATCGATTTGGCCAAGCGTATTAAAATAGAGCGACTTCGCTGGCTAGGTCATGTCGAGAGAATGAACGACGAAGTTCCAGCGAAAAAATTATTGGATTCGGTGCTCAGCGGTGGCCAACGCAGACGAGGAAGACCGCATCTCCGTTGGAAAGACCAGGCATTGAATAACCTGATAACGCTTGGAGTTTCCAACTGGCGCCAGCAAACGCACGACAAAAGAGGCTTGCGCAAGTTTTTAGACGAGGCCAAAAGCGACCAACGGTTGTAAGCGCCATTTAAGTAATTAAAAGCGAAGGACCATGGCCTGGGCAGGATTCAAAACCGGGACCTCTGGGTTGCAAGTTGAACACGCTTACCACTCGACTACCGAGGTTGACCAACTAGAACTCTAAAGTCGTAAATATTGATGAATTTTAAATTTCAATTGGCTGGGCACTAGGAAAGAATTGAAAATAGGTTAAAGCGTGGGTCCATGACTTGCCCAGGAATCGGAACCGGGTCCTCTATGCTTTTCAGGCCTCGCATGTAACTCTAGTATGTAAACTTTGCCTAGAGGATGAAGAAACCTCAAGACATATTTGCACTAAGAATTTATTAAAGTAAGGAAAAGCGACAAAGTCACGGTAGAATATCTTGCTTATCTAAGCCTCGAAAATATTCTTTGTTTGCTGAATAAAAATCTTAAAGCCTTAAGCAAAGGACCTGCTTTAAATAAATATGTATGACACAAAAGACATCAAAGAAATCGCATTTTCAGACCCCTCATATCTCGCCTCAAATAATATTTATCTACTTATCATCAAAGGAACTTAAGTTAAGTGACTCCTGATAGATTAAAATGAGTTTTACTAAAGAGTCGATGAAGAAAGCAATTAAAATGGGTAGAGGTAATTTCAGGACTTTTAAAATATATTGCTTTTTAAAAATTGCTTTTAAAGTTAAAAGGAAAAATGTTCATGATTGTAAAAAAATATTACTTTTTTGTCAGATGTTTTATTTCAAAATATTTACTAGACAATAACAATGTAAAATGCATACCTGGTAAGTTGAAATAAAGAAAACAACAGTTTATTTTGTTTTTTTTTTGTGTTTTTTTTTATTGATAAATTCTTTATTTTACTACATTGGCATATAAGTCTACAACACAAACATTTCTTATTAATATAAATAAAAATTTTGTTTTGAAATATTGCAGAAATATTATTATTAAACTTATTTCTCAAAGTGTAAGAACAGTGATGCCAGATACGAGCGAGTGTGTTTTAAAATAATCCATGAATAATACAACAAAAATATGTGTATGAACGAAAAATAAAAAATTCATTGTTATTGTAATAGTTATGCGTATATAAATATGTTGTAAATTTTTGATGTAGTCGTTTCATTACAAAATAATCGTATATGAAGGTTATTAAATTAAAAAGAAGTTTTTTAAAAAAATAAATACACTTTTAATTAATTTATTGTTTGTCAAAATAATTTTTTGCGCATGATTCGTTTTGTTGTCGTTTGTTAAAAAGAAAAAAAAAATTAGTAAATTTTTATAAACTTTTTTAGAGTTGTTTTTTTTTTCTAAATTTTAAATTAAGTTACATTCGTTACCTCTTTCAACCAGTTTTCTTATAAATAAGGTTAGTTGTTTTAGTTGCTTTTTTTCTAAGTTTAACAATGTGTTCACCATTACTTTTTACTTGTTATTTTTAAGTTGAAAATTTTTTATTTCACCCCAATCTTTGAAATATGTTGTTTATGATTCTGTTCATCTCGAATGTTGGACAAAATTATAAAAATAAGAAATCTATAATCAATTTCTATTGATTGAAGAAATAATTATAGATCCGATTGTCCAGGTCCTGAAATGAGAGAAAAAAAAAACAGAAAATAAAGATTAGTAAAATGATATTTTAAAAGAAATAAAACCTATGTGAAAAGAAAATTCTGTTTAACATTTAAAGCTGAAAATTAAATAATGGAGCTAGTTATTGTATAAAATATGTTTAAAATAAAAACATATTTAAATTATATTTTTACATAGCTCCAATAAGTATTAAGCAATAAATTGCATTGAGTAAAATTTATGATTTTTTAAATAAATTTTATTTACTCTTTACTAAATAAACTAAAAAAAATGGTTAGTTTTACATTAAAATGAGCAGTTAAACACATACTTTCTAAGCATAGGTGCCGTCTTGGGAAAAATGTAGAGATATTTACATATTTTATTTGACAAATACTTAAAATCTGTCAAATTTTTGAGCGAAAATGTGTAAAAATAAAAAATGTGTTTGGTTGGGTCTGACAGTACTATCCGCCGTAGTTAGAAATTCAAGTTCACATGAATTTCTTCAATATCAGTCTTACGCAATATTTTTCGAACATAAAAGGTGGCAACTATGCTTCACTAGTTGTGCCATGCAAACTCACTCTTTTGTGTAAGAACAGTACAGCTATACATAGCAATTAATACACAGCAAAAAATTGTGCAAGCAAAAAGCTTTCAAGCAAAACATAAGCCAAAAATAAAGAAAAAAAGAAATTGCAATAACATAAACAACAACATTCAGAGAGCAAGAGAGAAAACTTCACCTTTATTTGAATTTATTTCTATTTTATAGCATTAAAATTTTGCTAAATTTTTACAAATTTTAAAGAAACTTTTGAGAATTTTATTAGATAAATAAAAATGAAATTCGAAACTTCAAATAAGCCATTCATGTTAGATTTTATTCGAAAAATTTTGTTGGTATTAACATTTATTAGTTATTTTTAGTTTTATAATTGAAAAAAATCATGGTTAAGGCTTTGAAGCGATTTTTCTGTACAATTTATGAAATTGAATTGTGTTTTTTTTTATTAAAATGGTTTTGAAAGCTTAAAACTTCTTTATTTTTATCAAAAAATCGTCATTCGCTGAATACGTTACATGATGACGTTACGCTTTATTTCGTTTTTGCTCTATTGTTGCAAAAGTTTTTTTTTCAATTTTGAAGGCGGAGTTTACTCTCCATGGTTATATATAAATGACGGTAAAGTTTGATTTTAATGTAATATAAATAAAATTACAAAAAAGTATTCTAAAGCAACAACAATAAAAAATAAAAGATAAAAATGCGATAAAATAAATGAAGCTTTTTTAAGAAGACATAATTGTATAATATTCATCGGTACAGTTAGCATTTATATTAGAGTATAATTATAATCATTATAATTAATGTGTAGTTATAAATTTGTAAGACAAATACATTGTATAACAATATGTTTTCAGTGTATTTAAGTGTTGAACTCTTTTCAGTACACTGAAAAAAAAAGATGTAAGCAAAGTAAGTTTTCTTATTTTAAAATTTTTTTTCCAAGCGAAGATGTACAGTATAAGAGAATCAGAGTAGTTTTAACATATCTTTATTTAACTTAAAGCAAAAATACGTCAATAACGTCATGCCATCCTGCTGGATTACTGGTTAAATAACATCAAGATCCTATCTACCATTCGTCTTAAGTTATATTGTACTCCACTAATTGCCACGTACATATTTTGATGATAGTCTGACAAATCGACATAAGATCAAATATTTGCACTACAGTGAAAATCCATACAAAATACAACACGCTTATTATGAAAGTCTGGACTTTTACCTACGGTAATCTCCAGTTATACTGAATATGTAGAATGGAACAGAATCAGATGGACACTCCGAACTACTACATTTCAAAGAGACTTATGAGTTCCTACTTGCGTTCTCAGTCTAAGATGTGTTCCTAATATCAACATAAACTAAGCTTCCAGAAGTCATTGTAATTGATCTCGCAGGATTCGTCCGAAATCAAATTAGAACAAGAACCTGATACTCTTAGGTAAGGCAAGGTGAGAAGGGTCGTGCACCTATGAGGTTCTTCCGTGAGGGCCTATTGGTCCATTAAAAATACCTTATTTGTTATATTTAACCCATTTAGGTTGTTGTAACCCAATAAACCAAATTACTTTACCTAAACCATCCTGTACTTTCTGTGAACCTCCATATGTCTAGCAGTGGTGTGTTCACGAGCTGTAAATCAGTAAATCTTTGAAAAATCTGTCTCCTATAAATCGGAGACGACGATTCTGTAGATTTGGGCATTCACACAGAAAGTTGGTTGTTTGCGTTTCTTCCGGATCATTACAGCTTCGACAAAATTCTGGTGCTGTAATGCCAATCCTATTGGCCATCATCCCAATGGGGCAGTGGCCTGTTAAGATTTTTACCATTATCCGGATATCTCGTTGTTTTCCGGATGTTTTCGTGTCGTTCTGGCCATAGAGAGCCTTTTCAGTTGAAAAAAACGAGAGGCAGAAATGTGTGAGTGCGAATAAATTGAGATGCATGGCGTTAAGAATAAGACTTGAAAAGTTTTCGATAGCAAAAGACGTCTGGCCGATGGTTTTAAGACCGGAGCCTCTTCCTGCAAGGCTGAAAACGAAAATCTAGTGACAGATATCCAGAGTATACTGATGTTATGGAGCGAGCACTTCTCTAGTCTTTTAAATGGCGATGCTGACAACAATACGTCAGTAGAGATAATATATCGGAAACCCCGATTTTGGAGGAAGGACTTTGAGAGCGTTTGAGAGAAAAATCCTTCAAGCGCTCGGCAAAAAAGGCTGCCGAAAATTCGTAGACGAAACCAAAATCGAATAACGGTTGTAAACTCCAGGTAAGTAAGTAAGTAAGTCAGAAAACTGTAATATATAAAGTGCTTATCACAATAGAAATCAAGAAGTTAAGTCCCAATAAATAGATAAATTGAATTTCCACCCAGATCGATTGATTGCAGAAAGGCATTCAGGTGCATTAATAGCATGACATTGAAAAAAAAAACAAATTGGCCTTTTCAGCCCTTGAAAGAACTTTGACCGAGCTTCTTATGATCAATTGTGTTGTGTGTGTTATTAAATGTTTGCACACAATTGACCGAGAACTGGACCTACATGTTTTATGCCGACTCCGAACGGCTAAAGTTCATGTTCTCAAGAAGCTTTTCATGGCATTATTTACTCTCTGAGGTTTGCCATTGTCTGCAGAGAGGTGGTGACCGATCAGAAAAATTTTTTATTGAAAAAAACTTTTCGCCGCGGCTGGGGATCGAACCCGGGCTCCAAACATGCTAGGCCACACACTTAACCTGCATGCCACGGTCACCACTTGACACCAGCATGACATTGAAGCTCGGATTAATAAGCCGTTGGAAGTTAACTGAACTGTTACTTGAATTTTCGGTTCCTCGCCATAGGGTGAGTAGAATTGAGCTCGCACACCAGGTGCCTACTTTAGATACCAAAAATCCGATGACTATACTTGCGCGACCACATCAATCGCATGACCTGAAGAGGGGTAGGCAAGAGGAACTTCAAATACCTGTCTTCTAGCTCGAAAGGTAATGAAGACCCAAAAGATTCTTTAACAAAGACCCGAAAATAATCCTAAGCAAGAGCTTCAACTGGGCTTCATATAAAGCTCATTTTTAACTCCAGATCATTAGATCTCTGTCGGGATCAAAAACTGGTACCTCATTCAAAGAAACCAACAAGAATTTAGGGTTATACTTACAAATTCTTTGCTCAACTCTCGGTTTTTTGAAAATTTGGTTTTGGAATTGTAAGGAAGTTGTGTCAAAAGTTGCGTATGGATGAAATAATTTGAAAATAAAAAAATTATTTATAATTCAATCAGCCCAATCATGAAACATTTTCTCCTGGGAGTTGTAAAAGGGAGTTTCTGGTTATAAGACATCAGGTATGATTTGCGGTTGATGAACAAAATTACATTGAAAAAAAATTTCCAAAAAGTATTTAAACTTTATCTTAAAACCGCAAGCTCCATTTTAGAACTCCCGGGAGAAAATGTTTCATGGTTGGGCTAAAGATTTTTTCAACAATTAAATAAAGTAAAAAAAAATTAAGCAGTTTTTCACGATGGAAACAAAAATTAAAATATAAGCTTCATGTATTTTATCGCAAATATAGAATAATAAATCAACAATAAATTTATAACTTAAAAGTTAATAAATAAAATTAAAACAATTTAGCGGACAACTAAAACTCTAAATAAAAAATTTTGCAAAAAAAGTAAAAAAAAAAATTTCAGAAAAATATGCTTAAAATTAAAACGATAATTATTATTATTATTTTAGATTTTAGGTACCTTCGGATTTTTGAACGAGCTGTCAAAATTTTGATTAGGTTTGATTGAAATAAAAGTTTTGCAGTGATAGTGATTTGGTTCTGATTGTAATTTTTTTTTTCTCAGTGCAGTTGTAAAATAAGTTGCAGCAACGAATGTGTAGGTAACGAACGAACGAACGAATGAACGATTTTTTGTTGTTGTTTTCTTTCTC
This sequence comes from Tetanocera ferruginea, assembly GCA_958299015.1. NCBI lineage: Eukaryota > Metazoa > Arthropoda > Insecta > Diptera > Sciomyzidae > Tetanocera > Tetanocera ferruginea. The sequence goes on from OY282641.1 coordinate 23,473,513, forward strand.
TGTATTGTTTTTGCATTTTTTTTTTTGGTTTATTTTTTGTTAAGAATCTTCAACGACATCCAAATAATATATATTTTTTTTTTATTGAAATTCGAATTTTTGCGCCTATGGGGAAAATTTTCTCTTTTGCTGATGTTGTTGTTGTTGATTGTTTGTAGTTATTTGATTGTGATTTTAATTCATAATGAGGTTTGGCAGTGGTTATGTACATACATAAAATTAAAGTGCTTTTGTGTATGTCTGTGTGTATATGTGTGTGTGTGTGTGTGGTATATGAACATGATTCGTCAAAATGCTCTGCTGGTATTTTTGGGTTGGTAGTTATTAAACGCACCAAAAGTTACAGGTTAATCCTAGACTACATTTTGTAATGTATAAAAATATGAAAAGTTTTACAATATAAATGATGAGAATTTGCAAAACGCTTTGCTTTTTAAAAAAAAAAAAAAAATTAATTATTTACATGTTGATAACTCGTTGCTTTTGGTAGAAAATCTTATAGAGTATCATGACTTAATGCTACTAGGGGGCAGTGCTGCGTTTAAATGGGTTTTTCATATTTTTCATATCTTGTGTCAACCATTCCAAGTCGATAAACTTGTTGTTAAATAGATATGACTTCTGAAATTCGAGCCAGACATATATAATTCATGTTCCAATAATGTTTCGAGTTCATTGTGGGTTAATAATAAATGCTATTTTAACCCTGCGGTTAGAATGTTCAGACAACTTGCTAGCACGTACGTGACAAAAGCTTTTTGGCGGCAAAGTCTTCTGCACATCTATTTCAGCTCGGCGAATTCTTGCCGAAATCAGTTCTGCAAGCATCGGTTTTTGCCCTGTAAGTCTAAGCTATATCCTAACTTAGAATAACCCTTCTATAAATCCCTTTTACCCCTTAGACTCTAGCTAAATCTTCTTCCATTTACTCACAGGACTTTCTCTTACAAGTCGTTCCGGCGACTTGCTGCTTCTGGATACAATCTCAGGCGATTCGGTTACTCGCGTCAAGTCGCGATTAATAGTTTTCGAACTCAATACACGTGGACATTTGACCGACCAGGGACTGCGTTTAGGTCTATCCTGCAAAGCTCGGAAAGCCTTGGAAGGCACAATATCTGCTGTACCCGTTGCATCGGACCACGAATCATAGTAATCGGCATAGCTACGATCGGTTTTGGCAGACTTTGGTGTGGGCGCTGGTGTTGTTTCTACCGACGAATTCTCCAGTGAGTCCATCTCCTCCTCAAGCACACGCTTGGCAGCTGCCTGCAGCTTTTCCATGGGCAATGTGCGCAAATGACTGCTGTCACGTTTGAGCAATAAACTCTGCACCAGTTCATTGACTAACTTGTCGCTGACAACACGATTATTGGGTTGACCGAGTATGGGCGAGGCTGGGCTGTTGGGTGTGGACGGATTATCAGCATCAATGCTGTTTTTTTGGCGCAAGGGCAAGGAGAGACGCTCACGTCGCTCTGACATACTTTCGGCATTTTGCAAAGCTTTGGGATTTTGGCGCCGTGTTATCGAAACATTGTGCACAATCTTGCGTCGACTTGGCTTCAGCTGAAATTCATCAGCTATAAGCTGTTCCTCTTGGCTTGGCGTGGGTTTTTCAGTCTCCTCATCGTTATCATCTTGCAGCAGTTTAAAGAGCCTGGAATGTGTGGCAGCACGTTGATAACTGGTCATTTTGCGCAACTCGGGAAAACTCTCCGATTCGGTGTCAGTTTCGGAGAGTTGTTTGTTCATGTCCGTAACGCCAGAGTCTTCCTCTTCCTGCTCGGATTCGGAACGCTGCGAGTTGCGCGAAATTGAACTTTTCGGACTATAGCTCTCCACAGAGAGCGATTGCATTTTAATATCAAGTTTCTTATGCTCTAACGGTTCGACGGTGCCAGTTTCGAAAGCATGTATGCGTTCACGCACGGACGGTTTCTGCTCATCGCTGGCTTTATGAAGACCCAGATCAGGCAGACCATTAGAGAGTGGTTTGTTTTTCGTCAGAGTTTCTTGATATGCTTCAATTGGAGGCTCGTTATAAGTGCTCAGCTGGGTCTGCTCAAAGTTTGTGGGCGTGGTGTTTCTATCGGATGTTTGTTCTTCGTTATCTTCCTGCGCTGCTTGCTGCTCGATTTCGCTGCTGGTTGCAGTGTTAAAGTATGGCTCGGGTACGTTGATTTGGGCATCCTCCTGAGTAGTTGTCTCCATAGCTTTCCAATCCCAGCTGGTCGCTTCTGCATCGTTGGCCTTGTTGCGGTTAAGCGACTTTCGTTCACCCGCTCCACGTATTATTTTCTGTTCCTTTTGCTCATCCACGGATGTCGTAAAGAAAGCCATGGCCTTGCGGTAGTTGTTGCGTTTCATTTCCAGTTCCTCTCTTTCGTCTGCTTCGATTTTGACAGTGTCGTCAACTTGTTTTTCGTTCTCGTTTGTGGGCCAAAAGTTTGGTTGCTCTTCTCTGGCTGGAACTTCGGTATGAACTTCTGTCTGAGCCCCATTACAAACATCCGCTACAAACTCTTCTGCCACATAGCCGTTGTTGTCTGTATAATTATCTTGGTTCTCCTCTGGAATCACTTGTATATCTGCCGGCAAATTGTTAAACTCCTTAACCAGCATTTTCTCTTCTTCCACAGCAGGATCAATTATTTCGGGCTCTTCACCTTTGGCCGCCTCTAAGGCAGCTGCCCAAGCTTGCATATCTACTGACGGCTCATCCGGCAGTCTAGCATGAAATGCTGTCTTTGCCAAGGGCTTGTAAGGCGTTTCGTCCACGGAGTTTTGTCGATCACGACTAGCCCAGAAGTTGGCTGCCTTGTGAAAGGTTATATCATCATTGCTTTGATTATTTTTCTTCTCAATTTCTGCCCAGAAATCAATTTCCTCATCGGTGTCCACTTCACGTGGCTCTTCGGGATATTTATCTGTATCGTATAGAGATTCACATACTCTAGCCGATGACTTGGATTCTTCAATATCGGCCCAGAAATCTAGCTCAGCTTCTTCGGTTTCAATTGCTTCGGTGATTCTAGCAGTTTCCTCTCTATCTGCCCAGCAATTTATCTCACTTTCCTCTTGAAGTGTCAGCTTTGGCGTTATTATCTGCTTGTTATTAGCTGGCTGTTTAAATGTTGACCGAACATCTTCTTGCACCACTGAACTTTCGCTTTCTTTATCCACTTGGTTTTTCTTCACTTCTGTAATTTTATTAAGTGTTGACCAGTAATCTTCCTCCACGGTTTCTGCGCCTTGTATTTGTTGCTCTTCCGTTTTTGTCGACCAGTAATCTTCTTGGACAGTTGTACTCTCACACACTTGCTCGACTTGCATCTTCTGCTCTTCCGGTTTTGCATTTAAAGTGCCAAAGAAAACTTCCTGCACCACTGTTGTTTCTTTTACTTTCTTAATGTGCATTTTTGGCTCAGCTATTTTTGGCTCATCTATTTTGGCTTGTTCTTGATCAAGTTTAACTTCCGCTTTCTTCTTTTTACGTGTGGAGCTTTTCTTTTCCTTGTCGGACTTCTTTGTGCTAGACTTGAGTTTCTTTTCAAGTGTTGCACTTTCCTTTTCTTCTTCGGCTTGTATGGTTAAATCCGCCTTTTGTGATCGAGGCATTGCTTCTTCTTGCGATTTTAAGGTTGTTGTCCAATACTGCACTATCTGCATGTTCTGCTTTACGAACTGTGTCTGTTCTTCGGCTTTGGATTTTGCATTAACTGCCCAAAAATCTTCCTCTAATGGTTCTACTCGCTCATCGTGCGCAACTTCGCAACGTTCTGTGGCAGCTTCTTGAACTGTGGACCAAAAGTTATTTCTTGCTGATGTCAAAGTGTCAGTCTTTATGGCTATCTTGGGCGGTACGTAGTCATCATCATCTCTAGATGCCCAAATATCTTCTATTTCATCTTCTACTGCTTCCTCTTCTAACTCCTCGGCTGTAGTCTCTAGATTGGCAATGTTTTCAGTGAGGCTTGTAGCTTTTTCGCATATTGTTTCCGACATCTTTTCTGCTTCTATATCAGTTGTTTTGTCGGCAGATTTACCCCAGTAGCTTGCCGAATGTTCTTGCATTTGCTGTGCTTGCATTTTTGTCGCCCGTAACATGGCAAAGAAATCAAGTTCTTCCGCTGGTTCAGCTTTTACAATTGGCATGCATTTTGCTGTGCTTTTGGCTGCTTCTTCAACCATATTTTTAAGCTTCGCTATGTTGTTTGTCGTTTCCCCGCTTATAGTTTGATCTAAAAATTTATTTCTCATATTTAGCGAGAAGGAGACTGAAACATCTTCACTGCTGGATTCATCCACAGTGCAATCGGCTACTTTTATTTGTTTCGGTTCATCTGTAAGCGGTTCTTTGTTGTAAATAAATCTTGGTTCGCTGGCATTATTAAATGAGGCCGATCTTGATGAAGGTGTTAAGCTTATCGTCACACTTACATCGCAATCATCTTCATACTCATGCTCAACTTCTTCTTCATTCTCTTCTTCGTCCTCCAAATTCAGTTTCGCTACGCTGAAACTGCTGCTGCGTTTCTCCTCGATACTAAGAGAATTGCGTCGCTCTTCGATTTGGCTATTGCCAACCTCTACAGTGGCGATATTTTCATCATTCGATGAACGACTAAAGGAAAATTTCAGCGGCAGCCGTACGGTAACCGAGTTAGTATCCTCCGCCGTTTCTTCATCGGCTTTATTATACAAGCTCTTATCGCCCTCGTCATCATCATCATCATTTTCTTCAATTTCTCGTTCAAGATTCTTGTTGTCAATGGTTGTAGCTTCACTGCTATTGCTTGAAATATCATTGCGATATGCCGTTCTTGTATCACCGCTTTTTTCCATTTCACTCTCCTCTTCATAGATGACGCTCAAGTAATCCTGTTCTAATAAGTCGTCATCGTCGTTCTCTTCTATACATTCATCCAGCTCAAGTTCAGCGCCCGTGCTAGAAATCTCGCATTCTTCATCTTCCTCATCAAAAATATCACTCTCACCATCAGCTGAGGTGACATCGTCTTCATCCTCCTCCTCATCCTCCTGCTCGAGCTCTTGCTCACGCTCTCTACCGTTATACACCTGCACATTTGTTACCGACTTAATAGATTTTAGACCCGGACGTTGTTTAGAGTCATCTTTAGTTGTCTCATCATCTATACTTGCAGTGCTTTCGGAACTTTCTTCAAATGACTCACTAGAGCTTGATCCCTCGTCGTCTACACATGTATCGGGCATGACTGTGGACTTGTTTTTGTCATTTGGAGATGACTGTTTATCGAATTCTTTCTTCAGTTCTGCCACAGTTTTCTGCCGACTCTCCGTTTCCGTAATCGAAGCCTGCTCGTTGGGTTGTTTTATTTCATTCAGGCGCTTGGTTAGCATATCAATGACAGAACCCTCACGTTGTTCGCGATGCATCGGTGTCGACTGCTGAGTGCTAACTTCTGAAATTTCTACTGAGTGTTTGGGCGTTTCGCGTTTCTCTACCTTCATATTATGTTGGTACATTACCTCAGAGGGACTATCGTCATTACTAGGCGTTACTATGATGTCTGGTAAAACACTGCTAGCACTGCTGCTAGGATTCGAACTTTGACTATTGGTAGTGATTATTGGATAGGGATATGGAGGATATGGATAACTTGGATGATAGGCATAGGACCTAGGATCAAAAGCATTTTGCGAATCGTATTCAATAGATGAAGCAGATGAAGATGTTTGTGTTGGTGGAGCATGTGCCATGTGTGGTGGTGGAGGATAATAGGGATAAAAGTAGGGATATGGTGGATAGTGTGGATGAGCTGTATTGTCGCCGGCATGTTTTGGTGGCATTGGGTGTGGCAACGGATATGGATAATGCCAGTTTGGGGTTGTTTCACCGTTCGCTTGTGGTGGTGGTGGCGGAATTGGAAACGGATAGTTCCAATTAGGTGGTAACTGTTCACCAATATTAGGCATATGACCCGGTGGTGGCATTGGTGGGCACCAGGGATATGCATATGGCGGCGGATAAGCATGAAAGGGATGCGGTGAATGAGCTGAAGATGAATGTTCCGAATTTAATGAACTGGTCGATGAGGACGTAGGCGGTGGTGTGGGATTAGGTGTTGATGTGGTCCAAGCACAATTTTTGCAATTCGAATTTATATTGGATGTAGTTGTTTGATTTTGATTTGAATTATTATCTGTTGGTTTATGTTTATCGTTCAATTCAACTACAATACTATCCGAGTCTTCCATCTCGGCTAAAAAAAATCAAAAATGATTTTGTGTTTGAGAGAGAGAGAAAGAGAGAGAACGAGAAAGAGAAAAAACAAGTGATAAAGAGAGAGAGCTTGATAATGGAACATGAAAACATGACACAGTATTGGATATAATTTTGACATATACAACAAATACAGATTATAACGGATAATGATAGATAATGATGCTTGGTGACGTTTACAGATGTGGAGACTTTGGATTGATAATGTGTGTGAGAGAAATGAGCATGGGTTGAGAGAGACTATAAAACAAAGCTGAAAATATATTGAATAATTTTTTGAAAATTTTTCAAGCATTTGCCAAGTTTTTGATAAAAAAACAAATAAGCTCTTTCTCAAAAAATTATCCAAATGCATGAATTATGGCCAGATAACGGTAAGCTTTCGAAATAGTCCACCTTATAAAATAATATTAAGTCTATCAAATATTATCAAAGTAGAAAATTAAACGAAAAAAATAATATAAAAAAAAATGCAAATAAAAAAAAAACCAAAAGAATATATAAAAAAAGACGTATATAATAAACAAGCTTTCTGGTCATACTAAATATTTATCAAAATACTGTTAAAAGCTCTTGCAATTAATTTAAATACGAAATTCATTTAAACGAAAATACTAAAATGCTTTAAAAAATGCAATTGTATTTGTCTATGTTTGTGTGTGTATATGTGTTTGGGTGCTTCGGTGAAATGAACATTAATTTATATATATACACATATAGTTTACAGTTATACTTGTATGGCTTCAGTCATGAAAAAAGTTTTTTGTTTTTTTTTTTCAAGTAGGTGTACCAGAAAATTATACAGTAAATATTTTTAAAATATGGCCTAAAAAATTAAAAACCTAAGACGGCTTGACTTACCAGCATTTTCAGGTGTTGTCATTGCTTGTAGTATTTTAAAAGATCGACTTGGTATGGCGCTTCCGGTGTATTTTTTCGGTTCGGGAACATGTTGTTCACTGGGATGGACATATTGCTGAGGTTTATCTGAGCAGAGTTTTAAAGAAAAATAATTATAACTTTTACTAAAGTAAAAAAAGCATAAAAGCTTTTTAAGTTTTTAACTTTAATGGTACCTTCATTATTATATATGGGCTGTTGAACATATTTATTTGGTTGTGTTTGCTTCATCGCTGCTGAATTACCTGAAAATTAACGAAAAAAATAGAAGTTTATAAAATGTTTTCTTAACTCTGAACTGTGCTTTGCAAAAGCTTTTTTTAAATTTTTTTTTAAACTTATAGTTATTAGGCAGTTTGACAGCCAATTAAGAGCTTTGGTTTTAAACAGCCCAAAAAAATAAACGCATAATATGCCAAACGCACCGGCAAATTCGAAAAAAGCTTTTTACAAGTAGATTTGTTTTTTAATATCATGGTTTTTGCCGCCAGCGCTGCAGAAGCAGGCCAACCAATGGTTTCAACCGTATTTCTTTTACATGCTGAAATTTTTGGTTAAGCTTTTTGGAGCTTTTGTAAAGCTTTTAAGGCTTTTCCGCATAAAGTACAAAGTAATTTTTGAGTTTTGGTTTGCTGTAAAATTTTTAAGTGTCCTTTTTTGTGAAAGCAGAAATTTGTACTTAAGTTTTTTGCAGCTTTTGAAAAGTTTTTATGAATTTTTCACATAAATTATAAAATAGTTCTGTAGTTTTGGTTTTCTATTAAATTTTGAATGTTTTTGGTTGTGAAATAAGAAGAAGTTATATGTAAATGACAGCTTTTTCGTTAATCATATAAAAGTGCAATACGTGTGTGTTTTGTATAAATATGTGCAAGTAATGAGTGTTTTAGTAATTTTTATGAGCTTAATAAAAGCTTTTTTGTGAGCTTTTTTAAAAAAAGTTCAATAAGGCAAAAGAAACTTAAACATTAGTAAAAATTTGCAATGAATTAGGTTTGAATCAAAAACTAAGCTTAAGATTGTTTTAAAGCTTTTAAGTTTTTATGTATTTAACACAATTTTAAAGCTTTTACTTCATGTTGCTAGCTTAATTAATTGTTTTATGCTAAGGAAAAAAATTATTATAAACGGTTCCTGCTCCATATATTTAAGCTTTATAGTTGATATATAAAAGCTTATTTAGAAATAAGCCTTGTCTTAGTTTTTATTTTGATTTTATTACTGAAAAAGTGCTGCGAGTTTTCAAAAAAAAAAAATTATATTTTGAAGTTTTTATGTCAGAAAAAGGCTTTTAACTTTTATAGCTTTGCTTTAAAGGAATATAAAGTAAATGTTAAGCTTAATATTTTCGCTTTTAGTTTTTTGCAAAAATTAAGTTAAAACATTTTAATTTTTTGGAAAAGTGCTTCGAGCTTTTTTCAAAAAAAAAAAAAAAAAATTAAAAAACAACTTTTTGTGTCAAAAAGGATTTTTACTTTAAAAACTTAGCTTAGAAAGTAATATAAAATTAATGTTTACCTTAATATTTTTGCTTTTGTTTTTTTTTGCAAAAAATAAGTGAAAACTGTTTAGATTGTCGAAAAAGCTGTCATCAAAATATAAAAGCTTTTAGTGAACAATTATTTTTGAATCAGTTTTTATACTTATAAACAGCTTCTGAATCTGAAACAGCTTTTGCTTGACATATTGCAGAAAAACTTGAAATTTAATATACAAAAGCTTTTTTAGAAATAAGCTTGCCCAGCTTATAAAAGCTGGGACTATGTTTTGGTTTTATTGGTTAAAAGTGCTTCGATAATTTAAAAAAATTATGTTTTTATGTCAGAAAAAGGCTTTTAACTTCGAAAGCTTTGCTAAGTAAAGCATGTCAATTAAATTTTATTTATTTTTTCAAAATTTAAGATAAAACTTGATAATTTTTTTAAAATATATTTGACCAAAATCTGCAAGCTGTAAGTGAAAACTTATTTTTGAAAGAGCTTGTATACTTTTAACTGCTTCTGACTTTGAAAGCTATGATTGAAATAGGGAAGAAAAGCTTTGATTTATATTAAAAGCTTTTGTTCATAGAAAAGCATTGCTTGATCTATAACTTTAAAGTTATTAAAAAAAGCTTTACTTTTATTTAGTTTTTAGCTTAATTTCAAGAAAAACCTTGATCTGAATAAAAAGCTTTTAATTTTTGGTAAGTAAAAACTGGTTTTCGGAGAAAAGTCATTCGAAAGCTAGCTTTAGAATAATGAGCTTTTTATCTCAAACAACTTTGCTTTTATTATTTTGCTTGAGCTAATTGTTGAAAAAGCTTTAATCAAAATATCAAAAGTTTTAATGAAAAATAATTGGAGATTGAGTTTTTATATTATAAAATTGCTTTTGGCTTTGAAAGCCATAAAATTGGAAAAAAGTTTACTTTTATTTAGTTTTTTACTCAATTTCGAGAAAAATATTGAAAAAAAATAAAAACCTTTTAATTTTTGAAGTGTAACCATTGATTTTCTGAGAAAACTCATTCGAAAGCTTTGCTGCAAAAAGAAAAGCTTTCACATCAAAATAGAGAAAGTTTAGTGCTTTCATATATTGATATGAAAGCTTTAAGTGAATAATCATTTTTGAAAGAGCGTTTGTACTAATCTAAAATGCTTTGGAACCTGAAAGCTCTGCTGGACATATCGAAGAATAGCTTTGATTTATGCTAAAAACTTTTTTGTGTAAGGGCATCGCTTTAAGTAAGTTTAAAAAAAGTTTGTTTGAGCTTTTAAGCGATAAGTTTAAAATTAGGAAAAAGCTTTACTTTCTAGTTCTATTTTTGAGAAAAACCTCGATCAAAATAAAAGGCTTTCAGTTTTTGAAATGTAACAAATGATTTTCTGAAAAACTCATTCGAAAGCCTTGCTCTAAAAGAAGAGCTTTTATGTCTTACGACTTTGCTTTTATTATTTTGCTTCAGCAAAATTAAGACACAATTTTTTAATTATTAATGAAAAAGCTATGATCAAAATATGAAACCTTTAAGTTTAAAAAACATCGAGTTTGAAAAAAAGCTTTTAACTTTTGAAGTTTAAAAACGGATTTTTTAGGAAAACTCATTTGTAAGCTTTCTAAAAAAAAAGATATTTAATATCTTACGACTGTGCTCTTATTAAAACTTTTACCATTAATTCTTGTTTAGTATTGTTAAAAAAGATTTGATCAAAAAATGAAAGCTTTTTGCGAATAATTATTTTTGAAAGAGCTTTTGTACTAATAACGAGCTTCGGAACCTGAAAACTCTCCTTGAAATATTGCAGAAAAGCTTTGATTTATGTTAAAAGCTTTTGGTTTTGAAAAAGCATTGCTTGATCTTGTGTGCTGTGCGTAAGTCAACAAATTGAAATTCTATAAAAAGTTTGCTTGAGCTTTAAGCGATTACTTGAATATTAGTAAAAAAGCTTTTCTTTCATTGAGTTACTAACTCAATTTTGAGATAAATATTGATAAAAATTAAAAGTTTTTAATTTAAAAAATGCAAAAACTGCTTTTCTGAGAAAACTTCATTTGAAAGGAATAACTTTTCTAAATAAAAAAGTCTTTCTTTAGACATATTTTGATGTTAATAAGAAAGCTTTTTAAGTTTTAATAATTTTAAAAGATAAATATAAATAAATAAGCTAAATAATTGAAAATAAAATTGCCATAAAATTTAAAGCTTTTTATAGAAATACCTAAAGATAAATCACTAAACTCTATATACGAATTTTTTCTTGTTGAAATAACCCCTTAAAGCTTATTTTGCTGATAAAGCTTTTTGAGCAAATCAAATGCTTTCATAACATACAACATTTTTCAGTTGATAGTTCCCCAAAAATATTCTAAACTCTATATAAGAATTTATTTCTTGCTCTAAAGCCGCTTGAAGCTTTTTTTTGCCGATAAAGCTTTTTGAGCAAACCAATTGCTTTTTAAAACATTTTTCATTTGAAAATTTACCAACATTTTCATTTAGCTTTTTACTTTTTTAACTCTCTCTCTCTCTATCTCCCTTCCAATCAACTTGCCTCTTTGTATATCTCTCAATCTTTCTCGCCATACCTTTTTTTGCCCACACTCTTACCTTGATTTAGAGCTGGTAGTTGTTCCTGTGCGATTTGCAAGCGCCTCATTTGCTCAATCGTCGGACTGTTTCGCGCTTGTTGAGCACTCATTTGGCGCGCAAACTGCGGCCGCTGCAACAGTGGTTCGGCATTGTTAAGGCTTTCAATGGGCGCACTTGTCGCTTCTGCAGCGACCTTGTTATCATCACCATCAATGGTATCTGTGATTTTTTGCAAAATTCTAAATGATTTCGATTGCACAGGCGTTGTACGTTGATCGCTAGAAAATTGTTTGTAAGTAGAATTAGTGCAAAGAAGATTAGTAAATTTTGAGTATGAGGCTTAATGTGCACATATGACATACATGACTGATGAATGTTTGCTTATGAATTTGAACGTTAAAGTAATGCAAAACAATGAAATGACGCATGATAACAATTAGAATAGCAATTAAAAATGCACACAACGTATGTTTGACTACCAATGTAAAAGCTTTTATATTCAAAATAATAAGAAAAAAGCTTTTGATGTATGGTTTTACCAATCAATTAGAGCTTGAAAGAGACTTAAAGATAAAGAAGTTGATTTAAGCCAAGAGAAAATAATTAAAATAATTGCACCATATTTAAGTGCAATCCTAAAGCTTAAAGCTACTAGCCTGAAATTATATAAAACTTGCAAAAAAGTTGAAGTTTCAAAATAATATTTGGACACAACTGCTAAAACGGAGTGTCAAAAACACTTTAAAGCTCTTTTAATAGCTTTAAACGTTTTTATAAGAACTGGCAAGTATTGGTTATTTTTTGTTCACACAAATAACTGTCACATAACGTCACTTTTCTACAACAGCTTGTGATACACACAGTTTCTTGCACTCTACCTGAGCCGATTTTTCCTAAAGCGTATCTCAGCTTCCAGTGGGCAATCGTGTATATAAAGCTTATAATTATCACTACGTTTGGAGAGCAGAAAAAAATATTCCAACATAAATTTAGAACATAAAAAAGAGTTGCTTAAAAGTTCAAAAAAAGCTTAGGTAAATAAAACAAAGATATTTTTTAGCCTTAACGTAAATATTCAAGCTTACATATTTTGAAAGCATAAAAGCAAAAGCTTAAAGCATTTAAAAGCTTCAAGCTTTTTAAGCTTTTTTGCGCTCTCACTTAAAACAATCAAAACAACAAATTTTGACATACTTACTTTTGTATAACGATTGGTGACTGCGAGATGGGCCCGCGTGTGCCATCGCCTTCCAGCGCTATGGGTATAATGCGTGTCTTAACACCTCCCACATTAGTGGTGTTTCCTTGTTGTTGTTGTTGTACAACGCGTGACGCATTCATTTGTTGTTGTGGTGCAGCTGGATAATTATTATAGCCCTGATCCACGAATTGATTTGGTGAGCGCAGAACGTAACTGGTGGGCGCTGTCAAAAAAAGAACAAAGTGCAAGGGAAGAAGGTTTTTTGTGTGAGATGACATGAAAGAGTTCGTACGCGCGAGAGAGAGAGAGAGAGAGGGTGTGTGGGAACGGTGGTGTGATTTGTGCACAGAGAACTTATTAATATATTTTATCCCCATAAAAACTTTTTAATTCATCTTTTCATAAAAAATCTATTAAAAAAGCTCAACTAAGTTAAGATTAAGTGGATGCGGTAGAGCTTTCATTGAGGTTTTTGCTTTTCAAATCAAATAGATTTATATTATTAAGAAATTCGACTAAAAAACTTTATTTAAATTAAAATTTTTTGCTCTTATTTATTTATTTTATGTCATTCATATTCATAACCATATTATTGAGCATAACCAATATTCTCTTGATCTTATAAAATTTTTATTTATTTACTTTTTTATTTAAACTGGATAAGCAGAGCTTTTAAGCATTTGTGTAAAAAACGTTTGTGTTTTATAGTGATGATTAAGCACAGATTCAAATTCAAGCCATTTTCAACAAAAGCTTATAATAAGCTTATAATAAGACCGCTACTTCGAAAATAAGTTTATGCATATCTTTAAGAGCTTTTAGCATTAAAAAAATTTGTAATAATTGTTTGAGAGACAAGTCTTAATAAGAAACTCATTATATTTCAATAAAACGTTAAATAATTTATCTTTAAATAATCTTTAAGATATACTTATTTAAAGAGAATAATAAAGCTTTAAATAAAACCAAGCTCAATGAGTAAGAAAACAATTCAAAAGAAAATATAGCTACGTTTTTCTCTTAAGTAAGCTTAGCAACCTCGATGTTAATAAAAGCTTTTTAGGTTACTTGCTTTAGAAAGTGTTGAATTTTAGGATAAAGTAAAGCTTTTGCACAAAAGTTGAACTTATTTCTTAACAAGCAAATCAATAAAATGTTTATTAATTAAAAAAATCAAACGAAAGCTTAAATAAAATTTTAAAATTATATAAATAAATAAAATTTGAACAAAATTTTTATGATATACATTTTAAGTAATGCCTGAAATTTATTTCAATACTTGCAAGCTCAAGCTCTTTAGCTTTTCAATTATTGCTTATATCTGATATATTTACTGGCCTGAAATAGAGCTTTATGTAATTAAGCTAAGAACACATAATTTGGTAAAAGCTTTGCAGAATTTTCGCATATATTTTAATGTGAATTAACCTGAAGTTTATTAAAGCTTTGAGCTTTTGAAGGAATTTTAATTAGAAAATATTTTTAATAGTGAAAAGCTTTATAGTTTCTTTAATTTATTTATGTTTTACTATTGAACTGAAAGATATGAGCTTTATTTGGAATGGATTTTTGTTTCCGAAATTTTGGGCTATATTTCTAAAGAACAAAAAAGAGTTTTTAAACTTTTCGTTTATTGTATGTTTGTAAAGCTTTTACTTTGTTTCAATTTCATCTATAAATAGCTTTGCTTACAAAATTAGACATTGTGTAATTAAAAAGTCATCCCGAGCTCTACAAGACTTTAACTAGAAGTTTGCCTTAATCTAAGCTTTTTCCCAAAATCGATGATTTCGAAAATATATTTTTGTTAAGAAAGGTATGTATAAGCTTTCACTTTTGAAGGCTATTTTTAAATTTACTCTTCACTTTTTCTTAATTAGCTTTCAAAATGTTTAATACTTTTAATAATAATTTTCTGTAAAAGCTTTCGTATGAAAGTTTTTGCAAAAAAAGTTCGAACTTTTGTGATTTAAAGCTTGTCACTAATTTTACAAGGCTTAAACGAGAAGAATAAATTTGCTTGGTATAATTTCCATTATAACGTTTAGTTAGTTTTGGTGTTTTTGACCAGTGCTTTAATTAAAAATTTTTATATAAAAGTTTTGTCTATATGTGAGCTTTAACACATAATCTATGATTTTGAAAATTTATTTTTTGTAAAGGATATATATGTGTAAGTTTCCAATTTGAAAGGCTATTTTTACATTACCTTTCAGTTTTTTCTGAAAACAGCTTTCAAAATGTTAAAGCTTTTACATACAGTTTGATCTATTTGAAAACTTTATCACTTGTTTGATGTAATTTTAAAAGTACTTTTTTGTTCAAATTTTTTTTATCAAAAGCTTTTATCAAAGCTACCGGTTTGATGGCTTTTACTTCAAATTGAATAATATTGGCATGTGTGTATGTATAATATTGTGTTAAGAGCTTTTAATAATTTTTGTTTACTTACATAGAAGAGCTTTATTTACTGAAATTTATGCCTTTTTAAGCCTTAAATATTGATGCTTATAAAAGAGATTTGAACATTTATGTAAAGTTTTTTAGAAAACTTTTCAAATTGTATAAGCTTTTCCCAAAAGCTTTTTCAAAACATAAATAAAGTTTTTAAAATGCAATAAATAAATAGTAATTTTTTACAGCAAAAAATATAATTTAAAGTTTTTTAAAAATTTTTAATAAAAGATTCAGCAAAACTTTACTACTGCTACTACTACTTTACTACTTTATTACTACTACTACTACCTTACTACTTTATCTACTTAGCTTCAGTTTTATTTGAGCTTTCAGATATGTCAAGCATTTTATTACTGAATGAACGTAATTTTTTTTTCAATCAAAAGCTTGAGAGAAACTTTCAGAGCTTTGAATAAAAGCTTTTATTAATTAAGCATTTATACTGCTTTTCTAAATAATAAAAAATGTTATTGTTTTAAGCTGTTTAATTTTTTTCTGAATTTTTTCGATTTGCAACGTTTTCACTTAAAAACCGAAAGCTTTTTTTATGGCTTTAGGCTTAGACTTAGCTTAAATTAAAGTTTTATTTAAGTTTTAAAATATTTTAAGCATTTTATATCTGATTTAAGGCAATTTCCTTACAATCAAGAGTTTGAGAGAAACTTTGAAAGCTTTGACTAAAAGCTTTAAATATTTTCGCAGATGTAATGCTTTTTGTGTGTTATATCAAAGTGTTGTTGTTTTAAGCTTTTTAAATTTTTTAATAATTTGTATGATTGCAAAGCTTTTATTTCAAAAAAAATTTTCGTTTTATATAATTAAGTATTTGACCTCCAAAAAGCTAAACATAAGCTTTCTAAGCACAATCAAAACTCATAAAAGCTATTTTTTGCAGCAAGCCTAAGTTTTATATAAATATTTTATAACTTTAATTGAGCTTTTTAAAGCTTTTTGTCGTTGTTTCAAAATGTTTTTTTCTTGCCACTTACCGGCATTACCGCCCTGTGTGCCAAAACTAGGCTGCGATGGTGTATGCGTGGGCGTAGGTGTCTGCTCCAGTTGTATTGGTATGATGCGTTCCTAGGAGAAAAAGCTTTATTGAATAAAGTGCTCTGTTATGATAAGAAAAGTTTTTTTGCTACTCACCTTGGGACCGTTTGGATTGCTAGAGCCAACGTTGATTTGTAAACGCAGGCCAGTGGGTGCTGAGACCTGAGAGCCGAAATTCTGACCACTTGTTGTGGGTGCAGTTGCATAGCCATTGCCCTGTGCTGGCTGATAGCGTTGTTGCTGTTGTTGTTGCTGTTGCTGTTGCATGGGCTCTGGCGACTTCATGCGTTGCAATGTGGACGGCATCACGTTGCCATTCTCTTCTGGACGTGCCCATGCCGGTTGCTCTTTTGGAGCAGCTTGACTGCTCATCCAGCGAGCTGTTGGTGGTTGACGCTGTTGTTGCTGCTGTTGCGGCATTTGACGCATTGGTGAATCTCGCTGCGCTGCAGCTGCTTGTTGTTGCATCTGTTGACGCACTATATTCTGAGCCTGTAGATCAATGGTCGGTGCCAGCGGTGCAATGTAGAGGGAGCCGACATTGGTCTGAAATAAAAATTTGCTTTTTTAGCCTTTTGGACAAATCAAAACAAGAAGCTTTTAAGCTTTAATGATTTAATTTTATAATATATACTATATATATATTATACTATATACTATATACTATATTATTTTTCTGTTTTATAAATCAAATTAAAAAGCTTTATAATTCAGAGGAATCCGACATAAGTTTGAATTGTATTTAAAAATGCTAATGTCAAAAGCTTTCAAACTTTAGTTATATCATTTTTTTTATATAACCGAAAAACTTTAAAATTAAAAAGCTTTATTAATATACGTAAACATATTGTTAAGCTTTTTATTAAAAATGAAAAGCTTTAACGCTTTTGTAATTAAATTTAAATGATTTTTCTTTTGCATAAATCGAATTAAAAAGTATATTGAATTAGAGAGAAGCCGACATAAGTTTGAACTAAAACTATGTATTTAAAAAAAAATTTTAAGAAAAAGCTTATTATGAAGCTTTGTTAATTTCAATAAAGCTATTTTTTAGCCTTAGGTAAAAAAAAAAAACAAAACAAAAAGCTTTTCAGCTTGAGTAATTTTATATTATTAATTTTTTTCACATTTCACAAAAGCTTGATTAATTAGAGGAAACTAACAAATGTTGATATTAATTAAAATATTAAAAATAAAATCAAAGAAAATTAGTTCAAATTTAATTAAAATCATTAAATTAAATTATTATATATTATTAATAAAAATAATTAAAAAAATGTATTGTAAACAGTTTTAAAAAAGCTTCAATACTTTAGTTATGTAATTTTTTTTATCTTTTCAAACTTTCAAGTTAAAAAGCTTTATTAAGTTACATTTTGATTGCCAAATGGTCAAAATTTAAAATAAGCTTTTTTTAAAGCTGTATTGAATTAATTAAATTTTTCAAAGTTCAACACAAAAAGCTTTATTAATTTTACAAAGAAATTTGTTTATTTTTCAGTAAAGTTTTTTTTTTAATATAATTATACAAAGTTCAATACAGAAAGTTATAAATTTGAATTAAAAATTTGTATTGTAAGAAATTCAAATAAAAAGCTTTCAGACTTTAGTTATATATTTTTTTATATATCTTTAAAACTTTCAAATTAAGAAGCTTTATTAATTTCATTCATCAAATATAGTTTTTTTTTTTTTTTGTATCAACTAAGTGTTTTATATTGAAAATAAGCTTTTAAAGCTTTATTGTATTAATTTAATTTTTTAAAGTTTAAAACAGAAAATTTTATTAATTTCTAAAACAGAAAGTTTTATAATTTAATGGAAAATTTTAGGAAAAGTTTCAAATTTCTATGGTGAGTTAAAACATGGAGGCTGGCCTGTTCACAATGATCAATAAACTTACCGGTTTAGGTCCCTGATACGGAGCTGCCGTTGTCTCTGGTGCTGGGCTAAAAACTTCACGCGACCGAACATTATTGTAAATGGGCTGTGGATGATGTTGTTGTTGTTGTGGATGCTGTTGTTGTTGTTGTTGTTGTTGTTGTTGTTGATGTTGTTGTTGATGTGCCTGTGGTGGTTGTGGGCTACGCTGAGTGCGCCAAGGTACAGCTGAAGATGGAGCTGTTTGTTGTTGTGCTGCATGTGTTGGTGAATGTGTTGCATGAGCTGTTGATGGCGTTTGTTGTTGCTGTTGTTGTTGTTGTTGATGTGCATGTTGTTGAGCCAATGGTGAAATTGGCTGCATTGGTCTTGACTGCTGTTGAGCAAATCTAAAGGGACTCTCTGTAGCGCGCTGTTGTTGTTGCTGTACTGGTGACGAATCGGTTTGGTTTTGCGTGTAAACATTGACTGTTGGCGACTGTGGTGCAGCAACGCTACGAAATTCTGGACGTGGTGATTGTTGCTGCGGTGTTGGTGGTGAATATGTCTGTTGGGCTTGTGGTGAGTACTGCTGATAGTTGTTGCTAATGTTATTGTTGTTGTTGTTATAATTGTTCGTTGCAGGTTGTTGTTGAGGAGTTGTCATCGTTGGCGTAAAGGATTTTTTATAATCTGTAGAATGCGCAGAAACATGTTTATAAAACAAAAATTTAATTAACTTGCTTTGATTGAAGAAACTATAAAGCATTAAAAAAATGTATGTTCTTGTAAATAATTGTATAGTTTTAGGATGGTTAGTGGTTCTGAGAGAAGTTAGTTTGCTGCCACCATTAATGCACTCCCATAGAGGTTCTTGTCTCTGCTTAAGAGAGAGAGAATACAATGAAAGCTTTGATAAGTATAACACTGTGTGACAAAATAATAGTTTTAATATATGCAAAGTGTACGGATTTAATTTTGTAATAAAACAAATGTGTGTCTTATATAACTTTAAATAAGTGCCGTAATTTTTTTTATATGAAATGTTTGATTTTTATGAATTTTTTGTTTGTATTAATAAATGAAAAAGCTGACATATTACTTAATAATAAAAATAAAAGCACTGTTTGTTGTTCTCAAACCGTTGCCAGTTAAGTGTTCGTTGCTTACTTAGCTAATACCACAACCATGAGTTTGTTATCATTTACTTGATTTGCACTTTACGATTTTACAAAACATAAAAGCCAGTTAAAAATTTGGAACAAAATTTGTCTCACCATCGTTGTTGTTGCTATATTCGTGGCTACCATTAGAGTTATTCTGCAAATTGCTATCGTTTTCACCAACCATGGGACTCTTTGAACGCTCCTTGCGATATTCCTCCACCCAGAAGTTATTCTTCTCGACCGGAGGTGCTACCTTTTTCAGTGCGGCCATTGGATTCGCTGGAATCTTTATTTCCGGCCTGAATCCCATCGGTGGTGGTTCGAATCTTTGTGGAGTTGGCGATTTGCGTGCGGCATTGGGAGAACTAGGCGCTATCAAAGTGCTGCCATTTTTGTTGTTGGTGGGTGGTGCTAGTGTGGTGGTGGTGTTGTTGGGTGGTGGTGGAGGAGGAGGTGCGCCAGCGCTACCATTGAAATTTTGATGTTGCTTACCCGCAGTTGTTGGTGGTGGTGGCGCTGCTGGTGGACCCGTGGGAAATACCTGAAAAGGCATACCCATGGCAGCAGCGCCCATGCTGGCAGCAGCTGGTGAACAGCCAGCCGGTGATAGCGGTTGTGTTGGTCGGTTCATTTGCGATGCCCCTGTAGCGCCTTCGGCCTGTGCGTTGCGCGCCAAACGTTTGGCCATGCGTTCCGATTTGATTTGTGAGAGATCAATGCCGCCTGGTGTGTAGGTAAAGGGTTTTTTATCTTTTGTCATCATGGCGTTTTGCACGCAGGCTGGCGCCTCATATGTCTGTTGTTGTGTGGGTAGACGTTGTGTTGGAATGCCACCGGACATGGACGGTGCAGGTGGTGCGCCATAGCTGAAAAGTTAAAAAGAGAAAAAAATAGTTAATTTTAGTGGTCAACAAAATTTGTTGAATCGAAAATTGTTCACAAGAAATCTGAGTATCAAAATAAACTCTAAAAAGGACGTTAAGGAACACAAAACGCCAGCAATTTTTAATGGAGTCTTATAATGAAAAAATGGGTACATCTGCATAAATATATCTATACTATTACATCAAATTGAAGTGCAAATCTATTGACTGAAGTTAACTTAAAGAACAACAGAGCCGATTTCTATGAAATAAATTTTAATTTATCATATTTGTGTTACTGTAAGACATAGTACTACTTTATTTAAGAAAATTTCAACCTTCTAAAAGAGAAATAACATTTTTGAGAAAAATTCCGCTCTTTGATCCACATAAAATTTAGTTGGGAGATAGCTTTTTAGTTGGTCGAGTTTAAGTTTTTCTTAAAGTTTTATGCATTCATCAACTGTCAGATTTTATAAAAAAATATGTTTTGAATTCAAAAGTTCGACTTTCCATGTCAATTTCTTGATCAAATTATAACGGTTTTCCAATTGTACAAATAATTTCTAAAAGTGTGTTCCATTTTCTTTCAAATATGTTAAAAATCATTATAAAGCTCTACCAAAAGAATTTTTAATGAATTTTCTTAATATTGTCGTAAGTTATTGAATCCGTATTTGAACCAAATGCCAAGAGAGAGAAAAACCGCCTCGAATTGTTTGTTTTGATTTGGGAAGCCAATTTTTCTGCCATCTTTGAATAGACTTTATTAATTTTTTTTTTATATTTAAGTCCCATTAGTGAAATCTTTTTATTTATATTAAAATGATATCTCTTAAAAAGAGACCACACAATTTTATATTTTCTCAAAATATGAGGTAAAAATGATTTTTGTTGACACTAAATTAATAAACCGATCGTTCAAGGATCAGGGCTTATGATTTTTTTGATTTTAAATTATTAAAATTCGAAAATAATTTCTTTGAAATAAATAACTTTATATCTCCAATCTAATAAAAGTTATTGCCTAGAACTACATGCTTTAAATTTTAGACATGGATAGCTCATAAACGAACTAGCTTAATTGAACGATACCCACTCATAAAGCATGTAGACTAGTTTGTTGATTCTCGTTCATTTAGTTCCATTGATTTTGCAGCACAATTTATCCAACAATGGTTTGAGTCCGTGCAAATACTTTTTGAGTCTTTGCTATTTACGGTTAAAAATGTTGGACTAGTTTTTAATCGAAACTTTGGTTTAAAGTTATTTGTAATCCTAAAAGTACTATTTTTTATTCCATATTTTAGTTTGATTTTTTTAATCCGAAAAAGTTAAAGTTTTTGGACTAAAAATTTGCATTAAGGTAGTATTTTCAGAAAAAGTATTTATGTTATTTAATAGCTGAATAACAATGCAGCAGTGGCAGTGGCAGCAGCTGTGTCAGTGGCAGTGGAAGTGATCAGCTGTTTCGTATTTTACTGCCTGCAAATTACAATCTAGCAGTGGCAGCGTCAGCATCAAAAGCAGTGAATGAGGAATTTTTCTTAGTAGTTGAATTATTTTCATGTTGGCAGTGAATTTAGAAATAGGGCTAGTCTCGGCAGTTCTGCTTATTGCCATTGCTTCTATGTAAGTACTAAAAACTACTACTACTACGAAATTTAAGCTAAATATAATTCTAAATGTTGTTAAAGCATCCGAAATTTATTTTTAATTAAATGAAACAAATTGTTTATTAAAATCTTAACCAAAATATTATAATATACATTATTACAGTAAACAGTGTTTAAACCTTTGTGGATTAAATAGTAATCCTTTTCGGATTACAATATTTAAACTTTTTTGGACTAAAATCTTATCCTTTTTTTATTATAATATTTTAAACTTTCTGTGGATTAACAATTATTCCTTTTCGGATTAAGAAATTTTAAACTTTTTGCGGATTAAAAATAAATCCTTTTTGGATTGAAAAATTTAAAACTTTTCAATGGATTAAAAAATAATCTTTTTTTGGTCGTGTTCTATATGTAATCCAAAAAAGTGTAAAATTTATTCCAAAATTTTTAACCGTGTAGTAAAATGTTCGTTTACCTGAAAATAACCTAATTGATGAAAATATAAAAATGTAAAAGACAGATGATGTATAAGTGCCATCGGCGTTTATTAAAAATATAATCTATTTATTTTATTCGATCGATACACATATTTAAATTATTTTGGCCGAATTTTTCAGTTTATTGTTGATGATCATTGATTGATTGTAATCAAACCTCATGAAATGAGATTGAAGATTATTCAGCACAATCAAAGCAGTTGATAATAGTTGCATTATTGAATTTTTAGTTCAAAAAGTTGCTTGGGTAGTTTTAAAAACTACGAAATATAGTGCTGAATTAGCATTAAAGTTGTAAGCAGCTGTTTTTAAGATCAAAAATATCAGTATAAACAAATTAATAATTTTTTAAGCTAGAACCAATATTCTCTTTGGTGCTCTTGGAAAGGTTTTGAAAACTGTGGAACAAAGTGCTGAATAAAATTATTTGTTGTAAGCGGCTGTTTTTAACTAAGTAAAATATCAATATAAGAAATTAAATTTATTTTTTGAGTTAAAATTAAGTTCTTTGTGGAGCTGAGCCTCAGAACAATACTGCTGAACTCAAGCAAAATGCTGAATTAAGTCTTCAGTATTCAGTAACATCAAAAAATTGATAAATGTCACGCTTTTTAATTTGAAATTAAAAATGTTGCTCTTGGTTTTCAAACCCTTGCTGAATTAGCTTTGAAGCTGTAAGTGGTTGTTTTGTAGCAAGCAAAATATCAATATAAGATATTTAATTTATTTTTTTAGATAAAATTAAGTCCTTTGCGTCGTTGAGTTTCAGAACAACACTGCTGAATTCGATAAAAATGCTGAATTAAGTTTTTAGTACTCAACAACATCAAAAAAATTGATAAGTGTCACGCTTTTTATTTCAAAGTTAAATATGTTGCTCTCGGAAAGGGTTTTCAAACCATGAAACAATGTGCTGAATTAGCTTTAAACCTGAAAGCGGTTGTTTTAAAGCAAGCAAAATATCAATATAAGATAAAATTAAGTCCTTTGCGTCGTTGAGTTTCAGAACAACACTGCTGAATTCGATAAAAATGCTGAATTAAGTTTTTAATACTCAACAACATCAAAAAAATTGATAAATGTCACGCTTTTTATTTTAAAGTTAAATATGTTGCTCTCGGAAAGGGTTTTCAAACCATGAAACAATGTGCTGAATTAGCTTTTAACCTGAAAGCGGTTGTTTTAAAGCAAGCAAAATATCAATATTAGACATTTAATTTATTTTTTTAGATAAAATTAAGTCCTTTGTGTCGTTGAGTTTCAGAACAACACTGCTGAATTAAGTTTTTAGTACTCGGCAACATTAAAAAAGTTGATAAATGTCACGCTTTTTAATTTGAAATTAAAAATCTCGCTCTTGAAAAGGTTTTCAAACTATGAAACAAAGTGCTGAATAAGATTTTAAGTTGTAAGCGGCTGTTTTTAAGTAAGCAAAATGCCAATATAAAAAATTTAATTTATTTTTAAAGTTAAAATTAAGTTCTGTGTGTAGTTGAGCCTCAGAACAACAATGCTGATCTCAAGCAAAATGCTGAATTAAGATTCAGTATCTAGCCACTTCAAAAAAGTTGATAAATGTCACGCTTTTTAATTTGAAATTAAAAATGTTGCCCTTGACAAGGTTTTCAAACTATGAAGAAATGTGCTGAATTAGCTTTTAAGTTGTAGGCGGCTGTGTTTAATTTATCAAAATATCAATATTAGAAATTAAATTGATTTTTAAAGTCACAAGTAAGTCCTTTGTGTAGTTGAGCTTCAGAATAACACTTCTGAATTCGAGAAAAATGCTTAATTAAGTTTTCAGTATTCAGCAGCATCAAAGAAGATGATCAATGCAATGCTTTTTAATTTTAAATGAAAAATCTCGCTCTTGAAAAGACTTTCAAGTTATGAAACAAAGTGCTGAATAAGATTTAAAGTTGTAAGCGGCTGTTTTTAAGGAAGCAAAGTGCCAATTTAAGAAATTAAATTTATTTTTAAAGTTAAAATCAAGTTCTGTGTGTAGTTGAGCCTCAGAACAATACTGCTGTACTCAAGCAAAATGCAGAATTACGTTTTCAGCATGTTATGTTGGCTTTACAAGCAACTGAATATTATTCAGCAGCTAAAAACTAGTTGGTGATCGTTGTATTTAAATACTTTGAGCCTTAAATACTGTTAGTGGAAGTGCTGAATTGTATTTGAAGTGTATTTGATATCATTAAACAACTGAAAAGGCAGACTTTTTCTTTATATATAAACAAATTTTCTTTATTCTATGTTTATATTGGTATGAGTTGATTTAGAAGCCGCTGAATAACATTCAGCAATAGCTTAGTTGCATTTGATGATTGTTGCATTTAAATGTTCTAAGCTTTTGTAGTTGCTGGGTAGCTCTTAAAAACTATGATATATTACGCTGAATAACCTTATACATTTTTTTCGAAAAAATGTAAGAATTTTTTTAAAATCTTCAAAGGTAACAGTTTGGCCATAAGCTGAAATAGATATTTCAGTTTCTGAAGATCCTCATATATATAAGAAAATTGCGCTGAATAAGCTTAAAAATAAGTTTTTGTCAAAAATTCATAAATTCATCGACAATTTTTCATATATCTTCATAATTAATATAAATAATGCGCTAAACCATAAGCTGAATTTACTAAAAAAGTAGCTGAATAGCATTCAGCAATAGTTAAGTAGCTGATAATTGTTGTATTTAAATATTCGTAGATTTTGCAGTTGCTGGGAAACTCTATAGAACTATGAAATATTGCGATGAATAGGTTTTAACATTTTTTTTTTAAAAAATTTAAGAATTTTTTAATAAGCTGAATAGGCTTAATCATTATTTTTCGCCAAAAACTCAAAAATGATTCAATATCTTCATAATTAATATAAATAAGTAGCTAAACCGTGAGCTGAATTGACTTAAAGTAGCTGAATAGCATTCAGCAATTTGTTTTGTAACTATGAAATGTCACAATTTAATGTTCTAAGCCTGAAGAGTGTTTATTCCGCAAAAGCCAACGCAACATGTGAACGGGTACGAGTCAAAACTGGACACTTTTAAAAATTTCTCGCTATTAACCGCATGACATGCCATAAAACTGAAAACTAAGCATACTTAAAACCTATGCAAACAGGTAAAAAAGTAAAATAATACAAAAATTAGCACAAACGTTCTTGCCAGCATTGCCACAACGCTGGGTCTGACCCAATTCGACATAGCGGCAAACAGACGCATCATGAGTGCAAGTATTTTATTTTTATGATTTTCTTTTAGCGTTTATGGGAAACAACAGCAGTTTCCCAAACAACAACATGTGCCGACTGTGTGCGATTGTGTGAAACTGGAAACGCATGACTGCCGCCGACCGACCATGAAGATGTCGACTTCAATTACGAATGTCAACATTTACGACAGGTTAATATTTTTTCCGGAACATGGTCTTTACAACGTTTGAACGTGTTTGCTTTTGTTGTACAGGTGTTGCATTTAGAAGGTGCGTGAGAATTTTCCGCTTGTCTAGTCAAACATGTATTTTTGCAGACATGTGATGTGTGCATTACAAAAGCTTAGCTAGAAGAGCAATTAAAAATGTTTAAAGCTGAAATAAGTTAAGACGTTTTCAACGCATATAAAAGTGGAATAAAATTTTACGAAAATTAATTGAAATGAGTTATCTAGACAGAGATGTTAAAATGACCATTAAAGATGTGTGCCACTTTTTGACATTTGCCTTGAGTCAGCTGATTAAAATAGCAAAATTATTTGTGAAACTACTTTTTTATGGCAACTTAATTAATAATTTTGAAAAATTAAATTCGTGCCAAAACTCCAGTATTTTGCTTAAATGAGTCATTGCGTTGTTTATAGGTTTTATTCAGACAGTTTTCGCTTTTTTTTAAATATTTTATGTTTGTTTATATTTTAATAACATTTGTTTTCTTCTTAAATTTTATACAAACAATCCATTTGTATTAATTTTAAATTTATTATTTCGATTTTCACTTTCGGCAAAAATGTACACACATTTTCACCAAAATAAATATATTCTGTAAATGCGCAATTTTCTAATTTAAGCTCTCTTACTCATATTAGCATTTAAGCGTTGTACATTGGTAATGCATTCTGTATATTTCCAAAAATAGCTGCACAAGCATTGAAAGCAATGAAATACTTTTTGTTATATTTTTACAAAATGATTTTGAGAGCAATAGACAAGAGCAGCAATCAAATTTTATTTCACGCAATTAATGTTAATTTACAATTTTTAATATTTTATTGCTGGTTAATATGAATCACATGTTTTGTGTGAACATTTGGAAAAACAAAAATAAATTTCAAAATTTTTAAATGTCAAATTTTTGTGGCTATATAAAACAGCTTGAACATGAAATAAGCTTAAATAAAAGCAATTAATAAAAATCAACATTTATATATTACTGTGATATTTCAAGAAAAAATTGCCCACCACTGGTCTGTGTAGGCGAGCAAATAGTTTGACAATAATTAAAGCGTTCTAGACCTTTTGAACGCCACTGAAAGCTTTAGGTTATTAAAAAATGGGAGACATATGACGAAGTGAAAGTGTTAAAATTAAGCTTATGTCTTAATTAATGCACACTTAAATCTCAAGAGATGCATAAAATAATTTAAAAATTATTGTTAAACGCTTCTTAGGCTTAATTAGCACAATATGTCATATTCTGAAAGATTTTCCTGAGAATTTTTTAGGCTCAAAACATAAAATTACTCAAATCATTCTCTATTTATGTGTTCTCCTTAATTAAAAACTAATTCAGCAACATTTGTCATATGCATATGACAATCAGCAACTATTTGGTGTTGCTGAATAACTTAAAGCTAATTCAGCAACATGTGTCATGGCCTTAAAGAAACGCTCAACAGCATTTTAGGCTAAATATAAATAAATACAACGATTTTTAACTGCTATCATGTTGCTGAAAAATTGTTAGCTAATTCAGCAACATAATTTATGTCTTTAAAGATGAATACAATCTTTTTTTAGGCTCAAAATATATAAATACTAAGATAACTTACTCTTTTGATGTTGCTGAATAACATAAAGCTTATTCAGCTACATATTTTATAGCTTAAAAATGAAGCACAACAGGATTTAAGACTCAAAAACTATAAACAAAACAATTATTTTCGTTTGAAACATTACATTTAGGTAAAAAATATATGAATACGATATTCAGCAATTATTTAGATATTGCTGAATAGCTTAAATCAGATTCAGCAGCATATGTCGCCGTTTGAAAGATAACAGCAACAACACTTTATGCTCAAAATATATAATTACTACGATATCTTTAAGCAAAAAATATATGAATACGACATTCATTAATTATTTTGCTGTTGCTGAATATGTTAAAGCTAATTCAGCAACATATTTCTCAATTTAAAAGATATCTGCAACAAAATTTTAGGCTCAAAACATATAAATACACTGATTTCTAGCTGCGTTCATGTTGCTGAATAATTTTAAGCTAATTTAGCAACATAAGTAATGGCTTAAAAGAAGACTGAAACCACTTTTAAGGCTCAAAATATATAAATACAACCATTTTGATGCTGCTGAACAATGTAAAGCTAATTCAGCAACATATTTCATGGCTTTAAAAATGACTGAAACAACTTTTTTAGGCTCAAAATATATTAATATTACAAAATATAGCTTTTTTGATGTTGCTGAATAATTCTAAGCTAATTCAGCAACAGATATCATGGTTTTAAAGATGACTTCAACCATTTCTTAGGCTCAAAATATTTTTAAACTACGATATCTTACTATTTTGATGTTGCTGAATAATTTAAAGTCAATTCAGCAACATATTTCATGCCTTAAAGATGACTGCAACCACTTTTTAGACTCAAAATTTAAACAAACGACGATAAATAATTATTTTGATGTTGCTGAATAATTCAAAGCTAATTCAGCAACATATGTCATAGCTTGAAACATTACCGCAACAACATTTAGGCAAAAACAAGAGTATGAATACGTCATACAGCAATTATTTGGGTGCTGCTGAATAAGTTTAAGTTAGTTCATGTATTCATATACATATTAATTCAAATATATCATACTTTGAAAGATAACAGTAACAAACTTTTAGGCTTAAAATAAATAAAGTCGACGTTTTATGACTACTTTAGTGTTGCTGAATAAATTTAAGCTAATTCAGCTGGTTTGAAAGAAAATTGTAACAACTTTATGGGCTAAAAATACAAAAATACAACAACAATATCTTATAACTTTGCTGTTGCTGAATGCTATTGAACTGCTATCTAACGCAAATTATCATGCTGAAAGCTTTATTTAGACAATATTTATGATCTTTAAGAATTAAGTTTGTTAACAATAGTTGTATTAAAACAAATTATAAAGTTTTTGTTTTACATCAGCAAGCTTTTTTATAAAAAATCAGCCGTTTATAAAATAATAATCATTCAGCACTATATTATATAATTGTTAAAGTTTTCTCTTTGATTTGTTTAGTTCAAATAAGTCAGTCGACAACTTATTTGTTGTTGCTGAATACTATTCAGCTTATTTTTAAAAATATTTTATAAACTGATAACTATTCGATTTTCAAAAAAATTATACTACAAAAGTAATGCAAGTTTTTTTATGCATTTTTTTAAGAAGCAGTTTAAAGCTAAAAATCAGCCGGTAACAATGAAAAGTTTATTCAGCACCTTATTTTATCGCAGAAACAATTTCTACCAACAACTTTTTCAAAATTACAATTCATAAATATACTAATTAAAAACTATTTTGAACTTGCTGATTAATATTTACAGTCATTTAAAGCCTATTCAGCTAATTCAAAAACTAATGAATAAGGTTTTAATGGAACTATGTTATGATTTTAACAGAGTTTTTGTTATAAATGATATTTTATTTTTAATATAATTGGAACCATACATATTTTTCATCATCAATATTGGTGACCCATAACTCCTCAGCTTATTCAGCACTATGCTTACAAGAGAAAAATATTTTTCAACAACTCTTCAAGCTTAGAACACAAATAAAATTAATGTCTGCATCAATTTTGAAGGTGCTGAATGGTATTCAGCTGCTTTAAATGTTTATAAAAATTAAATATTTTTGTTAGATTTGTTCTTATAGTTCAAGAAAATTTAAAATACCGTATTTTCTGATCAGATGACATGATTTTTTTATAATTGCTTCACCTAAAATCTAAATGAATATGTTTTCATCTTAATTTCATTATTCAGCAGAATTTGTTTTAATATAAGGATATATAAACTATTCCGCATGCTCAAATCAATTTAAATGAACTAGCTGAATACTGCTGAATGCTATTCAGCGCCTTTAAAAGCTAATTCAGCTAAATTTTAACCATATTTTAAGCAATTCAGCAACAACAGCTCATCAATTAATGTGTTAAATTAAAATTTCTAAAGAAATTTGTTGAAAGCTT
This sequence comes from Tetanocera ferruginea, assembly GCA_958299015.1. Taxonomy (NCBI): domain Eukaryota; kingdom Metazoa; phylum Arthropoda; class Insecta; order Diptera; family Sciomyzidae; genus Tetanocera; species Tetanocera ferruginea. Next base: position 23,502,930 of record OY282641.1, read on the forward strand.
ACAAACTAAAGCTTTCTACAACTAATTCAGAACCAACCCTAACTTTTTATAGTCCCAGGTATTGAATATCTTTAAATGATCTAACAAAAGAAACTCATAAGCATGTTTTTAGCTTAAAGCTTGCATGAATTCAGGTTTTGTTTATTTATATTATGATCCTTGTAGTGCTCTTCTCTTCTCCATATCTTTTAGTAGCAAAATAAATTCCTTTCCCACTCAATTTATTTCCTTTTGTTACAAAACAATACCGCTAGCAATTCAAGTTCATGTTCCATTTCGTTTAAAACGTTTATGTTTATTTATTGTATTATTTTTTATTAATATTACGGCGTCAACCCAAATTTGGACAAACTGCTGAGAACAACTTAAATTGCTTTGTATTGTTAACTAGCAACTTGTTGATAGTTCCGCTTTTAAAGATTAAAACACGATTTTGTCAGCGAATTTAAAGAAACAACAAAACGAATTGCTTAAAAGGTAAAACTGGATATGCCTTAAGTAGCCAAGACAATGTAATAAAAGCATTTTGTAGATAGTTTTTATTTTGTGAAAAGCTGTTGATGACATGTGTACCAAAAAATATGGCAATGTTTCTGATGGTGGAAATTTTATGATGAGGCAAATTTATGGCAAGCTACGCATTATTAATAATGATGACTTTGAAAACCGTTTGTTTTGATGACAAAATTAAAATTCAGCAGCGTTGCCATACATATAAGCCGGGCATATTTAATTGATGGTTTATGCAATACAGCAAGTTCATAAATCAATTCAGCGCCATTATTTTACTTTGTTAAAATAGTTAACAGATTTTGCTAAGCTTTTTGAGCATTTACTATAGCTTATGTGGTTAGTTAGGGCAATTCAGCTGAAAGTTTATAAGCGGTTTCTAACATAGCAAATGTTGTCAGAAACCTAATTAATCAAAACTTATTTTTTTCGGAAGTATCTTTTGGAAATGCTTTTTGCACTAAGTAGAACAATTTAACTGCTTAATGAAGCTTTAAAAGCTGTTTTAGCTAATTCAGCGCACTTAAACTATTTTGCTGAAACTTGAAAAAGTTGTTTGTACACTTTTATTGCATGAAAGCTTCATTATAAAACCATTCAGCTAGCACTTTATAGTGTTATGCTTTATTCAGCAAACGTTTTGAGCTGAATTTGGCAGAAGCAATTAAAAAACAATTACCAAGAGCTATTCAGCGAGTTATTTAGAACTACTTTTGATATTAAGTTGCACAATTTTACTATAAAAGAATAACTTATTTACTTATGATATTATGCAAGACCCATTTAACTCATCAAAAGCATTTTTTGTAATAGCTTTATATATGTACTATTGTAATTAGAATAATTTAACAACTAAATTGAGCCTTAAAAGCCGTTTAAGCTAATTCAGCGCACTTTAAATAATTTTGCAATAATTTTAAAACAATTTTGTGAAATTTTGACAACTTTTTGTGAAGTTTTGTAAAAGTAATACATAATTCAGCAAATGTTTTGAGCTAAATTAAGTAAAAATAAGCTTTTATTACTATTCAGCTCATTACAAACGACATTTTGAACTCTTTGAGTAGATGAATTTTGTATTCGAACAATTCAGCGTAGTTGTAGGAAGATATGTGTCAAGTTTTTGCTAAATATGATATCATTTGTTACTTTTAAAACTAATTCAGCTGCAGTCAAATAAGTCATATATGAATCAGCGTATGTTTGCAGTTGTTTTAAGAATAAAAATACACGCAAAAATTCTACAAATAGCTATTCAGCTCGTCATTAACACAATTTATTGCTAAGTGTAGCAGTTTACAAGTAAAAGCAGCGGTCATAGTTCTTAAAAAGGTTTTAGTTTTCATAATGCTAAAAAAAATACTTACTATATAATTTAGCAACGTTATTAAAGTGTCTTAGCTATTTCAAAACATGTCAGCAACAACTTTTGGAAGTATACAGCGAAAATTTCAAATGTTTGGTACTATGTTTAGTACTAAAACTTCATTCAATTCAGTTGCTTTCAAAAATTAGCTTTTAAGCTTGTTTTAACAGCTAGTTTTAACTGTTTAGTACTATGGTTAGTACTGAACATTTAACTTATTAATTCAGCTTCTTTAAAAATTGATTTTAAAGCTGTTTTAAACACCTAATCTTAAATATTGTAAGGAATTCCGATGCTCTGAAAATTGAAATAACTTTCTAGAGCTATTAAAAAGAGTTCAGCACGCATTTGCATCCTTCATAAATATTGTAAAGTGCGTGAAAATATGTTTGTTGCACCTTGGCTGGAAATTCAGCAACATACAAACTTATTCAGCACTGTTTAAAGCCCACATTTTGAAATTCAGCAATATTTAAGCTTCATCTTTTTCATTTCAGACAATCTTATAAAGCTTTTGCCAGCTTCAAATCACACGTTCACGCTATTTTGTTAAGATTGTATAGAATAATTATTGAAACTTTTATAAATAATGTAATTGTTTCTATGTAAGCGCTTCTCATTTTGTATTCAGCTGTTAGCTCAAAAATGTTTGTTTCACTTTAATTATAAAAAGCTAGTTTAAAACTTATTCAGCACGAATTTGGATATAAATTTTACAATTTAGCATATATTTGCTAAATAAATTAAAATTTAGAAAATTTTAAAAGAGCTTTTGCTCTTCAAAACAAATAAGTTTTAATATCTCGAAGTATTCAGCGTCTCATAATTCACAAATTATTAGATTTTAAATAGCACACATACTTATTTAGCAATTTTGGAAACTTTTCTTCAACTTGTATACAAGAATTTGAGCCTATTTGAACTTAACTAAGCGATTTTTCAACTTGAAGCAATTCAGCAGCTTTTCAATGTCTCTATTTCTTATTCAGCAACTTTTTTAAAGATGTTTAGCAACACTAAAACATGTAAGCTATAGCTTGAGATGAATTCAGCGGCTTACTAAAAACCTGCGCAGCTTTATTTGCTGATTTTTTTTTCAGCATTCAGCATTTTAATTATTTAAAATATTTAATTCAAAAACTTTTCTATATATTTAAAGCTATTATTTAACATGTAAGCATACAATTTAACCAGAATTAATTAATAGCTCTTAAAAACCGCTCAACAGGCTTAAATACATAATTTTTTATTTATTCAGCGTTTTTCGAAAATATTTCAACTGAACATTTTTTGCTTTATATTTTGAAAAATTGTTTTGTCTTATTAGTCTCAATGAAGTTTTCATAATTTTTCAGCAAGATCAATTTTTTATAAATTGTCAGCATTTTGACTTGAATTTTACTATTCAGCAACATTTTAAAGTGTTTGAAGACATATCAGCTTGAACAACAATTAGAATTCAGCTGCTTACATAGCTATTCAGCTGTTAAAATTGCATAATTTTCAGTATATGCATATTAAAACATGAGGTTTTTGTATTCAGCAGCCTTAAGTTCTACTTAAAGAGATTCCAGATATGTTTAATTCAACTTTGAAAGGAATTCAGCAGCTTTAAAAAATATTCAGCGTTTATTTTTACAGAAATTTCTTGTAAGCACATATGCCACAGCGCTGCTTTATTAATTTTTTGATTGCAAGCGCGCTAACAGCTCATAAGAAATCTCAGTAAACATAAATATTAAGCTTATTTTAATTCAGCTATCCTTATTAGTTTTTGCATATTCAAAACATGCATTTTTCTTACTTAGCAGCCTTTAGTTTTACTTAAGGAGATGCCAGACAAGCCTTATTCAACATTGATAGGAATTCAGCAGCTTTAAAAACTATTCAGCGCTTATTTTTGCATTAATTTCTTGTAAGCACATATACCACAGCGCTGCTTTTTTTGTTTCTAGGGTAGCATTAGAATGCTAATGCGCTTTTTTATCATTTTCAGTTTTTGCATATTCAAAACATGATTTTGCTTATTCAGCAACCTATTGTTTTACTTGATAATGTTTAAGTTATGTCTAATTTAACTCTAAAATGACTTGAGCAGCTTTAAATCCTATTCAGCGCTTGTAAGCGCCATTAATTTCTTGTAAGCACATATATTGAAGCTCTGTGATTTAATTTTTTGGCCGGAATAAGACTGCCGATGCGCTTACAGCTCATAAAAAACCTCAGCAAACATAAATATTAAACATATTTTAATTCAGCTACTTAAATAAATATTTGAGCTGCGCTACCAACTTGTTCGGGTCAAAATTTTTAAATAAATTTTTTTGTCTTCTAAGTTGGAAGAAAGCTTAAATAACTTAATTGAAAAATTTGTAGACTTAAGAAGAAAAGATGAAACAGTTTCCAATTCAGCAGCTAAATTATTTTTTAATAATCATTTAAAGTTGTTAAACTGTTTTCAAACATGTTAGCCTACAGAAATAATAATTCACCAGCCTAAAACGAATTCAGCTCAAATAATTAATTAATTCAATTTTAGATTTTGCACATTACAAACTTAAATTTCTTGATTAGTAAATTTTATTTTACTTAAAGGGATTCGAGATATGTCTAAGTTGTTGTGCTGACACAAAAATTATTAATTTAATCGTTGAGCAGAGTTAAGCATTTTTCAAGCCTTTTCAGCACAAAAATTTGCACTTTATTTAGATTCAGCTCAATAATTACTTAATGGTTTCTTAAGTAAGTATAATACTTGAAGTAAATTACTTAATTCAGCAAAGTTTTAAATTTGTTTTGACGGCTTCAAAGATTAAAAGTTATGACATGAACACGATATTTCAAGAATTCAGTGGCTTCAAAAGATATTCAGCACTAATAATTGTAAAAATTTTATTTTTTCCATATGCAATGCTTCAATTTCTCATTCAGCAGCCTTTTGCTCAACATAAAGAATTTCAAGGCATGTCTGATTCAATTTTTATACAAATTCAGTGGTCTTAAAACCTATTCAGCGCGTATTTTTGCAATTATTTTTTGTAAGCTCATATGCAACTAAGCTGTTGTTTTAATATCTTGAGCGTGTATTTTTTATTGCTCTTATTTTGTATTCAGCTGTTATAATTGTATAATTTGCAGATATAATTTATTGAAAACTAAATTTTTTTTTATTTAGCAACCCTAATTTTAGCCTAAAAATGTTTTTAATATATCCAATTTAACTTGAATATGAATTCAGCGCCCTTTAAACCTATTCAGCACTTATTTTTGCAGTTATTTTTTGTAAGCCCATGTACTAGTAAGCTACTTTTGGAGTGTTTTGAGAGTTTGCATATATGCTCTTTTATTATTTTGTATTAAGTTCTTATAATTAAATAATTTTCATATTTTGCATATTATAAACTTCAATTCTTTTATACTGCTAACTTTATTTTTGCTTTAAAACTTCTGATCATATCTAACATAACTTGAGTATGAATTTAGCGGCCTTTAAACCTATTCAGCGCTCATTTTTGTATTTATTTTTTGTAAGCTCATATACCATTATGCTGCTTTTTGAATTTTTTGAGCATTTGTATGTGTGTTCTTGTATTATTTTGTATTCAGCTCTGTTTATTGCAAAATATGCAGATTTTGTGAATTGATAACTTAAAATTGTTTGTGCTAAATTTTAATTTCTGCTTAATAATCTTTTTAATATATCTAATTTAACTTTAAAATAAATTCAGCAGCGCAAAAACCTATTCAGCGCCTACCTACCATGCTATTTTTTTAATTTCTTGTGCTTTTGAATGTGTGTTATTTTATTATTCCTTCTAAAATCTTATAATTGCATAATTTACAAATTTTACATATGGAAAACTTACTTATTTTTATGCTGAAACCCTTATTTTTGCTTAAAAAAGTTTTTAGAATATATTATTTAACTAGAATATGAATTCAGCGCCCTTTAAACCTATTCAGCATCAATTTTTGCATTTATTTTTGTAAGCTCACATAACACTACGCTGCTTTTTGATTTTTTTTGAGCAACTGTATATGTGCTCTTATGTTATTCCTACATAAACTCTGAAAATTGCATACTTTTTATATTTTGCATTTGGAAATCTGCAATTTTCTTTATGCAACAACCTTTATTTTTGCTTGAAAAACCTTTAAAATATATCTTATTCAACTTTAATATTAATTCAGCGGCCTTAAAACCTATTCAGCGCTAATTTTGCATTAATTTTTTGTAAGCTCACATACCACTTCGCTGTTGTTCTCAATTTCTTGAGCCTTTGCAAGTGTGTTATAGTTTTATTTAATATTCTCTGTGAATATTTATTGCAAATTGATTTATTTGCAAAGTTCACTTGCTTGTTTTCAAAACCGCAAACATGTTGCGTCACTTTTCATACGACTTTGATCTGATATAATTAAAATGTGGGTGAATTCAGCCAAGCTAATAAGAGCACAAGACAACAAATATTCAGACATTTACAAATACAGAGTGAGTAACTTGTTCTTGTTATTTGATTTCAATTTAAATATTTAAGTACATATTTACAGCTTTCATTGCTTTTAGAAATAAAGTAAAGTGGAAGCATCACTTCATCTAATAGCCAAGATTTGAACCTAACGCCTTTGCAATTAAAGAGCGCTTTTATACGATTATTACCGAGTTCGGTAAATAAAATTTTACGAATCTTTCAAACAATTAACAAAAAATTTAAGTATAAATAAACGTAAGTATGCTTTGTTTAAAATGAAAATCTTCTCTATCTTTTCTACTTCTCAGCTCTTCTAATAAAAATCCTTATTTATTGAATTGCATAAATGACTCAACCTTTATATTTGACATTAGCTTAAGCAAAAATGCGGTTTTCATGCATTTACGTGTGTATGTCACTTAAACATGTAGGAACGTGCATTTCTTGACTATTCTATAATAATGAGCTTTATTGCCTTATTTATAAAAACCACAACTTTGCGGTTACGTTTATTGAATTTGTTTATGGGAGCAGAATTAATATGAAATTTGAGCATATATGTAATAGTGGAATAATTTTAAAACTTGCTACATATACATATATACAGTTATATAGTTTTTATTATTTTTAAAAATAAATTTCTTTTTAGATAAAGGCTTGACGTCTCATGATGTGCTATAAACCAACCAAGTTATAAAACAAACTATGAAATGCTATAAATAACGTTTATTTATTTCTTCAATTTTTAGTTTTAATATTTTAAGCAATTTATTGCTAGAGAAATGCGTCACAATGTTATGCTATTTTGGCAGCTGTCAATGTACGCAAATTATGTGAGCTTTTACACACATGTTTCCAAGCAACATAAACTTTTCAAAGAGAACACATTTCTTATTTCAACCAAGTTAAACATATTTAGAATATTGAACACGTTTATCAATTGACACGCGTTGCTAAAGCTTTTATGTACTTGAACACAGCTAAGCCCTTAGTTTTTAAAATATTGCCTTATATTTTATTTATAACATTATTGCTGACGTGACACTGGCGTGTTTTTGCTAATAATTGTTCTAGTTTTCTACTTTTTCTTTGCTATAAGTATGTATTATTTATTTGCTATAAAATGTTTTTTTTTAATTTTATTGCATTCCAATTATCTAAGCTTTTTTTCTCAACTGTGTTAAAAATCTAGCCACGGTTAAGCAATTAATTAGTATTTAATTCAAACAGCTGTCAACAAGTTGACATGTGCAGCCTAACCTTTAAGATTTGACCATAATACTTTTCCGCATGGTTGCTGTTGACAACATATGTTCACATTTTCTGCATATTCAAGGCGAAGGTTGAGAGTTGCGTGAGAAAAATTTTGAATTTGGCAATCATGAAGTGAGAAAATATTTAAATTTTAATTAGAAACTTTACAGCGTCTGACAGCTAGCTGCTGACGACTTGTCGCATCATTAAAGCAGGTGTGGGACTGCATTATGGTGCAAACTAAATATAGCGTTTGATGCCTTTTTTTATAGTACAATTTTGAGAATTTCTTGATATGCGAATCATTGAAATAAATAAAATAAAATATTATAACAACCAGAGTTGTCTGTATTTTTTAAGAAAAATCGTTTAAAAAAAATTTTTCGTTGAAGTCGCAAATAAAGTTTGTTTTAAAATTAGCAAAAATTTGTTCAGACTTGGAGATTCATATTATTTTTTCATTTTATATAATTTTATTAGTCTAATAAATTGGAAAAACAAAAAGAAAAAGAGGCACTAACAACTAAGGTTTTTGGCCTTCAGACTTGAAGAAGACATGTTTGGTAACAACTTAATGGGAGAGAATTAAAAGAGAAGCTTTCATTAAACATATCTAATATTTAGCTCTAATGAAGTATTTCTATAGTTATTATTTGGTTTTAGCAAAATTTGGTGAGATAAAAATGAACTATGTTCGATAATGTTGTTGCAAATAAATCTTGTAAATTCACAAATTTAAACTGCTTACAAGTAGTTTAGTAAAAAAATCAAACTTTTTGACTCCGCTTAATTTAGTAGAACCTGAAATCTGAAAAGGCTTTAGCTTGAAAAAGCTTTGGAAGAAGCTGAATAGTATTCAGCAAACGTTAGCTTGACTGAAGCTTTAAATTAGCTGAATGATTTTTAAACTACTACGAATCACATCCTTAAATCTCTTTTAGTAGCAAAATATAGTGCTGAATAATGATTTATTGGTAGTATTTTAGTAAGCAAATTTTAGTATTTTAAGAACTTGCTGAAAAACATTTATATGTAGTATATAGAAAAACTTAAAATGCCTCAGAAGGTCAAAATGATTGCTTAAGTTAATAATAAAAAAACTGATTAAATGCTTCTTAAATGAAGTTAAATAATATTCAGCAACAACAAGTGGGTTAATATTTTAAGATAAACAAGTTCTTAGAGAAATTTTGTAACTTAAATAAAGTGCTGAATGATTGTTTATGTTGTAAGCAACTGAATTTAATAGAAAAAAATGCTTGGTTGTGCATAACGAAATACTGGACTATATTTTTAAAGCAATATAGAGGTAGCTTAATGGTTATTAAGTATTTTTATTATCGAAATAAATGTTAAAATAAGTTTTCAGCATGATTGTTTGATTAAAAAAGAAGCTGAATGGCATTCAGCAACATCAAAAAAGATAAATATCGTAAGATTTATATATTTTGAGCCTTAAAAGTGCTTGCAGTCATCTTTAGAACCATGAAATATGTTGCTGAATAAGTTTTAAACTATTCAGCACTATCAATATAGCCAAAGATCGTCGTATTTATATATTTTGAACCTAAAAAGTTGTTGCTGTTATAACTCAAACTATGACTTATGTTGCTGAATCAGCTTTAAAGTATTCAGCAACACCAAAATAGTTGACTGTCGCATTTATATATTTTTTTTTAACCTGCAAAGTTGTTGCGGCAATGTTGTAAGCTATGAGATATGTTGCTGAAAAAGGTTTGAATTATTTAGCAATATCAAAATAATTATTATCAGTCATATGTTTATATTTTTAGTCTACAAATCTGTTGGGGTTAACTTTTAAAAAATAAAATGTGTTGCTGTTGTAGTTTTTAATTATTCAGCAACATCTAAAGAGTTAGATTTTGTAGTATTTATATATTTTAAGCCTAAAAATGATTGCAGTAATCCTTAAAGCCATGATTTATGTTGCTGAATTAGCTAACAATTATTCAGCAACATCAAAATAGTAACATATCTAAGCATTTATGTACTTTAAGCCTAAAGAGATTGAAGTTATGTTTTTAGTCATATAATATGTTGCTGAATTGACCTTAAATTATTCAGCAACATAAGAAAAGTCAAATATCATTGTATTTATTTATTTTGAGCATGAAAACTTGTTGCTATTATGTTTCAGACACTAAAATATGTTGCTGAACTAGTTTCGTATTATTCAGCAACATTTAAATAGTTATTTACTGTTGTGTTAACACATTTTTAGTCTGAAAAGTGGTTGTGGTTATGTTTCAATCCATGAAATATGTTGCTGAATTAACTTTATATTCTTCAGCAATATCAAAAAGGTCAGAAATTGTCGTACATATTTATTTTGAGCCTAAAAAATTATTGCTGCTATGTTTGAAATAACGACATATGTTGCTGAATTAGCTTTGCTTTATTCAGCAACATCAAAATAATTACCAACTGTTGTATTTATATATTTTGAGCCTTAAAAGTGGTTGCAGTCATCTTTTAAGCCATGAAATATGCTGCTGAATTGACTTTAAATTATTCAGCAACATCAAAGTGAGTTACATATCATAGTAATTGTATATTTTGAGCCTAATAGGTGGTTTCGCTACTGTTTTTAGCAATGCAATGTGTTGCTGAATAAGCTTTTCATTATTCAGCAACATCAAAAATTCAGCAACTGTCTAATTTTTTTATTTTGGGCCTAAAAACTTGTTGTTATTATATTTCAGACAGTGAAATATGTTGCTGAATTAGCTTAGTGCTATTCAGCAACATCAAATTAGTTTTAAGCTTTTGCATGTTTACATTTTAAGTTCAATAACTTGTTATGGTTATGTTTCAAGCCATGAAATATGTTGCTGAAATAGCTTTAAATTATTCAGCAACACCAAAGACGGCTTATTTTTATATTTTGAGCCAAAAAAGAGGTTGCGAACATCCTTTTAACTATGCCACATAGTGCTGAATTACTTTGAAAAATGTTTTCAAGAATATTTTGAAATAATTAAGCATCTCTTCCAAGTACTCAATATCGCTAACGAAATATTATTAACGATCACTTTTTATCATATTCCTGCTAACAAATTCTTTTCACTTAACGCTTTCGCTAGTTATGTTTAAGCTCAACTTGTACACATGAAATTTCCAAAAAAGGTGGCATCATTGACTCCCGCTGGAGTCATATTGCCGCATGTGGTTGGTCACAAAATTAAAAGAGCTCCATTTAAAGAATTGCAATTCTTTAGAACTGCAAAGCATGTCACGTGAGCTAAAAATAGTGCACAGAAGAGGCTGCAGCAATGAGCCAAAAACAACCAAGACCAGACGAGTCAGAGAACTGGGAATAGCTTGCAATGTACGATTGTATTTTTCTTCTTTTTTGTATTGCTTAATGTTTCTTGTTCATTTGATAGCATTTCGCTGAATCTGTAATGTCTGCTTAAGGCAAGCAAAAAAAAAAAAAGATAAAGATATATGTTGTTGTTCTTGTTTTTGCGCTTTTCTTGCATCATTTTCAAGATCAAGGGCAAAAAGTTGCTGGATGGGCTGCTTGTGGGCTATTGTGTGTGTGAGCGAGTGTAAGTGAGCGTGCAACATGACACAATGTTAATATTAACGCTATAAATAGCTATTTTCAAACTACACTTTGTGTTGGCAGCACTGTGTTTTTTTGCTTTGTTTTACTACGAAAATATTTTATTTTATGAATTTTTGTTTTGTAACGTTCTTCATTTTTCTTTTAAATATATTTCAGTCAATAACCTTTTTCCTGAACACTGAGGGACTGAACTACTCCATTTGTTACAATGCAGCAATAAAGATAAATTTGACTTGATTGTTAACCACTTAAGGCTTTCTTTAGTTTCAAAATTCCACAGCTTCAAAGTAATAATTAATTTTATTGACAGATTAAAATAAACTGTAGTCAACCGTTAATCATCTATACATGTGTGCAAAATAAACGCTTAATGTAAAGTCAGCGTTAATTTTTTGTTTTTTTTTTTTTTTTATTCATTACATATGGCCACACTTGAGCATAAAAGGCAGACAAAACAAACTGCCTCAGGACGGCTAAAATCCAATGAATGCCAAAAATCAATCAGACAAAACTGTCAAAATGTCATTCAGAAAAACAAAAAAAAAAAAATATATATATTCATTATGAATTCAAGTGGTTTATTTGACATATGCCGGCAGACAGATGAACAAGCAGATACTTAAGAAAAATTTATAATAAAAATTTTTTTAGTCCATAGAAAGTCGGCGTTTTTGAAAAAAAAAAAAATCTTTAGAAGAAATCTTAATAACAAGATATTAAATTAAGACTTTGTCTGCTTTTTGTGCAGTTATTTGTTAGTAAAAAATAGAAATGTTTTTGCTTATTTTTCCAATTTCAAGCGAATATTTTTTTGCAGTATTTTCAGTTGTGTTTCGAATGTAAGTTAAATTTCTTTGAAATGCTGGTTAAAAAATTTAACTCAAAGATTCAATTCTCTTTTAATTTTTACTTTGGTCTTACTTGTAATTTATAATTACCAAATTTTATTTGGTTTTACTAGCTACAAAAATTAAAAAAACTCGCAATAAAAATTGAAAATGAACTTGATATACTTCGTTTGATTAATAAAAATTTGATGACGTTCGAATTTTGAATCAATTACATATGCAGTCAAGTGTCACATAATTAATTATTCTGATACCAGCAATCAAATTGGTATTGACTTTCATTGAGACAATTAAATAAAAACCTGTGACCACATTGAAATTCTAAAAAAATTTAAAATTTTTGATTATTTGATTTATGGTTATGGATGACACTTTCACATATGAGCGTTCCATTAAAGAGGTTAAAAAAATTAAAAAAAAAAGATTGAGGAAGATTTTACAATAATATTGTGATATTAGCAATTTACAATTTGAAAACCTTACACAACGTTAGTGAACTTTGAAATAATCAAAATGCAATAAAATACAATTCAATTTAATCAATTGAACAATAAGAATAACTAGACTATATTTATAAAATAAAATTCTTAATAAAAACGTTTGTAAATTATAAAACTACAAGAAAAAAGAATTGTGATAAAACTTTTTAAGGATTTTTAAGTAAGAAGTAACACACATATTAAATAGACTTTTTCCAATGTAAAATCATGTTTAAGCACAAATTTGAAAATTGCTTCCCAGGAACACTTGGTTGCTGAATCCGTTTCAGCAGATTAAAAACCTTGAAACAAATTTGAAACCGACTGGGTGAAATATCTGAGGTCAATCATTACGATTATGTTTTAAGACTTGCCTAAGAGAAACTCCACCACAGAACATATGTAATTTTTTATTCTGAATCTATTTTTGTTTGCTTTTTACTCTATTCCTACAGTCCTGCAAGTTCCAACAGAAAATGAGTTCCTATATTTTCACAAAATTATTTTCTATTTTTTATACCCTAAACCTGAAAGGTCAGGGTATACTAACTTTGTGCAAACGTTTGTAACGCATAGAACGAAGCGAGTCCGGTGTAGAAAAGTATATATATTCTTGATCAGCGTCACCTCGTGAGTCGAGCTATTCATGTCCGTCCGTCCGTCCGTCCGTCTGTCCGTCTATCCGTCTGTCCGTATACACAGGATAAGAAGAAGGAGTTGAGATAATTGGATGAAACTTGGTACACATGGTCACATGCACCCAAGGATCTGCACCACTGAATATTTTTGGAATCCGCCCACGGACACGCCTACCTCCCATTCAACGCAAAAATTTAAAACTGCATAACTCAGCTCATAATAAGCCTACAACAATAAAATTTGGTGTGTATGTGTTTTATACTAACACAAAGATGTCTTAAAAAAATAGGTGTCATCCGCTCACGGACACGCCCACCTCCCATATAACTCAAAAACTAAAAACGCAATAAATAAGCCTGTGTTAAACCTAAAGAGCTTAAATTGGGCACATATGTTTTTTATAACAAAACAAAGATGGTTTTGAAAAATGGACATCATACGCCCACGGTCACGCCTACCTCCCATACAACGTGAAAATTGAAAACTGCATAACTCAGCTCATAATTAACTTACAACAATAAAATTTGGTGTGTATGTGTTTTATACTAACACAAAGATGTCTTCAAAAAATAGGTGTCATCCGCTCACGGACACGCCCACCTCCTATACAACTCAAAAATTGAAAACGCAATAAATAAGCCTGTGTTCAACCTAAAGAGCTAAAATTTGGCACATATGTTTATTATGACAAGACAAAGATGGTTTTGAAAAATGGACATAATCCGCCTACGGACACGCCTACCTCCCATACAACCCAAAAAGTTTAAAACTCAATAAATAAGGTTATGTTTGTCATAGAGAAATTTAATTTAGTATGTATGTATTTTATACCAAAACTAAGGTGTGTTCAAAAATTGGGAGTAATCCGTTAATGAACTCGCCCACCTCCCATAGCAAAAGCACAATAAAGGCATTAACTGTGAGCTACAGGAATAAAACTTGGTATGTGTAATTTTTCATCACCATTTAAATGCATACAAAATAAAGACTTCAACACGCCCATTTACAAAAATATTTACACAAATTTTTTTGTTTTTGAAAAGTTGGTTTAGGGTATGTCATAGTCGGCCTAGACCAACTTTAGACTTTCTTTACTTGTTTTCTTTTTAAGTATTTAATTATCTATTCAAAATATATACTGTTCCTATTTGTAAACAACAAATTTGTCAAGTTTTCAAAAACCAAGTTTTTAAGAAAAATGGCAAATTTTGTGAAAAATATTATATATTTAGCTTAGTTGAAAATGAATTACAAAAAAATTAATTTTGAATTCTTAACGAAAATTGCTTGTAATTGTATTTTAACTACATATTAACTTTTGACATAAAAAATATTACATATCTGGCACTTTTTATAAACAACTATGTTATGAAGTTTTCAAAAATTGAGTATTTGCAAGGAATAGTCCATTTTGTAGGGAGGAGAATTAAATTTAAGCAAAGTTCGAAAAGGAATTTTAAAAAAGAATCACACTTTTAGTACACATATTTTAACTATTTCAGCCTTTCCTTCTGATCGAGTTTTGTTAATATCGGATAACTGTTGGATGTACCATCCCAACAAAATCATCTAAAAACTTTATGAAAAAGGTACTTTCAGGGTCGAACCGAATTCGATAATTTTTAGTTAACATCAATTACCCTTTTTGTCTAGCATTTTGACCAAGTTTCGTTAAGATCGACTTTTTATAGATACCTCCAATACAAAATCTTGTAAAAATTTAATAAAAGTTCAAGGCAGTTGTACCTAGGATTCAACCGATTTCAATAATTTTCAGTACACATCTATTACTCTATTTATCTAACACTCTGTCATAGTTTCGTTAAGATCGTTTAACTCTTAAGCACCTCTCATACAAAATCATGTAAAAATTTAATATAGGTGAAAGGGAGCTACACAAAGAGTCCAACCGATTTTAATAATTTTCAGTACTCATCTATTACTCTATTTGTCTAACACTCTGACCAAATTTCGTTAAGATAGTTCAACTTTAAAAGGTACACCCCCTGCAAAACAGTATACAAATTTAATATAGGTTCTTGTAAGGTACCCAATCGGTCAAACCGATTTCAATAATTTTCAGTACACATCTTTTAATTTAATTCTTCAGTATTCTGAATGAGTTGCGTTAAGATCGGCTAACTTTTGTGTGTACCTTTCAAGCAAAATCATGTATAATCAATCATGACATAAATAAAATTCCAAGGATACCTCAAGGGAAACCTATAGGGTATATAAATACCTATAGGGTCTAATTGATTTCAACTTTTTCCAGAAGACATATAAAACTCGATTTATCAAGCCTTCTGACGGAATTTTGTTAATATCGGACAACTTTTATATGTACCACCTTTACAAAATCATCAAAAAAACTTAATAGATGTCCAAGTGAAGTACTCATAGGGTCTTAACCATTTCGACCAGCTTTTGCTAAATTTTTTTAAAGCTATAACTTAAAAGAGCTTTGAGTTGGTACTATTCCAGATGAATAAACTAAAATTATAAAAATTATTAAAATTATATAAATTATAGGGTTTCGAGACAAGTCTGATTCAGACCATAAGAACTCATCAAAGGTCTTAAATTTAATGAATCATTTCCATTTCTTGCAGTTGTATCTTTAGGTTATGCCTCTTGTTTATTTTATTTTGCAACTTGCTTTCAAATGGGCAAGTTCACACTGTCTATATTAATTTTTTGTTGACTTTTTTAACATCAAGAAATTATTTTTTTTTTCAAATAACCTTAATTTTAAAGGTGGAAGTGTAACATTTTGTGTTAATGCAAAGTCAAATATCCAAAAGCTTTCGTCGAATGTCAATCGAAAACAAAATTGATTAAACAAAGTTTATTGATATTTTATTTATAACCATGTGATAGTTTTTTAAAAAATTTCGAAGACATGCCTTTGTCTTGTAAAAGCTTGTTCCAGCCTGTTTCAGCCATGGGCAATCGAACTGCATCATTTGTGTTTTAAGTTTTCGGACGTCTTCATACAAAATTTGACATTGAAAATTTTGTCTCAAGGTAAACTTTTTTAGGTTCTATACATAACCTTTTTTTATGGCTTGTAACTTGTATCTGGTTGATTTTTTGTCAAAATTTATTTTGAAAAAGTTATTCACAATGTCTCAGGCTTTAAATTTTGTAAACATACTAAATACCAAAAAACAGGACTAGGGTACCTTTTGGGTCAAAATTGCAAATATTGTATTTCTTGAAAATTTTGGCATTTAAAATCATCAAAACTTGGCAAACCTGCACAAAACTTTATGAAAAAATTATCATGGCCCCCCATAAGGTCCCAAATATCCAAAATATAATAAAGAAATTTAATTTGTTCGTGCTTTTTAATAGACAGTCCCAACACAAGATGTCAGAGCTTGCTATACATTCGGATGGTATTTAAATATTCTTTGGCTTATTGTAGCACCCTCTATGATATCTACGATATGTTAACCTTTAGGCATCCGGAAATGGTTTGAAAAAGTGTATTTTTTGGGCAAAAACACTTCTTGTAAGAGTAAGTTTCTTGTTTACATTGTAAAAAATTCTGAAACCAAAAACTTTCCCGTACAAAAATTAAGTTTTGCCCAGAAAAGGCACATTTTTCAAAAAAAATTTCATGAACCTTAAAGACGGTTAACACATCGTAAAATTACATCGTAAAATTAATTCGTTTAGCGTTTCACAATGAAACAAGAAATAGTTTCGACCAAAGTTATAAAACAAAATTATTTTTTTGTATGAAGACTGTCGCGACCTTCTCTACATGTCTAATTTTTACAAACAAATTATTCTTTTTGCTATTTTTATGAGTTCACCATAATTAGAAGAAATTTTTGCCAAATTTTTCTCAAATAATTAAAATTTTTTCTTTAATAATTTAATAAGAGTTGATTTTTTATTTGACTTCAACATTTACTCTAACCTTTGGTTGGAAAGAGATGCTAGGCTTAACGCTTCTTTCTGACAACGAGTCTCTTAAGCAATTATCTGAAGAGTGCCATTCTCAGAACATGTTCAAATCCTAACTTGATTCTTTTTCGTAATCCCAAACATGCTGATTGTTTCAAATTTACCAGAGTGGCTCCACCAAAACTCCATAAAATAATTAAAACCTATATTTCGACATGCAAGTCGCCTTTAGGGTCTCGTGTCCTCGTAATGGGAGTATAAAGAAATCTTTTCCTCCCTGGTGGAGTAAGAATCTTTCAAATCTCAGGAAAAACGTTTGGAAAACATTTTTTAGTTGGGTGTGGCGAAATCTTGTCGCCTGTCAGATTCATTTTATCAGACAGTTAAGCCGCCATTAGAGCTCTACATTCGGTTAAAACCAATTCTAAACTCGTCAAGCAGTCCATAGAGGTGCTGGCCCGGTTAAGTCACTAGCTGAACATTATATTAGTATGTGTTCCCGGCCACAGGAACATTTATGGTAATGAAAACGCCGATGAAGTGGCCAGGCTAGGTTCTTCCCTTGACACCGTAACACCGGGAGTAGTTGCAGTTCTTCTGAGCACAGTGAAGGAAAGGATTCACTCTTATTACTTTGTCATGGCTGATAGAAGATGGGAAGAACAACAACCCGTACCACAACCAAGAAAATGTGGGCTACCTAAGCAAAACTCGTGAGCTGCTTTTAAGCTCCCGTAATAACATAGCAAGGTACACGGCCGTCATTACTGGTCATTGGCTCATTGGGGTACATACCGAAAAAGAAATTGGAAGACCATTTAACATCCAGTGTCGCGGTTGCGATGACCCGTGATCGATTGTGATGAATGAAAAGAAAAAAAGCCACCACCTTCCTTATGTGTTTGCCCAGCTCTACGTGGGTTGAAGAAGTAAACCTTTCTTCAAAAACCTAGAGATCAACAACGCTATAGACGCGTCACACCAGCGTTGCTGAAGACTTCCTAAAAAAAACGGTAAAAATGAGGTTGGATGCATTTTGATGTGGATAATGTCATTTTCAAAAAGTCAACCAAACATTTTATGAATTTTTCTTTTCATAAATTCTGATATTTAATTACATTTTCATTTCAGGACGTGACGTTTTCATTTCATGATGAAACATTGCCTTAAATGCAATATTTGTCTATACTTTCATTTATTTTTTTATGGAAAAATATGGAAAATGAAGAAGTAAACTAGAGTTTAAATAAATCCGAATATAGTTAAGTCATGTTCCACATGCTAAAAATTTAAGGTAAATCACAATTGCATAGGTTTAGAAATATACAAGTATTATGTGCAATAGAGTTTGTCGGTATTCACACACAAAAAAAAAAGATTGAAAAGTGCACTCCTTATTTTAAAGATGATCTCCGTAAAAATCGTCAAAATAGTTTTTTTTTCAACAACTTGCATTTTATGTTCTATATTAGGAAAAAATATACAATTAAAATAGGCTTAATTAGTTCTGCATTTTCCTCTCAAAGCTTTTGGCCTTACGAAGAAGTGAAGAAATTTTTAAAACGTTTTATTAGGAAACATCTTGATTTCGGGTGGAATTAAATCGAGTTAACAGGGTTTGCCAATCCATAATGGCTTCAGAAGTCGAAAAGACCTGAGAGGAAAACACTTTTAAACGGTATATTACTTCCTAAGATCGAACATTAAATGCATAAGTTAAGAAAAAGTGGGTTCAAAAAGTGTTCTTTCAAACATCTTTCAAATAACGGGACACTTTACAAATTTTTTTTTCAACCCACTCAAATGTACAATCATAAAATAAGATGCATATTTTTTTAATGGTGACCATGGTGACCGTGGCATGCAGGTTAAGTGTGTGGCTTAGCATGCTCGGAGCCCGGGTTCGATCCCCAGCCGTGGCGGAAAGTTTTTTCAATAAAAAATTTTTCTGATCGGTCACCACCTCTCTGCAGACAATGGCAAACCTCAGAGAGTAAATAATGCCATGTAAAGCTTCTTGAGAACATGAGCCGTTCGGAGTCGGCATAAAACATGTAGGTCCAGTTCTCGGTCAATTGTGTGCAAAATTTAATAACACACACAACACAATCGATCCTAAGAAGCTCGGTCAAAGTCCTTTCAAGGGCTGAAATGGCCAATTTGTTTTTGTTGTTTTTTTTTTTTTATATTTTTTTAATAACCTTATTTTAATTATAAATTAAAACGAAATATAATTAAATGAAACACTAAAAAAATAAAAAGTTTTGGTTTTATTTTCTTTTGAATACTTTTTAAAGAAGGCAAAAAACAGGGAACACTTCTTAAATGCATGAAGAAAACGGGAATGAACTGCACAAAAATCTAGCAACACTAGTCATACTCCCAAAAGCACAGTTAACAGAGGTTATGACATCAAAACAGCGCAAGAGCTAATTAAATATTACTAGTTAGTAGCATCACCATCCTTATCAATCCTTATTTTCCGAAAACACACGTTAATAGAATATATTGAGTGTTTTTAGTTGTTTGCTTACTACAAAATTGAAATCTGAAACCATGTGGAGTGTTTTTATACAATTTTCTGACTCATTTCAATTTATTTACATAATAATCATTTGTGTTGTTTTTTCTTCAATCTCAAGGAAATTGATTTCCTTGTGACTAATCGTTTATTTTTGTGATAAACAAAATAAACAGCTTGAAAAAAAAGCCAAATCAATTTTCGCTATAATTTTCGAATGCGTGTGTTTTGATGTTTTTTTTTTTTAAACATTTTTTTATATAATTTTTTATAATATGATAGTGTTTTATTAGATGTAGCGCAATCAGCACATCTGGTTTGTTTGAGTCCAAATGTTTGTCTAACAAGCGGCTACTGTAAATTTATCACAGATAAATTGTTGGGAAAAAAATAATAATAAATTATGTGAGCCGCAGGAAAAGTTTTGTGATGTGTGCAGGAAAAACGAACAACTAACTGTGTGACGCATGTGTAAATCGAAGAAAATTAAAATTTTACCAAAACTCTGCCAGATGTTATTCGGTCTTAGGGGCAATGACATGCAAGTTGGGCATTACTTGGTTTATAATGGCAAAAAATACGCGTTTAAATTATTACAATTTTTAATACTTCAGCACAAAAATCAGCAAAAACTGAAGCTACATGTTCGAAATCGACTCCATACGGGTTAATGTTCAAATTTTCAAGCAGCTTTTAATGGCATTATTAATACGGTCAAAGTCCTTTCAAGTACAGAAATGGTAATTTTATTTTTGTTTTATTTTTTTTTTAGGCATTCATTAACATTTCAAAAAATTTTTGCCATATTAAAGTTTTTTTTTTTGCATTTGACCTTATCTTTAAATTCTTTATGCATATATTTATTAAATAATTAAAATTGCAAAAATCTAGACTGTCGTAAAAAATGCCTCGCTTAAATTTTTTTCCGTCATAACAAACAACAAATATGAATTTATCTGATGAGAAAAACAAAATAACTGAAATATTTAATCTTTTGTTAAATATTCTTATCACTGTCAGCGCTAGGAAATAAACAAAAGCTAAGTTGTTTATCTGCTAACAAAAAAATACAAATGTCAAAATACGGCGAAAATCAACTCACAGTGAAAAAGATCTCAAAATATTGCAGCACTTACATCATTCTATCATCCACCTGTTGTTGCAGCAGACTTGGCTCAAAATTAAATCCCCGATCCTCCTGCACCATGTATGCTGGCAGCGTTTCGATAATGGCGTTAGCCTTATCATTATAAGAACCCAGCAGTTCACGATATTTGGAATAGACAATGCGTTTGAGACGTGGATTTTGCGTCAGATTGGGCGCAGCGTTGCCACCTGGTGTATGGTTATTGTTAGTGTTTGTTGTTGTTGCTTGTTGCACTGTGGCTGCCATGTTTTGTTTTTTTTTGGTATTGTTTATTTTAAAGCAAGTTTTATTTTAAGCTTAAAATTTTTTAATGTTTTTTGGAATTTTTATATTTTTTACAAAACCTATTTTTGCTCTTTTTAACCTGTTGGTTTTTGCACGTTGTTGATATTTTGAGATTTTTTTTTTTTTTGATAAGTTCACTTGATGCACATTTTACACTTATGTTTTTATACGGTAATCGATATATCTTTAGGGATATATTTTAGCACACTAGCAAAAAATTATGAATTTTTAATGCAATAAAAATACTTTTAGGGCTTTTTAATTTTGAAAGTTTATTAAAGTTGCTGCATATTGAAATTCTAATTGATTACATATGGGCATCTCCCAGTGGCACGGACGCGACATTCGTACGGTTTTAATTACTCGAAAAACAAGAAAGAAACAAAATGAGCCGATAAGTATTTTAAGTGTTCTAACGCGATGAAAGAGTGCTAAATTTTATAAAAATATTGGCGAGATTTAGTATAAATTAGTAAAAAGTAATAAGCAAACATTCAATTGAACGGACGCGATAAAAAATAGAAGTTTTTTTAAGCTTGTATAGAAATATGCAAAATTTACATTTAATACATTTTAATGAAGGTCAAAGGATAACTATTTTTCGTAGACTTATGAAATATAAGAATTATCTCTTCCCTTTTTTTAAATAGATATAGCACGAATACGGATGCGACATCATGGACGCAACAAATTTTTCCAACAGTTGTTAAATACAGTAAAGATGTTCATAACAAATTTTAATAAAAATGCATCACAATAAGTTAAATTCAAGTTGAATAGCAGTAATACTAATCAAAATAAAAAAAAAAAATAAAGTTAAAAGCTGTTAGAGTGCTTTATTTTAATGTTTTTCTTCACTTTTGGTGGACCTTTTTTGGAAGATGCCCATATGTCAGGGAGAAAAAATATAAAAAAATAAAAAAAAATTTTTTAGAAAAATAAAATAAAATTAGAATTAAATTATAAACTTTTAAGAACTTGAACCCGTAATTAAGATGTTGAACATAAATCATAGATTTTTTTTATCAAATTAGTTCACAAACTCAAAAAAAGGTATATATGATCGATTCCAATGTTAGTTTTATTGAAACCTAATTGCTAAAGGTTAATAAAATTAACCAAAAACGCAATGACCCAATTAGTTCCATGGATTATCCAAGTGGTACCCAATTATCAAAGGATAGTTATTAAACAACTTGAATTTTGTTCAAGGGATCCAATAAATCATAAAGTTCCACAAATTCATTTGGAACTAAAGTCCATTATTTCTAAAAATGTTTTGGAGTTCCTGTTCTAAACATAATTCCAGTAAAGTCACGTATCTATTTTTGTCAAAGGATTCCAAAAAAACCAAAAAGTTTATTTGTAGGAAATAAATAGGTCCATTGGAACTTTTTGGGTTCTATTGAATCCTTTGACAAAAATCTATATGTGAATTCACTGGAGCTACCTTTGAAATTAGAACTCGAAAGCATTTTTATCATAAATTAACTATTTCCTTCAAAAATTTTAATGGAAATGGATTTTTGTCAAAGAAGTTCCAAAAAGTTCGAATGGTACAACTATTTTCTTTAATAATCTTGGTGGAAGCCATTTCCAGAAGGAGTTATTAAACTTTATTTCAACAGTTCACTAAATCTTAGAAAGCTACAGTGTTGTTTTTTTATGCAAGCATTTGTATCTGGAGTCCAATAAATCTAAAAAGCTACAGTATTCTAGTATCTAGTTTCATAGGTTAACCCAGCTGCACCGCTTTATCTTAAAATGATATGTTTTTGTCAAAGAAATTCATAAGAAGTCCCAAAAAGTACGAATGGTTCAACATTTGTTTTATTTTCCTTGATGAAATCCATTTTCCAAAGAACTGTCCTACTTTATTCTAGTACCTAGTTCCAAAGCCGCACCGTTCTGTCCTCAAATAATAGATTTTTTTCAAACAGATAGATTTGAAATTCAAACTAGTTGCAATTACCCAACTTATTTTGTAAATTATGACATTGTAATCCATTTTTCAAAGAGAATCTTTTACTAAGAGTTTTGTACCCGAACTCTAAACGAAGTAATGTCCAGTGATTCAAATTGTTTCAGGCCCCAGTGGATCCTATTAGAAAAAAACAAAGGTTATGTGCTTATCTACTATCTTACAAATGAAAAAACCCTTTTCCAATTCCTGTGGAAAAATAATTCATAATAGAGCTGACTGAATCATTGCTAATAATCACAAATTTAAAACAACCCAACTAGTTCCATTTATAATACCAATGGAACCCATTCATCATTAATTTTTGTCCACGTAGTCTATAGAGCTTAAGAAAATTCGAATGACCCAACTACTTCAAATAATTAATCCCAATGTTATCCCTACCAAAACTTGCCACTGATCCAACTAGTTCCTGAGTAGGGTTGCCAACTCTGAATAGTACAAAATCGGGACGGAGCCATCAAAAATCCGGGACTTGGCTGAAAAATGCGGGACAACATTCGATGCAATTTTTTATTTTATTAAATATTTTCTTTTATTCTTTGAGAAATAAAGGGCATCAAAGATGGCATCGCTTGGTTCCTTAATATTGTTTAGATCTCTTTCCAACTCTTGTCCAATTCATGAAAAAACCAAAAAATAAATCCAAATCGATTTAATAAATAAAATGTATGAAAAATAAATGATATAGCCTGTTTCTCAAAAGAGAAGAACATTTTCGCGCATGTTTGAAAATAAGAAAACAATTTGGAGAGTGTTCTTCATTCTGATTGGTCGACAATAAAAATTAAATTGAATATTCTCTGAGCAGAAAAATAAATGAAGAAAATTTAATGTATAGTATATTCCTGAATTTAAATTTACACCGGAAGTACTGATTTTTATTTTTGAAAATCAACCAATAAAAATTAAAAAAAAATGTGCGTTAAAAAAATATTTTGTCATCCGTAATTTCACTTCACAATTTTTTCTTAAGAAAATAATTTATTTTTTATTTTATTTCTCTCTCAAGATGCAGGTTGCTGCAGGCCGTCGGTGCAACACCGTACTTGTGCGATCATTTGTTCTAAATGTTTGCGCATTTAAATATAAAGAAAAACAAACGGTTTAGGAAACTGTGTTTCAAGTCGAATTGGAAATTTATATACAAACAATCTTAAGTTCTCAAATGCGGGACAAAAGGTGTCCCGCAAGGGGTCGTCGCGGGACGCTAAAAAATTAGCTGAAATGCGGGACGTCCCGTGAAATTCGGGACAGTTGGGAACCCTATTCCTGAGTGAAAAACTTTCCTACCCTAGTGGAACTTATTAGACATATAAAAATTCAATACTTTTTATCAATTGACGCCCTACGCTCCATAAAACAATACCAGTGAAACCCAAAGAATTATCTGTTTTGTGCAAGTAATTAATAGAGCCCAAAAAAAAGTGACACCAAATCTGAAAACTTGCCACTGACCCAACCTTAGTACCTTAGCGAACAACTTGCCTTAGAATAATGGAAACGTTAGAAACTTGAAAACTCTAATGGAACTTTTTAGAAAATTGAATGGCGGTTCAGGGTCGAAATTTAACAAGACTGGCACGTTTCTTGCTAGTTCCTTGAAAAAAGCCAAAAATATTTCATATAAATGATCTCTTCCTTACAACTCAAATTTTATATTACTTTTTTTAAATATTCAACCCTTGGTTTTTCATCTGAATATCATTGTTCCGGTCTGATGTCGTGGTGGAGATTTGACTTGAAAAATATAGACCTGATTTTATGCTTCTTTTGAGTTTTTAATGCAAGTCCTTGTACTGCAGGCTTTCCTATCTGTTTAAATTTCAAACCTGAAATTACAACTGAAAAATGAAGGCCTGTTTATTTTTAGAATTTCAAAAATCCCAAGACCTCTAAGTAAGAGAGGCCTGATTTTTCTTCTGAGAAGCTACATAGTTTTGTAACAAACTGAGCTATATCCTTGCTTCCGGGAGTACATGGACGGATTTTTCCGTTATCTGGTTATAATAAAATATGGTATTGAACCATTAAATACCATGTGGCATACATATATTTACTACATGGTAAAGTACAAAGTATAAGAATAGGCGTGGAATATATTTCTTGATTCTAAGTTTTAATAATAGAATTATCATTATTCGAAAAAAAGTGTAAGTAATGACTTCGTATGACTTAGAAATGGGTATGAAAATTTCAAGGTGCAACTTGTATCTCTTATGGGCTACGCGTAAGTCATAAAAATAAGAGAATAATATATACTAGAGTTCACCATTGACCGAAATTCGACCTTTTGACATACATTCTCTGTTGATTCGCTACAAAATTAATGACAAAAACAAATTTCCTTCATAAAATTTGGCAAAGAAAATCTTTTAAAAATAGTTGGGCACTTCTTCTCCGCACTCGGATTCATTAAAAAAAAAAAATGTCAAAATCGGTTGAGAAACAAGGGAGAAAATGGTTCTTTACTGTTTTCTCTACGCCTATTTCTATAAAGATTATTATAGTATCATCACTGAGGCGATTTTATTTTCAATATTATCGTACATAATTTTCACGAAGAGAAAGAAAAATTAGACCAAGAAAATTATATAAAAAATCATATGGAATCAATGTCAGTGATCGACTGACCGTCCAACAGATACGTTGGGGGGTTAAGAACAACATAGTCTCTCATTAAAGAGTCTGTGACAAAAGAGGTAGGCCGCTAGGGCCGTAAAACCAACTAGTATTGTCAGTGATACCGAGTAAGCTTCTCCAAAATCCTTAAGATTATGGAAAAAGGGAAGAAAGGTATGTGCTAAATGGAAGTAATCCCTAGGAATAAGGTAAAGGAAATCTTCTGACTGGTCCTTGTGGTCCTTTATGTTTTTAAACAATTCTTTTAGAGTGCTGTTTGTTACGGAAATATAATAAAAAATATTTTCAAGTAGAATTTTGTTTAAGGGTGATTCTGTAAAATAGATTTTTCAAAGTAAATTTTCTTAAATAGAATTTGTTCTTAAAGGGAATCTTATGACACTTGATTATTTTGGGCAAGACATCTAGTCTGTAACAAGAATAATTTTTGTCAGTTTAAGACTCAAAATTTTAGCCTAGATTGTAAGTGATCTAGATGCGCAGAAGAGAAATGGACTTTAAAAACAATAAGTGCGGTCAAGTTATATTAAGATTGATGACTTTTTCTTTATTTGTTGATGATAAATTTTTTAACATCATTTCCAGAATGTTAGATAACTAGATGTGTTGCCGAAAAATTAACTTCATATTCGTGATAAACGTTCATAAGTATGCCTTACAACGTTGAAAATTTTAAATATTTTTTAAATATATAAAATACAAGGGTCCTGCTCCGTGCTCTATATCGCTCAAACTGTTCATAGATGTTATTACTATGCTATTTAAAACCTGTTCAGCCTGGACCAGAACCTGTTCTAAAATTATGCATTGCAATTATACAG
Organism: Tetanocera ferruginea; assembly: GCA_958299015.1. Taxonomy (NCBI): domain Eukaryota; kingdom Metazoa; phylum Arthropoda; class Insecta; order Diptera; family Sciomyzidae; genus Tetanocera; species Tetanocera ferruginea. Next base: position 23,529,406 of record OY282641.1, read on the forward strand.
TGCTTCTTGAGTCTGTTCAACCTTTAGTATGCACTGAACATTTATTTAGTACTTATCAGCAGCAACATAAGTTTTCACCATACTACGTTTTTGATCTGCTGCCTTTTTTATATACATATTTATCACTAACGACAAAATGACGACTACTGGAACGAAACAACATTTGAGATGAATATAAAAATGTTGTCATACCGTCTACTACTTAATTATTTTGAATACATCCCGTCGAATGACGACTATTAATAATACTAGTATTTATAAGTCTATACTAGTATTTTATAGTCTATACTAGTATTAATAATATACTACTTATTTTTAATACAATTAATATTATATTTATAATATTAATAAATACGAGAGGAAGTTGAGAAGTCAGTGAATTTCTTAATTTCTTGCATAGTTACTTCAAATGCATCACTGATCCTGTTAGCTACCATCTGTTAATAGACTTCTGTCAAAATTTTCGCTCGCTGCGATGCTCAGTTTTTTTTGGCAGCCATTGACATTGCTTACCAAGCAATATTTTTGCTCAAAGAAACAATCAGCCAAACCGAGGAAAGGCTTGATAAATACTGCACCATCGATTGGAATGATTCACAAATGGTTTACTGAAATGCGATGTGGTCGTACAGGCACAAGTGACGTTGAACGTTCTGCACGCCCAAATGAGGTCACCACACCAGGAATGGTCACTAAAATTCACGATATCGTGTTCGCCGATCGCAGAGTTAAAGTGCGCGAGATTGTTGAGGCCGTAGTCATCTCAGATGAACGGTTGTGGAACATTTTGCGAAATAATTTAGATATGAAAAAATTATTCGCAAGATGGGTGCCGGGTTTGCTCACTATTAGCGACCATAAATACGATCATGTGACTGATTCAAAGGCATGTTTGGTAGTGTTGAACAAAGATAAGAAGGATTTTTCCGTCGATAAGTTACCGTTGACGAAACATGGATCCATCACTACACTCCAGAGACAAAGGAACAGTCAAAATAGTGAACTTCACTGACTAAACATGCGCCGAAGCAGGCGAGGACGATGCTATCAGCCGGAAAGAATATGGCGACAGTATTTTGGGATAAACGCGGTATAATCTATATTGATTAGGTTCCACCGAAAAGAACGATCAATGGCGAATACTATGCAGCCGAATTAGACAGTTTTAACTACAAAAAAAGTGCTCTTCCATCAAAACAATGCTCTCGTTTAAACATGCCCAGCTCCTATGGCAAAATTCCATGAATTGAAGTACGAATCGCTTCCTCATCTAGCATATTCTTCAGATTTGGCCCCCAGCAACTATTTTCTGTTTCCAAACCTGAAGAATTGCTCGGCGGACAGAGATTTACCTCCAGAGAGGAGTTCATCACCGAAACAGAGTCCTATTTTGAGGACCTTCCGAAAACGTATTTTTCGGATGGGATCCAGAAATTGGAGGAACGTTGGACGAACTGTATCTATTTAAAAGGAGACTATATTGAGAAATACAACTTTTTTTTGACTTTAAAATTTTTTCTTGTTTCATTTTTCACGGAATTATCAAAGCTACAAGAATAGCTTTGAGTTTTGGGTTTTTTTTATAGAGTTTAAGTTAAGCAAGTTTTTGTATTCAATATTTTCTTATCATATTTGCGTATTATATGTTTATCATTTGAATTTACTGAGTCATTTTCAAAATTTGAAGTTCAAACAATTTTAAAAAATTTAAACATTTTATTTTTAAATAATTTCAAAGAAAATCTATATATTATTGAAATAATTATTTTATAAACATTTAAATCATAACAACTTAAAGTTAAACTCATGCATATAATTAATTATCTTGTAAAGAATTTTCCGCGTGAAATTTTGAGCTCATAGCTAAAAATAATACTATCTACCTGAAGATAGTCGGTGCGTTATCACAACTCTTCTCTCGGTCGAAAACTACTAAAAGATTGCCTCTTTCCTCTAACGCTAAACACACCTAGCTCAAAACTGACAATTCAAACATTTTCCACGTTCGGTAGAACAACAACAAAAAATAACAATAAAAACAACAAATAGCCATAACCACAGCCAAATGTGAGCATGATCATGATGTTGATCAACATGAATTAGACACTTAGATGAATCATGCATTCGAAGATGATCGGTCGACCAATGTCGTTTTGTGTTTTTTTTTTTTTTAAATATTTCAAAGGTAATTTATTGGATCCCAGAACAAAAGAACAGAAAACGAAAAGAAATAATTAAAGCAAAAAAATAAATAATAAATAAAAGAACAAAGCCAGAAAAACAAACACAAAAAAATTGACCCAATGATCAGGCCAATGATCAATTAAGTGGAATTAAAAAAAATAAAAGAAAAAAATTATTGACACTATCGCAACGCGCTCAAACAGCAGAAAAGCACAATCAGCTGTGGCAAGAATTGGGCTGCTGTTTAAGAGTTTTAAATAAAAATAAAAAAATTAATTTTTAGTGTTAATAAAAAATCAATCTTTTTCTGTTTTTTTTTTTTTCTGATCTTTTTCTGATGCTCAATGCTGACTCAGCTGAGGCAACTGTAGCGATTCAATGATTTTGTTGCATAGCGACAAACCGCAAGATCACTTCACAATGACTTGTATAACAAAGTCCAGCCGAATATTTGTACTCGTAGGTTATAAGGCTACAGTTAAACTTCTGCAAATAATAATTATGCACTAAAAAACAGAATCAAAAAAAAAAACACCAATTTTGATGCAGCTTCCAAAAATGAGTTCATTCAAAGTTAGTTGAATTGTTTGTGGCTGACTGTAATATGATCGTTATTTGGACTTTTGTGTTGATTTTATTATGATTGCAGATTTGCGTGCGCAAATTTTGCTCTTCAATGTGAGGATCGTTAAAATTGTGAAGTCATTCTGCGGGTTTTTATTGTTGTTGTTGTTTTTATTGACAGCCTTAAATTGGCGTTAAGTTGGCTTCCTTGGAAACGATCACACTTAAATTGATCCGCTTAAGATTGATTGTATAACAATTTTTGGTGTTAAACGCTTGTCGATCGGCAAAGACCAGCAAAATTTTTGAATGCATCATCAAATGTGTTGCAATTTTGAAAATTTGGAATGAAGCTGGTTGTAAAAATAAAATGATTTTTTTGGTATTTTCCGGTAAGTTTAGTTTGTTCGAAAACAATATCAAGATTAAGACATATTTTGTAAAGTATCAAATTAAAATACTATAAAATATTTTTTTACATTCTATTTTTTTTAAAAATTTTTTGCAATTTTTTGAAATTTTGAAAACTAAAATTATTGAAAACTTCAAAAAAAATTTAACACAGTAAAAATTTATCAACAACCTAAGTTTGAAATTTTAATTAACGATAATTAACGATTTTAATTTCAAAATTTAAGAGTTTATATTGAAAACCTAAATTCAAATTTTGAAAAATTTAAATTTTTATTTTCTAAAAATTTGTATATTGATACTTTCCGGCGAGTCTTAGATTGTTCAAAAACAAATTCGATATAAAGAACATTTTTGGTAATGTACCAAAGCAAAATATCTCCAGAATTAAGAAAACAGAAATTTAAATTTAAAAATAAATCAGATTAAAATTATTTACAAAAACATAGAAACAAAATTTCAATAAAAATAAAAACTTTTGCTTTTAAATTTAAAATTTTAGAATAAATACTAAAATAAATTTTAAATAATAAAATTGCATTCAAAAGATTCAAATAAAAAAAAACAAAACAATTTAATAAAACAATTTAAAAAATTATAAAAAATTTTAATATTTTTTTAATGTTTATTCATTTCAAAATTCATGTTTTGAACTTTTATTTTCAATTTAAACTTTATTTTCATTCATAAATTCTAATACTAAAAATTAAAAATTTAAAATTTGGAATTAAATTTTTAATATAAAATTTAAAATTTAAAATTTAAAATTTAAAATTTAAAATTTAAAATTTAAAATTTAAAATTTAAAATTTAAAATTTAAAATTTAAAATTTAAAATTTAAAATTTAAAATTTAAAATTTAAAATTTAAAATTTAAAATTTAAAATTTAAAATTTAAAATTTAAAATTTAAAATTTAAAATTTAAAATTTAAAATTTAAAATTTAAAATTTAAAATTTAAAATTTAAAATTTAAAATTTAAAATTTAAAATTTAAAATTTAAAATTTAAAATTTAAAATTTAAAATTTAAAATTTAAAATTTAAAATTTAAAATTTAAAATTTAAAATTTAAAATTTAAAATTTAAAATTTAAAATTTAAAATTTAAAATTTAAAATTTAAAATTAAGAATTTAATTATATATTTAATTATATTTTTGTATTTTTATATTTTTATATATAAAAATTTATATTTTTATATTTTTATATTTTTATATTTTTATATTTTTATATTTTTATATTTTTATATTTTTATATTTTTATATTTTTATATTTTTATATTTTTATATTTTTATATTTTTATATTTTTATATTTTTATATTTTTATATTTTTATATTTTTATATTTTTATATTTTTATATGTTTATGTTTTTATATTTTTATATTTTTATATTTTTATATTTTTATATTTTTATATTTTTATATTTTTATATTTTTATATTTTTATATTTTTATATTTTAATATTTTTATATTTTTATATTTTTATATTTTTATATTTTTATATTTTTATATTTTTATATTTTTATATTTTTATATTTTTATATTTTTATATTTTTATATTTTTATATTTTTATATTTTTATATTTTTATATTTTTATATTTTTATATTTTTATATTTTTATATTTTTATAATTTTATATTTTTATATTTTTATATTTTTATATTTTTATATTTTTATATTTTTATATTTTTATATTTTTATATTTTTATATTTTTATATTTTTATATTTTTATATTTTTATATTTTTATATTTTTATATTTTTATATTTTTATATTTTTATATTTTTATATTTTTATATGTTTATATTTTTATATTTTTATATTTTTATATTTTTATATTTTTATATTTTTATATTTTTATATGTTTATATTTTTATATTTTTATATTTATATATTTTTATATTGTTATATTTTTATATTTTTATATTTTTATATTTTTAAAGTTTTTTATATATTTATATTTTTGTGTTTCACATTTTAATATTTTTATTTTTTTATAGTTTTTTATATTTTGAAATATTTATATTTAACATGTTTACATTTTTATATTTTTTTTTATTGTTATAATTTTGTATAATAAGAATTGTTTAATAAGTGAAATTTTCTGATTTTAATTTTAAACGGTTTTGGCTTTCTACATTATTTTTTAATAAAAAATTCGTATATTAAAGTTTATAATTTTTAAAAATTTAAATTTTTAAATACTTTATCTGTAAAAACTAATTTTGTTTAATATGAAATCTTTATGTGGCTTTAAATTTTTACAATTGGAATTTGTATAAATGTTTGATTTAAAATATTGATCCCTTTCAAATAAAAAGTTAAAATTTGCAAATTTCTAAATTTTTTTATAATTAAAATTTTTTTTTTTATTATATTAAAAAAAATTTTTTATTGTTAAAAATTGCTAGTTAATTGTTTTTTTGTCGATTGCTTTGAAATATTCTCTTTAATCACAAAAAACAAATTTTTTTGTTGATAATATTTTCACTATCTTAAGGCACACAATTTCAATACCCAGCATCTTAAAATGTAAAACAATAATTTTTTAAATCACTTTTTTAACTCTTTAACGCTCTCGGTTCCTTTCACACGCGTTCAAGATACTTTTAAGTCTTGCTTATTTTCAATTCAATTGCTATTCATTCGTCCGTTGCGTTGTTTATACAATTCAAAAAATATAACCCGCACGTCTGCACGCACGAACGTTTAAACTCAAAGTGAGGCTCGTGTTTGTGACTGAAATGCGAAAATGTCTCAGAAATTTTAAGCTGTCGAAACTAGGCGTACGAGTGCGCATGTTGCTATGTCCGGAAACTTATAAACTGCAGTTACAAACACATAGATGCGACGGCCTGCGCAACTGCAGAAACTTTGTATCTGTGTAACGCAGTTGATTCTATGTAAAGCAGCATTGCAGCAAGGAGTAGGAGTAGATTTAATATTCATGTCGTACGTACTGTTTTTTTTTTAAAGTAACCATCTTATTCTCTCAATTCGTAGTTACACATTAAATTGTATCTGTTAGTTACTATAAACCTGCTAGACACAGTTAAGCTCTTTTTAAATTTGTTATCACTTTAATTGTTGTTCATTTTGCTTGTTGATCTTCTTCTTTTTGGCTACAATTAAAATCCATGTCAATAACAATAGCTTGTTTAACAACTGAAATTTTCGAAATGACTTTTAATTTATCTGTAAGATACATATATACTAGCCTACTTGCTACGATTTTGTTTTGTTATTCGCTGTTTACGCTGATAAATGGGAAGTTTTTGCACTTTCATCTTTGTTTATAGTTTAATGTTTTCTAAATTTGAAAAGATTTGTTTTTGCTGAAATTTTATTTTGCAAGCTTTTTATCAAATTCTAAAAGAAATTTGTTGTTTAAGAAAATTTCATATTTTTATGATTAAATCAAATAATTTTTTTTAGGCTTTACTGAGAGTAATAAATGCTTGCCTCTGTCCATTAAAATTTCTCCAGTTGCACAGAAAGATTTTCTTTTCCAAGGTCCTGACCTTTTCTCAAAAGGTAGTCTGTTGACAGGCTACAAAGTGGTTTAGGACCAATCAGGGTCCGAGATGCCCATAAATAGTAAGTTGGTAAGTTGATAAAATCACGAGCGTCAAATGTGTCTCTCAATACGAAAAGCAAGAATTGCTGCTGTATTGATTCAAACCTTTTACTGTGTATTGCAAAAGCTGGATTCCAAATTATGCAACCATAATCAAATACCGGACGCACAAATGCACAGTATAGGGATTCAGTGACCCTGAAAGTGTGGCATTTATTACAAGGACGAAGCTATCGACCAAGATAATGAAGTCGCAAATGACTGCATAAATTGGCATTTGGATGAGTGTACGCTAAATATATCTTTAAAATGGTCTACAAATAGGTTGCATATCACTTCAGGATTGAAAGAATTCATGGTTCCTGAGCTGACTTCGCTGATATTCACAAAGTCAAAGAATTTTTTAGGATCTACAAGAATTTTCTCTGCAATTTGCAAGTTTATTCTAACTTATAAGATAATTCTTTGAACAGCTTAGTGCATCTCATCTTTACTTCATCATTTACATAACAGTCACTTCTAATGGTTTTGTAAAGCTTGTTTCGTTGATTCCTCAGATGTCATATATTAGATCGTGATCACGCCACGGCTCAGAAAGTTTATTTTTTTCTTTATTTTTGGTATATAACTATCTATAATGGTTAAAATACACTCATAAAAAAGTGAGACTGCACAGTTAATGGCACTTAAATAGATACTCATGCTATTGTTATCCGCAATAAACCCCAGAAAACCATACTTCCAAGACGTTGTCTTCGTAGCCGTCATTGACGACAACGGAGTAACATTGCGGATTTTTTGCTGACCTGTATTCATAAATTCAGGAACAAAACAAGTAAAGAAAGTCTAAAGTCGGTCTAGGCCGACTATGAAATACCCTAAACCCACTTTTCAAAAACAAAAAAAAAATTTATTGTAAATGGGCGTGTCCGTGGGCGGATGAAGCCTATATTTTGTACGCATTTAAATGTTGATGTAAAATTTACACATACCAAGTTTTATTTCTGTAGCTCACAGTTAATGCCTTTATTTTGCTTTCGTTATGAAAAACATAACCTTATTTATTAAGTTTTAAACTTTTTGGGTTGTATGGGAGGTAGGCGTGTCCGTAGGCCGTCCCTTTTTGTCTTGTCATAAAAAACATACGTGCAAAATTTTAGCTCTGTAGGTTAAACAGAGGCTTATTTATTGCGTTTTCAATTTTTGGGTTGTATGGGAGGTAGGCGTGTTCGTGGGTGGATGACGTCCATTTTTCGAAGACATATTTGTGTTGGTATGAAACACATACACATAAAATTTTATTGTTGTAGATTTTATTGTTTTATTGTACAATTTTTGGGTTGTATCGGAGGTGGGCGTGTCCGTGAGCGGATAACGTCCATTTTTCGAAGACATTTTTGTGTTGATATAAAACACATATGCACCAAATTTTATTGTTGTAGGCTTATTATGAGCTGAGTTATGCAGTTTTAAATTTTTGCGTTGAATGGGAGGTAGGCGTGTCCGTGGGCGGATTTAAAAAATATTCAATAGTGCAGATTCTTGGGTTTATGTGACCATGTGTACCAAGTTTCATCCAATTATCTCAACTCCTTCTTCTTATCCTGTGTATACGGACAACACACAGACGGACAGACGGACGGACATGGATAGCTCGACTCACGTGGTGACGCTTATCTAGAATATATATGCTTTTCTATACCGGACTCGCTTCGTTCTATGCGTTACAAACGTTTGCAAAAATTTAATATACCCTGACCTTTCAGGTTTCGGGTATAATGAGAGCTCGAACAGAACCAAAGGGGATGACGGCTGGCGAATTCGCCGTTCAGCAGAATACATTAAAATGTATGCACTCAGCAAAAACGAATTCGCTGGGCGAATCCGCGACGGAAAAACGACAGAATAGAATCTATTCTATTTTTGCTATGGCGGCTGGCGGTCCTCGCTCTGAGTAACATAAATGTTGCCATAGAGCCCGAACAGAACCAAAGCGGTTGACGGCTGGCGGATTCGCCGTTCAGCAGAATACATGAAAATGTATGTAGTCGGCAAAAACGAATTCGCTGGGCGAATCCGCGACGGAAAAACGCCAGAATAGAATCTATTCTATTTTTGCTATGGCGGCTGGAGGTCCTCTCTCTGAGTAACATAAATGTTGCCATACTTTTGCTAAGAATTGGCTGTGTTTAATGTAATTTTTTGTAGTTTTTAGTATATTCGGACGTTTTGTTTTTTATGTGTGTGTTATATTTATGTGAATTCGCAATAATATACGATATAATTTTCTTCATAACGGATTTTGATGAAAACTTAATTGAATAAGTCAAAATTTTTTGATATATGTTAAACATGTTGTCCGTCTGTTGCACCCCTATATGTCAATTGTACTACTACAGTGACAAAAAGCAACTCTGTTCCGACAACCGCCAGCCGCTCTTGTTGTAGACGTGTTTCAGCTCAATTCGCCGAGAGAGGACCGCCAGCCGTCAGCCGCTTTGGTTCTGTTCGGGCTCATACTTTTGCTTAGAATTGGCTGTGTTTAATATAATGTTCTTAGTTTTTACTATATTCTGACGTTTTGTTTTTTGTGTCTGGTTATATCTATGTGAATTCGCAATAATATACAAAATAATTGTCTTCATAATGGATTTTGATGAACACTTAATTGAATAAGTCAAAATTTTTTAATATATGTTAATCATGTTGTCCGTCTGTTGCACCCCTATCTGTCAATTGTACCACTACCGAGACAAAAAGCAACTCTGTTCCGACAACCGCTAGCCGCTCTTGTTGTAGACGTGTTTCAGCTCAATTCGCCGAGAGAGGACCGCCAGCCGTCAGTCGCTTTGGTTCTGTTCGGGCTTTGAATCGTATGAAATTTGTGCCTCTCTGAGTTGTTGATCAATTATGCCTCTCTGAATGTGATTAGAATTATTACCAGACGCAATGTTTAATTATTATGACACTATATGTAAATGACGAAAATGTTGCATCTGGCAGTACTAAGTTCAGCAATAAAGAGCAAAAAAGTGAAACTAAAATTAAAATTAAATAAAATATAATAGGGGTATTCACGATTCAGTGCACTTGCCAGTGTAGTTGAGGACTTGAGGACTTTTGCAGTTGTGCAGTTAGGTTTCCGTGAGCACACCAAAATTTTAATTGAGATTATTATTATAATTTTTATTGAGATTATTATTATAATATGAATGCGATTATTATTTATCAAGTAATTGAAACTTAAACTCTTAAATGTTGCATCACTATTTCAAACCTGTCAAATTTTTCAATGTACACAACTACACAACTGCTCAAGTCCTCAAGTCCTCAAGTTTAAGGCAATAGTAGAAATGTAGTTGTGTAGATTTTTAACGTACGTATATTTTGTTTTTGTTAAGTGCACAAGTCATCAAGTCCTCAACTACACTGGCAACTGCACTGAGTCGTGAATACCCCTAATAATTTGTTTGAAGTGAAAAATTTCAAAAAAATAGAAAAATGAGTAAGGAAAACAAAAAACTGAGTTATTTAATTAATAAAAAGAAAAAGAATGCTTAAAAAATGTGAAAACAAGTGAAAAAAATGTGAAAACAAGTGGCACAAAAGGCGGCAATGGCAGTGACGGTATCAATGACAGTGGCGGAATTGATATAAGTAGCAGTAGTTGCAACGCTACCGAAGTAAATTTGGATTTTTGTTACTAAGAAAATATTAACTTATATTTATAAAAAGTTAGGGAACGCGGCAAAATAAAATTTGAGCCGCGTTGAGAAAGAAAGAATTCTATTGAGAAAGCAATAGAATTTCGCCAGTTCATATTGTACACAGGAATAATAGTATTAAAGGATATAAGGATATATAATATGAAAGGATATATTAACTTTAATTAATAAATGAATTTAATATATTTAAGAAATTAAAAAAATATTAAACGTTTTGTACAACTATTTTAAAATAAATTTTTGCTTAAAATCGCATTTCTTATTTCGATTTTAAGTTTGAAAGGTGGTGAGTGGGAGAGCAAGAGAGTTAAATACAAGCATTGAGGCAGAAACATAGAGCAAACACATGCAAAACTGTACTGGTTTTCAGTGAACGCGTACATTATACAGTACGTGGATCAGTGCTGTCACTTCAAAATTATAAATAGTGGTAGATTGTGTCTGAAACGAGTGGTAGATTAAGAAAATTAGTGATAGATTTTTCCTTTCTTCAAAAAATGGGGCTTACTTGCAGAAATCTCATAAAAAATAATGGTATAGCTTTATTTTAACATTCATTAAATTTTATTGGAAAAAAAGATAAACAATTGTTCTCAAATTATTTTGACATCAATCAATTCAACATCAATTTTCAATTGTGAATACCGGATCATAAAGACTGATAAACGTAAAAATATCGTTATTGGATCTCGCTACTTTTTAGACGCTCGTGGCCCATAAAATAAATTTTATGATTTATTCCATGCAATACTATTCAAATCCAATCACAATTTAAAAAATTCCATTTCCTGTCTCGGTAAAATATTATAAAAATTAAATTAAAGAAACAAATAATAGATATAATTCTTTAAAAATAGATTGATCATAGAAATTGTGACAGAAAAAAAATAGTGGTTGATTTTGGGAAAAGGTTAATAGTGGGTGGTAAAAGTGGTAGATGTTAAAAAAGTCGAAAAAAGCGGTAGATCTACCACAATTGTGGTAAAGTGACAGCACTGACGTGGATCCTTTCTGTCGTCAAAGGCGTGGCGAAGTTGAAGTAAACGATGAGGGTGAGTGAGTACAGTGGGAGTGTGAGAGAATTGAAAGCATAAAACAAAAAGAACGAGCGCAATGAGACAGATATATAGAGCAAATACAAACAGAGCTGTACTGGTTTTGAGAGAACGCGTACATTTAACAAGACGTGGATCCCATCCGTCTTCGAAGACTGCGCAAAGTATAGTCTTGCACGTCGTTTTGCTAATTTGTTAGAAAATGTCTTCAAGTACAGCTATGGAAGTGGATTGATCCGTCGTGTATGAAGGATCGAGTGTCTTCAGGACGACATCAAAGACGGATCGATCCATTCGCTACTGGGTGGTATTTGACATCTCCAATGTGAGGGCAGTGTGGAGTATTCGAGAACAATTGTTCTGCTTCATTGGTTTGACCAACCTTTACTTTATCATAGGTATTAGTTAATATCAAATCAAATCACCTTTATTTATGGTTTGGAATTGGATTAACTTATTGAAGATCTTTACTGTGCACAGTGCTGAGTAAGGCATAATCAAACGAATTAGATAGATGAATTGCAAGAATATAGTTAGGTAGTTAGGTAGAATATATTAGTACAAAGGAAATGTTAAGACGGTAAAAGTCTCCAAAAATTATAATCTTATCTTCTTCATTTAAGCCCGTTATTATTGATGAAATTATTTCACAAAGTTCATTAAAAATTGTTTCAATTGAGCTGGGGGGGGGAATAAAACATGTACATATGTATAATGATTTTTCTTAGTGTTCAAAGAGCTTATCACTTTAAAGAGAAGTTTGGTTTGTGATCTGAACAGTTCCTCCTCGGGAGAGACCTACGTGAGAGCAATCATTTCAATTGTCTGCCCAACTACTGTCAAGAACTGTTTAATTTTTGAAATGATCACTTTCCATGTTTCAGTAAAGTCAAAGTTATGGAAATGACAAGATTTGTCTTCAAAAAAAGAGTTTGCTTAACTTTCCTTTGATTCCACCACAATTATCTTATATATTAATACGTGAACATTAAAGTTTGTCGTACGCTTTTTTGGTATTAATTAAAACTCAAAATATATGAAACTTATATCATTCCAAAGGTTATGTTGTCCAGATGTGCAGAATGTATAAATGATATATCTCATAGAGGGGGTTCCCAACCTTCTAAGAGAGAAATTAAATTTTTGATAAAAAAATGCGCTCTTTGATTAGTATGAAAAAATAGTTGGAGGAAAGTTTTTGAGTTGGTCGAATTTGAATTTTTTTTGAATTTTTTTTTTAAAAGTAACAATTTCTTAAAAAAAATGTATTTTTATCCATTCGTCAATTGTAAAATTTGTAAAAAAATGTGTTCTGAATTCACATTTTGACTTTCCATGTGAATATTTTGGTCGGATTTTGACGGTTTTTAAATTTTTCTAATTTTTTCTAAAAGTTTGTTAAATTTTCTTTCAAATGTGATAAAAATTACAGCGAAGTTCTAACCAAAAGTATTTTTAATGAATTTTCTTTATATTGTCGTTAGTTATTTAGCGTGTGTTTCAACCAAATGCCAAGAGCGAGAAAAAAACTGTCCCAAATTGAATGTTCTAAATTCTGAAGCAAATATCTCCGCCATTTGTAAATAGATTTTATTTATTTATTTTTCGTATTTAAGTCTCATCAGTTAACTTAAAAAAACTTTTAAAAACAATATCGTCTTTTGTTTGTTTATATTTAAATTATTCCTTTTAAAAAAAGACCATAAAATTTGATTTATTCTTAAAATATGGTGTAAAAATGATTTTTGTTGTAAAAATACAAAAACTCAAAATGGCATTTTTGATTTTCTTTCAAAGTTTATACCGAATTTTAGATGAATTTATTTTGTCTTGACACTAAATTAATAAACTGTCCGTGCCATCAAAAAATCAAGGCTACCCCTATGATTTCTTTGACAAAATTTAATTTTTTTAAAATGCTGTTTTTCTGTTTTTGAACAAAATAATAAAATAAAAGAATAATTTTTTTTTATTTTGAGCATCTCGCATATAATTATAAATAGGCAATCAATAAATTAGTCGAATTTCGACCCCAGGCAATACTAGTTATAGTTAATTCATAACATAGTTGATGGGTTTGATTGGGTTGAAAAATGGGAAATTATTTTAGAATACGATTAAGGAGCAATAATAGCTTTAGAAGTTCAAGAGTAATGATGTTTGTAGGCATTTGAAAATCATTCTAAGGAGCAATAATAGCTTTAGAAGTTCGAGAGTAATGATGTTTGTAGGCGCCAAAGGCGAATGCAAATAGTTCATTTTCAACATTACTTGGCGAACTGTTTAAGCTTTCGTCGTATCGAATAAAGATTTTCTTTAGATCTAGGGATTCCTTTGAAGATCTTCTTGCTGTATGGAAATCATGACACTTGTCATCGTTAAATTGTCATGAACAGTGGTTCAAACGACTAACCGGACAGCGCAGCGATCTACTTTAAAAGCAATATTTTTAGAAAAAGACGTTATTTGTAATACAAAAATTTCTACAGAATGTTTTATTGTTGTTTTTAATATTGTTTGATACAAAGAATTTACCAAAAATATGCTCCTAGTACATTCAGTTAGCAATAATATAAAAAAAAAAATCCCCTTTTTAAGGGTCAAACGTCTAACCGAACACAAACAAATTGTTGTTGAATTCATTATTTCAATACTTTGTTGTTGAGGAACCTTTTGCATCGATTATGGCTTAAAAACGATTTTTTATGGAGAGAAACAAGTTTCTGCAAACATCTGTTGAATGCTGTTCCATTTTTTGATAAATTCCTTCTTGAACTTAGTTATGTGTCGAACGCTTGTGTTGTAGAGCCTTTTACCCACTCCACTCAATACATTTTCAATGACGTTGATGTCAGGCGATTGAGGACGGGCTTGCAATAATTTGGGTTATGGTTAGTTATGTACTAGCCATACTTTTGCCACAGCAGAAGTGTGTTTTGGGACATTATCTTGATAAAAATCAAAGGTCCGTAATATACCAAACTTTTCGGCACTCTGCTTAACATTTGCCTTAATATGTTAAGGTAGTCGTTTATATCCGTTTTACCATTGATAAACACTAAACTGCAGACACCTGCACTAGACATAAAGTCCCAAACCATCACAAAACCACCACCATGTTTCACTGTAGTACAAGTATTTTTGCTTTTAAAGTGGTTGTTTGGTTGTCGCCATACTTAAGCCCTACATCTAAACCGTGGAAGTTGTATTTGTGTTGGTCAGTATATAGTACCTTAAATAAGACATACCATTTGAATTTAACCCAATTTTATACATATAACCTTACTTTACCGTATCCCAAAGAGCATCATTTTTAAGCAAGTACTCTCTAGCAAACTGAGGTCATAGGCTTTTGTTTTTTTGGGCTAATGGACAGCTTCTTTCGCACAATTCTTCCATAAAAATCATTCTTACGTAGTGTGTTACGAATAGTTTCCACACATAAGTCCTTTCCTTAACTTCTTTTGCATAATTTTTCAGCTCGTTTGCAGTTTGGATTGTTGATTGTGTTTTATTTGTAGGATAATTTGGTGCTCATCACGGTCGCCTAGTGTTTTACCTTGACCCTCTCGACTTTTATTGAGGATTCGGAAGTCGTCACAATACTTTTTTAATAATATCGTGGACCGTAGAATGGTTTCGAACAACGATATCACCGATTTAGAGAATAGTTTTACCTTCACAGTATTGCCGTATAATTAGCGGCCAAATTTTGAATGTTGTGTGCGTGCGTTTTTGCAATATTGTACAATTTTTTGTAGTAGCGATTACCGAAGACAAAAAACAATGAGCGGAATCAATACAAATTGGGTTTGAATTATTTTTTAAAGGCAACAACATGCCTAATTTTAAATGTCCGGTTAGACGTTTGACCTTGAAAAAGGGGATTTTTAAAATTTTTGCGAACTGAATGAATTTGGAGTATATTTTTGGTAAATTCTTTGTACCAAACAAAATTTAAAACAATAATAAAACATTCTGTACAACTTTTCGTATTTTATATTAGGTTTTTTGTTAAAAAAAATGGCATTTAAAGTCGCTCGCTGCGTTGTCCGGTTAGTCGTTTTAGCCACTGTAGTTAAATGGTTCATTAGTTTTTGCGTTAAAGGGTCACTTTAATGTTCTTCAAATGAGTTTTTAAAATTAGTTTTCTGTAAATTAATTTTTTTCTGTTAGAAACAATAAGTGAATCGAAATCATTTGAAAAACAATTAACTCTGTAATTTCAAAGGATGCAAGAATATTGAATTTGGAATCACCCCGATCAAAAAAAAATCGATGTAGAATTACTTTTTGAGAGTTTCTCTAACTTTTGAGTTGGTTAATGGAGCAATATAAATTTCGATGCGGTACAAATATTCCAATTTGTATTCAACTCTTCAATTTTAACGTGAATATATTTCGAAAGAACTTTCAACATCAGAAAAATTAAAGGATTAAAAAAGAAATTTTTTCATAAATTTTCAAATATCTTCTACAAACCATAGAACAGTTTTGCACTAGGCTAGAAGAAAGTTAAAACTGCTTTTAAAGCTATCAAAATTTCACGTATCTGAGATAATTTTCTTTTGATTTTTGTTACGAATTGTGAGTTAATACTGTTTGTAAGTGTCATACCCAAAATATTTTAATTGCAAAAAAATTTAAAAGTTGTCAAAGCTGTATATTTCCAATTAACATTTCTGTTTTCAAGCAATTTAAAAAAATAATAACGCATATTTCTCAAGCTGTTTTCGAATTCAGATGTTTATTTAATGAAACATTTTTCAAATATTACGCTGCCGCAACCAATACGTTTTCTCATTCACATTTAAATAGTTATTGAAAATTACAACAAGTGGTTTCTGCAGAGAAAACCAACTGACTTATTTATTAAGTGGAAGTGTTAAAATTAAACAATAACAAATGTTGACACAATTACCCACTTAATATAGCAGACGATAATAAAAAAAAAAAAAACAAAAAAAAAAAAAAAAAAAAGCTGACACATTTCAGCTAAAGCGCATATTTTTGAAAATTTTCTAGCAAACAGCAGGTCAGTTAGCAGAGAAGGCGTTAATTTAAAGCTCAAATTTGAGCTAATTAAACACAGTTATTAAGCAGCATGTTTTATTACTAAATGTGGGTAGAATAAAGATAACGACTTAATGATTTTGTGCTACAGAAAGCATATTTAATAAATTGACGCCGATGTGTAACGGTTGCTAAGTATTCTGTTTCATGTTTAACGGCTCTTAAGATATGCATGTTTTAACCAACTGTTCATAAAACTTAAATATGCATATGTATTTAAAATGTGTAAAAAATGCCAGTCAAAGGTCAACTCAAAGAATTTGGCAGCCTAAATTTCAAAGCTAAATTTTTGAATTTTTTGAATTTGAACTTGAACTTGAACTTTATAGTTCAAAGCAACGGTCATTGCTACGTTGAGAAATTCCCACAAAGCTTTCAGCCCACTTCCATTTCCGTCAGTTACGCATGCGTGGAAATATCATTTTAAGTCTTAATGCACTGCAGCGCAAAAGTTTTTGTGCAAAGCATTTGTCATTAAAAAATAATTATTTATTTTAGTGCAAAAACAAGTTGTTTTTGTTTTTCGCAAAAACAAGTAAGCAAATAAATTTTAACAAGTTCATGTCGCTGAGCGTCAACAAGTCATGGACATGCGACAAAATGTGATGAACGCACGTATGTATGTTGATGAATGTCCAGATGATGGCGCAATAAATAACAACAACAACAATAAAAATAACCACAAAATAAATGGCTTAAATGGTGTTAAAAATTATTGCACAAAATTGTTGTTTTTAAAGCTTTTATTAATATCGTAAAAATGTGTTTTACGACGAGCACTATTCTATAAAACGCCATAATTTTAATGATATCCGAGAGTTAAGCAGGAAATAAGGTTTGCCTAAAAAATTTCAAGATCTTGACTATTTGAGTTGAAGGCGCTTTTGTGGGCGTGTGTCTAAACTTTAAGAGTTAGCGAAAAATATTATTACAATAAGTAACAGATAAAAAATAAAACTATAAAAAAGCAAGTTAAATTGAACTAAAATTTTCTAAGAGCATTTTTATTGGTAGTGTTAAGTTTACTTTTCAACATCTGTTACATGAATTTTGAACGTGTGCCACTCCTTCCAAGCCAACATTGCTGCTAGACTTGTGCGCTGTTGACCAATATTCCGTTCAGACCGCCTGCAGTTAAATTTATGTCTGTACATTACTTTTAATTCTCTGCTGCTGCTGCTTCTTCCTCAATTTCCACTACTACTTCCTCGGTCTAACTTTTTTTTTTTGGATTTTATTTTTATCTGTTTTTAGACAACTCCTTTGGCCCCATCTCCATTGATGTTGTGCATTGATCATGTCAATATTTTTACTTTCACTCTCACTGCGTGTTTATGTTTTTTTATGTTTTGTTTTATTTGATTAAAATTTTATTTTTATTTTTCACTTTTGGTCAAATGAGACAATTTGTTAAGCTTAGCAAGATGCGTGCCGTGCCGTTGTTGTATCATTAATAATAATAATAATAAATATGTAGGCAAAAAAATAACACAGAAATGACTTAACATATGTTTTTACTTACATACATTTACATATTCAGTTTCTGTAAGTTTTTTCCAAACATAACTTGCAATCAACGACATGGTTCGCAACATGGTTTAAAATTAAAGTTGTAAGCATGTCGAAATGGTAAAGTAAAAAATAAGCAAACATAGCGGTTTTGCGAAAATGTTTCTTTATGGTAGATAAATTTGGTGCTCATCAAATCGGGATACAATAGTTTGAATTTAAAACAGTGACGCGTTAATGTTAATGATAATAAGATATATACACACAGATAGTACATGTTTTGTTTCAATTGTTTAAATATCTGTGACAACAATATGTAATAACTTTGGATTTGATTTGATTTAATATAATTTAATCTAATTTAATTTAATTTAATTTTATTTAATTTTATTTAATTTTATTTAATTTTATTTAATTTTATTTAATTTTATTTAATTTTATTTAATTTTATTTAATTTTATTTAATTTTATTTAATTTTATTTAATTTTATTTAATTTTATTTAATTTTATTTAATTTTATATAATTTTATTTAATTTTATTTAATTTTATTTAATTTTATTTAATTTTATTTAATTTTATTTAATTTTATTTAATTTTATTTAATTTTATTTAATTTAATTTAATTTAATTTAATTTAATTTAATTTAATTAAAATTAATTTAATTTAATTTAATTTAATTTAATTTAATTTAATTAAATTTAATTTAATTAAATTTAATTTAATTTAATTTTTATTTAATTAAATTAAATTTAATTTAATTTAATTTAATTTAATTTTTATTTAATATAATTAATTTAATTTAATTTAATTTAATTTAATTTAATTTAATTTAATTTAATTTAATTTAATTTAATTTAATTTAATTTAATTTAATTTAATTTAATTTAATTTAATTTAATTTAATTTAATTTAATTTAATTTAATTTAATTAAGTTTAATTTAATTAAAATAACTTTGAGTTAATTTAATTTAATTTAATTTAATTTAATTTAATTTAATTTAATTTAATTTAATTTAATATAATTTAATTTAATTTTATTTAATTTAATTTAATTTAATTTAATTTAATTTAATTTAATTTAATTTAATTTAATTTAATTTAATTTAATTTAATTTAATTTAATATAATTTAATTTAATTTAATTTAATTTAATTTAATTTAATTTAATTTAATTTAATTTAATTTAATTTAATTTAATATAATTTAATTTAATTTAATTTAATTTAATTTAATTTAATTTAATTTAATTTAATTTAATTTAATTTAATTTAATTTAATTTAATTTAATTTAATTTAATTTAATTTAATATAATTTAATTTAATTTAATTTAATTTAATTTAATTTTATTTAATTTTATTTAATTTTATTTAATTTTATTTAATGTCAATTTAATTTAATTTAATTTAATTTAATTTAATTTAATTTAATTTAATTTAATTTAATTTAATTTAATTTAATTTAATTTAATTTAATTTAATTTAATTTAATTTAATTTAATTTAATTTAATTTAATTTAATTTAATTTAATTTAATTTAATTTAATTTAATTTAATTTAATTTAATTTAATTTAATTTAATTTAATTTAATTTAATTTAATTTAATTTAATTTAATTTAATTTAATTTAATTTAATTTAATTTAATTTAATTTAATTTAATTTAATTTAATTTAATTTAATTTAATTTAATTTAATTTAATTTAATTTAATTTAATTTAATTTAATTTAATTTAATTTAATTTAATTTAATTTAATTTAATTTAATTTAATTTAATTTAATTTAATTTAATTTAATTTAATTTAATTTAATTTAATTTAATTTAATTTAATTTAATTTAATTTAATTTAATTTAATTTAATTTAATTTAATTTAATTAAATTTAATTTAATTTAATTTAATTTAATTTAATTTAATTTAATTTAATTTAATTCAATTAAATTTAATTTAATTTAGTTAAATTTAATTTAATTCAATTTAATTTAATTTAATTTAATTTAATTTAATGTAATTTAATTTAATTTAATTTAATTTAATTTTATTTAATTTTATTTAATTTTATTTAATTTTATTTAATTTTAATTAATGTTATTTAATTTTATTTAATTTTATTTAATTTTATTTAATTTTATTTAATTTTATTTAATTTTATTTAATTTTATTTAATTTTATTTAATTTTATTTAATTTTATTTAATTTTATTTAATTTTATTTAATTTTATTTAATTTAATTTAATTTAATTTAATTTAATTAAAATTAATTTAATTTAATTTAATTTAATTTAATTAAATTTAATTTAATTAAATTTAATTTAATTTAATTTTTATTTAATTAAATTAAATTTAATTTAATTTAATTTTTATTTAATATAATTAATTTAATTTAATTTAATTTAATTTAATTTAATTTAATTTAATTTAATTTAATTTAATTTAATTAAGTTTAATTTAATTAAAATAACTTTGAGTTAATTTAATTTAATTGAATTTAATTTAATTTAATTTAATTTAATTTAATTTAATTTAATTTAATATAATTTAATTTAATTTAATTTAATTTAATTTAATTTAATTTAATTTAATTTAATTTAATTTAATTTAATTTAATTTAATTTAATTTAATTTAATTTAATTTAATTTAATTTAATTTAATTTAATTTAATTTAATTTAATTTAATATAATTTAATTTCATTTAATTTAATTTAATTTAATTTAATTTAATTTAATTTAATTTAAATTAATTTAATTTAATTTAATTTAATTTAATTTAATTTAATTTAATTTAATTTAATTTAATTTAATTTAATTTAATTTAATTTAATTTAATTTAATTTAATTTAATTTAATTTAATTTAATTTAATTTAATTTAATTTAATTTAATTTAATATAATTTAATTTAATTTAATTTAATTTAATTTAATTTAATTTAATTTAATTTAATTTAATTTAATTTAATTTAATTTAATTTAATTTAATTTAATTTAATATAATTTAATTTAATTTAATTTAATTTAATTTAATTTTATTTAATTTTATTTAATTTCAATTTAATTTAATTTAATTTAATTTAATTAAATTTAATTTAATTCAATTTAATTTAATTTAATTTAATTTAATTAAATTTAATTTAATTCAATTTAATTTAATTTAATTTAATTTAATTTAATTTAATTTAATTTAATTTAATTTAATTTAGTTTAATTTATTTTAATTTAATTTAATTTAATTTAATTTAATTTGATATTATTAATATTTCATAAATGAATATTTATACAGTATGCATGTCCTTTATTGTGGAGCAGAACAAATCATTAGTTTATGGCAGTCTGCAAGCTGCGAAGTTTTGCGACCGCCAACACCGCGGAAAGGTGCATCCGTATTTAAAATTTCCAACAACTGCAATTATTAATTGGAAAACTGTAGAAATAGTACAAAAATATAATATTAATTAGTAACATTATTCTTTTGCTTGCACATTTTTCTTAAATGAAATTTTCACTTTTCACGGCAAAATAATTGGTCGGTTCAATTAAATTGCCGTGAAAACAATGTTGCTAGATGCATGTTGCGGAATATAGTACTAGATTTTCCACAGCGAAGCATAGTACAGCTTTGACGAAAAAGTTTTGAAATGTTCACGGTTGTTTCACAGCTGTCATTTTTTGTATGGAGATTTGAGTGAAATTTCACGTGAAACCGAACAGAGTACTATGCTTTAAAAGAAAATATTCTTAATTTACGTATGAGACATTTTTAGAAATGTTAAGTTTAATGAAAATTTCATTTCATTTCATTATGTCATAAATGAAATGTAATAATTAAGAAGCCGGTACTGTTCGTAGAAAGTTTGACTGAAGTTTTTGTTACAATATTTTTTTCAAAAATTAATACAAACTTTAAATAGTTCGTGAAGAAGGAGTTTCCAGTAGACCTTAAGTCCTTGGCTAAAAATTTGCCAACTATTTGCAGAAGTTTTTGTCTAAAGCCTGCTTAGCCTGAGTCAATTGCTAATTATCGCATACATACAAGCACGCAATTATATTAGCCTTAATTTATATGTTAGCCTTGCCAAATGCTTGTACTTTTTTTTCAACCAATAAATTTCTGATATATGCAAAATAAAAACAAACAACAAAACCAACCGGCAATAAAGCAACACCTACGGAAAGAAAATATGAATACTAGTTTGCAAATTTCTAAATTTGCGCTATGCTTGAAAATTTCTTATGGAAAGTTAAGAGATATTGTTTAATTTTGTATATTTTTTTGTTGTTGTTTTTTTATTTACTTTAGAAAAAATGTTGGCATCTCTCTACACATGTATATCTTCAAAGAATTTTCTTAATATTTGTTAAATTATTTATCTAACGTTTGCAAATCCAAACAAATAAATTTGGGGTAATTGTTTAAGTATAAGTTTTGAAAAATTGCCAACAGATAATGAGAAAAATATGGTACATATAAGCTACTTTGTAGGGTCGTTTAACTTTAAGTCAGTCAACGACATGAGAATTTTATGTGAACTCAAAAATGAAGATGTACCATAATTTTTAAGGGATTTACCGAACATGTAATATGGGTTCGAAACAAGCTTTAGTGAGCTATTTTTGAAGAAAAAAATTCCCAAAATAGGTTGCTTACTTTTGTTTACAAACATTTTGATGTTGTATTGAAATGTGCTGCATGCAGCACATGGCATGCTTTTGAAGCAACATATGAAGTTAATTTTTCATTCGAACTTCAGTCAAGACCAAAAAAAGAAAAACACTCGATTGGTGTTAAGAATAAGGTGCAGACATGTATATATTTATATACTACTACATAAACATGTGTATGCATCTATTTGGCTACTGTGGTTTTCTATGGCCTGGCCTAGTTCTCAATGCTTATGGATGCAGTTTACTCTGCGGTCAGGCAGTGCGTAGATAAAAACATAAAGTGTTATTTAATGGGTATTTAAGGTGCCGAAGGTGTTAGTCTTAAATTTTTTAAGCTAACATTTTTTTTTTCATAGTATATAAAATGATGTCTTCTAAAATATGAGTTTTCAAAACTGTATGTTTTTTATTCATAAACACATAAATTCCAACAATTTGTCTTAAATAAAAAATTTCAATGACTAACAATCTGCTATCTTTACTTTATTTATTATTTATTTTTTTAAAATAATTAATGTGCTTGCGGTGCGTAATGATTGGCTGCGTAAATTTATCCAGCTGCGTGCAAATCAATATTCCACAAAATGGCTACTTTTGACCTATTTATTTAGTTATTTGCAGCTCTTGAACATTAGTCATACGTTTAAACTCAGCATTTTTATTTCTATGTTTCTTTGATTTGTTGTCAAAAATCATTAATATTAAAATATGAAATATTTTGACATTTCTGTGCAAAAACTTGTTTTTAGTTTTTTTTCTGAGGTTTTTTCGATTTTTTTCTCAAAAGTTGAAAAGTTCGGAACTAATTAATTTCAACACATCGACAGCAGCTAGACTAAAGACCTAAATTCTTAAAAAATCATGCTCAAATTTAAGCAAAAGTTTAATGAACTCTTGTTGTTTTTCTTATAAATATATATTTTATGAAACATATTTATTTTTGCTTCTAATGACTTATTCTTGTTTTTTTTGACCCAGTTTCGTTTTCAAGAAAAATAGCTAATTGTTTAAATGTAATAAGAGATAATTTTTGCTTTCAATTAGTCAAAATATTAGTAATTATAAAATTCTTAATTTTAAAATTATAATGTCCCAAAAATATGCTTCAAAGTAATGCTTTTCAAATGAAGCACATTTTCTTAATAAAGCACATTTTCTACAGTTGTAAATCCACATTAAAAAATTTAGAATTTCCTTAAAATATTCTTATAAGAAATGTTTTCCGAATGAAGCGCATTTGCTAAATAAATCACATTTTTTCATAATAAAGCATTTTCCAACTGAGGCACATGTTCTTAATAAAAAAAAATTTTACACATTTATCCATAGTTCAAAATTTTGAATTCTCTTAAAGCATTCTAACATAAAATGTTTTCCAAATGAAGCACATTTGCAAAAAAAAGCACATTTCTCCATGTTAAAGAATTTTCCATTTGAAGCACATTTTCCAAATAAAGCACATTTTTCACATTTATCCACAGTATGAAATTTACAATTTCTTAAACAATCTCATAAGAAACGTTTTCCCAAATGAAGCACATTTGCCAAACAAAGAACATTTTGCCATAATAAAGCATTTTCCATTTGAAGCACATTTTCACCAACATCAAAATGCATGCCTTGAAATTTATCATTTCCTTAACACAATCTTGAATAAAAAGGTGTCCTCATAAAGCAAATTTGCTAAATTAATCATATTTCCCCAAATAAAGCACATTTACCGCATTTATGAAAATCCACAATTTTAAATTTCTTAAAACAAGAGGAACTTTCTTTAAACAATCTGTAATGAAATGTTTTCCAAATTCTAAATTTCCAAAAGCACATTTGCCAAATAAAGCACATTTGAAAAATTAAGCTCATTTCCACATAATAAAGCCTTTAGAAGCACATTTTCTAAATAAAGCACATTTTTTACATATAGTACGATATTTAGAGTTTTCTTACAACAATCTTAAAAGAAATGTATTACAAATGAAGCACATTTGCCAGCAAAAGCACATTTCTAATAATAAAGCATTTCCTAATTGAAGCACATTTATTTAAGGGGGTCCTCTGGTAATCTATGCCAAATTTTAGCCTTTTTTCAAAATATTGTGGAAAGAGAACGAGTAAAGATATTTTAGTTCCGTTTTTTGATTTGGGTAGCTTAATTTATTGAAAAAAATACAAAATTTTGAAAAAGTGAATTTATGGACCGTTCAGAAAGTTCTCGGCCTGGTAACGAGATTCTCCGGAAAAAAGGTTGGTCCAAATTGCGCACGATGCCAAGAGTAAACATCGTCTGAAAAAAAAAAAAAAATATTCAGTTACTTAGAATGAATGTCCCTATAGCCCCTACCTCGGAAACAAAAATCAAAATTTTTTTAGGGGGGGAGCCGCCACTTTGAAAATGAAAAATCGAATTTCGACCTTTTTTTTTGTAGTCTAGTGTAGAAAAAAAATAGTAAACATTATTTTTTCGGCAAGTTTGAGGTAGGGGCTATAGCGGCGTAAATTCTGCGTCGTTTCATGCCTCATATATCAAAATCGGTCAAAAACTGTTTGAGTTATCGTGCGCAAAGTTTTGAAAAACATGGTTTCGAGAAAAACGCGTTTAAAGTTTTGACTTCAATTTTGAGGCACACAAATGACTTTTTTTTTTAATACAATACTTACGAATATTAATCGGCAATTCCAGCCCCATAAAGTGTGCCTTCCTCCATCTCCATCCATTTTGTAATATCAATACATATTTTGGAAGAATTCCACAGAATTTTCGACTAATGACTGCAGGCAAATAAACAACTTTGCTGATGCGCTATTTTGACGAAAACATACCTACACAAAAATGCCTGTATCTCCTAAACTATTTCGAATTTTGAAAAATCCTTTTGGGAAAATGTTTGTGCAGTATCTGAGCAATAGAAATATGAAAAAAAAATCGAAAAAATTTTTCGGATTACCAGAGGACCCCCTTAAGAAATCACATTTTCACAATTCTGAAAATTCACAATTTAAAATTTTTAATTTTCTTCAAATAATTTTATATGAAATGCTTCAGCAATAAGGAAAATTTGCCAAACAAAGTGAGAGGATGGATCAATGAGTCCGTGAATTTTTAAATTTCCCGCCTCTTAACAACACTGCTCCTGTGAGAAGCATCTGTCAGTTTACTACTGTCAAATTTTGCTACAAGCTACGTCACTTAGTCAGCCATTGAAAGCAGATGCTCGCGTGAATTGTTTAAAATGGAAAAAAGTGAATTTCATGTGTTCAGCAAGCATAATTTTTGGCGGGAAAACATCATCGCTCAAGCCAAGACTAAGCTTTTTAAATATTATGGTGACTTTGTACTAGGGATTCCAGTCCTGAGATTTCGGGATCCCGAAACCCCGGTATCTCGGACTTTTTCCAATCCCGAAAGTCAAGGGATTATAATTCCTGAAATCCCGGGATTATCGGGATCGTGAAATTGCCTTAAAATTTCTGGATTTGGTTGATTTTTCCGAAATTTTCCATAAATTTAGATGAAATAAAAGAATTTATAGAACTGTTAATTTCAAATGCAGGGTGATGACCGTGCAGGGTGGTGACCGTGGCATGCAGGTTAAGTGTGTGGCCTAGCATGTTCGGAGTCCGGGGTTGATCCCCAGCCGTGGCAAAAAGGTTTTTTTCAATAACAAATTTTTCTGATCGGTCACTACCTCTCTGCCAATGACAATGGCAAACCTCAGAGAGTAAACAATGCCATGTAAAGCTTCTTGAGAACATGAACTTTAGTCAAAAAAATTAAAAAACTCACGATATCGATATTGGCCGATCGGAGATTGAAAGTGGGGTAGATTTAATAAGCCATAGACACATCACATGGCCAGGGGCGCAACCAGGATTTTTTTTGGCTGGGGCTTTTATCAAATTTTGGACTTTTATATAAAATCAATTTTACAAAGGCTTCAAATCACAGCAATAAGTTTCAACTTTTGGGTGTTAATGGGTTAAGTTAATGGGCTAGGTGGGTTTCGAAGGCTCAACCAAAGAATATGATAACTAATTTTTGTTAAAATAGGAACTAAATATTCGAAGCACTAGATAATCTATCTTGAAGAAAGGTTCCAAATTTTAACAAGATTGGTTGTAACTTTTTGTAAAAATTAAGTTTGGACTCAAGCTTTAGGGAGAATATTCTGGACATATTGTACAATGTCATAAGGAAAAACCAGAATTAATTTTCAAACCGACCCAACCCCTAAAAAAACAGTCATATTTAAAATTTAAGTTAAGTTTTTATAAATAGTAGTTAATTAATATTGAAAAATATTTCAAAAATTGCTATAATTGTATACTTTTTCCACCAAAATATGCAAGTCTTGCGATCAAGATTGAATATCGGAAACTGTTTATCCAAAAATGCTTTTATTATTTGGATACGAATACGTATCGAAATAATGCACATTTGAATTGTTTCCAAAGCCTTGCAAGAAAATAGAAAATAAAAATTGAGTTTCTTTCTCAAAATTTGATCTCTCGCCGAGTAAAAGTTAAAATTTTTTAGTTTAACTGTACAACGGCCGAGCAACGAAAAAAAGAAACAAGTTGTAAAACGGATGTACAACAGACACTGTCAGGACATTTTGGCCGTACAAAAGCTGTACAGCAGTGGTAGCGGTCATTTTAAAATGAACTTGCTTCTGCGATGTTTAGGGTCTTTAGAATCGGCCAAAATGTTTTGAAATCGCCAGTTTTAAGAAGGTTAAACGAAGGTTTTAGGCAGTTATACGAAGGTTTAAAGGCTTGAGTTACAATATTTTAAATTTTTCTCGGGGAAAATGCAATTTTTTCTCCCCACAATGACTGAACACTTTACTTCGTTGTAAAATAACCAATTGGCGCTAGCCTTAAAATTCGTCCTTTGATGAGTACTAATGGAGCTCATTTGCGAAAATATAAAACACAAAATTTCTGACTCCTTGGGATGAAAAACTAAGAGAACTAAGAGCTAAGAGAGAAATATAAAAAAATCGTTTGAGTCTCTCGCCATCAAAATAACCGTTGATATTTCCTTTAAAATCGACTTTTGATATCGTCATATTTAACACTAACATACTAACTCTTTCTGTATGTAATATGTGAAAAATATTTTTTTAATCATTATCGAAATCAGTTTCATGAAAATCTTTCAAAATTGCACAAATATTATTCGATTTTAATGAATGATGTCTTTTTGGAAGGGTGTTGTAAGGAGTTTCGTTAAAAAGGATATTATTTAGTCATTAATGCAATTTAAGTCAGCATTTCCTAATTCATGCTCATTGGTATAACTTTATTATATCTCTGATAAACGGATGAACAGAAGCAAAATTAAACCAATATCTTTTTTTCTAATAAGCCCATATTTCTTAAAATCGAATAAAATTTGCCAATTTAGAGAAATATTTATGAAGAAATATTTATGAAACAGATTCGGGAAAATGCGATGGAATATTATGAATTTTAAATTTTTGCTCAGTTGCAGAAATCAATCGGAATTATTTTTTTATTGAATCACATGACTTCACTATAAACTTTATTCCTGCAGATTTTGGGTTAGTTTATGTTTAAAAAATAATTATAAAAAAAGAACGAAAAATAATAATTTTAGAGGAAATTTTCTTGTTCACCTCGGTGGCGAGGTATTTGTATTACTTTTGAATTAATTTCCATCCAAATATTTCAAGTCGTTTTAATAGGTTTAATAGGTGGCGAGGTATTTGTATTACTTTTGAATTAATTTCCATCCAAATATTTCAAGTCGTTTTAATAGGTTCCAAGCTAGAAGTTGAAGGGACAACTCAAATCGAACTATTGTCAAGAACCCCTCAAGAGGCCAGAATCAGTCTGAAGGAAACAACATGAAAATTTAGTAGATTTTACATCAAACAGAATCGATTTGAAATATACATTTGGGGTTTTTACTCAATTGATAAGATGTGTGTTTGAATGAACCCTTTTGATTTAATTCTATTTTGCTTGGTACTAAAATAATTTTGGGGGGGGCGGTTAAACCCCGAAACACCTACTTTGGTTGCGCTTATGCACATGGCTAAGTGGTTTCAATTTTGAATGATGACTTGGGTATGAAAAAGCCCAAAAAGAGGAGTGTTTGGAGTTGTTCAACCGCAATATAGACGAGTTTTGCGCCATTTAATAACCGTGCACGAAACATGGACTCACCTCAGGACACCCGAGAACAAGCATCAGTCAAAACCGTGGATTTCTCTTGGCAAATCGGCGTCGAAGAAGCCCAAGGTGGGTTTGTCAGCCAGTTAAGTTTTGAAGAAATAACGACCCAATTTGGTCAAGAAAAAATCTTCTTTTCCAACACGACAATGCAAGACTGCACACATGTGCCGTCTCCATGGCGGAATTTTATGAATTGGGCTATGAAATTCTTCCTCATCTGCTCTATACTCCAGTTTTAGTCCCGAGTGACTATTTCTTGATTCCAAACTTAAAGAAATGGCTGAATGGAAAGAGTTTCCAATGATGAAACTATCTTAGAAAACAAATACCTTTTTTGAGGATCTCGACAAAAATTATTTTTTGGAAGAGATACAAAAATTTTAAAAAATAAATTTGATTTTTTGTCCAAAAACCTCAGTTGTATTCAAAAAGTTACGGACTTATTCAACCGCCCTGATACATTTGCTCAAATAAAGTACATTTTTCATACATTTATGAAAAATCCACATTTTGAAAATGAAAATTTTCTTAAAACAATCTTATGAAATAAAATTTTTGGATAAGTTATGCATGAAATGAACTAATGCATGAAATTTTTTGCCTAAAGTAGCATATTTTTCTAATGCAGCACATTTTCTCAATTTTTATTTATTTTTTTTTTTTTCATAATTTTCAAATAATAAAAAGTTTAAAATTCAATCATACGCATTTGCGACCTTATTTCAAAGAAAAAACTATTATGAATTTATATATTTTTTTTTTTTTTGTATTTTGTATTATAATAACATTGTTTTTAATTATTCAAAATTTCATGTCTGCTCTATTTATTTGGTTTTATTATAGTTTTATTTTTGCTTATTTCCTTGTGTTTAAAGTGCGTTACTTTGTTTCTAACACCTCATTATTTAGCACTAATATGATTTTGAATTTTATTTTATTTGTTGTTTCTAATTTTCTAGATCTCACGCGTAGCCAAATCTTACTCATCCATAAACTAAATAAACAAAGTTTGGCAAAAACGCAAACGAAGGTCTTAATTTATATGCCGATTGTTATCAAACTATTAAAAAAAAAAATAAAAATATATTATCTAAAAACAATATATTGAAAAATTTGAACAGTTTCAAATGTTAGAAACACAACGCTGAGATAACTATGAGAAAAATATGGTCTGGTTAGCATTTTGTCGTTCTTTATAATCGAAGATTTGTGACAAAAGCTCTACTAAGGGAAGTATATAAAGCTGCTTATCTTTCTAAAACTCATAGATTTTGTTGGTTTTATTTTTTTCATATTAACAGTTTTATGAAAAAACGTATTTTAAGAAAAACGCATTAAAATGTACATGAGTCAAAAGTTCTACGTTTAAAAATTTAATATATATTTTATTTATTATTATTTTTATTATTATATAATGTATTTATTATTTTTTTTTAAATTTTTATTTTCGGATTTTAATCATCGAACCTTGTTACATCAACATGAAAAATTACACGCAAGAGCAACGGATCAAAGTAGTAAAATTTTACTTTTACAAACTGACGCAACGATCGGAAGATGATTGAAATCGCAGTGTGCTCTGTCCAAACCTCATGAAAGGCGAACTCACCATTTGCGCCAACTACCGTGGGATTAGCCTTCTAAATATCGCATATAAGGTCCTGTCGAGCGTATTGTGTGAAAGACTGAATTATCGATAACCATTGTTAACCAACTGATTGGACCTTATCAGTGTGGCTTCAAACCTTCAAAGGCCACCATCGACCAGATCTTTACGCTCCGGAAAATCTTGGAAAAGACCCTTGAAAAACAAATCGACACACACATACCATCTTTTTGTCGATAACAAAGCCACATTCGACAGTTTTATAAGGAGAAACCTATATTCCACCATGTCTAAATTTGGTATTCCTGCGAAGCTAATTTCAGGCTAGAAAAAGAGTTGAGTCAAATGGGTCTTACAGTAAATGCAGATAAAACGAAGTATCTTGTGTCAACAATCAAACAGTCCCAGCGTCTTGGAAACCACGTCACTGCTGACAACTCCTTTGAGGTTGTTAAGGACTTCGTTTACCTGGGATCCAGCATAAATTTCTCCAATGATATCGGTATTTAAATTAAACGAAGGATAACTTCAAACAGGTTACAGGTTACAGGTGTAACTTTGGGCTCAGTAGGCAATTTAGAAGAAGATCTCTCTTTCGACGAAAAAAACTAAAGCTCTATGAGTCAAAAATCATGCCCGTCCTACGATACGCATTATAAAACTGGACATTGAGCAGCACTGATGAAAGGACTTTGGGAGCGTTCGAGAGAAAAATCCATCGCAAGATTATGGTCCAATCTGCTTAAATGGCGAGTACCGAATAAGATGGAATCATGAGCTGTATGAGCTAAATCGAGCCCTCATTTATATAGTCAAGCGTATTAAAATAGAGTGGCTTCGCTGGCTAGGTCATGTCGAGAGAATGAACGCCGACCCTCCAGCGTAAAAATTATTCGAATCGGTACCCAGCGGCGGCCAACGCAGACAAGAAAGACCGCATCTCCGTTGGAAAGACCAGGCATTGGATAAACTGAAATCGCTTGGAATTGCTAACTAGCGTAAATCCTTAGACGAGGCCAAAACCGACCAATGGTTGTAAGCACCAATATATGGGAAAAAAAATATATTTCTAATAAACATAACAAAAAAAAAAAACAAAATAAACAAATCCTTAAATTTTTACACGCAGGCCTGACTTTTAACCGACCCTGTTTAATTTTTGTCTATTTGTTCAAATAACGCCATTATTTAAAAACTTTTAATTTTGAGGTCTTAGCTTTCAATGTTAAATATAAATTTTGTATTTTAAGTTTTAAATTTTGTGGTTTGAATTATTAAGTGTGGATTATAAATTTTATGTTTTGAATTTGAATTTTGTGTTTAGAATTGTTGATTTAAAATTTCGAATTTTGTTTTTTTAATCTTGAATTTTGTATTTTGAACTTTGAGTTTTAAATTTTATTGTTGAATTTTGAATTCTTTAAGTTTAGATTCTGCATTTTGAATGTTGAATTTTGAATATTGAATTATCAATTGTTGCTTTAAAAAATTTTTATTTAGTATTTAGAATTTAAAATTTTGAATTTAAAATGTTGAATTTTAATTATTTAATGTTAAATTTTGAAATTTGAATTGTGAAATGTTGTTTCAAAAAATTTAACTATGAATTTTGAATTATTCGATAACAAATTTAAACCTGAAATTATAAATTCTTGATAAAAATATATGAATTTTTAATTTTAAAGTTTGAATTGTGAATTGCTAATCAATTATTTTGAATTTGAAGTCATGAATTGCTGATCAAAAGATTAGAATTTGATTGTGAATTTTGAATTGTTGATTCAAAATTTAGAATTTTGTGTATCATATCTTGAATTTGTATATTGAACTTTGAGTTTTAAATTTTTAGCTTTTGTTTTTGAATTTGAATTTTGAATTCTTAAAGTTTGAATATTCCTTTTTGGAAATTTAATTTTGGATATTAAATTGTGCTTTTTTGCTTCAAGAATTTGTATTCAGAATTAAGAACTTCAAGTTTTGAATTTTAAGTGTTGAATTTTGAATATTAAATGTTAAATTTTGAAATTTAAATTGCGGTTATTGTTTAAAAAATTTAACAATGAATTTTTAATTGTTCGTTAAAAAATTTAAATGTGAAATTATGAATTCTTGATTAAAATCTTTGAATTTTAAAGTTTGAATTGTTAATTAAAAATTTTTAATTTTAAATCATCACTAAAAAAATTTGAATTTTGAATTTTCAACTTTGAGTCGTGAATTTTGAGTTGTTGGTTCAAAAACTAAAACTTTTGTATATTTAATGTTTAATTTTGTATTTTGAACTTTGAGTTTTTAATTTTTAGTTTTTGGTTATTGAATTCTTAACGTTTGCATTCTTAATTTTGAATATTTAATTTTGGATTTTGAGTTGGAACTGTTGCTTCAAAAATTAGTATTTATTATTTAGAACTTCAAATTTTAAATTTTAAATGTTGAATATTGAACATTAAATGTTGAATTTTAATTTTTGAAATTGGAATTGTGAAGTGTTGCTTCAATAAATTAAAAACTTTGAATTTAAAATTTCGAATTTTGAAATGTTCATTCAAAAATTTTAATCTGAAATGATGAGTTCTTGATTAAAAAATGTCAAGTTTAAAGTTTAAATTATGAATTGATAATTAAAAATTTTGAATTGTAAATTAGAATTGTTCATCGGAAAATTTGAATTTTGGTTTTTTACTTTTGAATAGTGAATTTTGAATTGTTGATTCAAAAATTAAAAATTTTGTATATTTCATCTTTAGTTTTGTGTTTTGAACTTTGAGTTTTAAATTTTTAATTTTTTTTTTAATTCTTAACGTTTGCACTCTGCATTTTTAATATTGAATTTTGAATTTTGGATAGTGAGTTGTGAATTATTGCTTCAAAAATTAGTATTTATAATTTGGAACTTCAAATTTTGAATTCTAACCGTTGAATATTGAACATTTAATATTGAATTTTGAATCTTAAATTATGAATTGTAATTGGGCATTGTTGTTTCAAAAAATTAAAAATTTTGAAATTTGAATTTGATATTATGAATTCTTGATTAAAAAATTTTAAATTTAAAGTTTGAACTATGAATTGTTAATAAAAATTTTGAATTGTAAATTAGAATTGTTGATCAGAAAATTTGAATTTTGAATTGTGAATTTTGAATTGTTGATGAAAAATTTAAAATTTTGTGTATTTTATATTTAATTCTGTATTTTGAACTTTGAGTTCTTAATTTTAAGTTTTTGTTTTTGAATTTTTAATTCTATATTTGAATTCGGAATTTTGAATATTGAATATTGAATATGGTATTTTGGATACAGAATTGTGAATTGTTGCTTCAAAAGTTTGTATATAGAATTTAGAACTTCAAATTTTGAATTTTAAATGTTAAATTTTGAATTTAGAATTTTGAAAAGCGAATTATGAATTGATCATTCAAAAATTTGAATCTGAAATTGAATTCTTAACAAAAAAATTTGAAATTTGAATTTTAAAGTTTGAATTGTGAATCGTTTATTTAAAATTTGGAATTATAAAACACATCAAATTTAATTGTTGATCAAAAAATTTGAATTTGATGTTGAAATTTGAAATTGAAGTATTAAATTTTGAACTTTTGTTTATTAAATATTGCTGTTTGAATTTTATTTTTTGAATTTTGATTCTTAAAAATGTTTTATATTTAAATTAAAGTGCTTGAAAAATCAAGGTCCTTTTCGAAAAAATGCACTTTTAAAGGGTTATATTTATATTTTTAACAAACAACATTTTTTGTTAATTTTTTCCAGAGTTTTGAATTTTTTTCAATTAGAATAAAATTTTTGATCGAAAGAATATAACATACAAAATTCTTTAAATAATATCGCTGCCACAAATAATCATTCGTGTACATTTTCACTAATCTTTCAATAAAATATACACATTTCTTGGCTTATTTTTATTAAGCTTTTTCTAATGTCTGGCAATAAATTGTACTTTTGAAAACTGCATTTAGCGGATTCAAAAAGATTCTCTACCACTTCCGGTATTAACCGAGCAGAGTTTAATATATCATATTGAGCAACTATTAATGCCGCATGCTGCCCCCACTAGGAAAATTCATGTTGCTGCCAAAAGACAAAGTATGCGGCTAAACATTGTTTATGCAGCGGCAAGACACACTCACGCTATAACCCACGCGTGCATCAAAAACTATTACATTGCTGGCTAGCGCGTTCCCAGGCGCTGGCACAATTCTTGCTGTGGGCGTTCGTGGCCTTCAAGTTTTTAAATAAAATTAAAATTTATATATGTGTGAAAGAATTTGAAAAAAAAAACAAAAACTAAAAAACATAGAAATAGTAGCAGAAATCATATATAAGAAAATACTTACCCTGATGAATTCATGTTGATTTAGTTTTAAGTTTGTACAAAAACTGTTTTCAGGATTATTTTGCAAGTTTTTGAAAATTTAATTTTCACTGATAATCCAAGTTAAGGAAGAAAAAACTAATGTTTCAACTCGTTTTTTTGTAACAAAAACGTTTATCCTTTGCTACTGCACGCGACACCAAAAAATAAATTACAATAACACCAAAGCACAGAATTTTCTTTTTGTTTTCAACAAATTAAAGCAAATTTTTTAAATTTGCATTTGATTTCTTTTTTTATGTTGTTGTTGTTGTTGGTTGTTGCTGGTTTATATAAAAATAATCAAAAAATCACTGAAAAATTAAAATGTTTGAAGGAAATTAATAAATTTGGCAAAGTTTCAGAAAAAAGCACAAAAAGAAAATTTATTAAATGATAGCATTAAAAAAAAGTTTTCACATCAAAGCTCTAATATATACAGATTTTTCATTCACACCATGATTATATAAAATTTCCTGTTCGTTTATATTTTTTAAGTAAGGGTCCTTTAGCCCAGTTAAGCTGTTAAAATTTTTAAGTGTTGAGTTTTTGGGAAAATAAGTCAGAGTTTCAGAGTTAATTTTTTTTTAGCGAAGCCAATTTTTTATAATTTTATTTTAAAAAACACGAACTACGTTTTTATATGCATTTTATTTCAAACACTGCAACATAGTTGCATTATCTTTGTTCTTTTTATTTAATATTGTATATATATATAGTCTATGTTGCTTGCATATACTATATGTCTTATACTTTTCTCCAAATTTAATTCTAAAATTTTCGGCAACTGTTTGAAAACAACGCGTTCCGCAGCCCAACTCGCACTGAACTCGCGAAAAAATCATCTACAATGAATTAACCGAAAATTTTTGAAAACCAACAAAAACAAATTTGGCTGTCTGAGTATTGCTAGTATTTATATAGTTTATGTGTCTATGTGTGTGCGGAAAATCTCTTTTACTTCTGTGCCGCTTATAATTTTGTATAGCTTTTCCTCGCAACGTAAAAGAGGAAAACGTCTTGTTCCACACTGTCTACAAGTGTGTGTTCGAATTATTCGAATTTATTTTTAAATAACATTTGCATGTTTTATAAACAAATCATGGGATTTTCTTAAGATCATCGTGTTAAATAGGAACAGTTTTTTTTATAATATTGAAGTAGCTAAAACTGAGCACAAGTGTTGCTCAAGACGCGTCTTTTGTATTTTTCTATAATAAACAAAGGGCTAGCAAGCATTTGTGACAAATTGAAGTCGTTAAAAAATTAGTAAAATTTCTCTTGAAGAAATAATTTTTGAGTGTATTTATTAAATAGAAACCAATGTGTAAAAATTGGCATTGATTTTAAAAATTTCCGAGTGGGATGCTTGAAAGAAGCGATGTTGTTGCACTTCGATTTAAAAGCTTACATCTGAGCTCTAAGTTAAAAACCAAGCTCAAAATTCAAAATATCAAATAAAAATTCCTTAAACAAAACTTCAAATTCAAAATTTGAAAGTCTAAATTCAAAATATCCAATTCTAAATTTTAAATTCAAAATGCGAAATTTGAAAATTCAAAAGTCAAACTTCCAAATTCAACGTCAAATTCAAAATATGAAATTTAAAATAATATATTCTAACTTCAAAATATCCAATTTTAAATTATAAATTCAAAATGCGAAATTTGAAAATTCAGAAGTCAAACTTCCAAACTCAACATTCTAAATCCAAAATTCTGAGTTCTACTTCTAAATTCTGAATTTTAAACTCTCCATTCTAAATTCTAACTTCTAAATTCTAAATTCTAAATTCTAAATTCTAAATTCTAAATTCTAAATTCTAAATTCTAAATTCTAAATTCTAAATTCTAAATTCTAAATTCTAAATTCTAAATTCTAAATTCTAAATTCTAAATTCTAAATTCTAAATTCTAAATTCTAAATTCTAAATTCTAAATTCTAAATTCTAAATTCTAAATTCTAAATTCTAAATTCTAAATTCTAAATTCTAAATTCTAAATTCTAAATTCTAAATTCTAAATTCTAAATTCTAAATTCTAAATTCTAAATTCTAAATTCTAAATTCTAAATTCTAAATTCTAAATTCAGATTACTTTAGTCTTAATTTTAAATTTTAATTTTAAATTTCAAATTTCCAAACTCAAACTATTAATTCAAAATCTAAAAGTCAAGAATCTCAAGAAAAATAAATAATCAAGAATCTGAAACAAAAAATCAAGAATCTAGAAAAATGCATCAAGAATCTTGAACACGGTATCAAGAATACAAATAAAGAATCCAGAATTAAAAATGAAGAACCAAGTATCATGATTATAGAATCAAGGAATCAGGTATCCAGAATCAATAATCAAGAATTAAGAATCAAGAATTAAGAATCGAGAATCAATTATCAAGAACTTATCAAGGTCTCGATGCTTGAATCAATAATAAAAAATAAGGAATCTAAAATCAAGTATCAAAATCAAGAATCAAGGTTCAGTGAAAAGGAATCGAAATAAAAAAATCAAAAATCAAGAATGATGGAATGAAGAATCAAGAATAAGGAATAAATATTAATAGCCAAGAATAAATTACAAAGAATCAGTTATCACGAATCATGAAACGTGAATCAAGACTCATGACTCAAGAATCTAGAACCAATAATCAGGAATGAAGGATGAAGAAGGAAGTATCAAGAATAAGAAATCAAGAACAAAAAACCAAAAAACAAAAGAATGAAAACTGAAGAATCCAAAAATAAATATGTTCAAATAAGAATCAAGAATCAGAAATCATAAAATAAAGCATCAATGATACAGAATCAACAATCAAGGATCAAGTATGACGATACAAGGATCAATGAAACAATGAAGAATCACGAATCAAGAACAAAGAATCATGAATCCAGAATCAAAAATTAAGAATTAAGAATCAAAAATTACGAAGCAAGAATCAAATTGTAAGAATCGAGAAATTAGAATCAATAATAAAAAATCAGGAATCTATAATCAAGTATCAAGAATAAAGAAACAGAAATCAAGTATCAGGAATTAAGAATCAAGACTACAGAATGAGGAATGAAGAATCAAGAATAAGGGACAAAAGTCATGAATCATGAACCAAGAAATATGAATCATGAATTAAGTATCAGGAATCAAAACTAAAAAAAAATCTAAAGAAAAAAACATCGAGAAACAGGAAGAATCGAGAATAAAATATAAAAAACAAAATTAAAGAAAAAAAATGTCAATTACCCAGAATCCATGGATCAAGAACTACGAATTTAGAGTTTAGCATAAAAAACAATCGTCAAGAAACAATCCAGAATAAAAAATAAAAAATCTAGAATCAAGTATCAAAGTCCAGAATCATGAAACAAAACTCAAGAATCGAGCATAATTTTCTTATAATCTAGAATCGCGCATCAAGATCAAGATCAAGATCAAGATCAAGATCAAGATCAAGATCAAGATCAAGATCAAGATCAAGATCAAGATCAAGATCAAGATCAAGATCAAGATCAAGATCAAGATCAAGATCAAGATCAAGATCAAGATCAAGATCAAGATCAAGATCAAGATCAAGATCAAGATCAAGATCAAGATCAAGATCAAGATCAAGATCAAGATCAAGATCAAGATCAAGATCAAGATCA
The DNA here is from genome assembly GCA_958299015.1 of Tetanocera ferruginea. Taxonomy (NCBI): domain Eukaryota; kingdom Metazoa; phylum Arthropoda; class Insecta; order Diptera; family Sciomyzidae; genus Tetanocera; species Tetanocera ferruginea. The sequence goes on from OY282641.1 coordinate 23,567,981, forward strand.
AGATCAAGATCAAGATCAAGATCAAGATCAAGATCAAGATCAAGATCAAGATCAAGATCAAGATCAAGATCAAGATCAAGATCAAGATCAAGATCAAGATCAAGATCAAGATCAAGATCAAGATCAAGATCTAGATCAAGATCAAGATCAAGATCAAGATCAAGATCAAGATCAAGATCAAGATCAAGATCAAGATCAAGATCAAGATCAAGATCAAGATCAAGATCAAGATCAAGATCAAGATCAAGATCAAGATCAAGATCAAGATCAAGATCAAGAGAAAAATTGGAACAAGATCAAGATCAATATCAAGATCAAGATCAAGATCAAGATCAAGATCAAGATCAAGATCAATATCAAGATCAAGATCAAGATCAATATCAAGATCAAGAGAAAAATTGGAACAAGATCAAGATCAATATCAAGATCAAGATCAAGATCAAGATCAAGATCAAGATCAAGATCAAGATCAAGATCAAGATCAAGATCAAGATCAATATCAAGATCAAGATCAAGATCAAGATCAAGATCAAGATCAAGATCAAGATCAAGATCAAGATCAAGATCAAGATCAAGATCAAGATCAAGATCAAGATCAAGATCAAGATCAAGATCAAGATCAAGATCAAGATCAAGATCAAGATCAAGATCAAGATCAAGATCAAGATCAAGATCAAGATCAAGATCAAGATCAAGATCAAGATCAAGATCAAGATCAAGATCAAGATCAAGATCAAGATCAAGATCAAGATCAAGATCAAGATCAAGATCAAAATCAAAATCAAAATCAAAATCAAAATCAAAATCAAAATCAAAATCAAAATCAAAATCAAAATCAAAATCAAAATCAAAATCAAAATCAAAATCAAAATCAAAATCAAAATCAAAATCAAAATCAAAATCAAAATCAAAATCAAAATCAAAATCAAAATCAAAATCAAAATCAAAATCAAAATCAAAATCAATATCAAAATCAAGATCAAGATTTACTAGATCAAGATAAAAATTAAGATCAAGATCAAGATCAAGATCAAGATCAAGATCAAGATCAAGATCAAGATCAAGATCAAGATCAAGATCAAGATCAAGATCAAGATCAAGATCAAGATCAAGATCAAGATCAAGATCAAGATCAAGGTCAAGATCAAGATCAAGATCAAGATCAATATCAAGATCAAGATCAAGATCAAGATCAAGATCAAAATCAAAACTAAATCAATTCCGGAATATAAATAAAAAAATTGAAAAATATCAGCATAAAAAATAAAGAATCAAGCATTAGAAATCAAGAATCAACTTGTCAAATTTTCTTTTAAATTGAGAATAAATGTTGTTTAGCCAAAACTAATGGTAAAAACAAAAAATTGGTTCATGAGGGAACACATACCTAGAATTGGTTAAATAACCATATAACATACCAGAACCCACATCCAAAATTCTGAATCAAACTCGAACTGTGCCGGTTACTGTCAGTAAGTATGACATAAAATTGAATCCTTCGAACTTTTGAAACACCATCCATCTTGGCAAAAATATAAAACAAAAACTTCCATGGTGGTCGTAGCCTACTTCTGATGACAAAATCAATCCTCTTTTCATCTATGATTATGATTTATTTTCCACTTGTTTTCACATGTCCACCAAAAAAAAAATGCGCAACTTTTGAATATGCAGCAGTTTAGCTTTCCAACTATATAGCTAAAAATTTAAGCAAAAAGTGATAATAAATTAAAGCATTTAAAAGCTAAGTCAGACGCAATGAGATTTTAGTAAAAACGAGCGAATAGTTTTTTTAGGGTGCAGCACAAAAAGGGGTGTGTGTGGAGTGAATGGGGCATAAAAACAACAGTTGTTGAGTGTGTCGCATTCGTGAAATTTTGTCAAATTGGTAAATTGCCAAAAAAAAAAAAAAAAAAAATCATTTAGCTTACAAAACACACTTTTGTTTTTGGCCACTACAAAAAAAAGCATTAAAAAAAATTTAAATAAAAATATACATAAATTTGTATATATTAACTTATTTATGTATATTCGCAGTTTGTTTAAATAAAATATAGGAAGATGCTTGTATTTACCACATGAACACATGCTTATATATATTATATTAAGTTTAAACATTTATGCGAGTTTTTTAATGTTTATGTTAAACAATTTGAAACTAGCCCGAAATTATAATGTTTAGTACAATTAGTGAAAAAGTGTTGCCTATGCAAAAAAAGTTGTTTTTCTTTTAAGAGTATAATTAATAATAATTTATTTTTATGGTTTGTTTTTTTTTTTTTGAAGAACCCTAAAATTTAAATTTTTTTATTTTCAAAATTGTGCTTAATAAAAATTTATATAAGAAATCGTGAATTTATGTTTGTTAATATATAAAAAGTGATTTCAAATTGTATTTTTTAATTGCAGATTTTCGTTATTTTTGCCAAACACCTATTCGCAGTATTACTCGAAGTATTTCCTACCGGGTTCTTGGCAATGCTTCTTTGCGTAAATTGTTTGACTGTTCAAGCTACTGTGCTTTGTTTTTGTGCCTAAAATTGCACCTTTAGCGCCAATATAATTAATAAATTTTGATAAGAGGACATTCTGCATGTCTACTTTTATTACTTAATTGTTTTTTATTTTTTGTTTAATTTCACGCTTTATTAATAAAATTTTAAAATTTTTTTGACAACGTATAGACGTTATAAAATTATAAATTGACATTTTCAATATACCTTGACATATATTTTTATATACATATTTTGATAATAGCATTAACGCAGTATTAAAATTAAATGAAAACAAAGCTATTGCAATTTTCAGTCAGAAAATTTGTTTCAGAAAATAAAAAATAAGAAGTATTTTTTTTCTCATATATTGTTATACTTATATTTTGTTTTTTTTTTTGCTGACAAAAAAGAAAAAAAAATGAAGCCAAACAAGCTTCTTATTATACCCTAAACCTGAAAGGTCAGAGTATATTAACTTTGTGCAAACGTTTGTAACGCATAGAACGAAGCGAGTCCGGTATAGAAAAGTATATATATTCTTGATCAGCGTCACCACGTGAGTCGAGCTATCCATGTCCGTCCGTCCGTCCGTCCGTCCGTCCGTCCGTCTGTCCGTCCGTCTATCCGTCTGTGTGTTGTCCGTATACACAGGATAAGAAGAAGGAGTTGAGATAATTGTATGAAACTTGGTACACGTAGTCACATGGACCCAAGGTTCTGCACTATTGAATATTTTTGGAATCCGCCCACGGACACGCCTACCTCCCGTACAACGCGAAAATTGAAAACTGCATAACTCAGCTCATAATTAGCCTACAACAATAAAATTTGGTATGTATGTGTTTTATATTAACACAAAGATGTTTTTGAAAAATGGACGTCATCCGCTTACGGACACGCCCACCTCCCATACAATCCAAAAATTGAAAACGCAAAAAATAAGCCTCTGTTTAACCTACAGAGCTAAAATTTGGCACATATGTTTTTTGTGACAAAACAAAGATGGTTTTGAAAAGTGTACATCATCCGCCCACGGACACGCCTACCTCCCGTACAACGCGAAAATTGAAAACTGCATAACTCAGCTCATAATTAGCCTACAACAATAAAATTTGGTATGTATGTGTTTTATATTAACACAAAGATGTCTTTGAAAAATGGACGTCATCCGCTTACGGACACGCCCACCTCCCATACAACCCAAAAATTGAAAACGCAAAAAATAAGCCTCTGTTTAACCTACAGAGCTAAAATTTGGCACATATGTTTTTTGTGACAAAACAAAGATGGTTTTGAAAAGTGGACATCATCCGCCCACGGACACGCCTACCTCCCGTACAACGCAAAAATTTAAAACTGCATAACTCAGCTCATAATTAGCCTACATAAAATTTGGTATGTATGTGTTTTATATTAACACAAAGATGTCTTTGAAAAATGGACGTCATCCACTTACGGACACGCTCACCTCCCATACAACCCAAAAATTTAAAACGCAATAAATAAGCCTCTGTTTGACCTACAGAGCTAAAATTTGGCACGTATGTTTTTTATGACAAGACAAAGATGGTTTGGAAAAATGGACGTCATCCGCCTACGGACACGCCTTTTTCCTATACAACCCAAAAAAACCTTAAACTCAATAAATAAGGTTATGTTTGTCATAGAGAAATTAAATTTGGTATGGATGTATTTTATACCAAAACTAAGGTGTGTTCAAAAATTGGAAGTAATCCGTCCATGAACACGCCCACCTCCCATAGCGAAAGCACAATAAAGGCATTAACTGTGAGCTACAGGAATAAAACTTGGTATGTGTAAATTTTTCATCAACATTTAAATGCATATAAAATATAGGCTTCATCCGCCCTTGGAGACGCCCATTTACAATAAAAATTTTTTGTTTTTGAAAAGTGGGTTTAGGGTATTTCACAGTCGGCCTAGACCGTCTTTAGACTTTCTTTACTTGTTTTTATTTTGAATATATAACAAAAATATTCTGTTGCTTAATACATATATGCTAAAATAGAAAATTGTCGGATGAACCATGCTCGGATGAACGTTGCTCAAGTCAACGTTTAGTATTATGCCAAATTGCTTTAATATCGTCGCTAAAATCTTTTCACATGTCATAAACTCATATCCAAAATTCAGGTTTTTTCGTTTTGTAATATTAATCGTTTTAACCCATTTTTCCCAGCGTTGCGGTCACGCAACACGAAGTTTTATTTCACAAAATAAAATACAAATTAGCTTATTTCAAAAATATTTTATGCACATATTAAAAAGTGTTCACAAATCTCTCTGTCTATATGCTTATCTTATATATTAACACGTGAACATTAAAGTTTGTCGTACGCTTTTATGTTGATAAAAATTGTACTTTTTGACATCAAATTGTACTATTTTTTTTTCTCTCCATGAATAATAAACTTTTTTTGATGTATTTAATATATTATTTAAAGTAAAATAAAATTATTAGAAATGGACAAACAGTTCAATAAACATACATAGTTAAATAAATATAATACTCAACATTTAGTTTTTTAATTTTAATCAAGTTGCGGTTTTTTGACACGAGCCGGCCCAAAAATTAAGTTTTCAAGCAATTCAATTTATTTGACATGCCTTCGTGCTAGAAAGAGACGATCATGTAATAGCAAAATAAAATAGTAGAGCTAATCATGGTGGCAGTTCGTTTGAATGTTTTGTAAATCAGGGATGATTTTTTAGTGGATATCTACTTTTTTACCTGCTTTCGACTTTCGAAAGTCCCCAACTCCTTTCAGCCCAAAAAGAGTACTTTCGGATACACTAATCATCAAAAAAAAGTAAACGTCACGCATGATTAAGATTTTGTTCTCAATATTGAAACCGAAAAATTATTCGGTTTAACAGAAGATTAAAGAGAAGTTGAACAGTATTTATTTGGGTTATCCGATCAACATATTTTCAGATGGATTTTCAGACGGACAAATCGTCTGACGATGAACAGAACAGAATGATGGAAGTTATAGAGTCAGATAATGTCGTTGATGTCAACGAAGAAGACAAGGAAGAAGATAGCTAGGATATCGGCAGCAACGGAAATCAAGTACGTGCTCCTCCAGTTAATATTTTTGGCTTAAAAGAGGTGTAAAAAAGATTCAATTGGCATCGGAGAAAGTGAATCAGGAATTACAAAAATATTTGAGCCATTACGTCATTCCTGAGAAAGCAAGAATTTTTGCCAGAAACCGATCCAGAAACCTGGACCTGGGCTCGATACAAATTTTGAGAAGAAAAGTTAATTTGGGTCGGTCTCTCATTGCAGCCTATTGGAATGCACCCTGGTAGCGATGGAAGCCAATTTTAGAAAAAAAGTTTTTTAAAAAACACCATGTATAGGTGCCCCTTTAAAGGTTGGAAATAAAGGGTAGATATGTTGCGATAAAATGTTGGAAAGAAAAAACAAAAAGATTGGGACAGGTTTGTTCCTGAAAAATTTCGGAGAAAAAATTTCTTGGGGTCGATCAAACATTTCACCCCTCTAGGGACAACACTTGGGTAGTTATGAAGGTTTTCGGCTAATTTGTTCACTTCCCACCAACCTTTAACACCAATGCGGCACAACTTAACCCCACGCCACACCGATTTTTTTTTTCAAAACCAAGTTTTTGTCGAACCTCACAAAATATAACGTTTCTGGGTATCAAAATCACGTTACTAAAGATCTCCAAGTATTACTGTCCCACCCCTAGTGCCTCAGAAACAAAACAAAAGCTTACTTAACAATACTAGCAGTGTTGCCGCGACGGTTTTAAAAAAAGTATACATAAAAAGGTCAGAAATGTATCCAAATGTATCCACTTAAAAAAAACAAGTATCCAGGTATCAAATTGCAAAAAACAATATTGTACTCACCAGTTAAACACAAAAAAGTAGTTTTGATTTTTATATCAATCAATTTTTATAAAAAGTATTTAATTAGAAACATCATATACTGTGTTAACATGCAGAGTTAACTCTGGGCTTACTCGTAGTTAACGCTGCATGTAAACGAGGAATTGCTTAATAACTCGAACTGAGGAAAAGACATAACACTTGCCTCAGATTCAAATTCGCAAGTTGATATAGCGCTCCGCCACACATACAACATTATAGACTTGTTTCTTTTAATATACCTTTCTGTCCTACTTATCTATCTCTCCATTTCCGAACCAAGGCAGACTTGACTGAAAAGGTTTGACACTAGAGGTGGAAAACTATCGATAGTCAGCCCTATCGATAGTATGCGATAGTTTAGAAAAAACTATCGATAACTATCGATAGTCTTAAAAGTTGAAATTTTGTATAAATCATTTTTAATTATGAAAACTAAACATAAATGTTCATACATAATAATATAAAAAAATAAAATAAATGGAATTTAGGCAACTTAATTCAAATGTATTTATTTATAAAAACAACGTACAATATATAAATGAAAATTACCATAGAATATTGTCATACATTTTTATTGTTGCCTTTCTAGCCATTGATTTTTATTTTAAAAAAAATCAACATGTCAACATTTTTGGGTTTTAGTCTACTTCGTCTATCAGAAACAATAATCCCAGCTTTAAAAAACCGACTATCGATAGTTTTGAGCGACTATCGATGTTTACGATAGTCTCATACTATCGATACTATCGATAGTACCATCAATAGTTTTCCACCTCTATTTGACACCTGAAATCCTTGGTTCAAAGCTAAAAAAAATTATGGTATTTTTCATTAAAAATGGAAGAGTCTGTTGAGCTGCCAACAATTTGCTCTAAATAAACTTGACAAATCTAACTCAACTCGATGTGTTGCATGTTAGCAGCATCGAATTAGCTTCGCCGTTTTTAACTCAACGAAAACCCTAACCGCGAGTTAACTCTGCATGTAAACACAGTAATATACAATGTTCTATTTATGCAAAATTTCAACACTATCTTTACTTAGAAAAAGTTATCGATTTTTGATCCGCAACAGACTTTTATTTTCGACTGTGCCTTAGTTGGAGCAAAAAGTGACAGTTTAATTGCACGCATTGTTCCAAAATTATAAACACACACAATAATGGCAATGCTACCAAACGACAACATTGTCAAATCAAAAAAGCACTAAAGTTCATTTGAAAAATTTTACAGGAGAAGCAAAAAACTTTCTAAATTGAAAAAGCCATATTTTTCAACATGTTTTGGGGTTAATTTTGTTAACTTAAACGTAATCAATCAAAAACTTTGAATTTTTAGTAACTTAGGGCTGTTTTCGATTTCATATGACGATATTTTCATATTAAAAACATTTTTCAATAAAAGTATCCAAATTTACACTAAGGCTAAGAAATAAGTATCATTTAATTTTTGAAGAAAAAAAGTATCCAAATGGATCCATTTGGATCCAAACGGCAATACTGAATACAAGTATTGCCTGGGGTCGAAATTCGACCAATTTTTTGTTTGCCTTTTTATAATTATAGATACAAAATTTTTGGTGCACCTCTGCTCCGCACTCTGATTCATTTAAAAAACAACTATCAATATCAGTTGAGAAACACGACAGAAAATTGTTCTTAACGCCTTTTTATAGATTATAGATTAACAAAAGGTACTCTCACGTCCGAAAAAGTACTTTCATAAGAGTAAAAAAAATTCCCCCCAAAATTATCATATATCATCACTGTTGTAAATATGGTTGTAAAAATTCACAAAAAAGGCACTGAAACTTTAAGAAATACAAATAAAAGCAAAGAAAGTCGATATGACGAAGACCAAGTGTATGAAAATGTACTTAAAATGTTTTCGTGGTACTTACGTACTTTTTATTATAAAATTGTACTGAAAAAGTACAATTGTACTGAAAAACCCAACACAGATGTATATATAAATTATGTATCTGATAGAGGGGGTTCCCAACCTTGTAAAAGAGAAATTGAATTTTTGAGAATTCATAAATTTCCATGTGAATATCTTGGTTGAATTTTAACGGTTTTTCAATTTTTCTAATTTTTTCTGAAAGTTTGTTAAATTTTCTTTCAAATGTGGTAAAAATTACAGCAAAGTTCTAACCAAAAGTATTCTTAGTGAATTTTCTTAATATTGTCGTTAGTTATTTAGCCTGTGTCAAACCTGTCTCAAATTTAATGTTCTAAATTGGACAGACAATATCTCCGCCATCTGTGAATAAATTTCATTTATTTCTTTTTTGTATTTAAGTCTTATCAGTTACATTAAAAAAACTTTTGAAAATAGTACCGTGTTTTTTTGTTTATATATAAATTATTCGTTTTAAAAAAAGACCACAAATTTTGATTTATTCTTAAAATATGGGGTAAAAATGATTTTTGTTGTAAAAAACCAAAACTCAACATTGCATTTTTGATTTTCTTTCAAAGTCTATACCGGATTTAAGATGAATTTATTTTGTCTTGACACTAAATTAATAAACTGTCCGTACCATCAAAAGATCAAAGCTTACATTTTTTTTAAAATGTTTTTTTTTTCTGTTTTTGAAAAAATTATAAAATAAAAAATAATTTTTTTGAAGAAAATAGCTCCAATCAATTAAGAGTTATAGCCTCGAACTTATTTGAACCATCTCGCATATAATTATAAATAGGCAATCAATAAATTGGTCGAATTTCAAACCCAGGCGATACTAGTTTTAATAATAAAATATTTAATTTTACTTTTATATGCATATTCCTGTATGTTAAGAATGTCAGATTCATTTGGATATTTTTCTTTTTGAACAATTTATTTATCCGTAGCGCTGACGCATCGTGTTGAGGACCTCTGCTCAAGTTCGTTCTGTGGTGCAAATGGCAACACATACAAAAACTTTTTAGCATCTTTTATCTTAATTAAATTGTTTTAAAGTGGAAATGATGAAAAAACTCCATATTTTTTCTCTAATTTTATGTTTGGCAAGAAATGGGTTAAGGCTGAACAAACTTACTTATTGATTTACTATTTAGCTATGACAGCCTGTGGTCGTGTTATGGCCGACTTCATCAGCTCTTGCCAAACGCCTCTGCTTCGCTCGCGCCTTCTTCAAGGTCTTCCACCAAGCACGATTGGAGCTTCCTCGGCCTGGTTAATCCATCGTAGGCATGGTCTTCCTCTTCGTTGCTGACCCTCGACTTTCGACTCAAACACCTTTTTCGCTGGAGCACAAGAGAACATCTTTATATATAGAAGTCTTCTGTGAATGAATTCTTTGTCACTGAACTCCTCTTAAACACCTGGTCCGATTTGGATGAAATTTGGTGAGTGCATGCGGCTGGGTCTTTGGATGTTAAGATTTAAAGTTTGACCCGGTAGGTTGCACTGTTGTTGATGTGGGAGTGTTAAAAGGGCTATTTGGGATTATAACTCGGAAACGAATTGAGAAATTTTCATGATTCTTTCACTACACCATTACTTTTTGTGCATTAAAAATTAGAAAAATGCAAAATTAAAAAAAATTAACAATCAAAAAATCTTAAATTTTTATGATCTTATGGCTTGATTTTTCGATCGTATAAACCGTTTTTAAATTTAACGATAGAAACGTTAAACAAATCCTACATTAATGCATATCATATGAAAGAACCTTAAGAAAGCCTTTTTTGGTTTTATATAATTTTTAACAACAATTATTTTAACAAAGTTTTTTTGCGAAATGAAGAAATTCGTTAAGGATATTTTTGAAAAATTATAAAAATTAAAAAAAAAAATAGAAAATGTAAAATATGGAAAAATGATTGGACGGACAATTAATCAAAATTTCAAACAAAAAACAAATGAATGGAATCTTTTGTAACATAACCGAATTATTCACTTTCAAAGTCAGCACTTTCATTTTTGATTGATTTTTATTTTTATTTCAACAGAAAATAAAATAAGAACTAAAAACTTTTTGTGTATTTCAGGTACGACAGTTTTTGTGGAGTCAATTTCTTGGAAGTTTTAAGCAACTTTTCTAATAAAGGACATCTAAACCAAGAATGTTATTTACCACAAAGGTATGCAACTACCAAATTGCAATAACATAACTTTGAAAACTTTTGCATGACAAATTTAAATATTTAAGGTATTGGATGAATCTGAATTGGATGAGGACCTTAGTATATGGCGATGCCAAAAAATGACAAAAATTTTAGTATAAATGGTTAAGTATAAAAACGTGGCAGTTAAGGCACAAACTGTGTGTGGCTTTGGGGCCGAAGGGCCTTGGTTACCCCTCTGCAGATTATGACATACCCCAGAGAATTATAAATTCCATGAAAAGCTTCTTGAAAACATGTTGATTCGCAGTCGGTATAAAACAAGTAGGTTCAGTTTTTGATCCAGTGTGTACAAAAAAGGGCAGGGTTACACCTGTAACAAACTTTTGTTACACCTAGAATGAAGCGTGTTCGGTATAGCAAAGTATAAAATGAGCATGATCCGCCCATGAACACGCCCACCTCCCATACAACCCACAATATTAAAGGAATTATATTTGACCTCAAGAGATGAAACATTGCATAGAAGCATTTTATATTAAAATTAAGGTGTGCACAAAAAATGGACGTCATTCGCCCACCAACACGCCCACCTCCCATATAACCCACTATGGTAAAAACTCTATAAAAAGGTTTATATATGAGCTACAAAGATAAAACAATGATATCCTTGATAAGATAAGGTATGATAAGATAAGGTATGTGAGATTATTGTATCAAAAGTAAGATGTGTTCACAAAATGAGCGTCATCTGCTCATGAACAGGCCCACCTCCCATATAACCCACAATATTAAAAACACTATAAAAGGTTCATATTTGAGAGATGAAACTTCGTGTTGGAACATTTTATATCAAAACTAAGGTGTGCACAAAAAATGGCCGTCATCTGTGCACCAACACGCCCAGCTACCACACAAACCACATAAGTTAAACCTGTATTAATTCCATAGGTACAAATAATGCATGGATTTTGATAGGAACTACGTCTTTTAATAATTTAATATTTTAATATATATTTAAATTTTATAGCAGGTTTAGGGTATCTCATAGTCGGTCATGACGGATTTTAGACTTTCTTAGCATATTTTAGCTTTATATGTAAAAATCACATGTCACTATGTTGGTTTTAGCTAATATCCGAAACCATACAACCGATTTAAAAGAAGCTTTGTGGATGTTTATAGTTGGTTTGAGCTTGAAAGATAGTTTTCGACCCGATAGGTGGCGCTGTTGTTGATTTGTACAAAAAGTTTTAATTGTGTCTACGAATTTTTTTTTTTATTTTAATCAGACTTCGACTCAAATATGAATTTTCATACAACGCTTCAATGTTTTTAATGCGATTCCAAGTATTTGTTTAGGAAAATAGGGTTAAAGTTAATATTGGAACTGAGTAAACATTAAAAAAAATTAAAGTTTTAAAATTAATAACCAAAAAAGTAAATTTTACTAGAAATTTTTAAAGAAAAATATGGCTAGAGTTGGGCATTTTACCGTACCATATCTCAAAATCAACACATAAAAACCAGCACAAGACTCGAGCTGCACCGGGTATTATAAGCTATGGCTAAATTTAAAAGCTATAAAGCCTCAAAGGCTTAGCGTTTAATATATAAAGAAATAAATGAAGAAAACAAAATGCAAAATTGAGTTTTTCTTCTTTTACAACAAAAATAATTTTTACCCCATATTTTGAGAAAAAATCAAAATTTGTGGCCTCTTTTTAAAAGGAATAATTTAAATATAAACAAATAAGTAACGGTAAAATTTTTATTAATTTTTTCAGTTAACTGATAAGGCTTAAATAAAAAACAAAAAAATAAATTAAATCTATTAAAATATGGCTTTCCAATTTAGAACATTTAATTTGAGACAGTTTTTTTCACTTCTTGGCATTTGATTGAAATGCACGCTAAGTAACTAACGACAATATTAAGAAAATTCATTAAAAATACTTCTGGTTAGAACTTCACAGTGGTTACCACACTTGAAAAATAATTTAAAAAACTTTCAGAAATATTTAGAAAAATTGAAAAACCGCTAAAATTCGACCAAGATATTGACATGGAAAGTGAAATTTTTGAATTCAAAACACATTTTTTTTACAAATTTCACAATTGGCGAACGCATAAGACTAAATTTTTTTAAGAAATTGTTACTTTTAAAAAAATTTCAAATTCGACCAACTCAAGAACTCTCCCCCAACCAAATTTCATATTAATTAAAGAGCAGATTTTTTCTCAAAAATTTAATTTCTCTCTTAGAAGGTTGGCAACCTCATCCATTAGATGTGCAACAGTACCTTTCAAATGTTGTAAGTTTCATATATATTGAGTAGTAATTAATACCAAAAGAGCGTACGACAATGTTTAATATTCACATATTAATATAATTTGTATGTATTATGTATAGCTTTCCTCAAAATCGTCCTTTTTTTGCAAAATTGCACCCAATGATATGATAGCAGTTTCTTATTTGTTTTTTTCAGATTTAGAAAATGAAAAGATTTTATTTCAATTTGTTGCAAAAAAACGATTGACCTCAAGCTCAAATTGCTCGGAGACTGAAATTTATTTTAAGAAACTATAAAATATTTCAGTTCAATGGAACCATTATTGCTACATTAATTTTTTTTCTACACTCAAAGCATTAGACTTAAAAGAATCACTTAAAAATAAACAGTTATTTATATCGTACATTATTTGGACATTGTTTTGAACGTCCAAAAGGAAAATTCACGCTCTACAAAAAGGAAAAGTGAAAATTTTGAAAAATTTTCCGCCAACTTAATGTTAAATAAAAACTTGTGTTTGGCACAAAAATGAGATTATTTTGAAAATTTTTTCAATTTTTGCATAAATTTTGGTATTATTTTTATTTTTACTTTTTTTTTTTATTTTATATTTTAAGATTATTTTAGCTTAGCTTGAATTAAATTGAAAAGTTGTTTTAACGAAAGTTTAAATGTTTTGCAATAAACTTTCATTGGCGGCCATGGCTGTCATTATTATTGTAGTTGTTGTTGTTGTTTTGGTTTTTGTTGTTCATGTTATTGCAATTGTTCTTAGCAGCCCAGCCCATTTCTGTTCACACTCATTAAATCAGCCTTGACCATTAGATATAAAACACACACACACACAGACACACATATAAAAACACTCAAACGTACACCAAACAACAGCTAGCCAGTGATTGAATATGTCTGCATGTGATCTATACACGTAGGCAGGCGCGGATACAAGGGGTGTAAAGGGGGTAATTACTTCCCCCAAGAACTTTACTTTTTAATACTTTATTTGGAAAAAATAATTGTGCCCACAGCTTAAGGGTACTTTTATGTATACATAAGCGATTCTGAAGGCGTTTTGAAAGAATACTACAAAAACATGTTTAGAGACATTGTTAAACTCAAGTTGTTTTATTAATTTCAACAATTATTAAAGATATTTTGTTTTTTTTTTTTTGTTTTGTGACGTCATTTGCGTGTAGGTGACGTTTTTATGAAGCGATGCGAGAAGAGTAGGACCATATTGCTTCTAGAATAACACGATCTGTAGTCATCTGCAAAAAAACAAAATTATATGTAAAGCAAACACTTACGTCGAGGTAGTCTCTTTGCTTTTTTTTTAAATGAGCCTGAAAATAAAGTTACAGCTCGTTATAATCTCAAATGTACAGCCATTTTTTAAACAATCAACTTTAAATACGCGTTGTTATCTTACAAATAAAACTTAAGAAAAAAACTTGAAGTCACTACCTCAGCGTAAGTGTCCAATTGTCTGTTTTTACTTCAATTATTTCATCATCAGTTAAAATATTTTTCAGAAATATTTCACCTATAGTTCTTATAAAAATTTTATATATATTAGACTGGCCTTTTTCAGAAATTTTTTGAAATTCAAATGTATGACTAGTTAAACATATGAGGATTGGAATTAGAACCAGCATGGGTTGATTTGAGTTCGATACAAGTATGCTGAGTGACCGCGAGTTGATAGCTTTGTTTTGAAATGGAGAAAACGAATTAATCTTATGACTTTTTTCATATCTTTCGATTTTTTCGCCCATAAAACATTATTTTGTGTAAGTAGAAAATATTTACTCGCAAAGTGGACACCATTACCATTTCAACAAGTCCAAGATGTCAAACCATGATGAGAAACCATGTCACACTCCCAGATTTAAGTTAAAAAACTAAATAAAAAAAGAAAGCAGGCATTGAAATCGTTCGTCTGCTTTTAAATTTGAAAATTCACTCACAAAGCAAAAACCGAACAAGAATTTCGTATTTTTAGAAATTGAGAACGAATTTTTCCTGACTCCGGAATAAAGAGAAAGTTTAAATTATTCGATTTTATTGTATTACTTTGAAAAAATGGCACCGACATCTAGAATTTCGTTTACAAAACATCTTAGATCCGATGATGAACAAATCTTTTTTGTTGGCAAATGTGAAAACAAAATTAAAGGTGCGAAGCAGCCATCACTGTTGCAACACTGCAACTGTTTTTTTTTATAAAACTCGTGATGACAAAACTAATGCAAAACCAAGTCCTCAATATACGATTGATGCAATACTTGAAGTTTGGCAAAAGGCCAATATTCCAACAATGACAAAGAAGTTAGAAAAGTGAAGTCTTCTAATTGCATTTAAAATAAGAAGATCTAAATTTCATTGCACATACTTTAAAATATAATATAAAATTCTATAATATGAAAATAAATGAAAAAAATTTGAATAAATCAACCTTAATTCTAAAATAAGTTAAATTTAGAGTTTTTATTTATTTTTCGCTAAGATATTATTCCAGAAAAATGGTGAAATATGTGTCTGAAAAAAAAAATGCTTATTAAAGAATTCAATAGTTACAATTCAAAAAAGGACAATTTATCTGTTTGTAAAAAGACAAATTTTCTCTAATCGAAAATGTGTGTCTTTGATAATTTACCCCCCCAAGATTTTTTCCAAATCCGCCCCTGCACGTAGTCAGCCAAAACTTGAGTGCGTTCGCAGACGCATACATGCGTTTGTATGCTAATTTTTTTTAAAATTTCTTTTTTCATCAGTTTTCAAGTCTGTGCGTCAACGGAAATTTTAAAATATATAGATAGACTCTATTGGCATTGTTTTTGGTTTATTTTTTTTTGGTATTCTTTAGCTTTCGTTTTTAGTACTGTTGCCTATTTTTAGTTTAATTATTTCACTGCGACTTGCGTTGTTTTAGCTAATAAGTTCTATCAGCCGTTGTTTCGTTTCCGAACATTGACATTTGGTACAGAAAATTATTTGCACTATTTTGATTTTGATTCTTTTTTAAATTTCATTGTTGGTTTTTTTAGATTTTCCATTTTGCGATTAACAACTGGTGATTTCGAGAAAATTCGCTTGTATAGCTAATATAAAAATAGTTTTCGGTTTCATTTACCATTTCGGGTGATTTTGTATTTTATTTAAGCGGGTCAAATGGTTTTGTATAGCAGTACAAAGAACACGTGCCTTACTCTTAAAGCCTTCTATATTTTTATATAGCTTTTTTTTTAGTGTTTTTTATTTGTTTATGGATATCTGCATAAGTTTTCTATGCTTTGAAAATATAAAAAAGTTGAGTTTTTTTTTTATAAAACTGCCTATTTTGTAAATATTTATAAACACAATTTATATATAAATATATAAAACATTTTAGCGCGTTTTAATGCGCGTGTTTAAACTATCAACATTATCATGATATATTATTAATTTCATTGAATTTTTTTTTTTATTTTTGTTTTTCATAGTTTTTTGAAAATTTTTTTACTATTGTGTTTTTATTTAAATTCATGTTGATTTTGTTGAAATTCAATGTCTGCCCGCTGACAGGCCTCATTTTATTCTTTAATATTTTCTTAACTTAACATTATTTTTGTTTGTTTTTTTCATAGAGATTTATGCCATTTTGACATATTGTTTTAAAATATGGTCGATAAAAAAGCTTTTATTAATTTCAAATGATTAATGCGGAACAAACATATATTTTTGGTGTGATTTTATAAATGTGTTTTTTATTTATTTAACTTTATATATAAATGTTATATAAAATCTATCGAACAAAGTAATTATCGATGTTTTTGATTTATGCACGTTTTGGTGCTAATAAATATTGTTTATGAAACAGTTTGTTTTTATTAGTGAAAATCTTGTCCTTGTGATCCAGTGCATTTTCCGTTCAGCGAAATATTATTTTTTAGAACCCTCTTTGTTCGGTTCACTCCTGAACACCGTTGATATTGATTTGGTCCTTCATATTCATTGATGGCGCCCCATTTTTGCTCTGACAGACCCCGCCTTTCGGTCCCTACAAAATTCAGATAATTTAAGCAAGATAATATGGGCGTAACTCATATGACAAAAAAGAGAAGTGTATTTTATAAGCAAGTTTAGATTGGAAAAATTCAGCGAAAAACAGTGAAATTTCATAATAAATCCACTTTACTGATGAACTTTGCCTATTAAAAAATATTAAGAGTTTCCAAAAAATCTTTGCCGTAACTCACGCGACATAACCCACGTGATAAAATTTCCGTTAAGAAAATGTGCAATTAAGAAGACCAACTAAGGCTTTCAAAAATACTTTTATATTATTATATAAAACTAGCGGACCCGGCGAACTTCGACTCGCCACAATTTAACGCCTTCAGATAAACTCCCGAGTAATAATAAAACACAGATAGTTCAAATTTCAATGCGATTTATTTGAGTGGAATCGAAATCAGTAGAGAGCGATATGATGAACAATGTTTTTTGATTTGTTTTCCGGCGCAAAAACAAACAACGAAGACGGTTTCCCAACACGCGAACAGGCAACGTACAGCTGACCGTGCGAAAAACAGGGAAATTCGAGATTAATCCCACAGACTTCCAACGATTGGCCTCGCGATTTATTGATTGTCATCGCAAAAGCCAATCGAATGGGGTACTGAATCCGCTTGAATTGGAATGGAAGATCCGTTGGAATTATCGGAATTCGTGGGATAAGGACTTTTTCTCCTTTGAATTTGCCCTTGATTATCGTCGCTTGAATCACATTGTTCATCAGTTTCTTGATGGACAACCGCGTACCGTTGCACAATTTTGGATGATTCAGATTCCGCAACATGATTATAATCGATCCTACCTTCAGCTGTAAATTATGCGGCGGAGTTCCTGGCACATCAAGCGAGTTCAAAAATTCCGTCGGATAGTTTGTCGCTTCATCCTCGTCGGTCACGCTGTCAACGGATTTGTATGAATGCAGTTCTCCAGCGATTTGACTTTGAAAAATTAAATTCAAGCTATCGACGTCCTTATTCTTTGCTGCTAGTATTGCCCGTTCACTAATCCAATCGAGATTTTTAAAATTTTGTGAAATGCCGGGGAAAACTTTGGCGATGAGTTCCTCCTTGGACGATGTAAACTCGCAAAAATTTTCCGGGAACGAAAACGTATTACGCCATCTATGGGGTTGTGGCCTGATCGCACCACAGCGCCATCTGTTATTTATCTAGTCCAAAATCTTCAAATCATGCGATAAAATTCAAAATTTCGTCGAAAAAAATTAAAATTTTTCACGTTTTTCCGGAATTTTCCGAGTTTTTCAATAAGAGTTTTATATCCATTTGAAAAGCCATTCCGGAGCAATTGCACACAAATTTCCATACAAAAAAATGAAATTTCGATTTTCCCAATTTTCCGACTTTTCCGGAGGGTTTTCCCAAAATTTTCTTTCGTAAAAACCTTCTCCAGACAAATACGAACAACTGAAAAAAAAATTGAGCCAAATCGGTCCAGCCGTTCTCAATTGATGAATTACTATACATTTTTCACACCATTTTTATATACATATATAGATTAAAAAAAATAAATTATAAATAAAAAAAAAAATTAAATATAAAAAGAATATGTATTCCATTACAACAAATAAATTCTGATTTGAAAGAGTTAAAAAAAAATTAAAACAAGCATAAAATTAAAGGTGAAACGTCTACACTAGTGTCCGACCGAATGTGCATTTTTGCCGAAGCCGAAGCCGATTCTTCGGCAAAATGTAAATAATCGGCCGAAGGCCGAAGCCGAAGCCGAATAACAAACAAATGCTTTAAAGTCAAAAAAATTATAAAAATTTATTCTTTGCTTTTGTTATATATTCATTTACAAGTACAAAAAATCGTAATGAAATCATTAAATGTAAGAGTTTTTCTATAAAATTCGGATGTTTCTGTAATTGATTTATTGACGTCAGGATAACGTAGAAAAAAAATGTTATCAATTTTCGACCCAGTCGAGAAAAGCTACTAACTGGGTCATTCCGCCGAGATTGATCACAAAATAGCAAATTCGGTCGGTCATCCATTTTAAAAATTTTTTTTTACCATTAATTTCGTAATGTTTCAGAACCTTAGAATTGCTTTAAAAAAATTTTTGTATTTACAAAATGGCGACCATGTTTTTCATGCAACCACGATCGATTTTCGTATTTATAGAGTTTGCAGTAATGATCATATCTCAGCTCCTATTAAACATACAGTAATAAATGAATAAACATAATATTAATTATACCTTGGCTATTATATTGCATATCAGAAAAATTAATTGGGATTTTACTTAATTTAAAAAAGAAATGTTAAAGTTTCCGAAAATAATCGTAATTTTTGGTAACTTTGAAAAAAAAATTTAATTAACTAAGAAAGAAGTTAGTGGCAGACCTATTTTTTTGGTATTAGGTACGTCTTAGTAAGAACTTAAATATAAATTTTTAAAAGTGACTAGATCATAAACTTTTTGGGTTACATCGCCTTGAAAAATAAGAAATGTCAAGTTTGCCCCAACTTTGGGGTCAAATATCTCCAACGGGCACGGGTGAAAAAATTTGAAATGAATGTTAAATAGACTACGTAATAAGAGGATTCTGATGATATAAAAATTAAAGTGATTTTTATGGTTCATTAAAAGGATAAAGCATTTTAAAATTCGTGCATTTTATTACATGAGGTATTAGTGTTAAGGTGGGTCACCCCATATGGGGAAAAAACGTTTGCATTTACCGCCCCTAATATGAAAGCTTATGTTGAAAGGATTTCAGTACAATACAAATTTTTTTTTGTGAACCCAAAATCTGCCCCAAATGGTCTTTTTTGTAAAACTTCATCAGTTTTAACCCGATCGTGAAAAGGTATATCTTTGGATAGGTCTTAATTAGTACATAAGCACCCCCAAAACTCTAAGTTTTTTTTTGATATAACAAAATTTCATAAAAATCATTAAACTTTTGTGAAAAAACCATTAAATTTCATTCGTAGGAAAAAAAGTTACAGCGAATCAAAATTTTAATGAAGTGCGTTTTCGCTTTTGGACTTTAGCCTTCGGTTCATCTTCGTTTGGGTTCGTTTTTCATACCAAATTCCTTTACATTCGGTCCAGTCGTTCAGGCGTTATTGAGCCATATATATTTGATTACTTTAAGCGCCCTCTATCGAAAGTTTTTATAACTTCTAAAAGTCTATTTTGTATTACTAGGTCAAAAGAATCTTCGTACAATTTTATCAAAATCGCTCCAGTCGTTTAGCCACTTGACCGTTTAGCCAAATTATTACATAAAATAATATAATCTAATAAGCAAAGCAGCAACCAAAAGAAAAGGCACACACAAGCGAACAAAAAATTTTCAATACTAAAACAAACGATCTGCTATTCATAAAAAATGCGCTTCGTGAAAATTAACACAAACTTAAAGCTACCGTCTAATCGCGATGTTATTGAGTATCTTCTGTTTCTTCAGCATGAAGGTACCGAAAGTGTCGCCAAGCATAGAAAACTTTCAAATTATAAGCTTTCGATAGAGCGCGCTTAAAGTAATAAAATATATATGGCTCAATAGCGCCTGAACGACTGGACCGAATGTAAAGAAATTTGGTATGAAAAACGAACCAATTCATAAGAAATGATTACTCATTTGAATAAAATTTTCAACGAGTGAACACCAACTTATGAAAGAACAGAAAATGAGAGAAAAACAAAACAAACAATGGAAAATGTTCTAAATGTGGAATGATGAACGGAGTTCACTGAATAATTCAAATAAATTCTAAAAACTTATAAAAAAACTGTTTAGCAAAGCAAAAACATTCGGCAAAAATAATCGGCTATCTCGGCCGAAGCCGATGCCGAAGGTCCAAATATCGGCCGATTATGCCGATTACCGAAGCCGAAGCCGAATAATCGGTCGGACACTAGTCTACACTTTAATTGCATTTATTTTCGATGAGTACGTTTAAGCGACTTTTACACAAGTTTTATCGACAAATGAAAAGAATTGATATTTTTTATATCCACAATATTGCAAGTCCAACAGTATTTTACTAGATTAAAAAATTGGACTTAGAAATACATTAAATTTTTCAGCTGTGGTTGACATTTTCCAGGAAATGCCCATCAAGATGCCGCAAATTTAACCCAAAGCAACCGACATGAGTTCATTATCCTTTTTTTACATGTATTGAAAAGAGGTTGTAAAGGCTTGTAAGTTAAATGTTTAATATTTAAGGCGGGTTCTTTAGAAACAAGAAAAATTAGCAAAGTCAAGACAAGGCTTATGGATAGAAAAAAATTAATGAAACTATGTAACACTTTTTTAAAGCTGAACTTATAAAAAAAAATTATGATAGCGGCAGAAAACCCAGAAGTTCTATACAGATGGAATAATGGCTTTAGCCCAAAAATGGCAAAAGATCAAAACGGTATTTAGTTTAATAAAGCTTAAATTTTTGCGGCGGTTTCGGAAAATTGTGACGAATATTTTGTTGACGAAAAGTGAACCGAACGAATTTCTAGGCAACTCCTAGAGGAGAAAAAAAGAAACATTTAGTGAAGAAATGAAGCTTAATTTGTTTGGTTATTTGGTTTGGATGCTGAGAGGTATGCTCGCTGACCCAAAGGTAAAGACTTACATATTAGATCTTAAAAAAGACACTGAGCATTAAGCCGGATCAAAATTTAGAACCATTTTTTAGAAAAGTGTAAGCCAGATGGCGCTTCAGTACAAAATGCATGATTTTCGAAAATATATTTTTTATGAACGCCTACAAGATACGTATTTTTCATGGAACTCCGTTTTGATCAAACCTCTCCATACGTTATACCTATAGAAAGAATAGCTCAATACTTTTCCAATAAGCTTAAAAGCATGCAAATACCATAAAAAAAATCATATTTTATAGGTGTTTAAGAAAACATCTTTTCGAAAATGACGAAATATCATTTTTTTTGAGTTTCAAAAGAGTTTGAAAAGACAAAAAATTCCAAAATTTTGTTAAAGAATATTTGTGAACTTCTTCACTTTTTTGCTTATCTTGGGTATGCATTCTGAAGAAAAAAAAACTATAGGCAAAACCCTTGAGTTATTGACCAAGAAAGGGGTTCAGGAGAATCAAAACCGCTCCATGGCTATTTCTGTGATTCAAAAAAAAAATGATGCAGAAATAGTTTTTAAGAGTCCCTTTTGTAACTTTTGAGTCGGTGTCCGGATGACTTTTTTTTCTTCATGCAAAATCGATCTGGTTTACTGAGCATAGAACTTCCATCATAATGTTGACAGGCAGCTCCTCGGATCAACCGTTTCTTAAGGCGTCGAAAAATGTTGACCTCGCAATTTAATTTTGATCTGTGGGAATAAGAATAAGAAATCATAAAGTTGATACTCGAATCTCGGTAGACCCGGACTTCAATCATCTCCTAACAGACAATTTTTTCAATATAAATCAATTTTTCTGTTCGGCCGTTACCTCTCTGCAAACAATGGCAAACCTCAGAGAGTGCCGTTCGGAGTTGCCGTTGTTTGGGTCTTCTGATTGCATTTGACATCCAGTGTTATCACGTATTAAGTGAACTGAAAATTTTTAATCAAAAAGCATATTTCATAAAAAAAGTGAAAATGGAATACAGAGTGGAAGGTCAGAACTATTTAATTTTGGTAAAAATTTAAAGTAAGTATATGTTGTTTTTGTATTTAGTTGGTTTTAAAGTGAATCACTGAATGATGAATTGAAATGAAATATTACACTGTAAAACACTGTTCAACTATATTTTTGTTTTTTAGAGTACACCTCCTGCTAAAAGTTGAGATTTTTAAGAATGGCTAAAGCAGGCAAATAAAGAAAATCTTTTTCAATTAAAAAAAGAAAGGATTTATCTGATATCTCTGATATCTGAAATTTGAAAGAAAAATTAAAATTAAATCAGCAGCAAATTCAAAAATTTTATAGAATTGTGGTGTGCTTGGAAGGTCTAGGGATCGGTTTTTGAACAAACATACTAAAATCTTCAAAATTGACATAAAAATTCACTTTTGAAGCACATTTATGATAAATATGATGAAACAAAATCACACTCAGATCAGAAAAATGTTTGAATTTTTTTGTTTATTTTCTTCCTATAAATCAAAATTCTTCATATGGCTGATTCCACACTAATGGGGAACGGAAACATGAATCCTAAAATGCTTTCAACTGAAATAATTTTTGGTTCTTGCATTAAAATGGAATCTAAAGTTACTTCTGTTGCAAAAATTTATTTAGTTTTAATTATTTTTTATGTTTTTCAGACAATTTAAGTAAACAAACTCCGAATTGAGAAAAACTTAAAATATTTTGTTAAGATTTAACCGTTGAAAACAGCCATCTCTTGATGCACATTCAACAAAATTAGGTTAGCAGTGTTAAAAAAGATAACATTGCTATCAAAGAACAGTTTATAACAAAGCTTGGTTACTGCGTTAACATAGAAAAAATATTTAAACTGAGTGTTCTTTCAGTGTCACACCCGTCCCAGAAAAATGCTATAGTTTTCCTAAGAAGCAACATGGGCTTATGATAAAAATGAAACTTTCCTAACTTTCTGACTTTCTAAAAAAATTGTTTGCAAAATAATATTTTTTTTTTTTTAAATATATTAAAAAATCTTAATTATTTGTAAAGGCATTAATTTGAAAAAAAATTCATGCGAAAAAATTTTATGCAAAACAATTTTCTTTTTTAAATATATACATTGATTAAAAACATATTTGTTTTGGTTTTGGTGTCAAAAATATGTGATGGTTATTTTATCCATTAAGTTCTTATATAAAATTTCTACATAATTCCCTCTAGTCACACCAGATACTATCTTATGTCACACCCGTCCGATTTAAAAGTTTAAAAGTTTGAAAAAGAAATATCGCCATTTTTTCAAAATATTTTTCACTGGTATTCAACAGAAAATATATTAAATTTGACTATATGTAAGTCAAAAATGGTCTCATTGTGGTAGATGCATGCACTGAATTTAAATGTTAAGCTTAGAATTTTTTAGTTTTTAAACTTGTGCTCGTCACACCCGTCCCAGGTGTTTAAGCGAATGTAACTTTTAATTTAAAAGTTGTTTAAAAGTTTTAAACAAGTATAAATAATTGCATTATGTTTAATACCATTTTCAGGACGATAAAGAAATCAAAACGTCACACCCGTCTCTAAGGAATGAGCCAACTTCTCCGAATTATAAAAATTTTTTTATATTAAAATTAATATTTTTACTTGAAATTTAATAATTTTTATGTAACTATCATTTTTCTTCCAAATTAAAATTAAAATTTCAAAATTATTTATAATAGCCTCTTAGCTTAAGTACTTTCGTAGTTGCAGCAGCAAACATGGTGCAACTTCTTTTCGACATAATAACTTCTTTTCTTTTCGACGTAATTTGCAACCAGGTCTCCCTATAAATTATTTAATTTAATTTAATTTAATTTAATTTAATTTAACATTTCGGGGTACAATAAGACTAAGTCTTTTATAGTACATCAATAGATATTGACATTGGCTTAAAAAGTAAAGTTATAATAATAATAATTTCTTAAAACTACTGAATTTAACAAAATGAAAAGATTAAAATGCATAACATAAATTCAATTATATTAAACAAATTGTGAACTACTTAGAAAAATTATAATATAATAAAATAAAAAAAATAAAAAAAATAGAAGAAAAATAGACTAATAAATATAAGTAACGACAGTCAGAATGTGAGGTATAGATTCAGTAAAATAGAAAAATAGAATAGCAAAGAGAAGAATAGATTTATAGATTAGAAGAACTGAGTATTTGAAAAGAGCTTGTTTGAAACTGGTTCGTGCAGTTATATGTTTAATAGAGTTTGGCAATGCATTCCAGAGTCTAATGGTGCTGATAAAAAAGAACCTACTACTGTTTAGATAATTAATTCTTGGCACAATAAGACTATGTGACCGTTGTGACTGAAAAAATTGTAGTTTAACAAAAAGATAATGAGGGCTTTGAGTGTGCATAATCTTGTGTAGAAATAAAATGTTGCGGATGTTTAAAAACTCCAGTAAACCACAGCCCAGAATGTCCCTACTCCTTAGCGAAATATGATCATAGCGACTGACCCCGTATACATATCTTGCCGCACTATTAAATGCCACCAGAAGTTTATGCTGTGATTGCGAGTCTAGCTGACTATAAACAACATCAAAGAATGTGATGTAAGGCATAACTAATTGCATAACAAGTCTGCGACGAGTTTCAATGGGCGTGAAGTCCGAAGAAGTACGTAAGTATCGTAGAGTCCCGTAAATTTTACCTATCGTATTGTTGATGTGGTCAGTACAAGTCAGCTTTGAGTTAATTATGAATCCTAGATTTTTCGCTTTATACACAATTTCAAGTTGATCTGCTCCGATGAATAGAGGAGGAATATCAGTAAAGCAAGAATCACTTCTTGCTATAGGCAATACTTTGGTTTTTATGGGATTAATAAGGAGAAAGTTTGCGGTAGCCCAGTTATTCAACGAGGCTAAATCATAGCTCAGTCTATATGTCAAGTCTTCTAGGAGTCCAGTGGGTCGAGAGAGATAGAGCTGAATATCATCAGCATAGGCATGAACAGTAGCATATTTGCAGACAGAAAAAACATCATTAATAAAAACAGAGAATAGGAGTGGACCTAAGATAGAGCCTTGAGGAACACCAGTAACAATTCCTTTAAGTGATGAACAAACATTTCCTACTTTTACCCGTTGCATCCTACCATCAAGATAGTTTGATATCAAGTTTACGGCACTAGGACTAAATTTGAAATAGTTTCTTAGCTTAGAGCAGAGAAGGGCATGATTAACAGAATCAAATGCCTTAGAAAAGTCGACAAGGCAAAGTAGCGTTAGAAAGTTCTGATCATAAGAAATTCTGATATCATCAAAAATTTTAACTGCAGCTGTAGAACAACTGTGGCCATTTCTAAACCCAGATTGCAGAGGAGACAGTAACATATTTATATTGAGATATTCATACATTTGGTTGGCCAAAATACGCTCAAAAACCTTACCCAATGCTGGCAATATACTGATAGGCCTATAATCATTAGGCACAGAAGCAGTTGCAGATTTAGCCACCGGCAAAACCGTGGCAGCCTTCCATAAGTCAGGGAATCGGGAGCAAGTTAAGCAATGGTTTATAATATGGGTTAATGGCGATAGAACAAAATGCATTACTAATTTTATAAACTTAATTGGCATTCCATCAATTCCTACAGCATTTGAATTTATCGACATTATGCATTTTGCCACATAATCTTCACTGACGGTAGAGAATTCAAAAGAGGGAAACATTGTGTTTCTATTCAGAAATGGTAGTTCAGCACTGCCGCCACTGTTTGAAGAGATAGAGTGTCCACTAGCTAAGAAATAATTATTAAGATCATCAGGATCTAAACAGCATTCACTAGAAGTTTTACTGTAAACTCTGTATTTTTTAATATTCTGCCATAATTGTTTGGAAGATAAGTTAGGGTTGAGCTTGGACTTAAAGAAATTAATCTTTGCTTCTCTAGTCATAACTGTAGCATCATTTCGAGCTCTTCTAAAATTATCCCAAATTATGTCCAGCTATCTTGTACTAGACGAAACACTGCGCGACAGCCCAATAAGGAATCATCTATATTAAACTCTGTCTGAAGTTGGTATTTCTGCAAAAATTAAACGTCTTTGCTGGATGACACTGAGCAACACCAACAGCGCAGTGAAACCTGGACGTTGAGCAGCACTGATAAAGGGACTTTGGAAGCGTTCGAGAACACCGTTCGGTGTTCCCCGTATCCTCTGACCGGTGTGAATTTATTTTGGGAATTTTTTAGTGTTTAGTAATTGTCACTATTTCATTACTATTCTTGTGTAAAAATAACAACTAGTAGAATAAGTAAATTGGCTTGCTTGGCCAATAAATAAACGTATAAATAAAAAAAACATTCTAATTAACCTTCTCTATCAAAGAAACAAAAACAAAACCAAACCGATATGCAATAGATTTCAAAAATTAAATACCGAGTAACACATAGAACTCATGTTCATAAAGTGTTGGAAGCTTATAGGCTGCACGTGAAAAACGATGTTTGCTTAGTACTCGTATACGCTGTATGCTTAAAAGTATGCAACATTATTTGAAGAACTTATTTGCTTGCCAACTGTTTTATCGACATTTTCGTCTCGACAGCAAAAATAAAAAATAATAACTTCGTGGCGATAATTTTATATGAAATTTTAAATTTTAAATTTTATTGCAGAGAAATGGGAGACAAAACTTTCGTTGCGATCATAAAATATGTTCAGCTTTTTTTTCAAAGCAAATCAAGTCAGTTGCTTTTCAGCACTGGTTGAAATAAGATCTTGCAGCTCAATTTTTTAAAATACAAAAGAAAAGTAAGTAAAATTGATCTTCGTTTTGCTCTGCTTCACACACAAGCAATATATGTGATAAAATGTGTGTGGCCATCACTGATTTCAGATTACATCATAGACTAATTATAACCGATTAACGACTCGTCAACTACTTTTCTGAAGAATCAGGTTTCCGTTATGGATCCATTTTTATGAGATCCTAATTTGGGTGTCAAATTTCTCTTCTGTCCGAACATTAGTAATTGAATGTTTGGCTTTTTAAAATGAATTGAAAAACAGCCATTTTCTGTTTCGAAAACCATTACCGAGTTACTGAAATTTTTGTAAAAATAAGCTAAATTGTGATTCTTAGTGCAAATCCAGTTCTGTTATTGACTTTGTTTTTACAAATTTTATATCATAAAATAGCTATTTTCAAAACATCTGTTTCATTCATTTTGAAACACAACACCTCTGGGTACCCAAAAATATAGTAGGGGGGGGAGGGGGGTATAATGTTATCAACGTATGCTTTTCTTAAGAGGTTTCAATGATACAAAAATGAAATACCAGGGAGGGACAAATAAAAAAAATTTTTTCAAATTTGAATTTTTTGTGCTTTCCCAGCAAAATTTTTTCGTAATGCCTTGATTTGCATTCGATTCTAAAACGCATTACATAAACGTTGGTGACCAATAATGCATTTTATTGTATATTGCTCGTAGTATAGTAAGTAATGTCAGCCCTTTTTGCTTTTGAAATGATTGTTCTGTTTTTTAGATAGTTGAAATTTTTTGTTTGACTTTTATTTGTACTTCAAACGTGTCAAATTTTTATAATTTTGAATATGAAAAAATGCAAGATTTATGAATGAAATACAGAAAAATGTGTAAAAGGTAAATATATTACATAAATTAATTAACTGATACATATATCCATTAAATAAAAGCATTTTTCTCATTTTAAAAAAGAAATTCACTAACTCTTCATTGGTGTTGTTGATCTTCAACTGTTTAGCAAGAGATGTACGAAAAAAACTAATTTTTTCAATATTTGAATCACTTTTCTAATTTGTCCCTTATTCAATAACTTCTTAGTTGATAATAAATAAGTGATTATTGATAAGAAGTTATTCAACAAGTTTAATAAGTGCTTACATAAGTACTCCCATGTCAAGCGAAAGCTTCATCAATTACCCCCAATGACATTCTTGTATTAAAATAATGGGTTCCGTAAACGAGAGGGTAAGCCATGAATGACATTTTCTAGATTACTTTTTCGATTACATGTAAGCGAAGATTTTGCTGGGTTGTTTCAAAATTGAAACATACTTACATTTTTTAAAATTTTGCTTTTTTGAATTTTCTTCTTCGATATATTTAAAGTTTATAACAAGTTTTGTATTGTTGCATTCAATGATTGTTGGTATCAATAGTTTTCTTTGAAAAATACTCTTCCATGACATATATTTTGTTTTTTTTTTATATATTTATTATTTTATTATCGTTCATCACTCCATTTACCTTCATAGGTATAACATTGCAAAATTCACATAAAATTAAGTTTAGTTGATTTCACTATTTTATATTTTTATAAATCCAAGGTAACAATGATGTAACACGTGTATAAACACCTGGATATTGTCCTTTGCCACAGCCAATGCCCCAGGAAACGATGCCGATTTGTGTATAACGTCCACCCTCGTTCAGAATCATGGGACCGCCGGAGTCACCCTGCATTAATTTATATTAAAAATACAGATAATCATTATATATCATTTTAAAACTTACACTACAAGAGTCTCTGGCCGCTTTGCCGGCGCATATCATGGAAGATATGATGCCACCAGGCGCTGCGCTGCCATATTTGCGCGCACATTCCGAATTTGTCCAAATGGGTATTTCTACTTTTTGTAATACCGAAGGCTGTGGACCATTTTCACGCAAGCTACCCCAACCGGCTACAGTGGCCACTTTACCGCTATAGCTGCGACTCAGTTGATCGGTGCTGGTGGGCAAACAGATGGGCTGAATCTCATAGGTGAACTTGACGGGCTCGTTAATGGTAAGTACGGCAATGTCGTTGTGCTATTTTGGGTGGGTTGAAAAAATTAATTAAAACAATTTTTTATTTAACTGTTAGTTCGTTCTACTTACCAAAGTGCTGAATTCAAAGCCTTTATGACGCACCAAACGCTTAATGCGCCGTTCAACATGTTGCACCTCGTAGTTGTTGCGAATGTCATAATCGCCCAGATGAGCTGTGAGTGAAGCCACATCCCAAGAGGTCATTCTATGGAGGGAGAAATTGTTTTATATTAAAAAATGTTTAAAGTTGGTGGATAGAATGGATATAATTATGTTAGGTTATGGTTATGGTTATGGTTATGGTTATGGTTATGGTTATGGTTATGGTTATGGTTATGGTTATGGTTATGGTTATGGTTATGGTTATGGTTATGGTTATGGTTATGGTTATGGTTATGGTTATGGTTATGGTTATGGTTATGGTTATGGTTATGGTTATGGTTATGGTTATGGTTATGGTTATGGTTATGGTTATGGTTATGATTATGGTTATGGTTATGTTTATGGTTATGGTTATGGTTATGGTTATGGTTATGGTTATGGTTATGGTTATGGTTATGGTTATGGTTATGGTTATGGTTATGGTTATGGTTATGGTTATGGTTATGGTTATGGTTATGGTTATGGTTATGGTTATGGTTATGGTTATGGTTATGGTTATGGTTATGGTTATGGTTATGGTTATGGTTATGGTTATGGTTATGGTTATGGTTATGGTTATGGTTATGGTTATGGTTATGGTTATGGTTATGGTTATGGTTATGGTTATGGTTATGGTTATGGTTATGGTTATGGTTATGGTTATGGTTATGGTTATGGTTATGGTTATGGTTATGGTTATGGTTATGGTTATGGTTATGGTTATGGTTATGGTTATGGTTATGGTTATGGTTATGGTTATGGTTATGGTTATGGTTATGGTTATGGTTATGGTTATGGTTATGGTTATGGTTATGGTTATGGTTATGGTTATGGTTATGGTTATGGTTATGGTTATGGTTATGGTTATGGTTATGACTATGGTTATGGTTATGGTTATGGTTATGGTTATGGTTATGGTTATGGTTATGGTTATGACTATGGTTATGGTTATGGTTATGGTTATGGTTATGGTTATGGTTATGGTTATGGTTATGGTTATGGTTATGGTTATGGTTATGGTTATGGTTATGACTATGGTTATGGTTATGGTTATGGTTATGGTTATGGTTATGGTTATGGTTATGGTTATGGTTATGGTTATGGTTATGGTTATGGTTATGGTTATGGTTATGGTTATGGTTATGGTTATGGTTATGGTTATGGTTATGGTTATGGTTATGGTTATGGTTATGGTTATGGTTATGGTTATGGTTATGGTTATGGTTATGGTTATGGTTATGGTTATGGTTATGGTTATGGTTACGGTTATGGTTATGGTTATGGTTGTGGTTATGGTTATGGTTATGGTTATGGTTATGGTTATGGTTATGGTTATGGTTATGGTTATGGTTATGGTTATGGTTATGGTTATGGTTATGGTTATGGTTATGGTTATGGTTATGGTTATGGTTATGGTTATGGTTATGGTTATGGTTATGGTTATGGTTATGGTTATGGTTATGGTTATGGTTATGGTTATGGTTATGGTTATGGTTATGGTTATGGTTATGGTTGTGGTTTTTTTATTTTTTTTTATTTTTATTCGCGAAGGGGGAACCTTCAATAGGCCCCACCGTGGGAGTGTGCGATTCCTACGCACTAAACCTAAACCTCCGCATTGAAACTTCGACCCAGTATGAATCCCGTGGAACCGCCGTAAGGCATAACTTCGCGGGATGGGGGAACAGCACTAAGCTGAAAACTGAAGGACTAATTTTGTCTGTCAGATGACTGTCAAGTTAAGAGCCTAAATTTTCTCCTTAACTTGATGCCGACTCTAGATCGGGAAGAACCCTAAACATCGAATACAGTTCCCTATCTCACGCTGAACTATTTTGCAAACGCTCGGCTCTTCGAATTTCGTCGATTATGCGTTTGGACAAAGAGCTTACCACTGACCAGTTGGTTTCGCTTTTCAACATGAGGTTCACCAAGGTTATGAGGTTATGGTTATGGTTATAATTATGTTTGTGCTTATGCTAATGCTTTTGCTCATGCTCATGCTTAGGCTTCTGCTTCTGCTTCTGCTTCTGCTTCTGCTTCTGCTTCTGCTTCTGCTTCTGCTTCTGCTTCTGCTTCTGCTTCTGCTTCTGCTTCATCTAATGCAGATGCTTATGCTTATGCTTATGCTTTTACTTTTGCTTATGCTTACACTTATGCTCTTGCTCATGCTTATACTTATGCTAATTAAACTCACCTTGCAACACAATGAGCGGCAGTCAATATGTGGCTTTTCGTGATCAGGCTGCCGCCACAGAACTGCTTGCCAGCCTTAAACAGCACTGCTATCCAAGGAAACTCACTCGGGCTGGCACTGGAGCCACCTACGATGCGTTCCTGATCTGGTGATACGGGATTCTTTATGCCGCACTGCAGTGGCAAGCCGTGCGGAGATGTGCCTGTTGTTGTTGTTGTTGGTTGTCGTGTCGTACTTATTGTTGTTGTCGGCCTTGCTGTGGTGGGTCGATAGCTGGGATAGCTGGGATAGTTCGGATAACTTGGATAACTCGGTCGGTGTGTGGTAGGACGACGTGACGTTGTGGTCGTCTTTGTTGTTTTCTTTGTGGTTATAGTCGATGCTGTTGGATGTGTCTGAGTGGGCGGATGCGTTGGATAGTGATGACCGGGTGGATGTGTGGGTATTGGAGGTGGCCAGCTAGCTGCCACAGTAGGTGAATGTGTAGGCAAGGCCGGTGGCCATGATTGTTGCACACCACTAAATTGCTGTGTTGGCCACTGATATCGGTAATCATCATAAGTTACAGGTGTGGGCAACTCGTCGACCTCCTCGTTGATGGGATCGTAGGCAATATTGTTAATATCTGGAAAATCCGGTGAGTTGTCAAGAACTTCGCTGTCCGCCTCAGCAGCAATGTGCTCTGTTTTGTCATCGAATTTGTTGGGCTCAAATGCTGTGACTTCATCACTATCATTGTTGTTGCTCAGAGTTTCAATGTTATCATCATCATCGCCCGCTAGTGGCTCTTCTGCAGCTGCTGGCGGTGGTGGTGGCAGTGGTTTAGGCACCGGAGTCGCTCCAAGCCCAGGTATCTCAGGCTTTGACACCACTGGTGGTCTCATAGGCTGCACTGGCATAAGTCCTAAGCCTGAGCCATCATCTTCCAACTCATTCGTGCAACAGATGCCATTGCTTGGTAGCCCCAAAGCATCGTAGAATGTACAAAACTCTTGATTCATTGGTGCAATTTGTGACCACTGACGCACTGGTATGAGCATAAACTGACGACGATAGCGATAGTACAGATGACAGCTGCCAAAACTCACGCAGAAACCCGTAATGCCTCGTGTCGTTATACATTTGCTGCCCTCTGCATAGGCTGGTAGAAATCCAACGCCAGGGTGATAGAAAAACTGGCGTCCCTCACGTGCCGAAAATGTGGCTCGTGTTGCAGCAATTTCATTGGGTGTTGTTTGAGCTTGAATGAAAGAAAATAAATTTTATGTTATTTAAGTGCTTTTAAAAACAAACAAAAAATATGCTTAAATCTATCAAAGTTTATTTTGCTCTCACAAGATATAAACCGTTTATAAACCGCAGCGTGGTGTCAAGCCTTAATAAAACAAACTCTACTCATAGTTTACTGTTATGTTCTGCTTATGCAAATTATAACGTTTCACAGTTATTGTTTATGTGATATTTTGTCTACTTTCAGCAGTTATTTAAATAGTTTTAGCAGCTTTTAAATGACGATTTAGAAGTTTCTGAAAAATATTTGCATAACATAGAAATTTGAATTTAAAAAAAAAAAACACATGCGTTACTGTGGTGTAAACACTTTGTTTTGGGCTAAGCTTATCGTGACAAAACTAGCCTTATAAGCTGTCATTGAAGTCATTTAAATTAAAGTTATGGCGATGCTGAGTGCTATTACTTTTCATAATTATTTATTGTTATGATTGGTGAATGGCACTTTATTGCCATATTTATGGTTTGAATTTTTAAAATAAATCATTCTGTTTCGATGGACCAAAATCAATTTGTTATTTTCAAATCTTAAGAAGTGAACATTTTCGGCACAAATCAGAATTTAATTTGCTGTTTTTTTACCGATACCGTGTTGGTTTCGAAAATTTAGATGGAGACAAAATTTCATTTCATTAGAAATTTTCATTAGAGGGTAGAATTTTCAGTACTGGAAAAACGAATTTCCGTTGTACGGCTTCAAAACGCACTGAATAATAGCAAGAAATATTTAGGTGAGCAAACCTGTCGAGCACATACAAGAATGGATCTTAAAATGTAAGGAAGAGAGAGAAATAGATTGTTACACAATGGTTGGAGTGCAAAATTGGCTCAACTTATTATGTTATTGTTGGGCCAATTAAATACAATTCCTTGTCGAAAATAAAACCAAGTGCAACAAAGAATTAATTCAGGGAGCTAGATAGCCAAATATGAAGTACGCACTTAAAGGAAGTTTGTAGTTGCTTATAAGAATATGTTACAGTTTGGCATTTTCTGACGTTGAGAACTAAAAATTTTTTTGGTACCAAGTGGAAAACTTATGTATTTCACTCAACTTGGATATGGTTACTGTCAGCGACGGTATGTATGCGCAGATAATTTTTGTAATATTCGGGAAAGCAATATTCGGGTCATTGACCATATACTTCAGTTATTGTCATGAACAATAACAAAAGACCAATGTCACTACTAGAGGGCAATTAGAAATGGCTGTGAAAAAATAAGATCAAAACGAGGTATTTGATCTGAACGAGGCAGATCGTTCTAAAACGAAGTAAACTTTTAATGCAAGCGACAAGGATTGCAACGTGTTTAATTTTGTCAATTAAGTCTGCATCAACTTCAAAATCGCTCTCCAAAAAATAAAGTATTTGTATTTGAAACAAACTCTGTTATGTTGGTGGCAGCCTATCTTTTCTTGAGATAACAGTGATGGGGAAAACTATCTTTTCAGTGGAAAAACATAAAATATATGTATAAAGCTTTTGAAAAATTCTGACTCAGATATTTAAAAATTATATTTTCAAATTAAAGTGTAGTTAAGTTAGGTTAGGGTTTATAGGTTTTGAATGTTCGAACAAAGCATATGTTCACTTATTTTGTTTTCTTAAAAAACGGTCAAGGGCTTACCTTGCTCCTGAAAATATAGTTTGAGTCAGACTGTTTCATAAATGGGTTCACATAAATAACCGAGAACAGGATGTCATTACTGATTCCTTTCCGAATTTCGTTCTTATGAACGTGATATTTTTGACGTGATGTGACGATATTGTAAAATATCGTGTTAACATATGAAAAAAATTAACGTAATTAGATAGTCCGATTTATTAACTAACTTTTTAGGTATATAATAATTATATACATGCAGTGGCGTAGATAGCTTTTGGTTCTGGGAGGTGTCCAAAAAAAGTAATGAACTCTTATACGTTAAGTTAAGCACAGACATACTTGTTAAAGCAACCATGAAGTGTATGGATTTTTCAAAAGTGACAATTGTTTTACGCTTCACGCGAACTTTCCTAGAGAATGGATGCTAAAAATAAGATCTACAAAAATAAACTTGATCTGGTCGCTTTTGAGTTTTACCATGCAAATTACTCAACACACACCTGAACCGACAACACAAGTTTTCATGTAAAATTTAACGGTAACGAATTTTTTGGTTCTCACTTTTCCTCTTTATCAGTCGGTTATGGTTTGTTAAAAGGTCAAACTAAAATATTTTTTAAAATTTAAGTCAATTTGAGTGAGAATTTTGAAATAAACAAAAAATTGTGCAATACAAATTTAACGTGTTTTTTTCGCGTTTCTCTAAAACAAAATTTTAATCAAGAGTGTTTAATTTACAACTATAAACTTTTTCTTTTTTTTATAATTTTCTTTTATTATTGCTTTGCAATAACAAAAAAAGATTTTAAGATATTTAAAAAATTGCTTTAAAAGCAAAAACTTTTGTTTTAGATTTAATTTCAAAAACACTAATGCTTTATTGAAATTAAATTTTATTTTATAAAAAAATTTTTAATTTTTTTGACGAATTTATCATAAAACATGTCTTAATTCTTTTCATAAAATTCTTGCGAAAATCGCAAAACAACTTTTAACTTAAAGGTAAGGTAAGGCAAGGTAAGGTAAGGTAAGGTAAGGTAAGGTAAGGTAAGGTAAGGTAAGGTAAGGTAAGGTAAGGCAAGGCAAGGTAAGGTAAGGTAAGGTAAGGTAAGGTAAGGTAAGGTAAGGTAAGGTAAGGTAAGGTAAGGTAAGGTAAGGTAAGGTAAACAAAGAAAGGTAAGTTAAGTAGGTAAGCAAGGCAAACAAGGTAAGCAAGGTTAGTAAGGTAAGTAAGGTAAGTAAGGTTAGTAAGGTTAGTAAGGTTAGTAAGGTAAGTAAGCTAATTAAGGTAAGTAAGGTAAGTAAGATAGGTAAGGTAAGTAAGGTAAATAATGGTAAGGTAAAGTAAGGTAAAGTAGGGTAAGGTTAGGTAAGGTAAGGTAAGGTAGACTAGGCTAGGAAGATAAGGTAAGGTAAGGTAGATTAGGCTAGGAAGATAAGGTAAGGTAAGGTAAGGTAAGTTAGATTAGGTTAGGAAGATAAGGTAAGGTAAGGTAAGGTAAGGTAAGGTAAGGTAAGGTAAGGTAAGGTAAGGTAAGGTAAGGTAAGGTAAGGTAAGGTAAGGTAAGGTAAGGTAAGGTGAGGTAAATCTGATAAGGTTAAGAAAGCCATGGATTGGCAATGGAAGGAAAGACAAGGTCAGGTAAGCTGAGGTGAATTATCGTAAGGCATAAAAGGCAATATAAGGTAAGGTAATTCCAGTTACCCTCCACTTCCAGTTAATTCCAGTTAAGCAAGGTAAGTAAGGTAAGTAAGGTCAGTAAGGTAAGTAAATGAAGTAAGGTAATTAAGGTAAGTAAGGTAAGTAAGGCAAATAAGGTAAGTAAGGTAAGGTAAGGTAAGTTAAGGTAAGGTAAGGTAAGGTAAGTTAGATTAGGTTAGGAAGATAAGATAAGGTAAGGGAAGGTAAGGTAAGGCAAGGTAAGGTAAGGTAAGGTAAGGTAAGGTAAGGTAAGGTAAGGTAAGGTAAGGTAAGGTAAGGTAAGGTAAGGTAAATAAAGAAAGGTAAGTTAAGTAGGTAAGCAAGGCAAACAAGGTAAGCAAGGTTAGTAAGGTAAGTAAGGTAAGTAAGGTAAGTTAGGTTAGTAAGGTAAGTAAGCTAATTAAGTTAAGTAAGGTAAGTAAGGTAAGTAAGGTAAGTAAGTAAGGTAGATAAGGTAAGTAAGGAAGGTAAAGGTAAGGTAAAGTAAGGTAAAGTAGGGTCAGGCAAGGTAAAGTAGGTAAGGTTAGGTAAGGTAAGGTAAGGTAAAGTAGGGTAAGGTTAGGTAAGGTAAGGTAAGGTAAGGTAAGGTAAGGTAAGGTAAGGTAAGGTAGATTAGGCTAGAAAGATAAGATAAGGTAAGGTAAGGTAAGGTAAGGTAAGGTAAGGTAAGGTAAGGTAAGGTAAGGTAAGGTAAGGTAAGGTAAGTTAGATTAGGTTAGGAAGATAAGATAAGGTAAGGTAAGGTAAGGTAATGTAAGGTGAGGTAAGGTAAGGTAAGGTAAGTGTTGGTAAGATGAGGTAAATCTGATAAGGTTAAGAAAGCCATGGATTGGCAATGGAAGGTAAGACAAGGTCAGGTAAGCTGCGGTGAATTATCGTAGAGCATAAAAGGCAATATAAGGTAAGGTAATTCCAGTTACCCTCCACTTCCAGTTAATTCCATTTAAGCAAGGTAAGTAAGGTTAGTAAGGTAAGTAAGATAAGTAAGGTAAGTTAGGTAAGTAAGGTAAGTAAGGCAAGTAAGGCAAGTAAGGTAAGTAAGGTAAGTAAGGTAAGTAACGAAAGTAAGGTAAGTCAGGTAAGTAAGGCAAGGTAAGTTAAGGTAAGGTAAGGTAAGGTAGATTAGGCTAGGAAGATAAGATAAGGTAAGGTAAGGTAAGGTAAGTTTCGAAAAGATGAGGTAAATCTGATAAGGTTAAGAAAGCCATGGTTTGGCAATGGAAGGTAAGACAATGTCAGGTAAGCTGAGGTGAATTATCGTAAGGCATAAAAGGCAATATTAGGTAAGGTAATTCCAGTTATTCCAGTTACCCTTATTCGGCATACTGAGATCATATCCACCCCACTATATTAATGTTTCAACATTTTACTAACAAATATACTTTTAAGAAAAAAAAACAAGTCAAGTCACTTTCTTATTTAGAAAAGTTAAAAATTTTCCACCTGTTCAAAAAGCAGTTGGCTCATTGGGAGAAATTTGGTATCAGCTCAATCTAGACAGTCAAATTAGTATTTCTTCCGGCTTCTTAAACGTATCTGGAAATTTTATATAAGACGAAAAGAAGATAATTTTGACGCTCCTTATGGTTATCTAAGTAGGGCAGAGTCACAAAAAGTTAATATTTTTTCCTATTAAATTCGCAAGTAGTTTTACGATGCGCTTGCTCCACTTAACAAGTATTAAATATAGGTATATCTTAATATTTCTACTATAACCCAACCACACTAGAACTATTAAACTTTTATGCAATGTTTATATTCAAGTTTATTGAACTCTATTAAACTAATTTTAATAGATGTTTCAACAGTTTACTAACAAATATACTTTTAAGAAAAAAAAACTAGTCAAGTCAATTTCTTATTTAGAAAAGTTAAAAATTTTCCACCTGTTCAAAAAGCAATTGACTCATTGGGAGAAATTTGGTATCAGCTCAATCTAGACAGTCAAATTAGTATTTCTTCCGGCTTCTTAAACGTATCTGGAAATTTTATATAAGACGAAAAGAAGATAATTTTGACGCTCCTTATGGTTATCTAAGTAGGGCAGAGTCACAAAAAGTTAATATTTTTTCTACTATAACCCAACCACACTAGAACTATTAAACTTTTATGCAATGTTTATATTCAAGTTTATTGAACTCTATTAAACTAATTTTATGCCGGCATAAATATTGGCATAACGCTCTGCAAACATTGGCGACATCAGGTGGTGTTGATTAAAATCGCAATAAAAAACAACCTGATAACCACTACTTCTCTAGCTCAGCTCTCATTTCACATGCTATATGACAAGTTTTGTTGCTCTTTTGACACTTTCGAGCATATTTTAAAAAAGTTAATTATTTCTATAGTATTTTTCATGCTTTCGTAGAACTTAACATACAACTTGTAATTCCAAGCCGGTTATTTGCAAAATTTGTTAACAAAGCTTTGTTATTGTTATTGTTGTTTAGTGTTTTTTAGCAATTCTCAAGAATTCAAGAAATTAAGTCAAAAGTCGCACGACGTGTTGTGGCGTTTGATGTTGATACTCATGGGCGAGCATTTGACTGATTAGAGCAGCATTAGAAGTTGTTATTGGATCTTGGATTTTTCTGTTTAATATATGCAAGTGCGCTGAACTCATTAATCATTTCCATTCAATTTTATTTCAACACTAAACGTTGTATGAATTCTTAATATATTTTGCAAAAATCAATAATAGTAAATTTTTGACTAAGATGTATTAAAGAAATATTTAAGACTAAGACACAATAAGTTTTGATATATGTGCTATTTAAATGGAATATTAATAGAATTCTGCCAAAAAATATTTGCTAAAAGCTTAGCCACAAAATTATTACGAGCAGGTTCGTTGCTTAAGTCTTTTGTTTTGTAACATAAAGATTTATAGTTTTTTGCAGATGAAGCTTTTAGCATTTTATATATTTATATATTGTTGTTATATTGAGTCATATAACCTCATTGTGAGATGTCCAAAAAAATAATTTGACAAAAACCACAGCGTATTTTTTTCAATTAATATTCAAGGCAAAGAAATTGAGTTGTCATTTGTTGTAATATTGGTCAAATGTAGGTAGGTCCGTGAGAAGAACAGTTAAAAAATAATAACAGATATTTATATAAAAACGCATTATTTGTACATGAGTAATATTAAAATGCTATAAGAAATAATATTATAAATATTGTAAACAATATTTTTTTTTTATCTTTTTTTCAGTGAAGTATGCAGATGAGCCGCAAAAGGCCGCATTAAACAGGCAAGTTCAAGCATTTTTCTTTAATATTTTTTAAAAATTATGCATGTCAGGCACGTTTAATTTCAGAATTTAAACATTTCATTCATTGAGGTTGTGGTTTTGGTTTTTTTATTGTTGTTTTTCAAACGAGCATCCAAATCAATTGTAAATAAGACACTTTGTTAACCATAAAATCCAACTGTAACTTCAACAAGTGTTGCCAACTTGGAGTATATTTTTGGTGTGCTTGACTGCCAACCCAGAGGTCCTGGGTTCAAATCCTAATCAGATCTAGTCCTATGCTTCAACTCGTTTCTGTTATTCTTTCTTACTTTTGGAGGCTTAAAAAGGTTCTGTTTTGATTTCCTAACCAACAATTTATTGAATGAACTTGACTGAATTGACTGTTTTTGATGATTTTACTTTTATAAGTTTTGCAATATACTCAACGTTTCATAAAAAATAATTCCTGTTTAAAATTTTTCAACTTTAATTTTTATATTCTTATGTTTTAAAAATTTTCTTAAATGTCAAAGCAAAGCTCTAAAACCAAATTCCATTTAATCTCGTGGCTGAGACACAAGCTAAGACCATGCGCTGAAATATGATTACAGGGTGTTAATATGACAAATAATTGCTTTTATTACTGTTATGCTCTTAGAATTTTAATAGGTTTGTATTTATAACCAAATAGTTTTGTACAAAACTACTTGCGTTTTGCATGCTCAACAAAGACGCACAGTGGTTGAGCCTCAGAAAAAAATTATCAACAATAGAAATATTCGTAGTAGAGCCATACCAGTTATGTATTTGGCATTCAAATTGGAATAAGAGCACAAGTTAATAAATTTTGAAATCCAACTAAAATAATGCTCACCTCCTACGCTTAGGTGGGCGACATTTAAAAGGTTATAGTGATGTTTCCGATACCAAATCGATATCAAACTCCATATTCCAAATTTTATGTGTACATATCGTCCCATGTATGCCAAAACAATGAATGTTAACAAAATCGATTTTGGGTTTTATTGCAGGTTTTGATGCGTTTTGCGATAACAGGCGCTTGCAGGACAATTTGGCTGTACATATGCTGAACATCAACCGAAGTTGCAGAAAAAGTTCATTTTAACTCGGCCGCTAAAGCTGCTGTAAAGTATCTGTACGGTCAAAATGTCCCACAATCACCTGTTGTACAGCCGTTGTACGGCTTTTAGCTTAGTGAGGTTCATGTTTGCCAGCTGTACGAACGTTGTACAGCTTTGGCTGACAAATTTTAATTTTTACTCGGGTGGATTCAAACCTTAGACAACTCGGAAATCAAAGAAAAAGTCACTACAAATTCATTTAAAACACCCTCATTACAAGTGATAAAGTGAGTACAAGTTATGAAGCGCTATCTAAAGAGTTCTCAATCAAGTCTCAAGAAGCTTTAAAGTTTTACACTAATTTGATTGGAGAAATAATTACTAGAGACACGAAAATATTTTTCAATTTTATGAACATGTCTAAAACAAATTTTTCTGTTTCTGACCCACAAGTGATGCATAATCTCTATGCAGATTTCTTAAAAGAGGTCCTTCGTTCAACTTTAACCCACATTTAAGCGAAAACCCACGTAAATCAAATCGACACCCATCATCTCTTTGTTGATTACAAAGCTGCGTTCGATAGCCCGATTCGGGATTGTCTGTACGCAACAATGTCTGAGTTCGCTATACCTGCAAAGTTGATAAGGCTCTGCAATATGACGTTGAGCAATACATGCAGCTCCATCAAGGCAGAAAATGGTCTCTCCGAAACCTTTAATACCGAACGAGGTTTCAGACAAGGAGACCCGTTATCATGCGATCTTTTCAACTTCATCATGGAAGGGATCCTACGAAAGGCAGGTGTACATAGAAATGGTACCATTTTCTACAAAGGTGTCTAGCTCCTTGCGTTTGCTGATGATAACGATATTGTCAGCAGAACCAAGAGAGATGTAACTGCTTCTTTCGCCGCTATGGAAAAGGAATCAGCCAAAGTGGGTT
This sequence comes from Tetanocera ferruginea, assembly GCA_958299015.1. Lineage (NCBI taxonomy): Eukaryota > Metazoa > Arthropoda > Insecta > Diptera > Sciomyzidae > Tetanocera > Tetanocera ferruginea. The sequence goes on from OY282641.1 coordinate 23,609,479, forward strand.
TGACGGTGAGCGAGGACAAAACAAAGTATATGCTGTCTGCAAATAGGAAAGCGTGGCGTCTAGGCGCTCATGTTACAGCAGGCAAATATAACTTTGAAGTTATCAAGCAGTTTCATACCTTGGCACCGCCGTAAACAGCAACAACAATGTCAGCCAGGAGATAAAGCGAAGAATAACAATTGCAAATAGGTGCTTCAATGGGCTAAGTAAGCAATTAGATTCCAGAGCCTTCTCTCGATCAACAAAACTAACACTCTACAAGACGCTCATCATACCTGTGCTTCTCTATAGCGCTAAGGCATGGGTGGTATCGCAAACAGATGCAGCCGCTCTTCTCCAAAACCAGTAGAAATCAGAGCGGGAATGAGTTTATCAACTGTTCCCTAGAACAAAAGCTATGAATGGTTAAGAAATAAATGGCTGGGTTTCTAAAAGTAATTGCCAATTATTTTGTGAAATCTAGCTTTTTCTCTATTCATTAATTCATTGCATTTGATTGAGGGGAAATATATGTACTATATATATATACTGAATAAATTATGTATGTACTCATCACAGATGTTCTACATGAGCTTATATAATTGGTCAATAATCTATGTTATTCGTACATCAGAACTTTACTAATTACATAAAATTGTTTACAATAGTTTGTGATGAGTACAGTGTGAATGTACCCATCACATAAATCCATGACTTAACGACAAATATTTATGTGTTGAGTACATAGAATCCTTTATTGACTAGAGCACCTCTTACCTCTTAGCTTTATTTACTCAATACAGATTTTAACATGTACTCAATACAAGAAAAATGTACAATTTATGTGTGCAGGTTCCAAAGGTTTTTCCCTCTGTGCAAATAGTTATTATCAAAGGACGAATTTTAAGGCTTGCGCCAATTGGTTATTTTTACAACTAAGTAAAGTTATGGGGAAAAATGTTCATTGTGGGAAGAGAAAAATGAATTTTTTCTGACCTTATTGGGACCCAAGTAAAATTGAAAATATTATAGCTCAAGCCTTAAAACCTTCATGTAAATGCCTTAAAACCTTCGTATAACCTTCGTAGAACAATAATAAATCCTTAAACGGCTGTACAACTGGTGATTTGAAAACATTTTGACCGATCCTTAACAACGCTGAAGCAAGTTAATTTTAAAATGACAGCTACCACTGCTGTACAGCTTCTTTACGGACAAAATGTCCTGACAGTGCCTGTTGTACATCCGTTTTACAACTTGTTTCATAAAGTTTTTCGTTATTCGGCCGTTGTAGGAATAGTGTACAGTTTGAATTAAAAAATTTTAATTTTTACACGGGAAGAGATCAAATTTAAAGAACCAAACTCGATTTTTATGTATACACTCAGAAAAAATTACCTATCTTTCTGCGATAAAAAATTTTCTATTTTCAATAATAGCAATTTTCTCTTTTTCAAATAAAACTTTCTTTAATTAGATTAAATTTTCACATTTTCGAAGAAATATTTCTTCATTTGTGGGAAATGGAAATATTTTAATTCTCTAATTATGATAAGTATTTTTCTCGCACAAAAAAGTTCTCATTTATAGAGAAAAATTTATTGAAAATTCAAAATTTTTCTTTTATATTGATAAAAAATTCACCATACGAAGCATTTTCTTAAATAAAAACAAATATTTTCTCAACAATAAATAAGTTTTCTTCTCTTAAAACTATATATTTTTTTAATCTTTTTTTCCTCCATTTTTTATCATTTTTAGGGAATTTTTAGGACCACATTTAAAGAAAAGCATTCTCTGGAGCAAAGGCTATGCCATTTTTCTCTAAATATGATGTCTTTTTTATCATATTCCGAGAAACTTTTTTCTGAGTGTATTTATTATTTTTTATTTTCTTGCAAGGCTTTGGCAACAATTAAAATGTGCATTATTTTGATATGTATTCGTATCCAAATAATAAACGCATTTTTGCACAAACAGATGCCAATATTCAATCTTGATTGCAAGACTCGCATGTTTTGGTGGAAAAAGTATATAACTGATAGCAATTTGTGAAATATTTTTTAATACTAATAAAATACTATTTATAAAAACTTAACTAAAATTTTAAATATAAATGTTATCACTGTGGTAGAAATCCTCGTTGTTTTTTAAGGGGTTGGTTCGGTTTGAAAATTAATTATGTTTTTGTCTTATGACATTGTACAATATGTTCAGAATATTATTCCTAAATCTTGAGTCCAAACTTATTTTTGCAAATTGATTGTTTTGATTTCCCAAAAAATTTACAACCAGTTTTGTTAAAATTTGGAACCTTTTCAGGATTCATTATCTAGTGCTTGAAATATTTAGTTAATACATAACCCACCTAGCTCATTAGTTTAACTAGACTTTTATTTGAAAATATTACTTCCAAGAGTTGAAATTGCTGTGATTATTGCTGTGATATGAAGCCTATGTAAAATTGTTTTTATATATAAGGCCGACATTTGATAAAACCCCTCTCAACAAAAATTCCTGGTGGCACCTCTGCTAGCCACAACGCATGGCAAAGAAGTATTTTTCCCTTAAAATTGCCGCTTAATTATTGTTGAAATCAGATTTTGAATTGAAGTCAACCCAAACCAGAAATTTTGTATTTTTTTCCAAAGATTTTTCAAATTCACGTATAGAATTATTGAGCTCTTGCCATGAATGATAATCATGTATTGATTAATTTAAATCAATCAATCAATAAGACGATATTATAAAAGCTGATTAAAATTAATTTCGCTTTTAAGGTTACAAATATAATAAAACGAAACAAAATTATTTTTTAAAAAACTGAAAAAAAATTTCAGATAAGTTTCAAGAAATGCAAGTGTGTGGAATAACTTAATTTTATCAATTATAAAATTTATATTGTTTTATTTAAATAAAATTAATTTTTTTAATAGAAAACAAAATTCCCAAATTTTTGCACGAACGTTATCAGAAACTTTGAACAAGTTTTCAATTTATGAAATTTTTATTTTTCAGTTGTTCTAAAGCAGCCAGTTTCTTTAAAAAATCATATTCACTTTTTCGAAAACGAAGTCTCGAACTACAAGGTTGTTTGTGATTTTTTTTTAAATATTTTGAAATCAAAATAAGTCTTAAACAACTTAAGCATTAAGTGTTTTATGAATTTTGATATATAATTCCATTTTTAACCACTGTGCGACGTGATGCTATTCTGTGCCACGCACGTCTCGATGTTTTTCGGAATTCAAAAATTTGTTTGTTTGTTGCATGCGTTGAAATTTTTGACGCGCAAAATTTAATCTAACAAAAACAAAATGTTGTTGGTCAAAAATCTTAAGAAGTTTAGTTTCTTCTTGAAGGTCATAGACGACGCGCTAAGAATTAATAAATTTCTTAACAGTATCAAATAACTGTTTGCAATTGTTGAATAAAAAATATGAAAAAATTTCTTTACTTATTCATTTAATTAATTACTTAACGGAAATGCAGCTATTCTGGGTTAACTGGGTGGTTCTCCAAGGAATTAAAAATTCAAAAATAATATTTATACAAAAAAAAACTAATAGAACAGTTGCAAAACAAAATTGCTTACCTTCAACAACTACTGTAGCCACTTCTCCTATGTTGAGATCCAGATGGTTTAATTTCAATAACTGGCTGCTGTTGCTGCTGCTCAAAGCAGCTGTTGAATTCTGTGCGTCAAAACCGGGTGTTGGTGCAACAATTGTTTCCTGCGCATCGACAAAACTTACATGCAACATAATGCTGTGCGTGCACAGCAATAAAATAAGTGTTAATTTAAACAGCATTATTTTTGGTTTAATTTAACTTTTTTGCAAAAAAAAAAAGAGATTGCTTAGTTATTTATTTAACAAATATTAACAACACTTGAATAAATGCAAAATTTTCTTTTGAATTTTAATTTTTTGATTTAACAAAATTTTATGTTATACGAAAAGCTATGCGCACAAAAATTTCACTTTAAAGACCGCAACGCACGAAGGCCAATGTATATCTGCCCAAAGGTTCTTGGCTATAGTTTGGTCAACACCTACGTTGAGAGCCAAGAGTACCAACAAAAACAGGGGGAACAAAAAAAAAGATAAAGAATTTAAACATGCCAACTGTTCGATATGCGAGTAAATAAATCAATGTATGGAATCTCAATTGCTTTCGTTTTGTTGTTGTTGTTGTGTTTAAGCGCTTTTTACTTTACTTATTTCAAGTCCCGACGCAGTAATTTTTCAAGCTTAGCTCTTTATAAACAAAGTAATACACTCACACACACATAGATATAGATGTTTAGTGGCTCTTGCGCTTAATTCGCCCAGGCCACGCATGCGCAATATTTTGTGCGCCACTGAGCGGCAAGGTGAAGGTCGCTAGTTGGGGGCGCGGTAGCAGCCGTGCAAAATTCTTGGCCGAGTGCGTTGATAAACGGAAAATTTCTTGATTTTACTAGCTTTTATAAGGCACTGTTTTGTTTTGCTAGCATTGTTTGTATATTTTTTTTAGAAGCTAGTTTAATGTTTTTGTTTTTTTTTTTTGTGTGTTATATTTAAATTTATTGACTGCTGTAACTTAATGCTTGTTTAAGTGCGTTATTTCTTCTGCACGCGTTCACGTTGCTGCGTAGACTACTACTCGCACCTTGTTCGCTGTCAAGTTTGACCATGATTCTGGGCAGCCAGCAATTGTCCAAGTTTTTCTTATTCTTTACTTTATCGATTTAAACGATTCTCTTCTTTTATGCTTGCTTATTTGCTATAAATTTGCATTTTTAACTACTTCTTCTGCTGACTGTTGTTTGGTGCTGCTTGTGCTATTTTGCCTTAAATTCTTTAGTCCGTTGTTCAATATTATTGAAAGTTGCACAGAACTGTTTTGGTCTGCAGTAAAGCTGTAGAAACTGGCATTCTAGAAGCTCCTTGATATGAATTTTTATTTATTTTTTTTATATTAGCTCATTTTTGATGTGTCATAATTTTATTTCAATATTTGTCCTGTAAGTTGGCATGCTTCACTTCCTCCCACGCTTCACCTAGAAGCATTGATTGAACGTGGCTTGATCAATCAAACTAATACGCATTTCCAACAAATGTGTTGATTAACGTAACGAATCCCATTAAAGATCACTCATTAAATAAAATTGTTTACTTAAAAGTCTCTTCGAAAATCTTATATTTTGCAAGTATCCATTTCAATCAGAATAATTGAGGTTTTTATAAAGAAACGCTAATTAAGTTAACCCACCAAACCACAAGCTTGCTATGTCGAAAATTAAGAGTTTTGCAAACATTTTCGGTATTTCTTTTGTTATTTTAAAGACTTTTCTTTTTTATCAAAAAATAAAAATTTTCTTAAGAAAAACATGCTTACATTTAAAAAATGTAAGCTCTTTGGCAACATTTGTTGAAAATCATCAAAAAACTAGTTCAAAAATGAATCGCCTCTAACCGAAAACATACTTCCTACCTTAAAAGCTTCATAAACGTTTACCAAGAAACTAATTTTTGTTCACTGGGTTATCATATCAAAGCCTAAGCCATAAGCTTCAGCAGCAACAAAAAAAAAAAAAAAAATACAAAAAATAAAAAATACGCACAATACAACAAAACTGCATGCTCACCAACTGACAGTCTGCAATCAATCAACCTTGTGACAAAACAATAACATCAACGTTTAAAACTGACATAAAAAAAAGCTTAAAATTGTGCTGATTTTTTTGTATTTATCAGCTATTAATAAGCATAAATCTTAAATTATTGCTATGAAACATTAAAAAAAAAATTAATATGTGTCATAAACTGGAACACCCAGAATTTTTACGCTTATATTAAAAAGCAGTAATATTTTTGGGCGCATTTTGTACTTATTTTTATTGATGTTGTTGTTATTGTTATTGTTATTGTTGCGTTTCAATTTTGTTCTTAAGCTGCTTATTTCGTTTAATTTAATCCAGCTTAAAATTGTTTCAAGTTTATTGACTTTAGCTTGAGAGCAAAAAAAAATGTCATAGTTTTCTCCAAATCAAGTTTGTCGCTTAAGTCTTTTGTTTAAATCATTCATGTCTTGTATTGAACAATTATGAACCAATTTATTGAAGTAATTGGCTTTGTCATGGATGATTTTGAATGGGTTTCTTATTGTTATTATTAAAAAAATATCTGTCAACACACTCAACACAATTTCATGGCTATTAGTTAATTAACCTGAAAGAACTAAACTTCATCAAAGATTGTCAAAATTTGTAGACTTAAGATTTTGATACTCATAACTGCTTAAATGCTACTTTGGGCAAATTATCCCACTTTGAAGTTGTAAGTATCATGTAAAAAAGCATGTGAAAAAGGGCTTTAGTCGTTTAGTTTATATTTTAACTGTTAACACAACTCATTTTTCTTCAATAATTCCAGCATAATTAAATTTATAGTGGAATCATTAAGTCGAATTCAATTTAAGCTTATCCTGGTCAGTTTCAAGTACCTACTATTATTTTTATTTAGTACGTTATCATTAATCAGCTGAAGAATCTGAAGTATGGAAAATTCAAAATACTTAAATAATATAAATATATATATCTGTGTCGACAAGGAATAACCGCTTAAGTCGAGTTACGACAAATTTAGGTTATTACTTTCATTGCGTTCTTTCGCTACGAAATACACTAGTACGCAAATTTTTATGGGTGTTCCTTGAAAATTAAATGTTTGGGGCCATCAAATATCTAAACAGCCAAAGTCAGAGTACCCTGATATAAGGTAGCAATTTTAATCTTGAAAATGCACTTCTGAAATTTTGAAAATTAGTTTAGCTGTTATTCCTTGCCGACACAGATATATTATGTTTTCCTTTAAAATAGTAAAATTATATTAAAAACAAGCGAAAGACAATGTAGGCCAATATATAAAAAAAAAAAAAATGTGACCACCACGAATAGTACAAGTGAAATTAATCCCAGAAAAAAGTCTAAATAATTAAGTTGTTAACTAATTTACTCTTAAATATAAAAATTACGACTCCAAAAAATCCTTTTTCATTGATTGACTAAAGCAGATTTAGATAATTTCGAAGAATTCAAATGTAGCTGAAATAGTTACACTCAGAAAAAACCTCCTAAGTTCTATGAAAATTTACTTAAGTTTTTGAAAATATTTTAAATTTTTATTTCATTCAAAACAAATAATTAAATTTAATATTAAAGGCCTGTTTTCAGCTCCCAAGTACATTATATTTTCATACAAAAAACCGAAAAGTAATCAAAACGTATTTTTTTTTTTTTTTTGTCAAAATTACTTAAAAGAGAATCCAGCTCGTGAGAAACATTTTTTAAAATAATTCATTTTTACATTAAAAAGTAACAGCGTCAACACTGTGAATTTATACTTTTACACACAAAGAAATATAAGAAACTTTTTCTTGAGTAATTAGCTACTTTAGAGCTGGAAGGAGACCTTAAAAATTAAATTTTTCTTTCGACAGAAAGAATAAAATTAGTTTTGAAACAAATATAAGTATTTTCGAACGAATGAGAAAATAAGTAAAATTAAGATAAAAACATTTATTTCGTAAAAAATTAACTAAAGTAAAACAAGTAAGGAAACTCTTTAGTCGGTCTAACCTGACCAGGGCCGTAAGATTTAGCTTTGGTGGGATTTACTTTTTCTATATATTATAAAAAAATATATATAAGTACTTAAAAATAAGTTATAAAGTAGTTGGCACGCCATATATAGAACTTTCAAAATTTTAAATGTGAATTTCTTTTATATAGCATATAACAATGAGAAGCAATTTATAGCACAGGCTTACACGGCCTTGGACCAGAGAAGACAAAAGTGGTCCTATATGTATCTTTGCTCGCTAATTTCAAATACGCAATCCGTGTTTTTTTATATTAGTTCAAGTTTTAGAAATATAGAAAAAAATTTTAAAAACTGTTCTTTTTCTATTAATTGAACCATATCTTTTTAAAGCTTCCGTCAATTTAAACCGCTTTTAAAGAGATTAAATAAGCAAACATTACGCCTAACAATTTCTATTTACAAAAATTCATTATCTTTTATAGTTTTGAAAATGTTGAGATTCAAAGTTGAACATTTTTCATAATTTCATATTATATGACTTTTTTCAACCCTGTAACTTTATGCCATACCATGTTATTTAAAAAAACTTTTTTTTGTTGGATAGATAATCCTACAAATTTTAAAAATGATTTTATTTGTAGTCAATGCGTTTGACTGTCTTAAAGTTATTTAAAAAAAAAACTAATTTATTATTAAATTGATCCTAGAAAATCTGACCGGATAACAAGCATAAAACATTTATCATGAAGCTTCCCCAGGGAGAAAAATGTATTTTTTTCAAAATATCTTTTAAACTGTTCAATGCATTGAAAAAAAGTAAAACACAGATGATTTCTGTGTTCATCTGCGCTTTGATATATAAAATGAGCGTATCAAATTTTATTTTTGTGGCTTAAATACAACCCTCAATACAGCAATTTTTATTTTATGGTTGAATCGGAGCCAGGAGTGTCAATGGGCAGATTCCAAAAAAATCAATAGTGCGAATCCTTAGGTCCATGTAAACATGAGTACCAAGTTGCATGCATTTATTTCTACTCTTTTTTCCTATCCTGTGTTTACGGACACAAAAGTAAAATTAAACATTAAGTCTGATGCAAAATCACTCTGGAGCCTTGTAAATACAAAACCTAGGATTGATTCCTATCCTTCTTGTATGAAATAGCAAAATGTGGAATCTGATAATGATTATAACATTTAGTATTTAGTATTTATTGAGTCTTTGGAAGAATTCCTTACAGACTAAAACAAAAAATTACTTAAAGTAAAAGGAACTTAAATAACTTAAAGCGAAATAATTAACAGGAAATTAATTACAAAAGTCTTAGCAAAGCATACTTAAAATCAACTTTAGTCATACAAAAATCAATGGACCTATCTTTGTATATATTATTAAGCACTGAAAGAGACCTATTAATGGGCTCATTAATGGCATAGTTAGATCTGTGACATTTAAGGTGAAAATAGTCTGATGCGCGTAACGATCTAGATGGTATATTAAAGGTTATAAACTCAAGAAGCATAGGACAGTCAATATTACAATTAATAATATCATAAATAAACATTATACTTTGAACCAACCGCCGCTTTTCAAGGCTTTCAAGACTTATTAGCATGGACCGAGAGGTATAGGAGGGAATAGGCTTAGTAAAAACAATCGAGCGTAATGCATACTTAAGAAATTTCTTTTGTATACGCTCAAGACGATTGATGTGAATACCGTAATATGGGTTCCAGATGAGTGATGCATAATCCAAGTTAGATCTTCCAAATGAAGTATAGAGCTGCTTTAAGGTATAAGGGTCAAGAAAAGCGGAACTATTTCTTTTAATGAAAGCAAGAAGGAAATAAGCCTTCGGAATTATGCGATTAACATGGCAAACAAAACTAAAACGAGAGTCGAAGAAAACACCAAGATCACGTATTTCATTCACTTTTTTTAAAACCACACCATTAATGTTGTACGAAAAACTTTTGGGTGTATTAATCTTCGAGACAGTCATACTGCAACATTTATTCAGATTCAGTGTAAGACCATTATTTTTAAACCAGGTTAGGCAATTGTTCTTTTGCACAATCTGAATAATGTTTTATTTTGTAATAAATTTTCAAGTCATCAGCGTATAATAAAAAGCAAGCTGAAGGAAAACATTTTGAGATATCGTTAATGAATTAAATGAATAATAATGGACCAAGGATACTGCCTTGCGGGCCTCCAGATGTTACCAAAAAAGGTTCAGAATTCACATTCTCTATGGAAACACAAGATACCCTGTTAGACAAGTAGGAACTAAGCCACGAGAGAACCGATGAATGAAAACCATACTTAGACAATTTCGAAATTAAGAGATTATGTGGAACTTTGTCAAAAGCTTTCGATATATCTGAATAAATAATGTCAACTTGGCTATCATCTTCAAATGAATTAATGCAATATTTTGTGAAAATGCTTAAGTTAGTTGTAGCTGACCTTCCCGTAACAAAACCATGCTGGTAAGGACAGATAGTGTTCTTTACAGCGAAGTAATTTTTCTCCTTCACAATTTTTTCAAAAACTTTAGATATATTAGTAAGCTTTGAAATTGCTCTATAATTTTCAACATTGTTCTTATTTCCAGATTTAAAAATAGGAGATATAACAGATATTTTCCATTTATTAATACATATGCCAGAAGCAAGGGATTTGTTGAAAATTAATAAGAGTGGAAAAGAGATAGCTTTAAAACATTTTAACAAAATGTGAGAACTAATTCCATCAAGGTCACTTTTAAAGGAATCATTTAAGCTACGAATACCATTTTCAATATCCGTTAAGGATAGATAGAGGTTGCCGAAATTCAAGAAAGAGTCAACATTTTCTAGTTGAATATTATAAGAATTCTGTTTACTAAAGTTCGAGACGAAAAATTTTGCAAATAAATTGGCAGAATCAAACAAAGTGTTTGATGAAACAGCAGACAGTGTTTGATGCGCTGAGGAGCCAGATGAAGAGGCAGCATCAGTGAGCGGCAAAGCAGCGGGCAAACAATTTTCAACAACAACAGCAGCAGCAGCATGCATATTAATGACCGATTATTCGGCTTCGGCTTCGGTAATCGGCATAATCGGCCGATATTTGGACCTTCGGCATCGGCTTCGGCTTCGGCCGAGATAGCCAATTATTTTTGCCGAATGTTTTTGCTTTGCTAAACGGTTTTTTATAAGTTTTTAGAATTTTTTTGAATTATTCAGTGAACTTCGTTCATAATTCCACATGTGGAACATTTTCCATTGTTTGTTTTGTTTTTATCACCTTTTCTGCTTGAGTTGGTGTTCACTCGTTGAACATTTTATTCAAATGATAAATCATTTCTTATGAATTGGTTCGTTTTTCATACCAAATTTCTTTACATTCGGTCCAGTCGTTCAGGCGTTATTGAGCCATATATATTTTATTACTTTTATAGAGGGCGCTATCGAAAGTTTATAATATGAAAGTTTTCTATGGTTGGCAACACTTTCGGTACCTTGATGCAGAAGATACTCAATAAACTCGCGATTAGACGGTAGCTTTGTTAAGTTTGTGTTAATTTTCACGAAGCGCATTTTTTATGAATAGCAGATAGTTTGTTTTTAGTATTGAAAATATTTTGTTCGCTTGTGTGTGAGGTTGTGTGCCTTTTCCTTTAGTTGCTGCTTTCCTCGTTAGATTATTTTTTTTAGGTAATAATTTTTCTAAACGGTCGACTGGCGATTTTGATAAAATTGTACGAAGATTCTTCTGACCTAGTAATACAAGATAGACTTTTAGAAGTTATAAAAACTTTCGATAGAGGGCACTTAAAGTCATAAAATATGTGTGGCTCAATAACGCCTTAACGACTGGCCCGAATATAAAGAAATTTGGTATGCAAAACGAACCCAAACGAAGATGAACCGAAGGCCAAAAGCGAAAACGAACTTCACTAAAATTTTGATTCGCTGTAAATTTTTTTTTTACAAATGAAATTTAATAGTTTCATCACAAAAGTTTAATGATTTTTTATGAACTTTTGCTATATAAAAAAAAATTTAAAGTTTTGGGGGTGCTTGTGTACTAATTGAGACCTATCCAAAGATATACTTCTTGTCACGATCGGGTTAAAACTGGTGAAGTAATACAAAAACACCATTTGGGGCAGATTTCAGGTTCACAAAAAAATTTGTATTGTTCTGAAATCCTCTCAACATAAACTTTCACATAAGGGGTGGTAAATGCAAACTTTTTTCCCCATATGGGGTGACCCACCTTAAAACTCATACCTCATGTAATAAAATACACGAATTTTAAAATGCTATATCTTTTAAATGAACCATAAAAATCACTTTAATTTTTATATCACCAGAATCTTCCTATTACGTAGTTTATTTAACATTAATTTAAAATTTTTTCACCCGTGCCCATTGGAGATCCTTGACCCCAAATTTGGGGCAAATTTGATATTTCTTATTTTTCAAAGCGATGTAACCTAAAAAGTTTATGATCTAGTCACTTTTAAAAATTTATATTTTAAGTTCTCACTAAGACGTACCTAATACCAAAAAACAAAATGACTTGCCACTGACTTCTTTATATTAAAATTTTTTTTCAAAGTTACCAAAAATTACGATTATTTTCGCAAACTTTAACGTTTTTTTTTAAATTATGTAACATCCCAATTAAATTTTCTGATATGCATGATAATAGCCTAAGGTATAATTCATATTATGTTTATTCATTTATTACTGTATGTTTAACAGGAGCTGAGATATGATCATTACCGCAAACTCTACAAAATACGAAAATCGCTCGTGGTTGCATGAAAAACATTGTCGCCATTTTGTAAATACAACAAAAAAATTTTTTTTGAAGCAATTCTAAGGTACCGCAACATAACGAGATAAATCGTAAAAAAAATTTTTTAAAATTGTTGACCGACCGAATTTGCTATTTTGTGATTTTGTGATCAATCTCGGCGGAATGACCCAGTTAGTATTAGTTAATAACTTTTCTCGACTGGGTCGAAAATTGATAACATTTATTTTCTACGTTATCCTGATGTCAATAAATCAATTACAGAAACATCCGAATTTCGTAGAAAAACTCTTACATTTACATTTACATTTAAATGAATATATAACAAAAGCAAAGAATAAATTTTTATTTTTTTTTTTGACTTTAAAACATTTGTTTGTTATTCGGCTTCAGCTTCGGCCTTCGGCCGATTATTTACATTTAGCCGAAGAATCGGCTTCGGCTTCGGCTTCGGCAAAAATTCACATTCGGTCGGACACTAATATTAACATTAGCTTTCTCAGAACCGGTTTTGGCAGAAGACGAAACAGCAATAGCCGGCAAAGCAGAAGGCAGACAATTTTCTACAGCAGTAGCAGCATGTATGTTAGTGACCACACTCTCAAAGCCAGATGTTGGCGAAGAGGGTTCAGTGATGAGCGGCAAAGCAGAAGAATGAGCAGCAACAGTAGCGATTACAGCAGCATTGTTGCTTTTATCAGTTTTCTTGCTTTTAACATTATTATTAGGCAACAAAGCAACTTTTAATTCACGAACTTCAGTAATTAAGTTTGTAATCGTTGCAATTAAATTACTTGAATAACCCACACAATTATCACATAGGTAATTGATATTAGGATGAGTATTTATTAAATTAAGTTCACCAGCATCCAAATTAGCACATGAACTATGGCATGTCACTTTACAAAAACTACAAACGGTGATGCTTGCACCAGCAGTCGACTTAGTGCAGAAACAACAACGCGATCTAAGCTGTTTAGACATCTTATTAGATTGGCGATCCGATTGCGACTGACTGAGAGGACTTTGTAACCTCTTTGCTGACTTCTTAAAGACTTATGGCGTTTTCGTTTCTACCAAAAAATGTTGCCCTGTCGCAGTGCAAAATGTTTTCGATGTTGCCCGCAACCCTGTAAAAGTGCATGTTTTTGCCTACTCGAAAAATGTCAACTTAAATAAACGAATATAACCATCCTTGTCTAACGCACGCATGTGATAATATTATCGTTTTAAAAACAGCTGATATGCAGGGCAATCATCTACCCTGAGAAAGTTTGCAGGGCAGAAAATGCGCCTTTTTTGCCCTCTGTGAGTGTGACATTTTAAGAAACGAACACAGAATTTACTCACCCGTTTGCACTTATTTTAGAATCGAACACGAAAAAAGGTAAGGGCAATGAAAAGGCAACATTTTTTGGTAGAAACGAAAACGCCATTAATCATCGTCATCATTTGAAATTGGTAGCTATCCTTTTAATGTTTATTCTAGGGATATTTGCCTCCCAATAATTGACAACAATACAGTTTCATCTTATCTAAAAGATTTTACAACTTTGTATAGAAGTGGTCCCGACAACATTCCATTTTGCATTTTGAAATATTGCTGTGAAGAATTAGTAACTCAAATCACTTTGCTTTTTACCTATTCTTTAAAGGCTTGCTATTTTCCAACTTTCTGGAAATCCACATTCATTATACCATTGCATAAATCTGGTAATAGATCTTTAATTGATAACTATCATAGAATTGCGAAATTAAGTGCTTTGCCCAAACTTTTTGAGGCAACTATTACGTCACAATTATCACATAGTGTTAAGTCTTTGATGTCACAATTACATCTAATAATCTAATCTTACATCTAATAAATTTTGGAATAGGTTTACAGACTGATGTTATCTACACGGACTTTAGCAAAGCTTTTAATGTTGTAAATCACAAGCTCTTGGTTCAAAAATTACATATGATTGGATTTCCCACAAAAATGGTGGGATGGATCGAATCGTATCTTAGTAAAAGAAAAGTTTCCTGTTATACCCCAAGAAAGTCATCTTGGGCCACTTTTGTTTCTACTATATATAAATGATTTGTCATCGGTCATAAAGCATTCTAACATCTTGATGTATACTGACGACGTCAAACTATTCTTGTCTTTTAAGAATAAAGTGTGTTCTTGCAATTTGACATCAACAATCTTCATAGCTGGTGCAGAATAAATGTAATGAATCTTAATATGAAAAAAATGTAAGCAATTGACCTTTTCGCGAAAACCATTATAAAAGTGTAATTTCAAATTTGTAACTAAACATTAGAAACCTTAGATTCTTTCCATGATCTTCGAATTACCATGGATCATAAACTAATAGAGCAAATAGAACCCCAGGATAATGATGCTTTTATTAAGAAAACTTTATTCAATTGTATGGTGCCCACGATACGGTTGTTATATTGATGACATTGAATCTGTTCAGAAAAAATTTATTTTGTTCTGCCTGAACTATCTTTAGTGCAATACTTACTTTAATCTACCACCTTATGAATATCGGCTTTACTTTAAATAATAGGAGAGTTATGCTTAATGTTAGTTAGATTATGAAGCTTTTACATGGATATGTAGACCAGAGAGCAACTTGAGTGCATTCAAATGGCGTTTTGAATGTCTCGTCAAAATACGAGCTCCGATGTGCCTTCTGCATTAAAATTAATGCGCAAATACATGTACCAATCGCTGTGGTACGAATGCGTCAGAGTACGAGCAATGACGAATACGAATGCCTGCGAAACATGAATGACATTCGCAACATTCGCCAAAAGCAACTAATATTTATGCTTTTATGTTTACTCGCAGCAAGAAAAAAATCTTAACTGCAGTCTGTAGCAGTGATCACCAGCGCCTAAATCTTTCCACTAGAGCTTCAGCTCAAACACGTGTTGCGAACTACGAGAACGAGATAGGCCAAAAGTAAATAAATTATCTGAAAAAAACAGAAAAAGTGGGATATCTCTAAAACGGAGCGAGATAGGCCAAAAATAACCAACTTTTTACGGCTTTCTAAAGGGATGGTATTATCGCGACGCGTAGATAGAGGGAGCCTAGAGTTAAAAAAACCATGAAAAGCAGCAGCAAACACTCGAGTTTCCAGCGAATCATTCGAATCATTCGAATCATTTGATTCGCAGTCGTCACACACTGCGCTAAGCAGCAATTGTTGTTTACGAACTCGAGTGGTATGCATGCATGCTTTTTTTTTTGTGCGATTGTGGCTGACGACGATTGTTATTCGAGTAGCAAAAAATGACAAATGGTCTCATGTAGTTCTCTGATGTAGACAGTCCATAGTTATTGGGTAAAATTTAGTTTAATATTCCATTTCGTCCTAGAAGATCTTTTGAGCTACTTCTTATGAACTTTTGTAGAACTAATTACTTGCAAAATGAACCATTAAGAAGCGCTTGCGGAGACTTTAATTCTGTTTTAATTGTTATATCTTGAAATAAATCCATGTACTCAATTAAACATAAAATAATAGATTATCTGCAGTACCGACAGTGATTCTGATCATGCTCTTCCAATGATACATCATTTTCATCTGGTTATGGATATATGAACAATTTGTATTATCTTATATATTAAAACGTGAACATTAAAGTTTGTCGTACGCTTTATTGGTATTAATTAAAACTCAAAATTAATGAAACTTATACCATTCGAAAAGCTATGTTGCCCAGATGTGCAGAATGCATATATAAATGATATATCTGATAGAGGGTTTTCCCAACCTTCTTAGAGAGAAATTAAATTTTTGAGAAAAAATCTGCTCTTTGATTGATATGAAATTTAGTTGGAAGAGAGTTATTAAGTCGCTCGAGTTTGAATTTTTCTTTAAAGTAACAATTTATTAAAAAAATGTAGTTTTATGCATTCATCAATTGTTAAATTTGTAAAAAAATGTGTTTTGAACTCAAAAATTTGACTTCCCATGTGAATATCTTGGTCGGATTTGAACGGTTTTTCAATTTTTTTCATCTTTTCTAAAATTTTGTTAGATTTTCTTTTAAATGTGTTAAAAATTACAGCAAAGTTCTAACCAAAAGTATTTTAATGAATTTTCTTAATATTGTCGTTAGTTATTTAACGTGTGTTTCAGGCGGTCTTCTCATTTAAAACCCGTTTTTTGGACCCTTTTTAAAAAAATTCTTATTTGAAAACGCAAAGAATAATTGAAAACTTTTTTTATTTATTGTATTACAAAAGTTTCAAAGTAAATAAAAAAATTTTTTTTGCTTCGATACGTGGGCTGTTCAAAAAGTAATGAGACTTCAAAGTTGGTGGTGAAAAAAAAAGGTGTCGTCACGGCGGCCACGATTCCGGGTCTCCGGAGCGTCTGAAATGAAAAAAAAAACGGGGTTATAATCAGTATAGATGTAATTCTCGGGTGAACCTCAAGCTTAATTTTGAGATTTTTTTTGACAAAATGGCGGCCATTCAAAAAAAAAAATTCAATTTCGGGCTTTTTTTTTTGTAGTTTAGTGTAAAAAAAAAATAGTACAAATTTTTTTAAAATTATGGTCGAGGTTCACCCAAAAATGGTGACAATTTTGCGTCGATTCCATTTTGTTTCATGAAAATCGGTTCAGTTGAACTGGATATATCATGGCCGCCAGTTCGAAAAACGTGGTTTCGAGATAAACGCGTTTAAGGTTTGAAGTAATTTTCTTCATTGCGAGATAGTGCGTATTCGTATGTGTTTTTGCCAATCGCAATACCCATCAAACCCATAATTTTAAGTTTGGGTATAAAACGTTTTTACCTAACAATAAACATTTTCAACAGAATTCGGTGGTTACTTTATGCCGCTTTGTTCGAAAATGAGGCGAAAAAAATAGCTCATTTTGACGAAGACCTTGCTTCACAAAAAAGGCTGTATCTTCTAAAGTATTTCGAATTTCTAAAAATCCTTTTAGGGGCATATTCACAACTACCCAAGCTATAAATAAATGCAAAAAAAGTCGAAAAAAAAGTTGCTAAATGAGAAGACCCCCTTCAACCAAATGCCAAGAGAGAGAAAAAAACTGTCTCAAATTGAATGTTCTAAATTGGGAAGCCAATATCTCCGCCATCTGTGAATATATTTTATTTAATTCTTTTTTGTATTTAAGTCTTATCAGTTAACTTAAAAAACTTTTGAAAATAATATCGTTTTTTGTTTGTTTATATTTAAATTATTCCTTTTAAAAAAAGTCCATAAAATTTGATTTATTCTTAAAATATGGGGTTAAAATGATTTTTGTTGTAAAAAAACAAAAACTCCAAATTGCATTTTTGATTTTCTTTCAAAGTCTGTACCGAATTTTAGGTGAATTTATTTTGTCTTGACACTAAATTAATAAACTGTCCGTGCCATCAAAAAATCAAGGCACGATTTTTTTGAAAAACTTAAATTTTTTTAAAATGTTGTTTTTCTGTTTTTGAAAGAAATAATTAGGGTGATTTTTTTGAGGTTATGATTTTCATGCATTAGTATTTGACAGATCACGTGGGATTTCAGACATGGTGTCAAAGAGAAAGATGCTCAGTATGCTTTGACATTTCATCATGAATAGACTTACTAACGAGCAACGCTTGCAAATCATTGAATTTTATTACCAAAATCAGTGTTCGGTTCGAAATGTGTTTCGCGCTTTACGTCCGATTTATGGTCTACATAATCGACCAAGTGAGCAAACAATTAATGCGATTGTGACCAAGTTTCGCACTCAGTTTACTTTATTGGACATTAAACCAACCACACGAATGCGTACAGTGCGTACAGAAGAGAATATTGCGTCTGTTTCTGAGAGTGTTGCTGAAGACCGTGAAATGTCGATTCGTCGCCGTTCGCAGCAATTGGGTTTGTGTTATTCGACCACATGGAAGGTTTTACGCAAAGATCTTGGTGTAAAACCGTATAAAATACAGCTCGTGCAAGAACTGAAGCCGAACGATCTGCCACAACGTCGAATTTTCAGTGAATGGGCCCTAGAAAAGTTGGCAGAAAATCCGCTTTTTTATCGACAAATTTTGTTCAGCGATGAGGCTCATTTCTGGTTGAATGGCTACGTAAATAAGCAAAATTGCCGCATTTGGAGTGAAGAGCAACCAGAAGCCGTTCAAGAACTGGCCATGCATCCCGAAAAATGCACTGTTTGGTGTGGTTTGTACGCTGGTGGAATCATTGGACCGTATTTTTTCAAAGATGCTGTTGGACGCAACGTTACGGTGAATGGCGATCGCTATCGTTTGATGCTAACAAACTTTTTGTTGCCAAAAATGGAAGAACTGAACTTGGTTGACATGTGGTTTCAACAAGATGGCGCTACATGCCACACAGCTCGCGATTCTATGGCCATTTTGAGGGAAAACTTCGGAGAACAATTAATCTCAAGAAATGGACCGGTAAGTTGGCCACCAAGATCATGCGATTTGACGCCTTTAGACTATTTTTTGTGGGGCTACGTCAAGTCTAAAGTCTACAGAAATAAGCCAGCAACTATTCCAGCTTTGGAAGACAACATTTCCGAAGAAATTCGGGCTATTCCGGCCGAAATGCTCGAAAAAGTTGCCCAAAATTGGACTTTCCGAATGGACCACCTAAGATGCAGCCGCGGTCAACATTTAAATGAAATTATCTTCAAAAAGTAAATGTCATGAACCAATCTAACGTTTCAAATAAAGAACCGATGAGATTTTGCAAATTTTATGCGTTTTTTTTTAAAAAAAAGTTATCAAGCTCTTAAAAAATCACCCTTTATAACTCTTATAAGAGTCTAAAATATGTGTGTTTTAAGAGCCAGAATTATGATTGTTTTCGGAGTCTTATAAGAGTCATGGTTAAGAGTCTTTTATGACTCTTAAAAAACAAAAAGAATATACCCTTTTTCGTTTTATAATTATTTGTGTTTATTTAAAATTCTTAAACCATAACATAAATTTTCTTTCATCGGAAGTTTCGATCTCTTGCATAATTTTGAAGAATGTCCAAAGTGTTGACTTTACGCTGTGTATTGAAATAAAAAATGCTTGTGAAAAAATGTATTTAACAAAGCTGTTTATCGAAAAAGTTGCTCTGAATTATATATGGGTGGCTTAGTGATAATATGAGCGCTCAGAAAACCATCATAAATATGAGCTTTTTCTGAGTCATTATTATGTGCGCTCATAAAACGTTCATGAATAAGAGTCTTTTCGGAGTCATAATAATGTGCGCTCATAAAACGTTCATAAATAAGAGTCTTTTCAGACTCATTATTATGTGCGCTCATAAAACGCTCATAAATAAGAGACTTTTCAGATTCATTATTATGTACGCTCATAAAAGCTTCATAAATAAGAGTCTTTTCGGAGTCATAATAATGTGCGCTCATAAAACGCTCATAAATAAGAGACTTTTCAGATTCATTATTATGTACGCTCATAAAAGCTTCATAAATAAGAGTCTTTTCGGACTCAAAATTATGAGCGCTCATAATATCGTCAGAAAACATCCTCTTTTTAGAGTCATAAATATGAGCGCTCTTAAAAATGTTTATTGGGATATTATTAAATTTCTCCCAGCAAACATTAAGACTCTTAAAAGACTCTTTCAAGACACATATAAATGAGGGTTTATCATCATAATGCGCTCAAAAAAGACTCTTTTATGAGTACATTTTCGTATGTTGTGGGCCCCAATTTATGATTCATAAATATGAGTCTTTTTGGACTCATAGTAATGACGGTTTTATGACTCATATTTGATACTCTTTTAAGACTCATATTGCGTACTCTTTTAAGACTCATACTTAATAATCTTTTAATACTCATATTTATTACTCTTTTAAGACTCATATAAGAAGTCTTTTGCAACATTTGTTGGAGTTAAATTTGAATGCATGTATATCGCCACAAACAAACATTTCTCCTAAAAGCGTAGCCAGGATATATCCATAACAGACAGTGACAAAGTTTAATAAAATTTTTAAAAAATATATTCGATTAAGTTCTTATTTATTCATTCGATATGGTGCTTTTTCAATTATCTGATTCTATTCTCCCATGAAACACTCATATATAAGACTCTTTTATGAGTCTTCTTTATGATTACGCATATATCAATCAAAATATGATTCTTTTATGAGTCTTTTTTAAGGACAATCATGTTACCGTCATATTTAGCACTCTTTAATGAGTGTCTTTTATGAGTACTCATAAAGCAGATACAATAATGACTCTTTTATGAGTCTTATTTTTGAACAATCATGTAACAGTCATATTAAAGACTCTTTCATGAGTCCTTTTAATGAGTCATCATAAAACATGCATAAAAAACACTCTTTTTAGAGTCATTTTTTGGAGAGCCTCAGAAAATGTTTGCAGGGCTGTTATTGTATTATATTTTAAATTGTTATATATAATTATAATATATTGTTTGTTTGTATTGTTTCAAAGTCTTAGCTTATAATAAATAAATAAAGTATTAAGCACTTCTTGTATTCCACTTGCATCTATATAACGTTCTCATTCCATTCAAATAAATATATGGCTTGTTCGCTTATTTTAATATGTTTTAATTATTCCTCTCAGAGAATGTTCATGATTTTGGTATCAAAATTAAGGGCATTTAATAAAGAATATGATAAAAATATATCTTTTTTGAAATACGGCTTAAAATACAAAAACTAAATTCTTGTAAAAATCAAAATTTTTAAGAAAAAAATCAAAAATTTTACGTTGAACCTGAATATCTCACAGACATTAAGCCGGTTCGATTTTGTATGGAGAAACAAAAAGTCATCCGGACACCAACTCGAAAGTAACAGGGACTCTTAAAAACTATTTCTGCATCATTTTTTTTTGGATCGGAGAAATCCCCATGGAGCAGTTTTGGTTCCCCTCAACCCTTTTTTTGGCCAAAATATCAAGTTTTTTTTGCCTATAACTTTGTTTTTTTTCCTTAGAATGCATACCCAAGATAAGCATAAAAGTAAATATTGTGATAGTACACAAATATTGGTTAAAAATAATTTTGAAATTAATTGTCCTCACAAACACTTTTGAGACCCCAAAAAATCGATATTTCGTCATTTTCGAATAGGTGTTTTTTTAAACACTTTATATATTAGAGTGGGTCGGGCTCAGAGCCGGATTAACACATAGCGGGGCCTGGGGCTAAAATCGACACGGGGCCTACTTAAGGACAGAACATTTAGCTCGGATCTTTTAATAATAAAAACATTAATTTTTACGCATTTTTACATATGGACATCTCCCAGTGGCACGGACGCGACATTCGCACGGTTTTAATTACTCGAAAAACAAGAAAGAAACAAAATGAGCCGATATGTATTTTAAGTGTTCTAACGCTATGAAAGAGTGCTACATTTTATAAAAATATTGGCGAGATTTAGTACAAAGCCATAAGCAATCATTCAATGGAACGGACGCGACAAAAAATATAAGTTTTTTTAAGCTCGTATAGAAATATGCAAAATTTATCTAATTTTGAGAACTTTTTTTTGATATATAATATACCTACATGTTAATGGAGGTCAAAGGATAACTATTCTTCGTAGACTTATGAAATATTAGAATTATCTCTTTCCTTTTTTTAAATAGATATAGCACGAATACGGACGCGACATCATGGACGCGACAAATGTTTCCAGCAGTAGGAAAATACAGTAAAGATGTTCATTATAAATTCTAATAAAAATACATCATAATAAGTTAAATTCAAGTTACATAGCAGTAATACTAATCAAAATAAAAAAAAGAAACAGTTTCGTAAGTGTAGACGTAGAATTCCGTTAAGGCTCAACCAAGTTATGCGTAAGCATACAAAAGCTAGAGTGCAAAAGAACGTACTTGCTCAGCAATATATTGAGTTGCACAAGTTTTGCGTAAGCAATTTTTCGTTCAGTTTCTCAATTTTCGTTTACTTTTCAAAACTTGAGAGTGAGCGCCCGACACCGTATATTGCTAAGCAGAAAAGGGTTGCAACCTGTTTAATAAATAATTTAAATTTTGATTTTAAACACTTATGTACCGAAATTTTATTAAAAATCAGTAAAAAATATATGTTTTAGACAGGATTAATTTATTAAACGAGGTTTGTATTGAAATTGACCGCTATTTTCAAACATAAAGCATGAATCAATTTACCAAAAATTTTTTGTAATTTGAGTTGCCAATCTTTTTCGACAAAAAAAAATTATTTATTATTTGTCATTTCATTCGTATCGGTTTATATTGAAATTTTTTTTCATGCTTACTTTGTTTTTAATTAAGTATGGAAAAGTGTGTTTACACATCACAGGTTTGTGCATCATTTTGATCATTTTGATCCAAATATTCCATGGAGCCCATAAATGTGCCAATGACCCACCTGTGACCTCAGATAATCCCACTCCATCCGATTGGCCATAGAATCATCCATTTTGGTCAAAATGTTTCATGGAACCCATTAATGTGGCAATGACCCACCTGTGACCTCAGATAATCCCACGGCATCCGATTGGCCATAGAATCATCCATTTTGGTCCAAATATTCCATTAAACCCATAAATGTGCCAATGACCCACCTGTGACCTCAGATAATTTCACCGCATCCGATTGGCCATAGAATCATCTATTTTGGTCCAAATATTCCATTAAACCCATAAATGTGCCAATGACCCACCTGTGACCTCAGATAATTTCACCGCATCCGATTGGCCATAGAATCATCTATTTTGGTCCAAATGTTTCATGGAACCCATAAAAGTACCAATGACTCAATGTAGTAAAATAGCCAATGTAGTTCGAAACACGTGCTTGAGCTGAAGCTCTCATATGAACCAATCAGTTCGTGCAACATAAAAACAATACAAGCATAAACAACGAAACAAAAACAAAGAAAGCAGCAGGCACAACAGGTACATTATAAGCAGCTGATGATCGACTTTCTTATATAAAAAACATGCATTTTTCTTCTTATATTTTACTATTTTGTGACTTTAATATAATATTGACAAAATCCAAAATTAGATATTCATTCAGGGCAGGATATATCTGATATTTAAGTATATATATTATCTTTGAACGATAAGTATTAAAGTCTGTATGTATACCCTAAAGTATTAGCCAAAAACGTTGCATGACCTTCAAAATATCTGTTAAAACGACCCCATACAAACCGCGCTGTAAGACGTAATTCTACTTCAAAACAAATAAAGTTAAAAGCTGTTAGAGTGCTTTATTTTAATGGTTTTCTTCACTTTTGGTGGATCTTTGCTGGGAGAAGCCCATATGTCTTAAAGTGAAAAAATAACTCTTGAATTTTTATTTAAACATTTTTTTCTCGATTTAACTGTGGCAATACTTCCTATCAATTTGTCATAATTAATCATTAACAACAAATCATTTTCAATACAAAGTTGCGTTATTGGCGACAAACATTCATGTCGGTTTGATCGGTGTACATTTTTTAATATTTTTAATACTAAAAATTACCTTTCAACTTCAGCTGTTTTTTCTAGTTATTCTTCTCTCATAGTCTTGGCAAACAAATCGACTCAGGTTCTTAGCACTATTCTTAAACCCCGAAAATTCACTTCGCAAATGTGTTACAAATTCGATAAGAGAAGACAACATATCGTAAGCAGGTATCAACTCAATATCTACTTTTTGCAAATATTGGCTGGTTGTATTGAAGCGATTCAAAATTCAGTTCCAGAAAACTATCATGAAAGCGTTTTGAAGTTTTATTAATTTATTCAATAATGCAGAAGCTTCATGCCGCGTTTCGGATTTTTGGTTTTGATCTTCACATAAAATTTCCTAAGATCTATATAAGATGAATATTGTAAAAACATGATAAGCAACTTTGCTTCAAAAGTTCATATTTTATGTTCATTACGGCTCTGGACGCATTATCAACATCAAATTAAAATATTGCCACCATTACCAGATCAATTCTGGCCCTATACCTAAAAGAAATTTTAAGCACAACCACGATTTCTTGCAAATATACATTGTTTTCAAACTTTAAGGTCGATTACTTCGAAAAATTTTTTATATTGCGTGCCATGTTTTTACAATAAGCACTTCATATACAAGCGCCTTCGGGGCCCCTGCCTGCTCGGGGCCGGGGGCTGCAGCCCCCCTAGCCCCCACCTAAATCCGCGCCTGGTCGGGCTCCATACAAAAAAAAAATTTGAAAAAACCTTTAAAGTTGAATTCGAGAGCATTCCGAAAATCACAAACATAATTTTTGGACCACCGGAAAAACAGCCAAAATGGTATTTTTTGCATAACTTAAGCATAACATGTCAGATCTTAAAAAATTATGGGTCGTTGAAAAGGGCTTAATGAGCACTACATTGTCTTATTATATTACACTACACTGACACTACATTGTCTCATATTCAACTGACTGTAAATAATAGTCACATTATTTTTAAAGTACATTTTAAAAGAAATCATAATTTTTAATAAAATATATTTGTTCACAAAGGATTTTTCATGATTCACTTTAAACTCAAAAGTAGTGTATTTTTTCAATACGCAAAGATCCACAGCAAATTATTTCGCTGCAAGAGCGTTTTAAGTAAAACAAGTTCAGGAGATCAGATCCTCACTTCCATATATTTATACCCCCACGCGTACTGCGTAAGGGGTATATTAATTTTGTCACGACGTGTGTAACACCCAAAAGGAGGCGTGGTAGGTATGGAAAAGTATATATATTCTTGCTCAGCATCACCACCTGAGTTGATTTAGCCATGTCCGTCTGTCTGTCCGTCTGTCTGTCTGTCGACACGATTACAGCCGTAATTTTGAAGCTATCGTAATGAAATTCGATATTTAAGCTTTTTTTAAAAAATTTAAGGTCAAGTTCGAGAATGGGCTAAATCGGATGAAAACCACGCCTTCTTCCCATACAACCCCAAAATTGAAAACTCTACAAAGAAGCTAATATTAAAGCTACAATATTGAAATTTGGTAAATGTGTATTTTATATCAAAACTGAGAAGTCTTAGAAAAATGGGTGTCATCCATTCACTAACACGTCCACCTCCCATACAACCCCAAAATTGAAAAATCTATAAAGAGGCTAATATTAAAGATATAAAACTGAAACTCGGTATTTGTGTATTTAATGTCAAAATTGAGGTGTGTTATAAAAATGGGCGTCATCCACACATTAACACGCCCACCTCCCATACAACCCCAAAATTGAAAAATCTATAAAGAGGCTAATATTAAAGTTACAAGACAGAAACTCGGTATTTGTGTATTCTATGTCGAAACTGAGGTATGTTAGAAAAATGGGCGTCATACACAATCTAACACGCCCACCTCCCATACAACCCCAAAATTTAAAACTTTATAAAAAGGCTTATATTTAAGCTGCAGGAAAACAATTTGATATGTATGTATTTTAGACACATAAAAATCATAAAATCTCTCAGAATCTCATACAAAAAGCTCTCTAATTTAAGATTCTTCCACCCTTAAGAATCGGACGTGGGGGTATTTTAACTTCGGCCAAGTCGAAGATTTACCTTACTAGTTTTTGTTTGTTTTTGCATGCCCTATAGTTTAAAATCATAAAACAATTTCGTTAGTCTAACTTGTATGAAACACCCCATAGTGCGCCATATAGCCAAGACATTGCTACTTTAGACTACAATTTGTTGACGTATGCCCTTGAGAATCAGCGCTTTCGTTCTTTTGAAAAACTCCAAAATAGGATCGATTCGTTGATTGCATCAAAAGACACATCGTTTTTCAAAATGGTTTCCGAAAACTGTCTGGAATATGGACAAAAGGAATGACTAGCAATGGCCATTACTTTGAAAAATTTATTTGAAATAAATTTTTGACAATAAAGCGTCAAACTTGAAAAAAATCATATAAAACTTTTTTGTTCACAAAATATCTTATGTTTTTTATTATATCAGTGTCTATTGCTATGACGCAAGAATAAACACTTTCTTGTAGGTACGTGCTTTGTAAAAGTTTTATAGCTTCAGCAAAAATTATAAAAACAATTTTTTGATCAATAGCATTTAGCAACTCGTTTAAATTTCAAAATCTTAATATCGATTTTAAGCAAATATAAGCTTATTAAGTGCCTCTATCAAACTTTAACTGCTGACGCCCATGTATAAGTGTTGTAGACCAAAACCTCAGCTTTGAAAGCAATCACAGCAATAATACAGGAGTATATATTTACGCAGCCTAAAAGTATACAGGTCAAGTTTTGCAGCCCCAAATTTGTGCAGTTTTCAATAATTCAGTACTATTTAAACTGCTGAAAAATTGTAAACGTTTATGATTCATCTAAAAAGTATGCAATAATTTTTTGCATTGATAGGAAATCTTTTATTTTATTTGTAGAATTCTGTAACTGCTATTATGAGCCAAAACTGATCAGAAAATATTAATTGTTATTCGGGGATTCTGCAAATGGGAGTTCTTTATTTTTCCGTCATTATAGCTCATATTTGCACCACTATTATCAATGGCATGAAGCCTCACGCGATTTAAGTTGTTGTTTTTGTTTTGTTTTAGTGAAGTCAATGATAATATTTGTCTGTCTACGTAGTAAACATGACAAATAAAATTTGTCATATATTTACTTTTAATGTTAGATGTATAAAAAGTTAGCATTTTGTTAATTGAAATGTTGATATATGACATATAACTAAATATTTGACAATCAATAAACAGTTCCGCTTTGACGAACTTCTGTACTTGAATAGAAGTGTCTAAGCTTACCTCTGGTTTGGCTATTTCTGACTTCAAATTTTTCACTATTACCAAGTTTATGCATAAAAAAAAAAATTTTGATTTCACAAAAATACTGCATGTGGAATAGTTATATAATCAAGCAGCTCCTTGCAAATATTAACAACCCTAATATTTCTATAGAAAAAAATGTAATGTTCAAGAAAATAATTATAAAAATTTTCTTTTACATATAATTCTGATGATTCTGGTTTTTTACACAAAAATTTTATTGCTGCTTGTGAATTCACACTTATTTTTTTCCCTTATCTCTCAATCCTTTATATGCAATTATAACACTAGGTTAAGTCTTTGTTTCAATTTAAGTAGCTTTATTTAACAAACACGTTTTTTTTTTACTTTATCACAACTTAAAAGCTATAATATTCGGAATTTGTATATTGTTTTTATTTTATTTATTTTTTTGTTTTAAATTAAAATTAATTATAATAAATAATATCGAACGATTTTGCTGCATTTAAGGCAAGCAAACTAAATATTTTAATACAATTATAAGCATACATGAAAAATACTTTAAAATAATGTAGTGAAATAACTACTACTATTACTACTACTTATGCTACTACAATTTTATTGCACCAAAAACTTGTCTATAGGAACATTTGCAAAGAAATTATTTATGTGCTCCACGAGAACAGGTGCCCATTGATCGCGTGTTGCTGGTATGCCAACGCGTGTGATTTCGGGCAGATTTTCATTGACAAGATTTAGAATCATGGTATCTGCAAGATAACAAAAAACATGTGGTCAAAATTTTGTTAATGGCTCTATAGAAATTTCAATACTTACTCAGATTTGTATCAGAGAAAATGCCATTTGCAGCAATGCGCGCTTTACCAATGGCAACATTGGCATTGAGACGATTCAGCTGCAGACGCTGACCAAATTCGGCATCCTCAATGAAACCATCAACAATGGCATTCGCTCTGATGTTATCTGAAAAACAAAATGAATGTCAAGAGTTAAAATAAAAATAAAAAATTTTTCATAAAATTATAATAATTTTATAATTTTTATTATTAAAAATAAATGCTAAGAAAAGAACGTCTAATTTTCATGTGAATTTTGAGTTCGACAAAAATAGTTCTGTCTTTAATACCTACCTATTGTTATGTTGAACAATCCCTTTGGCACCAAACGTAGTCCGCCAAATTTAACATCAGCCTTAAAAGTACCGCCTGCTTTCAGTAGCGGTAATTCGGCGCTTATTTTGATGACAAAATGATTATCGGTAAAGTTGGAGAGCACGCTGCTTACTTTAAGATCACTGATGCCATGAATATGCATATTTTTGATTAGCAGACCACCCTGTATGCCATCATTGGCATAACGGAAAATGCCACGTCTATAGAAATAGGGATCAAGTGAGCCCATATTATAGGCGGGCAGACCCTCCTATTTAAGCATAAGAAACATTAGAAAATATTTAATAAAACACTTTAAAGCAAAGTTAGATAAGTACCTTGAGTTTTGGCAAAATTTGCTGAAACAGACCCTTCATGCACTCATTTCGGTTCGAGTCACTTATACTGCAGGGTATAACTTCTAGTGAAGTTTGTTCTGAAACTAACAAAACAAAAAACATAATATAAATTTTTTTTTTTATATAAAACAAAATATCAATAACAAGATTCTTTATAAAAAAAAATTAATATAAAAAAATTTAAATCACCTAATTTATTAAAAAGTGAACATTGAAAATGGTCGTATGTTTTGTTTTGTATTAATAAGAAATTAAGGCAAATGAAAATGAAATATCATGAAAAATGTACTGTATCTGTAGTACTGTAGTATACATAAATGATAGATCTTCTGAATGATCTTGCAAACATTCTATAAAATAAATAAATGAAATACAATTTTTGTCATAAGAGATAATTCAAAAGTTTTAATCAATATGAAATGTGTTTTAGGAAGAGCTTTTGAGTTGGTCGAATTTGAGTTTTTGTCAAAGGCATACATTTTTTTCAAAAAATTTTGTTATTAATTCAACGATTGTCAAAAATGTTAAAAAAAATTATTAAGAATAATTTGATTAAGAAATTTGACTCTCTATGTCAATATATAGACATTGTCTATTAGATATGTTTAAACGGTATTTATTTTTTTTTAATTTTTTCAAAAGTTTGTAATGCGCCTCCTTATAATATTTTCTAAAATTTTCGACAAAAATATGAACAGATAAAGCTTCACACATTTATTTCATATTAAATTGTATCAACCCTTGTCTCAAATGAAGTTAAAAATAAGGCTTAAAAATAACCACTTTAGAACTGTACCAAAAAGTACCAGTTTAGAACTATTCATGATAGAACTAGAACAGATAAAGGGAACAAGGAATGTTAATGGGGACAATTTCTTTTGCCACAACATCAAACCATAAAAAGCGTTGGTTCATTCAATTTAACAGAGTATTGTAATGAGAACAGTACTAGCCCTTTTTGGAACTAGTTCAGAATATTTTTCTTTCATAAAGTGTGTGTTCAAGGTTCACAATTGCTATTTAAAAATAGAAGAGGATCATAAATTAATAATACAATAATTCGATTATTGTTTGACCATAACAATAACTTTTGTGAATAAAATTCATGCAAAAATTCAAAGAGAACAAGAACAGTTCACAAGGTAAGTGAAAGAAATGCATGAATATATCGAATACTAATCTCATGCATAGATTTTACAAGGGAAACGTGAACTACTTTATGAGTTTAGTTCGTAAATCCGTGACCGAAATTCATATAATACATGCACAAATTCAAGCGCAGTAAAAATAGTTCATAAGATAAGAATTAAAAATGAATAAAACTCAAGTACTTATACAAAAGAAATGGAAACGTGGACTAGCTTATGCATTTAGTGACCAAAATTCATATATTTTATGTACATTAAAAAACAAAAAAAACCATAAACTGTGTTTAAATATTCCTTGGCTCAGTTTAATATCCTATTTAGGCATCTCATTGGCTTCCTGAAGTTTTTTGAAAAAAGTACCTTTATAATTTTGTTATGTTCATCAGCATGTTTACACTCGAGTCAAAGATAAAACAAATTGAGTTTTTATGGCTGTAGGAGTTGTTATTGGAGTTATCTGGAGTTTATTTATCCATGGCCGTAAGTCTGTCTGTCTGCCGTCACGATAACAGCCGTAATTTACAAGCTACAAAAACAAAATTATGTACAGTACCATCTATTTATAACGAACCAGGCCCGTAGCCAGAAAATTGTGGGTCGGGGGCAACCAAATTTTTTTCGAAATTAGAAAACCATAAAACTAGAAAAAATTACTATAAAAATGGGGGGTGTTTCGAACTAAATTTTTTTTTATATTTATTTTAAAATGTAAAATGAGGTAATTTTTGATATATCAAAAATATGTATGTTAAAAAATTAATTAAATAATAGTATTTTATTAATGATTAATTAATTTTAAGGTCTAAGATAGCTAATTTAAAATAAATTTATAATAATTTAATGTATTTTGGAACAAAAATTTTGCTGATAATTTCAAAAGTAGCAAATTTTACCCATAAAATTAAATTTTTAAAGAAACTTACATCAAAACACCCCCCATTTTTTATTTTAATTTCTTCTAGTTTTATGGTTTTCTAATTTCGAAAAAAATTTGGTTGCCCTACGACCCACAGTTTCTTGGCTACGGGCCTATAACGAA
The DNA here is from genome assembly GCA_958299015.1 of Tetanocera ferruginea. Lineage (NCBI taxonomy): Eukaryota > Metazoa > Arthropoda > Insecta > Diptera > Sciomyzidae > Tetanocera > Tetanocera ferruginea. The sequence continues at coordinate 23,640,339 of OY282641.1, forward strand.
CCCCCGAAATAGTGAACAGTTCGAAATAGTGATCGTTCTTATATCTACACGGACTATTCTCAAGAGTGAACAACTGTTATTTCTACAGTGAAATACATTTTAGTGTTTTTCCATTTGAACAAAATTGTAAAGAAAAATAATTTCGGACAACCTGTTGTCTAAAAAGATATAAAAAAAATAAAATCTTGTCACGATTCACACAGCTCAATTTTTGTGGGGTCCCCATAAGCTTTTTTTTAGCATTCCTTTAAAGATTCTGTTAGAATCTGTAAGAAATGATTTTGTTTCTTTTTCGACTTAAACTCTTTTTTTGGCTTTCGATTTCTGAAACCAAAATGGTACGTTAAGATGGTAGAAACTGAGGTCCTGTGGGTCAGTGAGATCAATGAAAAATTAAAAACAAAAAATAGGTCTTCCTGAGACAAAAACAAAAACATATCATTCTTTAAGATCGGACGGTTAATACCAAAGTTATAAGACATATGTCGATGCGTTAATAGCTAAAGCGTTTTAAAGAAATCATCATTTTATTTTAAGGTTGCATGATTGAATTGAATATTACTTTAAAAAATATTGATAACAATATTGTTTGTCAAAATTTTTATTTAAGAACTATATGTTTTAAGAGGTTTTCATGATATCCCACTTGAAGGGGAAATTTTAATTTTACCAGTAAAATAGTAAAATTTTGACTGTAAATGATTTTGAAAACATGAGTGAACTTTATATGAGTCATTTCTAAAATTTCCTTTTTGGGGAAATTTTTATTTTTTGATTTGAAGACTTATTTTTTGCAACTAAATGCTTTAATTAGTTAGTCAACTTAAATTTATCAGTTTTTTAAAAATTTCCCTTAAAGGGAAATTTTAGGGAAATTTTTATTTTGTCATTTTCAGATTTAATTTTATGTTTTTAAATGATTTATAGAGTTAGTGAACTTAAAATAAATAGTTTTTAAAAATTTTCCTAACAGGGAAATTTCTGAAATTCAAATTGTGGAACTTTAATTGCATAAGTATTGAAAGCAAAAATTCATTTGTGGCATTCTAAGAAAATTCCTCAAAGGAAAATTTTTATTAGGCAACCTTTAAGCAAACCTTATTGGTTTTAAAACTTTTTTTTTCGAAACCTTCTTTCAATAACACTTCAGATTAACTGGTGTGTGGCGACATTTTTTTTTGCCTATAAGGCGAAACGGTCTATTAGACATGCTTGTTTTTGAAGTGAATCTTCTTATGCCTCATTCTGTGATTTGCTTGAGTAAAAACTCAAAAACTGAAATCTCCAACACCTTTTTCTTAGAATTGATTATACTTTTTTTTTGCCTATTTGAAGGTTTTGTCTATGTAAACAAGAAAACGTAATATGTATTAAGCATATTTCTTCATCCGTCAAACTCATTACAACCGACTTTTTTCTCTACATTGCACTCAAATTCTTCTAATACTTCAGGATAACTTTTTTCTTTAAACTTATAACATAAATCAGTTCAAAATTATGAATTCTTATTAGCAGTTCTTAATGCCAACTCAAAGATTTTAAATTGAAAATAACATGACTTAACAATATTATACAAGAGAAGAAAAAATAAAGAATACCTATTTTAAAAAGATTAAAACAAAAAAATTTTCAATTCTTTTGACATACCTCTTCCTTCAGACATTCTTTTGTAGTGGGCAAGGTGAGAGGAAAGTGAGAGGCCTGTGAAATTTTTCCATTTCATATAAAAAAGAACTTGTATAGGAATGATTGTAGCACTTTGAAGCTCTAGCATTACCGACTGGTATAGTTCTATAAGCTACCAACCAATCCGTGCACCTTTGTTACGTATAGTTATTAATTCAATATTGAATACTGGCTGCAGTTGTAGCAGATCAATAATCATAAACGGATTGTATTTTGGTTTTCATACATATATAGCAGCTATTCAAACAACAAAATTAATCAAAAATATTGATGCTAAATGTTTTTAAAACAAAAAATATTTTAAATAAAAAAAAATTGTTGGTCTTGCCGGTATTTGAACCTAGGACTGTCGAGTACTAGACGCACTCGTCAACACACCCATTATTTCAACCCGTGATTTGTTTGATGTATAATTTCATTAATCGCAGCAATTGAATTGTGAAAACAGCAAACCAGTCAAACAGCTAACGAGAGCCTATTTAAATACAAAAAAATCCCGAGTTTCCTCTTTGAACTGAATAGAATCGTCAATAAGTATAAAATTTAATTAAATTAAAAGATTCATTAATTAACAGCAATTTTTAAAAATGGTTTTTATTGAAAAAACATCAAAACAATAAGAAAATAATCAATACATTTCTTTAAAAAATTTGCAGCTGTTCAAGTTTGTTGGTACACATTTATGTTCAATGCTTAAGATATATCATTAAATGATAAGACTTAATTGATATATAATAAAAAAACCTTTTTTTTTACTGCAAAAATCATAGTTTGCTTTAGTGACAGCCTTGAAAATACCCACAACCATGTTGCAAGTCAGATATTTTAGTAAAGTTCGTTGACGCAATTAAATTCTCAATGTAAAATAAATTAAAAAAACAACTGACCAAACCTAACGCAAATAAGAAAACGTGCTTGAAATTTGCACAAAAGTAACGCAAAAATAATTTGCTATTTAGCAGTTTTTAATGGTTTGTGTTAAGCTTAAACCAAACAAGGCTATTTATTTTTAAAAATAATAGACAAAATACACCGCAACTAAAAGAAAATATTTATGTTTTTTTTTTTATTATGACCACAGAACTTAAGCCAAAAATATATGTATGTAAATATGTTTGCTTAAAAATTTTTCAAGCAAGTCGCAAAATATTTGTCAAATTCTGCAATCTTGTGGCCTTAGAAGTCTGTCGTTGTTTTTAAAAAAAATATTTTTGCAGCCACTTCAGCCGGTTTTTAAATAAAAAAAATATAATAAAATAATTCTACATGCTTGTTTTTTTAACTTCGCATTACAACATTAGAAGTTTATAGCCAATTGCAAAATAACACAAAATGTATTGCCAACAAGCTAGTCATGCACAATTAGTTGTGCAGTTCGTTGCCTAAGTCTTTCGTTTAATTTAGTTTTTTTGCTACGCTTTGCCAACTCATAACAACAACTTAAACATTTTTATGCTACTTTTGACACTTTGGCTTTAATTTGCCAACTTTTTGTCTCTTTCTTAAGCTTTTTTTAGCTGAGTGTTTGTTTTTTGCTTTTTTATTTCTCTGCATTTTATTACTGAACTTGACCCAATTTGTGAACAGTTCAAAGAGCCTTTTTTTCTTCTCTCACAATATTTCACTATTATCTTAGCATTTAAGTTTGCTGTGTTCGGACATGAGCTGAACTGTATTTGCGTTGTTGTATTTTATCTAATTGTTTTCTAATTATTTTTTTAAAAGTGCGTAATTATTTGTTTGAGGGTTAAGTTAACTTGCACGTTTGACCAGTTTGAACTTAAATTAGTTATCAAAGGTGCTCCGGTTCACTGTTAGTAGCTAAAGCGTTTTAAAGAAATCATTATTTTATTTTAAGATGGTATGATTGAATCGAACATTACTTTAAAAAATTGTAACAATATTATTTATAAAACTTTTTAATTAAGAACTGAACTTTTAAGAGGTTTTCATGATATCCCACTCGAAGGGGAAATTTAATTCTGCCAGTAAAACAGTAAAATTTTCAATTTAAATTATTTTGAAAGCAATTGAACTTTGTATGAGTCATATCTATAATTTTCTTCCAAGGAGAATTCTTGTTTTGTCACTTGCAGACTTAATTTTTTCCAAATAAATGCTTTAAAGAGTTAGTCAACTTAAAATAAAAAGTTTTTAAAAATTTCCCTTTAAGGGAAATTTTTGTTTTGTCATTTGCATACGTTTTTTTGCAAATAATTGATTTATATAGTTAGACATCCTAAAATAAGTAGTTTTTAAAAATTTCCCCAAAAGGGAAATTTCTTAAACTCAAATGATGAAACTTTTATTGCATAAATATTGAAAAAACAATTCATTTGTGACATTCATAAGAAAATCCCTCGTAGGGAAATTTTTACTTTGTAACCTATAAGCAATTTTAAGGTATATTTGTGCATAAATAACAAAGCGTAACAAATTCATTATAATTGTATGCAATGTTTTGGGAAAGGCTTAAGATACACGTTACACGTTTAAAAATGTATCAACATTTTTTACTTAAAACGTTTTAAGAAGAGTTTTCTTTTTAGGTGTTCTTTTTTATTTTGGGCATTTAAATTTGTACTTAATTTTTAATGAGAAGTTCTTTTCTAAGAAAAATTTTTGAAACTCAAAATATAACACATTATTTGTATAAATTTTGAAAGAAAAACATAAAAATATCGCAAAAAGGGAAATTTTTCTTTTGCATGCTGAAAGTAATAAATATAGTGCAAAAATTACACAGTGCTTTAATGTTTGTGTATCTTAATGGAAAGTTTGATGATAGAATTCAAAAATTGCTTTGAAAATATTGATATTAAAATTTGTCAATCTGTTTTACTTCAGAAATTAACGTTTTAATAGGCTTTCAAAACCTTCTCTCCAAAGAAAAATTTACATTTTGATATTAAATGAATTCATTTTTGCAAATCAATAGTTTTTAAAGCAAGTGAACTTAAAATATTAAATTATAAAAATTTCCCATTTTGAGGAAAATTTAAATTCCCTTTCTGAAATTCAACAAATCTAACATTTTTTGTTTAAATATTGAAAGAAAGACTAACACGTGCTGTTTATAAAAATTGACTTTAAAGGGATATTTTGTAATGCAATATATAATAATTTTTTCAACAGATTTGCACATGAACTTCAAAGCAAAGCAAATTTGTTTAAAATTTGCCTTCGATGGAAATTTTTATACATCACTGAAAGACAACATAATGTCAAAAACAAAAAAAATATTGCAATTTTAATATTGAAAGAAAAATTATTCATGGCGTTCATTCAAATTTCTTTCAAAGGGAACATTTTGTTTTGCAGTATACATCACTTAAAGACAACATAGTATGAAAAACAACAAAAATATGACGCATTTCTTGCATTAATATTGAATGAAAAATTTTTTCGTGAATGAAATATTTTGTTACATTTTTGCATAAATTGCAAAGCTTAGTTAATTTTTTTAAATTTTCCTGCGAGGGAAATTTCTATAGGTCACAAAAAGGTGCCATAAAGTCAGTAAAACTCAAAATATTTAATTTTTAGCATTGATTTTTACAGAAAAACTTATTCGCGTCTCTCATAAAAATTTCCTTCAAAGGAAATATTTGGTTTTCCAATATTTAAGCAACTTTTCGACAGACTTGTGCCTAAATTACAAAATTTGAAATTCCTTAGTAGGGAAATTTTTACACATCACTTAAATCCACCATAGAATGAAAAACAATAAAAAAAAAACATTTATTGCATTAATATTGAAAAAAAAACTTATTCATGTCATTCATTCAAATTTCCTTCAAAGGGAAATTTTTCTTTTGCAGTATGAAAGCAATTTTCTATAGATTTTTGCATAAATTTTAAAGTGTATCAAAATTTTTAAAAATTCCCTCCAAGGGACATTCTTATAGATCACAAAACGCCACCAAAATTACAACAAAATCAAAAAAATTTTAACTCTATTGCATTGATTTTGAAAGAAGAACTGATTCGTGTCTTTCATAAAAATTTCCTTCAAAGGGAATTTTTTGTTTTAAAATATTTAAGCAACTTTTCGTTAGATTTGTGCCTGAATTCCAAACTGTCGTGATTTATTGAAAATTCCCTCAGAGGGCACCACATGACACAACATTGTCAAAAACACTAAAAATATGAATTTTCTTGCATTAACATTGAAACAAAACTTATTCATACCATTTTTTAAAATTTTCTTCAAAGGGAAATTTTTGTTTTGCAATATAAAAGCAATGTTTTATTCAATTTTTGCATAAATTGCCAGGTCTAGTAAATTTTTTATAAAGTTTCCCACAAAAGAAATTTTTATAGCTCACAAAAATATGCCATAAAGTCAATTAAATGAAAACATGCAACGTTATTTGCGTTTATATTGAAAAACAGCTTGTTTGAGACATTCATAATAATTTACTTCAAAGGGGAAATTTTTGTTTGGCAATATATAAACAATTTTTTGAGAAATTTTTACTTAAATTACAATGAGTGGCTAAATTTTGAAAATTTCCCTAAGAGGGAAATTTGTGTTATTCACAAAAAAATGCCCTAGTCCAAAATTTTAACTGTTTTTCAAGCGCCAACATTCTAAATCAGTTTAAAACACGTTTTAAAAATGAAAATATGAAATTTTATTTGCATAGCATATATCCAAAGTTATTAGAACCGTTCATAAAAAGTTCCTTCAAAGGGAAATTTTTGTTTTGCAATAAATATGCAATTTTTGTTAAATTTGTACATAAATTTCAATGAGTGAAAATTTTAAAATTTCCTTCAGAGCGAAATTTATGTAATTCACAAAAAAAGGAATTTTTTGTTAACCAATATTTTAGCATTTTGCGAGAGATTTGTATCTAAATTACAAACCGTTGCGATTTATTGAAATTTCCCGTGGGAGAAATTTTTATACATCACTTAAAGACACCGTATTTTCAAAAACAATAAAAATATGACACATTCCTTGCATTAATATTGAAAAAATACTTATTCAAGCCGTTCATTCAAATTGCCTTCAAAAGGAAATTTTGGTTTAGCAAAATAAAAGCAATTTTTTGTTCAATTTTTTCATACATTATAAGCCTAGTCAATTTTTTTAAGTTTTCCTAAGAGGGAAATTTTTATAGGTCACAAAAAGATGCCATAAAGTCAATTAACTGAAAACATGCAACTTTATTTGCATTTATATGGAAAAACAGCTTGTTTGAGACATTCATAAAAATTTCCTTCTAAGGGGAAATTTTTGTTTGGCAATATATAAGCAATTTTTTTATAAATTTTCACTTAAATTACAATGATTGGCTAAATTTTGAAAATTTCCCTAAGAGGGAAATTTGTGTTATTCACAAAAAAATGCCCTAGTCCAAAATTTTAACTGTTTTTCAAGCGCCAATATTCTAAATCAGTTCGAAACACGTTTTAAAAATTAAAATATGAAATTTTATTTGCATAGCATATAGACAAACTTTTTAGTACCGTTCATAAAAATTTCCTTCAAAGGGAAATTTTTGTTTTGCTATAAATATGCCAGTTTTAGGTAGATTTGTGCATAAATTACAATGATTGAAAATTTTTTAAATTTCCCTCAGAGGGAAATTTATATAATTCCCAAAAAAAGACGCCCTTATGCCAAATTTTTGGCAGTTCTTTAAGTACCAACACAGTTAAGCAGCTTGAAAAAAGTTTTTAGCAAGAAAAACTTAATATTAAATAAAAAAGGCGGCTTTTTTATAAAGTAAAAACTAAAAATTGTGCTTAAAAAAAAAAATATAATTATTTTATACCAAATATAAAATTTTACTATTACCACATTTATATTATTTTGTTAACTAAAATTTGCATTTTAGATTATATTAAAAAAGAAAGAAAGAAATTATTTTCAAAATCACCCTGTAAAGATATACAAATTAAAATACCAGATTGAAAAATTTGAAGTCGCTCGAAATTTATGGATTTTATATAAATTTGTAAGCAAAAAAAATAATGCTCTGTTCAGCGTCTCATGTTGAAGATATGAAAGGAATCGACATATGCGTGGATGCCAACAGTCATGCCAAAACTCTTAGCACTGCTCGTGCGGCAGATTTAAGAATCAAATTAACTGTACAAAGCGTGTTTTTTAGCGCACAAATTATGTCTTTTGATGCATGCACCAACGCTAGCTACACTAACGCACTTTTGCTTGTAAATGCAAGTTTGTGTCTTAAGTCTTTCGTTTCTTTAAACCTAAACAAGTTATATCAGAATTATTATCTAATCCTTAAGTATATGTTTAATTTTTAACTTTAAATATAGCGGAAAACTGCAAAAATAATTATGAGCAAATATTATTTATTTGCTTCCTAGCCAGTATCACAACCATAAAGTTTGTTTCCAAAGTCTTTTGTTGAGTTATTTTTGGTGCGCTTGAAAAGACCTGTAATCTACAGCAATTGGGGAAAAACCGTCTACAATTGCCAATAAGTTTGCTTAACATGCGTTAAATAATTGCAACAACAACAACAACAACAACAACAGCAACAATGCCACACATTGTAAGCTTCATTACATGTTTTAATATATATATTTTGAGCTTTCAATTTCAATATATTTTGTATGTTTAAATTGTCGCAATCAGCTTGTGAAGCTGAGTCATGAATCAGGCTAGTGTGTCTAGCCAACCAAGTTAGCTGTTTTACCGCAACTTAGTTGTTTACACTAAGACCGCGTGATGTAGGTCAGTTCTTTGAGCTTAAATTAAAGTTGTTGCTTATTTTTTTTTAGCTGCTCTGCTTTAGCTTAGCTCGTCGTTAAGCTGTAGTGGTTGGCGGTATAAGATTTTAAGGTTCAAATTTTTTTTTTGAGTTATCTTTCTTGGGCGATTATTGTTCGTTAAGCACATTTTTACACAAAAACAAAAATCATTAATAAAAAATAGCCTAAAAAAAACAGCAACAACAAATGCTGATTGCATGGCTTTTATTTACTTTAAGCAGCAAAGACAAACATGAAATTATGATGGCGTAGTTTTTTGTGCTAACTTGTTTTTATTTGCCAACGAGTTAAAATTTAAAATAATTATTTGCACTTACTATTGATTGAATATTTTTATCTTAAATGTGGCAACGGTTACTTACAACAAATTGAATTATTGATTTGTATAACCACATTATGAGCTGGCTATAACTTTGTGGCAACATATTGTTTTTAAGTAAGTATTGGCTATGAACCTCAACTACAAACAGTTGAAGCAGCGAGGTGTACTTGTAAAAACATTGGCAAAAATTGCAAATTTGAACGCAAGGTCGAGTGAACACAATATGTATTATTACATAATTGTTGGTCAAAGCACACAATGCGCTAAAACATAAGCCATAAAAGTTCCCAAATGACCTTTACAAAGCAATTGCTTTCCATTGTCTTGCACAAACAAAAAACAAAAATAAAATAAAAAAATAATAATGGGTCAAGTTCGCAGATAGTGAAATTCACAACAATGTTCATTCATCTTTGCTACAAATTGCCTAACTTAACTGAGGCACGTGTGTGCTTTCAATCATAGGCTATTCGAGCAATTTTTGAAAAGTAATTAACACAATTTTCATTAATTTTTTTCGTACCGCAGCGGCAAGGTTGCTACTTTTGTTTTGCTTTGTTATAAACATGCAACATGGGCAACATATATGCAACAAAAACTGCAAGTTTTATATGTAACTTATTTATTATTTATTAAGAAAGAAAAACAAAAGACTTAAGCAACGAACTTCTAGCAGCTGATCAATTTTAACTATTGATACCTCAAGTTTTCTGTCGGTAAACACAGCTGAATTTGTTCGATGTTTTTTTTTCTCTAATGTAGACAATTTATTTACCAACGAAAATTGCCAGCAAGCAATTACTGTAATTCTGCTTGCAGCTATTTAGCAATACATACTGTACTTTGCCATTAAAGTCTGACTCATGAGAAATTTTTGTGCATTTGTAGCCCAAGCAGTTCTGAGCATACCAAAAAAAACTCATGTTTAACAAATATTCGATTAGCTTAAACTGTGTTTTATTTTTGTATTTGCTAAGAGCAAAAATTGTATAAAGTTGCCAAACAGCATTAGTTGAATTGACAGTGAGTGTGACACATACCACTCAATTGTTGGCTGTGTGACTAGCGTTGAATAGCTAGAGCAGATGTTGTTCAATCTTTTTATGCAAATCAATTTTTTAGTTTTTGTTTTTCTGTGTAACAATTTTAATGTCAACTTTGCTGTTTTGACATCAATCGAACCATTTGTTAATTTTAACTGTTGTTCATTAAGTCATTTATGATGCATTGACTCACAGATGACTGGTGAGTACATATTTTAAATATATCCAAATAGTTCAAAATAGTTTAAAAATTTTAAAAATGTTGACATTTTAAATGTTAAAATAATGTCAGACCAATAAATTTAACTAATTGCTAAAGTTTTTATAGCAACATAATAAATATAATAAAAACAAAACAACTAAGTTTTATGACAATGAAAAAAGTTCAATAAACTGGGAATATTTTCTCAGAAACTGAACTTTAAGTTGATTTTTATTGCAAAAAAATAATTTTGTCCAAAATTGCATGACCAATTTTCTTTCCTGTGGCAGGCAGCATTTAGGGCAAGTTTTTTAGCCAAATTTAAAAAAACTTCAATAATAAGTATTTTTCTTCATACAAAATAATTTACTTTTTTTAAGGAATCACATGTTATAAATTATAATTTTTTTTTTTTATTTAGCGAAAATTTTACATTTGTACCCTAACATATGAAAATATCAGATTTAAGATGAACAGAATTGCATGCCTGTAGCTATTATTGACAAGCTATCCGATAGTAAGTGCAAAATATAATGAGTTAGATACATTTTAAAGTTAGTACAACAATGACAATGAATAAAAACACATGTACCAGTACACGAGAAAATTATTTGCGTCTGATTTATGCATAGCCGACTCATAAATGTATATGCTTCTCCTATTTTTCAATTCATACGTCTTAACACTTAGATTGTGGCTTTAACTCACGTGTGCTGCCATTACATGGCATATACATGGCACAAGGTTAAAGTTCGCATGCACCATACTCAACAATTCACGTGTTAAGGTCTTCTTGCTCATGAATTTTGAGAACTATTTCAGAAGCCATATTTTTTGTGAAAAATTATATCACATTTTTTTGAGCAACTATTGCATAAGTCATATATTTTATATTGTTACAAATATTTTGTTTATGAATTTATATTGAAATAGGAACATAGAAATTCATTGCCTTGTTAGTCGAGTAGTGCAACTCGACTCGATTTTCGAGTCGAGTAACTCGGTTTTTCGAATAACTCGAAATTACGAGTTACTCGAGTGAACTCGAAGAATAATCGAGTTACTCGAGTTCTTTTTTTTTTTGCAAGTTCTCAATTTCACTCTCAATAATACATACCCAGTAGCAATTATGTCATAATAAGTATACAAGAAGATAAAAGTAATGGAACATTGAAGACATGTACAATCTTCAAGAAATGCATAAAATAATATAAATTATTGCTTACAATTTTTTAATATCTTTTTAATATCTTAACCGCAACCTCATTATCTCCATCTCTCAATCCTAGAGTGATATTATTTTAACGACTTAAACTCCAAAAACTTTAATTTTTATGCAAGAAATTGTACTCATATTTCAAACTGGTTTGGTTAGCGAAAATAGGGCAATAAATTTATATTTTTATTGTATCAAAGGATGGAAATCAAGCTTAACAAACATCAAAGGTTATTTATCAAAGGCCAAACGTTAAAACATTGTAAATGCAATTTTAAAAACTTTACAGAAGAAACAAAAAGCTTTAATACCCATAATTTTTATCGGTTTAAGTTTAATTTTTTTTTCAAGTGAGCCAAAAAAGTTACAAAAAAAAAATATGCATGGAAATCTGGAATTTATTTTTTTTTCCAACAATTTTTCAAAAATTATATTGAATTTTTTTTTTCCCAAAAATTTTTCAAAAAGTATGTTGAATATAATAAAAATATATTAATAAAAAATGCAAGGATAACTCAGGAAAGAAACATTGAGGAAGTTAGTGTTTGGATTCATTAACGTATTTTCAACTGGGGCTTTCCTCTATCTTCTCAGAACGACATCATAAGAATGACTCAAAGAATGAAAAAGGGTTGCCATATCTCTGGAAGTACTTACAATTTGTAAAGAGAATTTAGGTCAAGGCATCCAAGGATATTTTGTTTACTCTGAGAATTATATTAAGTCAACCAGTCAAAAGAATGGTAGAGAGAGGTAGAGAGAAAATGTTCTCAAATCTTTTGCTATCATCTCCATCACAAGTTCATCAATTTCATTTTTTTCTAATTCAGATAAAGCATTTTTCTGCCGCTTTACCTCGCTGTTTTTTACTTCATTTGTGCTTCTTCTTTTCTCAATCTTTTCCGAGCATTCTTTCCAAACCTCGAGGTGCTTCGATTTAATATGGTTGAACAATGCTGTAGTAGATCCTGTATTTTAAAAAGCATTTAATAAAAATTTCGATTATCTCTCAATGATTATTTTACCTGTGGGGAATTTTAAAATAGCTGAGCACAAATTACAAATTGCTTTTTTGTTTTCAATCAAACACAATATAAAATAATCCCAAGCAATGCTTCGTTTACAATTCAATTGCTCATTTGCAATTTCACAGGTTTCATTGCAGTTTTCGCCAGCACGAGCGTTATTTTCAAACTCTGCCATTGCAAAAATTTTATGAAACTGAACTAATTTCAACCTTTATCTGACAAAACTTTGTTCGAAATGAGTTTTTTATTTCAAATCAATGTTTTTCAGAATAACGGAAAAAGTTGAAGCATGAGTGAAATCCTGAATTTATTTCAATGTAAAAGTGTAATATTTCTAATAAACATGGCAACTCTGTTCAAAAATAACTCAGCACATATAACGTTATTCATTGGATGAGTTTGATGTTAACCTTGAACGCATTGCACTGTGTGTCAAATATGAATATACCAGTAGAATAAAAAAATATATGTTCAATATATATACATGTAATTTATTTTAATGTTAAAATATTCTAATAAGCTTACAATGTTTACTTCAATACGGAAAAATTATGCACATATTTTTATGCTTTATTTTTTTAATGTAACGAAGTACTTGGAAGGTGTTTTACTGTGTAAATCAATATATATATATAATCTGAGAGTGAAGGCTTATTTATGACATTTATATATGTCAATTTTTAATTTTCTGCTCTTCATTATATATGATAATTTATGATAGCTAAGCCATAAACTTTATTTTATTAATACAAAGAACTCCTTGAAGGCATGGAAATGAAATCTACATGATTAATTTGTAAATTGTTACACTGTAATCAGCTTTGATTTATGAGTGTTTCAATATTGAAACCCACTAGGAAATGGAAATGGAATATGGAAATTCAAGCAAGGGAAGTGCTTTAGGATTAAATAAAATAAAAATTTAATAATGTAATTATAAACTACCATAACGTACACAGAGGTTTCTTATATGCGGCATTTTTTCTATAGAGCGTAAGCTAACGCTCTATGGAATTTTACACCAGCATCCCTAGTTTACACTAGTTATAGCTTTTCGATATAAGTTTTTATAAAAATCACGTTCGAGAATGACCCAAATCGGTTGATGACCACGCCTAGCTCCCCTCCAAAACAGTAAAATATCTTCAAAATATACAAAAAAAAAAATTATACTGCGACTTGAAATTATGCGCATAATTCTTGATTTTGAATATTCACTCTAATCTTGCAATTTGGCATAATCCAAAAAAATTCCGCCTTCCTCCCTTACAACAACACATCAAAGCACAAAACAACCATTATTACCAAATATACCTACGGTGAAAAACGACTTGCTGTTAGACAAATTTTCTACTGGGTACTAATACGTAAAAGCACTCAAAAACTCGAAAAACTTCGAGTTACTCGAACACACGAGTTATTCGATACGAGTTTCAAGTCGAGTAACTCGACTCGACTCGAGCCGAGTTACTCGAAAATTTAACTACTCGCACAGGCCTAGTTAATATCTTAAACCGAAAATGTTAATTTAAATCAATTTTTCAATATACGGTACATTAGTGCCTGAAAACCATGTTACACATGGAAGACTCTGACCTAATTGATTTAATCTGGTAAGAAGAATTACAACAAACAAAATTATATCTGAACAGACTCAAAAATGTCTAAAGATCTAAAAACTTGCACAGATAAACTTTTTGATATTTCAAGATGTCTTATAAAACCTGTAATAGTTTCTGCTAAAAGATGTCGTATTTAATATTTTCCCTTGGTACAACATTTTAGGTATCTGTAAGGTACTGAGAATTTAAAAGAACATCATCGGTTCAGACTATCTACGACGTTAAAATTGGTAAAACGTTAAAATTTTCTTGCTACAGATAAAGTATAGATGATTATCTTGAAGATTTTTGGAAGACAACAACGTCGTTTTAGAAACTGTGCAACCTATAGGTATAGGTGACAATATAAACGATTTCTTTGAGACGTTTTAGCCATGGCAAAAACTATTCTCGCCAGTCTTGGATATTGCACTTTTAACACTTCCTGCTTTTAATAATATATTAAATTTACTGTTTTGCATGTTGTCAATCATCTGTCAAGTTTTTGATAACAACCAAAGAACCAAATTAAGCTTTAAGCTCATTATGCAGCAAACAGGCAGTAAATTTTTTCCCACTAGATGTGCCTAATTATTTTCGTTTAGAGCGTAAAGAAATAAATACATTTTCAGTGCATACTTTTAAGATGAAAATTAATGTTACGGACGGAATGTTACGCGTTCAATATTAATTACATTTTGTTTACCTGCTTATCATGAGCATATGTGGCGTAATTGTAGAGCTTCCAACTGTCAACATCAGTGGTCTGGGTTCAATTCTCGCTAGCGGCTATCATTTTTGGAAAATTTTCATATGCATTGAAAACATTAGACTAGCGTCACGAATAAGAGACCTTGAAATTTCACTCGCCGCCAAAGAAGTTTCACTTCGAAAAAATTAAATTTGAAACAAAGCTATATGAACGTATAATGTAAAGAGCGCAAGTTTTGACTACTTTATGAACAAGATAACATTTTGTTTTCATTATTCCGATTTAGTCGGTGATTTGATCACTCTTCTTCGATATGGTTCTTTAATTATGGTTTGTTCTTCCTAAACTAATATTCGGTATTTTTTTTTTTAAATGCAGATCTATCTTGGAACTCATTTCCAAAAATTTAACCTCAAAGACCACATAAGCTAATTATATCTTATGTGGATTATATCTAATTATATCTTTTGTTATCAAAACAACAAAATTTAAAAGAAAAAATTTGTTCACATAAAATGAAAATCTTAAGTATCATGGAATATTATCGATATATTTGTAACATAAAGAGAAAACGTTTACCATATTTTTTTTCAAAATTTACACTTTTTATTAAGTTGCTGTATATCAACAAACATATAATTAACATAACTAATAATCAGATTTTTCATTTTCTATTAAAACAGCAACTCTTTGTTTCGACCTCTTACAAACTCGTGTTCAACAGCTACAGTGTTTTAAAACAATTAGTTCTAACAAAATTTCAAATTTAAATTGAAAGTGAAATTTCATACGCTATAAAAGTTGTTCTATTATCTATTAAGCCGGATCAAAATGTAGATTTCACCGGACTTGGACCCAAAAGTTAGAGGGACTCTTAAAACCTATTTCTGTATATGTTGTTTTGTTTTAAATGGGAAAAACCCCGTGGTTTTGGTTCTCTTGATACCCTGTTTTGGGCAAAAATCAAGTTTGTAGCATATAATTTTTTTTCCTTCATAATGCAAGCCCAAAATAAAAAAAAAGTTAACATTTTGGTAGAACACAAATATTGGCAAAAAAAGTTTTGAAATTTTTTGTCTTTACAAACTCTTTTGAGACACCAAGAAATCGATATATAGCAGACATGCACAACGAAATCAACAAAATTTTTTCGTTTCGTTGAAACCGAAAAATAAATTATCAAAATTATTTCGTTTTTTAAATAACGTTAAAAATTTATCAAAGCAAATTTCGTTTCGTTGAAAAACGAAAAATTTTCTATATTTTCTCCTATGCTAAAAAAAATTTCTTCTGATACAAAAAAAACGAAATTTTTTGTTGAAATTAACGTTATTTTCAACGGTTGATTGGGAAAAAAAACGAAAAAATTTTATATCGTTTTCTCAGAAACGAAATAAATATTTTTCGTTTTTTGAATTAACGTTATTTTTTTATTTCGTTTCAACGAAACAAAAAAAATATTTCGGTTACCGTTAAAATTAACGTTAACGTGCATGCCTGATATATAGTCATTTTCGAAAATGTATTTTTTTTTTTAAACGCCTTTCAAATATGTATGGTCTATACTTGTGTACTATTTAAATCTTTACTGTTTTGCTTATCTTGGGATTGAATGCATTCTGAAGAAAAAAAAAATCATATGAAAAAACCTTGATTTTTTTTGCCAAAAAAGGGGATCAAGAGAATCAAAACCACGGGGTTTTTCCCATTTAAAACAAAACAACATATACAGATATAGGTTTTAAGAGTTAAGAGGTTTAAGAGCCAAAAAATAGTTTTTAAGAAAATGAAGTTGCTTGAAAATTTTTAAATTTTGATTTCATTAAGTTTGCATTGCTTTTAATATTTATTTAACTTAAAATAGCCCAGATTTTTTAGCACATTGCACGAAATTATTTGCTGTTTAACTTTATTTTGTTAATTGATAAAAATATTTGTAAAATTTTTAAATTGCAAACCACACGCACACACACACACAAAAAAACATTGTTAATATTAACATAACAATTTACAATTTTTACAATATCATTATAATATCAATAAAGTACGTGATGAAAAAGCATTAATAAAGTAAAATAAAATAAAAGACTGCTTATTGCGCTCTAGTTGCTTGCAAAACAAAAGACTTAGGCAACGAACGCGATTGCCTAATGCTTGAACAGAAAGTACAAACAAAAATATATGGTGTAAGTTACTGGTTTTTTTTTTAAAAATGTTAACATAAATATGTTTTGTGTAATAATCAATGCAAAATAAAAAAAAAAAAATAAAAATATATTAAAACTTTCTAACAAAAGACTGAAAAGACAAACTTGTTGTTGGCAAATTTTATACAAAATGCCACTAAGTGGGCTTGTTGCTGGCCCAGCCCAAAACACAAAAATCCAAATGGAAAACTATATCAAATTCAGCATCATTCAATGCAGCCAACACTCACTTGCACTTAAATCATAGCCACCAGCAGCATCAACAGCTGTTAGCACTGGGTCTGGTGCTGCTGCATATTCCTCCAAATCTTCGACTGTAGCCACATTTGCTGCTTGACTTCCGACAATTGCAGCAAAAAGCAAAAATAATTGCATTTTTTGCATGATTTTTGCTGCAATTCGTGATTTGTGGTTTAGTGTTTTTGGGTTATTTTTTGTTAAATTTTTTTTTTTTTTGTATTTTCTTTCTTTTGTTTTTATTAAAACTATTTTCGTTTTATTAAACTGTGCAATTTTTTCACAAACTTGTTTTTTTCTGAAATTGTTTTGCGTAATCTTAACCGGCTGTGCACTCTTTCTTTTCTTTTTTTTTTTGTTAAATTTTGCAATTTTTATTTTGTTTGCTTGTAATATTTCGATTGAATTTTTATGTAAAATATTTTATGAAAATATGTTTATATTAATTTATTTTTTTTTTCGTTTGCTTTCTTAACACTTTCGCTTTTAGGTAAAGCACTGTTGTCGCAATGCCTACAAATCTTGAAATGAGCCTTAAAAGCGTTTATTTATAGTTTTTATACTGAATTGAAATTTGTAGCAAAATGTATAAAAAACAAAAAAATTTAACAGAAAAAAATATTTAAACTATTGCAGCGTCAAAAAACTTTGGCAACGTAGAGGTGGTTGCTGCTATAAAAGCTTTAGTGTCGATGTGCCAGAGTTAAAGCCGCAGCTGAAGCTTTTGCCATGCACTGAATGGACTTTAGATAAAAGCTTGTTTTCATCTGCTCTATGTTGTAGAAGCTTTTGAGCACATTTGTTGCTTGTCAGTTCAGTTTGATGGCAGCAACATGTTGCTGGCTTATTTAGTTAGAAATATAAATTTAATCAGTGCGACATCATATTTTAAAAATAAATAAATAAATAAAATATGATTGTGAAACTGATTAAAATAAATTTTGAAAAAAAATTTATGGGAAAACAATTTTTTCGATGCCTCAAAAAATGTCTGCCTGTGTTTAATAAATATATTTAAATTGCCTGAGTTTTTATTAAATTCGTAAATTTTTTATTTTTTGCGTTTGCTTTGAAGCAAAAACTACTCAGCTAGTAGTCTTTGATTTAAAAATAAATCAAATTGCTAGATTAAAATTTTTTCACATTGATTCAGTTTTTGTTACATGCAAAATTGTTAAGCTCTTATTTCTGGCTGTGCCTTAGCTAAAAGTCTCAAAATATGTCTGTGTCAAAAATTTTTATTTTTTTATTCTTTTTAAATCAATAACTTTTTTGCTTAAAATGCCGGCTGTTGGCCGTATTTAATCAGCCATGAAGAGTGCTGCAACGCAATGCTTAAAATTTCAAGTTCGTTTCTTAAGTCTTTTGTTTGTCAGCCAGCACTCGCTGTTGCTGTCATGCAAACGGCATGTTAAATAAGCACAGGCAAAGGCAAAAAACAAAACAACAAAAAACTTAAAATTTACAAACGTTTGACCTTGAAAAGGAAGCTTTTTTTGTTTTATCATTACATATGTATTGCTTTCATTTTTTTTAATGTGCGCACAAGCATGCGAATAAAACGAATCTTAGGCAAAGCAAATGAAAAATAAAAAAGCAACAACACAAAAACACAACAACATCAAAAGCAGCAAGTTCCCTTAAAACTTAACTGCACAAGGTGGGCACGTATTTCTCTTAAAGCAAAACCAACAAAAAAAAAATATATATAAATAAAAATAAAACAAAAAATGCTTAAATGGCGCTAATTAAATTGAATTGATTGTCAGCCAGATTTGACACATATAAAGCACATTAAAAAATAAACTATTTTTTTTGGAGACTTTTGAAAACAGTTCATGTTAAGTTTGTATTGAGTCATTTTATTTAATGTGTGCATTTTACTTTTAAACACAAACAAAAAAAAACATTTTATTCAACTAAATTGCTAACGGTTTTAATATGACGTTGAATTAGCTTAAATTTAATCGGTTTCAAAATTTGTGCTTAGATCATGATATTTCACAACATATCCACACTTATTAAGCTATGTTGCTAGAATGAAGCTTAATTATTTTAGTCAGAAATTCATTGTATATAAAAATAGTTTATTTAAACAAAAATAATCCGTTTATTGTGTGTCAAACAACTTGTGCATACAAAACATTTCATTGTTTGCCATAAGCGTGGAAGCATTAAAATGCAAATATTGTGGTTCTGTTATTTATTACAAATGTTGTTAGATAATATAAAATGCATTTATTTGCCGTAGTTCTTTGCCAACATTCTATGTGTGTGTGTGTGTGTATGATGTTATGCAATCTGAAATGTAAAGGGTTTGGCTGGACGTACTCAAATAAATCTAGCCATAATAATTTCATTGCATTATTTTCAATAAATTTCAGTCATGTAACCTTTACATCGTAAACATAATAAAAATTCAAATAATAAAAATTAATGTTATCGCAAAATTTTCCATTACATGCTGTTATGAACTAAAGCTTAAAGCACTTTTTAGCCAATTCGAGGAGTTATCAAATTTTTCAAAACAAGTTTCTTCAATTTTTAAAAACAATTCTTCTTTTTAGAAAATATTTAATTGTAATGAGTGAGCTAGTAATAACATCGAAATAAGTTCTGGTATGATTTTTTTGTGAACCGCAAGTTCCAATTACGATTACCTTCAGCACAGTTTTTGCAGGTAATTTCTTTAGAATAAAGTACTTCTGCTCTCGCTTCTATCTATCGCAACAAAACAATAACAACTTCTTATCTACACTGAAGCAAAATCGTACACAATTATTATGAATTTTGACATGATCTTCGTGAATTGCATTTATGAATTTTGGTCCAGTTACCAATTATATGAGTCACATGAACTAATCAGGGCATCAATTTACAAAATACACAAAAGTTTATAAAAAGTGTGTACAAGATACATGAACCAATAAAAAAATTCGTAAATGCCATGCAAAATTCAAAGGGGAACATGAATCTTTTAGAACTCATAGGAACTTTTTCATATTTCTAACTGCACCAATACATTCTTTAATTTTTATGGAATTTTTTTTCAAGTTATGAATCTTTTTTTAAAAGTTTATTGAAATTTCTACCCAAATGATCGAAAAAATTGCCACAACTTCTGACTTTTTTTTTTTTTTTTTTTTTTTTTTTATTTCCATTATAACGTTATAAAAGATTAAATTGCCTCAGCGCCTTAAAGGCTTTATAGAGGCTAGCTGACAAAATAATTACAGTATTAATTTAAAAAAAGCATTACAAAATTTTTTTTTTTTTTTTTTTATGTATAAGAGTCTTCAAATCAAATTTTCAAAATTTAAAATTAAGAAGTTTCTTAAATGTAATTTAAAAGTTGATATTCTTGCCAGTCTTTTTAAATCATTCGGCAACAAGTTATATTCATGTGGACCAGAGTATTGTATTCGTTGCTTCGTTGTTTCAAGCCTGCATCTTATACTTCTCAAATCTGTTCCACGTCTTGTGATATGAGATGTTTGATTGCGTGGAAAACTTAAGACATGATAGCCAATGTTGTGCAAATTCTTAAATACATAAGTCAATAACTGCTTTTTGTATAGCCCAAAAACGGGCAAAATTGTTTTTGAAAATTCCGTGTAAAGATTTAATGTTGAATGTCGTATAGGCAGATTAAAAACAATTTTAAGAGCTCGATTTTGTGCTGACTGAAGACTTTTTAGATTTGTGTTATGCTTATGGGCATAGACAATTGGCAGATAAGTCAAATGACTATGAATAAGCGATTGGTATATTAAGAGTTTTGTTGTTTGGTTCAGTTTATATTTCAATTTGTACAAAATTCCAATGGCCGATGATATCTTGGACTTTAAAAGCCGTATGTGGTTATCCCAAGAGAGATTGTGCGAAAAATTGACACCCAAGTACTTCACACCTTTAGATTCAGGTATTGCAGCCCCGTTTACAAAGACACTAAAATTATCATTATTTCGAGGTACATGGGGCCTAAACCGCATCAGTTGGGTTTTCTTTTCATTGAAGACGAGTTTATTTAACCTAGCATATTCAGCAATCATCGAGGCATCATATTCCATTTGCACTTTCACAACGGCCGTATGCTTATAAGGATAAAACAAGCAAATGTCATCTGCAAACATGAACAATTTACCATATAAGTTTAGATTTTGAATGTCATTTAGATAAATAGTGAAAAGCAATGGTCCCATTACGCTACCCTGTGGAACGCCAAACGAAATAGGCAGTAAGGTACTCCTCTCAGAGCCAACTTGAACGTACTGCTGCCGATTTGTTAGATAGCTACTCAAAATGCACTTTTCACGGCCAGTTATACCAGCATAGTCAAGCTTGCGCAACAATATTTCATGATCCACAAGATCAAACGCTTTTGTGAAATCATAAAAGATTCCTGCAACGCCACAAAATCCTTGATCTAGTCCATCACATATGTAATCAACTACATTCAAAACAGCCTCTTCTGTCCCTGAACCTTTTTTGAAACCAAACTGATGACTAAACAACAATTTTTCATCTGAAAGATAAGTAACTAATTGATCATAAATTATTCTTTCAAAGATCTTATCGACAATCGACAACAACGCAATTGGTCTAAATTTGTCTACGGCCACTGCCCTGGTTACTTTCGGTATCGGTATAAGGATATTTTGCGCTTTCAATAATCTTGTTAAAAATCACCGTTAATATAGGCAAAATTATTTCTTTGCATTCAATTAACATCTTCGGCGAAATTTTGTCATGACCAAAACTTTTGTTCTTGTTTAAATTTGAAACATTTAGGAGCATGTCGCTTTCACAAATTTCTTTCAAAGTAAATCTTTTATTGTGTTGTTGTAATGTACGTAGATTATTGCAGTCATCTGCTGAACGCACTTCTGTATCTCTGCGCAAAGAGTTTACAGATTCTGTAAAGTATTAATTAAAAATAGTAGCTTTCTCTTTATCTAAGGTAACAATATAACCGTTTTGGTGTAGATCAATATTTGTTTTCTTATCTCTGCCTAAAATATTATTTATAAACCTCCATGTACGTTTTGGATCTCCAATATTTTTGTTTAAATTTGACTGATAATAGTCGTTCATTGCATTTCGAGTTGCAATTTTAATAATTTTGCTTAGCCTTTTGAGTCGTTCTGATATATTCATATCATGAGATCGCTTTCTTCTAGCTTTCAGCAATTTAGATTTCAGCGTTATCATCGATTTTATGTTATTGTTAACCCAAGGGGTTATTTCATATCGAAGTAACTCTCTATGTTTGATCTCTGATGTGCTTCTCAACGTCGCAGTTGTGATACATTCTATTAAATCAGAAGTCATTACGTTCGGATCATCACTGTTAATATCAGAAGTTATATTTGCAGCGAGATAATTTTTAAATATATCAAAGTTAAGGTGACGGTATATTCGTTCAGAGTAATCACAGTTTTTGTACTCGTTCTTTAACTTACAGCAGAGCATATTGTGGTCAGTTAAATTGCATTCAATAGAATCGATTGATAGTAACTCAGCAATGTTGCTGAATATACTATCAATTGATGAACCACTTGTAGGTCGAGTTACCAAGTTATGACAATTTCTAAAGTCATAGCTGTTGAATAAGGCGCATAAAGATAAACTGTTGCCAGTGGACATTAAAATATCGATATTACTGTCACCCATTAGAATACAAGGATTTTGTATGACAAAGTTTGCTAAGACATCATCAAGCGTTTTAAAAAATTCGTTCGGTGTACACTTGGGAGATCTATAAAACGACATAAGTTGCAAAGGTTTGCCACGAATTTGAAGATCATTGATGGTGACTACAATATAGTCAACAAAACTTTTACTAAGAGAACAGTTTAACGTATAGTTTAATTTCATATTGATATAAAAGGATGTTCCTGCGTATCCATCATCTCGGCAGCAGTGTTCATTATTAAAGCCAGGAATTTTGTACAATTGGGTATTCTGTTTAGCAAACCACGTTTCTTGCACGGCTATGATGTCAGGTAATCTCGGCATTCGACTAAGTAAACTTCTAAATTTGTTAAATTTTGAAATTGAGGATATGCTTCTAATATTAACTGATATAATATTTATATAATTAAAATCAATATTTTGTACAAAGTTTTTATAAGAATTTAAATTTTTAAAATAGTTATAAATTTTTAAAATAGACTTATGTAAAGTAATGTTTGAACAATCTTTTCTTTCGAAAAAATTACTCAAAGACCAAGAAAATGTCTGTTATTGACCAAATTATGTTTGAAATTTGAAAATTCTCTAAAACCAACCTCTAAATATTTTCACCTTAATGTACATCCCTTAATACAAGGGAAACGTGAACTACTTTATGAGTTAAGTGACCAAAATTAATATAATTATATAAATGTACAAATTCAAAGGCAGCAAGAATAGTTCATACACGCAAAGAAAAAGAACCTTAATCGCCAGTTTGCTGCAAGCGAACTTCGTTTGCCGTGCTTAAAGTCATTTTTTGGAAACGTTTGAACAGATGTCATAATAATAGTCAGTTGCGGGAAACGCGTTATTTAGTTGCAAGAAATTTGTTTCATTTGCCATTAAC
This sequence comes from Tetanocera ferruginea, assembly GCA_958299015.1. NCBI lineage: Eukaryota > Metazoa > Arthropoda > Insecta > Diptera > Sciomyzidae > Tetanocera > Tetanocera ferruginea. Next base: position 23,663,932 of record OY282641.1, read on the forward strand.
ATAAGTTCTTTTTAAATCGCGGCAACCGAAAAATTTGTTTTGTTAAACTGAAAACTTCATTTGTAGAAAAAAAAATCCATTTCTTATGGCATTTGTATATTTGACACATTTGTAATCTAAAAAAATTCATTCTACACAATATCTTACAATAGCTCAATGGAAGCGTGCTAGACTGCCATGCGGAAAACGTGGGTTTGAATCTTAGCTGTGTAAGTATCAACAACTTTAATTTAATTATTGAAATTCGAATTCTGTTTCATTAACTGCTTCGTCAAAAATAACCGTCAAAAAAAGTTGGTGTTCTTGTTGGGGATTGAACACAGGTCAATCGAGTTCTAAACTCGAACGCCAGCACACTCGGCTTCACTTTCAGTTTTCAAAACAATGATAAAATTCATTAAGTTCGATGTTTTTTCGATTCAAGCAAGAATATTTTTAGATAAGAATGACAACTGAATATTCGTTTGTGGCAAATACAGTTTGCAAACGATGTATAACTGGTGAATTTTTCAATTGCGGTAAACGAAAAATTTCTTTGCGTGTCAGATATGAGTCGAAAATGCATGAAACTCATGTCTCAATAGAAGAGTGCACTACTTTATGCATTTAGTGATCACAATTTATACAGATGAATCCTTTGTATAGGATGCATCCTATGTACGTTGGGACAGATTGGACTTCACACAAAAAAACATTTTCTACTGGTTTAAAATATTCCTTGCCTGATTCTAATAACGTTCATACAATAATTTTGCGATGCATTATAACCACGGCATTAACTCTTAAGGCGAGAGTTTTAAAAAAAACTAGTAAGGTATATATACGGCCGATTCTTAAGGGTGGAAGAATCTTAAATTGATGATCTTTTTGTATGTGATTTTGAGAGATTTTATTATTTTTATGTGTCTAAAATACATACATATCAAATTGTTTTCCTGCAGCTTAAATATAAGCCTTTTTATAAATTTTTAAATTTTGGGGTTTTATGGGAGGTGGGCGTGTTAGATTGTGTATGACGCCCATTTTTCTAGCATTCCTCAGTTTCGACATAGAATACACAAATACCGAGGTTCTGTCTTGTAACTTTAATATTAGCCTCTTTATAGATTTTTCAATTTTGGGGTTGTATGGGAGGTGGGCGTGTTAAGGGGTGGAGAAAGCCCATTTGTATAACACACCTCAGTTTTGACATTAAATACACAAATAGCGAGTTTCCATCTTGTAACTTTAATATTAGCCTCTTTATAGATTGTTCAATTTTGAGGTTGTATGGGAGGTGGGCGTGTTAATGAGTGGATGACGCCCATTTTTCTAACACACCTCAGTTTTGACATTGAATACACAAATACCTAGTTTCCGTCTTGTAACTTTAATATTAGCCTCTTTATAGATTTTTCAATTTTGGGGTTGTATGGGAGGTGGGCGTGTTAGTGAATGGATGACACCCATTTTTCTAAGACATATCAGCTTTGACATAGAATACACATACACCAAATTTCAGTATTGTAGCTTTAATATTAGCTTCTTTGTAGAGTTTTCAATTTTGGGGTTGTATGGGAGGTAGGCGTGGTTTTCATCCGATTCAGCCCATTGTCGAACTTGACCTTAGTTTTTTTAAAAAAGCTTAAATATCGAATTTCATTAAGATAGCTTCAAAATTACGGCTGTAATCGTGTCGACAGACAGACGGACAGACGGACAGACAGACGGACATGGCTAAATCAACTCGGGTGGTGATGCTGAGCAAGAATATATATACTTTTCCATACCTACCACGCCTCCTTTTGGGTGTTACACACGTCGTGACAAATTGCTGAAAGTATATATATTCTTGATCAGCGTCACCACGTGAGTCGAGCTATCTATGTCCGTCCGTCCGTCCGTCCGTCCGTCCGTCCGTCCGTCTGTGTGTTGTCCGTAAACAAAGGATAAGAAGAAGGCGTTAAGATAATTGGATGAAACTTGGTACACATGGTCACATGCACCCAAGGATCTGCACTATTGAATATTTTTGGAATCTTTCCATGGACACGCCTACCCCCCATACAACGCAAAAATTTAAAACTGCATAACTCAGCTCATAAGTTAGCCTACAACAATAAAATTTGGTATATATGTGTTTTATACAAACTCAAAGATGTCTTTGAAAAATAGACGTCATCCGCTCACGGACACGCCCACCTCCCATACAACCCACAAGTTGAAAACGCAATAAATAATCCTCTGCTTAACCTACAAAGCAAAAATTTGGCACATATGTTTTTTATAACAAAACAAAGATGATTTTGAAAAATTGTCATCATCCGCTCACGGACACGCCTACCTCCCATACAACGCGAAAATTGAAAACTGCATAACTCAGCTCATAATTAGCCTACAACAATAAAATTTGATATGTTTGTGTTTTATACAAACACAAAAATATCTTCGAAAAATGGACATCATCCGCTCACGGACACGCCCACCTCCTATCCAACCCAAAAATTGAAAACGCAATAAATAAGCTTTTGCTTAACCTAAAGAGCTAAAATTTGGCACGTATGTTTTTTATGACAAGACAAAGATGGTTTTGATAAATGGACATCATCCGCCTACGGACACGCCTACCTCTCATACAACCCAAAAAGATTTAAACTCAATAAACAAGGTTATGTTTGTCATAGAGAAATTAAATTTGGTATGTATGGATTTTATACCAAAACTAAGGTGTGTTCAAAAATTGGGAGTAATCCGTCCATGAACACGCCCACTTCCCATAGCGAAAGCACAATAAAGGCATTAACTGTGAGCTTCAGGAATAAAACTTGGTATGTGTAAATTTTTCATCAACATTTAAATGAAAATGTAGGCTTCATCCGCCCACGGAGACTCCCATTTACAATAAAAAATTTTTTGTTTTTGAAAAGTGAGTTTAGGGTATTTCATAGTCGGCCTAGACCGACTTTAGACTTTCTTTACTTGTTATAAGAGAATTTTGTTTAGCGATGAAGCTCGCTTTTGGTTGAAGATAATCCTCAAGTGTATGTTGAGACACCGTTACATACAGATAAACTGACTGTTTGATGTGCTTTATGGTCTGGTGGAATCATTGGTCCGTATTTCTTTAAAAAAGAAGCTGGCCAGAACGTTACAGTCAATGGTGACCGCTATAGAGCCATGATTACTGACTTTTTCGTTCCTCAATTGAACAACCATGATGTGCCGTAGCTGATGTTTCAACAATTTAATGTGGTATCCACATAATATCACGTTCCTGATCCGTGAATTGGCCTCCAAGTTCGTCCGATTTAACGACGCTAGACTTTTTTGTTTGGGGATATGTAAAGCCGCTAGTCTTCGCCGATAATTTTGTGCAATTAATTTTGATTGTATGCAATATTTATGCAATATGTATGCAATTTATGCAATTAGTATGCAAAATATATGCAAAATATGCAAAATATGTAATATATGCAAAATATGCAAAATATGCAAATTTGCAAAACATTTATAGTGCCAATCGTTTTAGTTTTTCTCAAGAATAATTTGTGCCTTCGTCTGAAACCTTTTCGAGGCTCAGGTAAAATATGCATTTGCATAAAAATCCGCTCTCTAGTTATTAGTTACGTTCTGTGTTGCCCCTGAGCTCAACCCAAACTTTGGTTGTAAATTTTTCCATATTAACTTTGTTTTGAGCCAATTGTATCCACATCATTATATTTTTGATGATATGGGTTGTGGCTTTAAATAGGTTAATGCTGAGAAAGTGCAAAAAAGCTCAGTAGCTGAACCCATTGCTATTACATGTTAAACTATTAATATATTTAAAACATTTCAAAGAATTATATCGTCTTTTGGTATCTTCATCAAATTGATGCACAACGCACTTTTTGAAGTGAAACCTCTTTGGCGGCGAGTGAAATTTCAAGGTTATTTTTCGTGACGCTAGGCTAAAGTTTTCAATTCATATGAAAATTAAAAAAAAATTTCTGCCGCTGCCGAGAATGGAACCCCGAACATCGTTGCTTATGAGCCGGAATCTATTCCTTTACGCCACGTAGACACATGAAACACAGTTAAACAAAATGTATTTAAAACTGAACGCGTAACATAATGAAAATAACATAATTAACATTTACTTTAGATTAACTTTAGATTAACATTAACATTACATTATTAACATAACCGTAACATTAATTTTCATCCTACAAGTATGCACGGAAAAAAAAAATATAAAAATAGTTGAAACAGGAGCAGAACGCTTTCGTGAATATAGAGAGCGAATTAAAGCTCTTAAGAATACAGGGTCTGCAACTAATGATGAAAGTAAGGTGATTGCAACAACGGCTGAGTTTCAAAATGCATTTTTACGAAACATCAGTGTATTTTGTTGAATCTACAAAGAACCAATCCCAAAAAACACACTGATGCATCTCAACAAAATTTTAAAGCCAACCAAGTTGATGCACTCAACAATCAACGTTCGCTGCTTTATCTATCAACATAGCAATTATTATGATCAGGAAGCAGGAGGTAATAATCAACAAGATTTGCCTCTGCTTTCGGAGGCTCCTTCAAAGAGTACTATGCAAATGCAATCCAGAAAGCAACTAAAACACCAACTGAACTAAAACAAGTACCGAAAATAACTGTTATTTTACAATTTTTATATGAAAAAAATTGTCGAAAGACTTTTTCAAATATACCATTATGTTACAAATGTCCTCAGCCTCACGAATATTAAGTCGCTTTTAAATTTGAAACTGATTCTTTAAAAGTTAATTTCTTGCCTAGTATATTTCGAGGAAAAATAAAGGTTACTTTTGACTTTTATTTTATCGGTCAAAAATAGCAGTTATTTTGTGACTTTCGGTCAAAAATATCAAGCAATTTGTGTTTTCTTAAAGGCCGCTTGACAGATTGAACTGTTGACACCATGTGAAAATGTCTCACCGATGAGATGAAAATAATAATATCAAAATTTTTTTATCGGTAAAATGACTTGAACAAATATAAATTACCTGATATTTTTGAACGAAAAATAAACGGCAGAAAATAACTGTTATTTTTTCCCAAAAAAACTATAAGGCACAAAAAACTGTTATTTTTGTCGGAAAAAATAAAAATTAAGAGATAAAAGTTAATATGTGACACTTTCGACAAAAAACATATTCGGCACGGTCCCTGGATGCAAATATTGAATCAACAAATTATTATTCCATTTCGTATTGATTGAATTTCTTTTCAGATACTTTCTCTTTCTATTTCACACTAAAATCTCTCTTATTTCTTACTGTTAAAGAAGTTTCACTTCTGCCACGTGTACGTTGCTACACGCGAGTTTTTTTTTTGTTTTTTACAAATTTCCAATGGATGCATATCAAACGTTGACCAGCTCTGATGAAATGACTTTAGGAGCATTCGAGAGAAAACTTCTTCGTAAGATCTTTAATTCAATCAACGTCAATGGCGAGTACCCAATGCGATGGCAAGATGATGTGCCGACATTGACATAAAGAAGCGCAAAAAAATCGAGCAGCTTGACTGGCTAGATCCTGTTAAGCGAATGAAAGACAACGTTTCAGTGAAGAAAATAAACGATTCAGAACATTTTATTCAGGTGTGGGTTTTTATTCAGTACCGTCGATTCAGTGGCCGTCAACGCATGCAAATACACCCGTATTTCCGTTGGAACAATCAAGTGTTGAATAACCTGATGACACTTGGAGTTTCTACATGGTGACAGCAAATGCACGACAGAATTGGCTGACGCAATATCTTTGGAGAGGCCAAAACCGATCTATGATTGGTAAGCACTTACCAATCTCCTTTATGTCTAAACTTTACATGTTCAATACAGAAATATTGTAAATTCTTGTTAAAATGTATTTTTTTCGAAAATTATATATATTACATGTTACTTTAGTTCGAATCGAATAAAAATGTGAAAATTCAAAATAGCTTTATTTTTAAATAACTGCATGATATTGCATATATGCAATGTTACATAACTTGTTGCATAGACGCAAGAAGTCAACAAAATTTTATTTCTGCAATTATAACTAAGCATGCAATAAGAAATATTTCATGCTTAAAATATTCAATGCTTAAAAATGTTTAACTGTAAGGAAATTAAATCAAGCAACGAAGAGTTAAAAAACGTCAACAAAGCATTGCTTTTTGAGATGATGACATATTTTTTGAAATACTTGTGAACAATATTTGAGTAAGGTTTATGAAATTCAAAAACTTACATAGTACTTAAAAAAGATTTAATTTAAAGGAACTTATAATTAAATCGATTTTTGCAAAACATTAAGCTCTTCTTATGAGAGGATAACGAAGTAATAGCAACAATTTCAAATTAAAATTGAAATAAAATATACAAAGTGAAAACTAATGAATATTAATAAAGTTTTTAATTTAAAGACGTGTTTGTTTTTTGTTTATGTGACGTTATTTCTTCGTCACTAATAATTCACTTTTTGATAAGGGCGTTTACGTTTTTGTTTTCCTTCATATAACCGCTTTGTTGATTATAAATTTTGTGTGTTGAACTTTAAAAAGATCTCACTGCCTCTAGTTTAACGAATAAGTGTCGAACCTATAGCACTCAGCATCAAATTATTCTTATTATTTAGTCTAATTGTAAGTTGTCTAATTGAAGAGTAAGAAATTTTTGTTTTGTACTTTTGTCAATTTTTATTAATATGAATATATTGGCCTAAATGTCAAAATTTTTCTGACATTTCAATTTCAACTTGAAAACCGAGTACTATAAAAGCTTATCGGTGTCTGTTATCTCTCTTATTTCTGCAAATTTAAATGCCATTTGTTTAAAAAATTAACTTTAACTGGGTGCAGTTTTAATGAAAACGCTACTTCAACGTCAGTTGAAGCTTATGACTTTAGCAACCCACATGAATGCAAAATTATAAAACTATAACAACATTTAAGATATCCTTGACATTGTAAAAATGAGTCATCAGCCGATTATAAATCAGATTTGTATGGTTTTAGTTCGTTTTCGTTTTTCATTCCTCCAAGCCAAAAGCTTTGGTTTTAAGCCAACGGTCAACTTTAATTTTTGTCACGTTTTGGCATTGAATTTTTGAAAAAAATTTGCATATTTTTGTCATTTATATCATATAATTTTAAAAGCTAACATAAAAAAAAGGCGGCATGAAGTGACTGCGTAGTCAGTGAAAAGAGACAATATCTATTAACAAGAAGAAGTTTTGAAAAACAAACAATCTTTTTATACAAGCAACATAAATGCATTTTAAGAATTATAAAGTTGACAAAAATCAGGAATTTATGAAAGTTTTAAATATTTTATTTTTTCGGTTTGGTCAAACCTTAGCTCTAAATTGCTTACAAAATTTGCTATGACAGCAGTGGACCGGAAGGAAAATTTTTCAAAAAATAACATATTTTATTTATAATTTTATGGTTTAAAACAAGCCAAACTGTTTAAGTTAACATAAAAAGCTACCATAATAAATAACACAACACAAACAAAAGACTTAAGCAACAAACTAGCACTGTCGCCTAGTCAACAAGCAAGCCTTTAATGCAATAAATGAAATTAAATAAATATTAACTTTTTATTAATCAATCTTAACTAATAAATCATATGGCACTGCAGCCAATGACTCATTTATCATGCTTAACAGTCTGGGTCCCCAGAATTGACGCGTCTCTGCCAACATGATGCGATAGATTTCACGCCAATATTGATTGGCAAAATTCACCACAATATCATCTGAAAAGGAATTTTTATATAAAAATATTATATCAAAAATATGTTCACTTACTTAATGTGGGATCTGGCAGAAGTCCTGTTGCCTGTAATTTTAAGCCGCCTATTTTTGGCTGCACCTCATGCTTGCTCAGGCGTAGAAAACGATGATCATCTTTTTCATAGAAACTGCCTTCGGCTGTTTGCACCATACTAATGTTGGCTATTTAAATTGAAAATACAAAATTAATGCAAGCTACAGTTGATTTCTTCTACGCACTCACTTAGCGTTACATTGAATGTTCCACGTGGTTTCATTCTTACATTATTAAATGCTACATCGGCCTTGTAGCCGCCAGCAATCGTTACCAGCGGCACACCGGATGTCATGTGAAATTTAGTGCTATTGTTATTGATAACCTTAAAGTCGACAGCGTTAAATTTTGTTCCAGCTAAGCCAAAGATTTTTGCCTTGTGCATGGTTATGCGTCCATTAATTGGTCCACTCGAGAATTGAAATGTAGTGCGATTCAGAGTAAATGGATCTATTGATGGCACATTGAGCTCTTGATAGCCATTCTTTAGACGTGGCAGCATTATCTCAAAAGCTCTCTTAATACAATCATTCAAATTGAGATCTTTTTGTTGGCAAGTTGGTATATCATCGGCTAGAAGAAAAGTTGAGAAGATTGTAAGTTTAAGAGTTGGCAAATATATAAAACAAATACTGGAATAGTTTAAAATTATACTAAAAGAAGTAATTCTGTCAATTTTTTAATGACAATTCGTAACCTTCGGGCGTGTCAGCAACTTTTCTGAAAGTTCTGAAAGTTGAAATTAGACTTCGAGACCCCGAAAATTTGAAAATAATTGGTTCTTTGAGCTAAACCATATAAGTTATCAATATAAAGCGAAAACTACTGTAAGGATATGATACGAAGCATTACAATATTAAGCAAAGTTAGCCAGAAGCAAAATTTTGATTAGATAAGGTTTTTATTATAGAAGTCTTCGACATAAAAACATCTTAGAGGTGTCAATAAGTGGATACTGTATAAATGTGCCATCGAAGAGAAAACTTTGTTTTTTTTAGTAGCCAACATTATGACCGCTAAATGCACGATTTGTTTGAATAATTGGTGCAGATAGCATCCAGTAAGGTGGGACAGTAAAAAAAGTTTGCCGACTCCAGCCTTCAAGTAAGTCCAGCCTTCATAAGTTCATTTGAAAACTTATGTTGAGAGGGTTTTGGTGCCATTAAACATTTTTTTTTTTTTTTGGTGGACCCAAAATCTGCCCAAAATCTGCCCAAAATAGTCTTTTTTGTATTCATCAGTTTTCAACCAATAGTAACAACTTTGTCTTTAACTTTAGGTGCTCGTCACTTTTTTAGTTGTGACTTTATGAAGAAAATTTGTTGTGATAACTTAAAAAAAATTAATTTTCTTTTTAATAAACTATTATGTTTGGTAATTGTAGTAGAGATATGTTTATTATGGATTAAAACATAATGACAGCCATTTACCTATACCTGCTCGCATCATTACGAGAATCAACCTACTCATTATTGAATCACCCCCTAAGTCTGGGTCACCCTGTTTAACAATAAAAAATATAAAATGTAGTTTGACTTTAAGCTAAAAACTTAGAGAAAACTTCACCAACAACTTAATGCACTGCATCTTTTTTTCGGTTCAGTGAAATAACGCCCAATGAAATAACGCCCAAAATAAAAAATGAAATAACGCCCAAAATATTTTGGGCTTTAAAAAATGAAATTGCGCCCAAAATAAAAAATGAAATAAAGCCCAAAATAAATGAAATATTGCCCAAATCAAAAATGAAATAACGCCCAAAATATTTTCAAAGCAAATCATTTAAAATATTTTGGGCCTTATTTTATAATGAAACAACTCCCAAAATTTATATGGAAAAAATTTGGGCGTTATTTCATTTTTGATTTTGGGCGTTATTTCATAATGAAATAAAGCCCAAAATAAAAAATGAAATAACGCCCAAATAAAATGAAATAAAGCTCAAAATTTTGGGCCTTATTTCATTACGAAATAACGCCCAAATTTGTATGGAAATTTTTTGGGCGTTATTTCATTTTTTATTTGGGCGTTATTTCATTGGGCGTTATTTCACTGAACCCTTTTTTCTATTAATGAAATTAAAAACTTTCCTTACAAAAGTTTTATGATTTTTTATGAACTTTTATTTTTTTAAAAATAAATCCAACAAACAAAATGATTCAGTTATGATATCGTTTATGAATTGCTTTCTCGTACATTTCATTCAATAGCAATTATCATATACAACTCACTTATAATATCGTGAGCGGGAGATATCCCTTCTTCGTTAACGAATCGTTCAAACTGACAAAAACAATTCGTGAATGAATAGCCAAACCTTACAAAATTAATTCGTTAACGAATCTTCACGTTTAAAGGAAGCAATTCATTAACAAATCGTCAAGTTTAAAAGAAGCCAAATTTTTGCCAAAGTTCAAAAAGCAAAAAAACAAAAAACGAATAAAATCAGTCAGGCTGAAAAACGTGATTCGCTAGCGAGTCATAAAAATATTGAAAGGCGATTCGGTAGCCAGTCCCTGAAACGAAACAAAATAAGTGGTGGAAATAAAAATTTGGGGGGTCAAAAAACATCTAAAATCAAAGCAATTTTGAACAGTGCTTTTTTTAAGCATACAGCCAACTTCTGATTCAGACAAAAACAAGTAAAGAAAGTCTAAAGTCGGTCTAGGCCGACTATGAAATACCCTAAACCCACTTTTCAAAAACAAAAAAAAATTTTATTGTAAATGGGCGTGTCCGTGAGTGCATATGCATTTCAATTTTGATGAAAAATTTACACATACCAAGTTTTATTCCTGCAGCTCACAGTTAATGCCTTAATTGTGCTTTCGCTATGGGAGGTGGGCGAGTTTATGGACGGATTACTCCCAATTTTTGAACACACCTTAGTTTTGGTATAAAATACATACATACCAAATTTAATTTCTCTATGAAAAACATAACCTTATTTATTGAGTTATAAACTTTTTGGGTTCTATGGGAGGTAGGCGTGTCCGTTGGCGGATGACGTCCATTTTTCAAAACCATCTTTTTCCTTTCATAAAAAACATATGTGCCAAATTTTAGCTCTTTAGATTAAACACAGGCTTATTTATTGCGTTTTCAATTTTTGGGTTGTATGGGAGGTGGGCGTGTCCGTGAGTGGATGACGTCCATTTTTCGAAGAAGTTTTTGTGCTTGTATAAAACACATACATGTCAAATTTTATTGTTGTAGGTTAACTATGAGCTGAGTTATGCCGTTTTTAATTTTCGCGTTGTATGGGAGGTAGGCGTGTCCGTGAGCGGATGATGTCCATTTTTCAAAAACGTCTTGGTTTTGTTTTAAAAAATATATGTGCCAAATTTTAGCTCTTTAAGTTAAACACAGGCTTATATATTGCGTTTTCAATTTTTGGGTTGCATGGGAGGTGGGCGTGTCCGTGAGCGCATGACGTCCTTTTTTCGAAGACATCTTTGTGTTGATACAAAACACATACACACCAAATTTTATTGTTGTAGGCTTATTATGAGCTGAGTTATGCAGTTTTAAATTTTCGCGTTGTATGGGAGGTAGGCGTGCCCGTGGGCGGATGATTTCCATTTTTCAAAAACATCTTGGTTTTGTTATAAAAAATATATGTGCCAAATTTTAGCTCTTTAAATTAAACATAGGCTTATATATTACGTTTTCAATTTTTGGGTTGTATGGGAGGTGGGCGTGTCCGTGAGCGGATGACGTCCATTTTTCAAAAACGTCTTTGTGTTGACATAAAATACATACGTACCAAATTTTATTGTTGTAGATTCATTATAAGCTGAGTTATGCAGTTTTCAATTTTTGCGTTGTATGGGAGGTAGGCGTGTCCGTGGGCGGATTCCAAAAATATTCAATAGTGCAGATCCTTGGGTGCATGTGACCATGTGTACCAAGTTTCATCCAATTATCTCTACTCCTTCTTCTTATCCTGTGTATACGGACAACACACAGACGGACAGACGGACAGACGGACGGACGGACGGACGGACGGACGGACGGACATGAATAGCTCGACTCACGAGGTGACGCTGATCAAGAATATATATACTTTTCTATACTGGACTCGCTTCGTTCTATGCGTTACAAACGTTTGCACAAAGTTAATATACCCTGACCTTTCAGGTTTAGGGTATAACAAACTATTCGAAAATAATACGAAAAAACTATTAACAAGCGAATCACCTCTCACCACAATGTTTTTTGGGACGTTGAAATTATGGTAGTACTTGAAATGGAAAATTGAAATATCAAGTTAAAGATGGATTCGCAGGTAAAAAAAAATGGTTAGAACTGATTGTTGTCCTTTCTGAGATCTATCCAACGACATACTTTTTTACAATCGTTCTGAAAACTGCTGAAGTTATACAAAACTATTAAGCTATATCTTCGACTTGGCCGAAGTTAAAATACCCCCACCAGCGATTCACAATGGTACAAAATCTTAAATTTCAGCTCCTTTTATATAAGATTTCAAAAAATTTTACTATTTTGATGACGCCTAAAATAAATTCATATCAAATTGCTTTACTGCAAAGTAAAGACAAGCCTTTTTATAAAGTTTTCAATTAGGTGATGTATGGGAGGTGGGCGTGTTCTTGAGTGGTTGATGCCAATTTTCTTAACACGCCCCAATTTTGATATAATATACACAAATACCCAATTTCAGGTCTGTAGCTTAAATATTAGCTTATTTATAGAGTTTTCAATATTATTGGTTGTATGGGAGATGGGCGCCCATTTTTCTAAAACATCTTAATTTTATTTTAAAAAGAATAAATATCTAATTTAATTTTATAGCTTCAACAGAAGCCTATTTATATAGTTTTCAATTTTGATGGGAGGTGGGCGCGTTCGTGGGTTTCGATTTTTCTCTCACATCTTAATTTTAATATTAAAATAATAAATATTTCATTTAATTTTTATAGCTTCGACACAAGCCTTTATATATCGGTTTCAATATTAGGGTTGTATTGGAGGTGGGCGTATTAGTGGGTGGATGACGCCCATTTTTCTAACACACCTTAATTTTGTGTTAGACTATACAAATACCGAATTTAAGTTTTGTAGCTTTAATATTCGCTTCTTTGTGGAGTTTTAATCATTGGGTTGTATGGGAGGTAGGCGTGCTTTTCATCCGAATTAGGCCATTCTCGAACTTGATCTCAATTTTTAAAAAAAAGCTTAAATATCGAATTTTACCACGACAGCTTCGAAATTACGGCTGTAATCGTGTCCACAGACAGACAGACAGACAGACGGACATGGCTAAATCAACTCAGGTGGTGGTGCTGAGCAAGAATATATATACTTTTCTTTACCATTTTGGCTGTTTTTCCTGTGTTCCAAAAAAAATTTTTTTGTTTTCCTCTCTTCGGAATCTCCTCTTTTACTTAACTTTGATTGCTTTATAATAAAACGACGTAGTCTTTAAAAAGATTTGGTAACACAAATCGCTATTCGCTTTATACAAAAAATTTGCTAAATAATTCAGTTTTTGGATTTTATAATTTAAAAATTTTTTTCTTATAGAAAAAATTGAATATTTGTTTTATTTTAAAATCATGTAAAACTCCCGCAAAAACTGTTGTAATAATACTTAGTTCTTCTGCTTAAAACATTTTTTTCGCAAAAGGCAATTTTTTTAATTTTGATACTGTTTTGTTTTTTTTTATGGTTAAATAATTAATAAAAGATCTTTATAATTATACCTACATATATTTAAACATTTTGATACAAAAACACATTAAATTAATAATTCATATATCGTAGCTATGATATGTCAATGGCCCGATTCTAAAGTGTGTTTAGCCATTTGCATATTTATGAAATGTACATTTTTGTATCAAATATAAGTTTTTTAAGGTTTAAAAAGAAAATTTTTTAAAATTCAGCAAAAAAGGTTAATTAATAAATTTTTAAAAAAATCAGAAAAACTTGGTTTTTCGACTCAGCATTTGTAAGAATGGCACCGTCAATTGTGTTTTGGAAAAAAAATAAGCAATTATTTATATTTGAATTTGAATATTTGATTGAAATTACGTAATAAAGTTTTTTTATTTGATTGTATTTCATGTAAAATCAAATTCCCCGCAAATAATCATTAGATATGAGATTAGTTATAAAATTGCCCAAAATTATGAGACCATTCCCCGATTCCCCAATCAACTTGAAATTCCCCGAAAATCAGGGAATTCCCCACCAGTTGGCATCCCTGCTTGTAGCCAACAGAAAGAAGAGCAAATTCGAGCGTAACAGTGAGAGTGACAGAGATTAACAGTGCAGTGTCGTATTCAGTGCTGCCAGGTGTCAGCAAAAATAAATCCCCATTTTTGCATACACAAAAAAATAAAATTTCCCCGTTATTTACTTTGAGTTTCCCCGTTTTTTTTTCCCCATTTTTAAATTTAGAAAGAAGTAGAATTTTAATGTAATAAAAATTAAATTATTTAATTTAATTATAGCAAAAATAAACACATAAATCAAATACGTACGTATCCATAAAAAACATACAATCATTATAAGCGATATATTATCGATATTCGGGATAGAACCTTAAGGGTATGAGATCAACCTTATAATCATTGCAAAAATTATCTAAATTTATTTTAAATATATACATTTTTGTTATGAAAATTTAAACATTCAGTATTTATTTTAATTTCAAAACAGTTTTGAAATTTCATGAAAAATTTAGTGTGGAGAGTTCCGGATAGAGAGCTTTGATCAAGAGAGTTCTTTATTTTTGTTTTGCTTAATACCTGCAGAAAAATGGACCATATTTAGATTAGTTGTGAACTAGTTCCAAAAAGGGCTAGTACTGGTCCCACTACAATACCGTTTTGAATTGAACGAACTGACGCTTTTTACGGGTTGATGAATGGTTTTAAACTGCTACGTTTTGATACAGTTCAAAAGTGGTTAATTTTAAGACCTATTATCAGCCTTATTTGAAGCACGGATTCGTACAATATAACTAATTAAATTATTATATTATAATTACATAGTTTTGCCTGTATATTTACCATTTACCACTTAACTATATTCATCGAATATGTTTGCGAAAGTTAAAAGAAGAACGGGCGAAACACGTTTTGAGGGTTTTTGTTTTTTGATTTTTTTAGTGCCTGCTGACAAGAAAAACTAAGAATATAAAAATAAATTCAAACTGTTCTATGCTGAGGGTCTTTTGTACAAGTTCCAAGCTAACTCCAATTTCACAAATAATAAACTAGTTGGTTTTTCCAATTGTCTCCAAAATAACTGCTGAGAGTTAACAACGAAGAACCCTTTCAACACATGTCGCTTTGGGGAATGCAAAAACTGAACGAAATTAACATGAAAACGTGTGGGAAATAAGAAGGCAAGGGGACCAATGATGAAAATGTTTTTTTAACAGATTGGGTAAATAAAGGCAAATAGCTTTAAAATTTTTATTCGTAAAAACCTTTTAAAAAATTCTTCTCAAGCGGCAATAAGGAATTGTCTACAAGATGACATAAGACATGACATATTTTGCTTCGACAAGGTAACTCTGAAAAATGTATAAAGCAAGGTACTTTACGTTTTATATTTATTTTCCCCGTTTATATCAATGTTTTCCCCGCCATCCCCATTTGAACGAAAAATCCCGAAAAACGGGGAAAATCCCGCCACCTGGCAGCTCTGGTCGTATTGTTGTTGTAAAAGTCTTTTTATCATTATCTCTCTCCTTGAAGACACTGATTGCCTGAATTTACTTATAAATAGGCAAACAGAAAATTGATCGAATTTCTACCTCAGGCGATACTAGTAGGGATGAAGTCCATAAGTTGAACACCTGAAGCTTTTATGACCATATCTTATTTCCAAATAAATATTTTTAGTGTTATTTACCGCTCAAAAGAGCATGTCACAAGCTGCAACTTTACTGAAGAATATGTCTGGATTACTTTCAAAACAGAAAAGTTATGACCATTCTTCTGAAATTGGGAAAAATAATTTTTCGGTCCGTAATAGTACGTTCACACTCATTTTTAAATGCGCATTTAGAAGTTCGAAAATTCAACCAAATGTCAAGTGTTCACATTAGGGAGTAGCGTAAAATGCGAATTTAAATTGACAAGTATGCGAACATGAATTGACAAGTATTCGAACATGCCGAACATTTATAAGGCTGTGTGCCAATCGGAAACTTTTCACTCGTGGTAGGAAGGAAAATTCTGAGTTGAACAAAATTTCTGTCTATTGAAATTGAATTGTCATTTTTACTGTGCCAAATAAAGCATGAAAAGTTAACTGCTGCGTTTTCTAATTTTTTTTTATTCAAAATTATATATGTTTAATAAATACTGTTGCTAAAATTGCGTAAAATAAGATTATTAAAGCAATAGTTGTGTAAACATGTATAAAAATTAAACAAAAAATCATTGGGTCTTTTGACAAAAATAGGTTCGTCGTCAATATAATATCTATATTGTGTTAATTTGTTGAAAATGCATAACCAATAAATGCTGCTCAGTACATATGTAGTTCAAATTAGTATATTGTTCTGAAATGTATTGAAATGTAAAAACAAAATCGACGTTTCTGCACATGTAAAATTTTTCACTTATCAGTTTAGTGTACTTAACCATCGATTTATTCATAATTATTTTCATTCAACATGTTTTTGATATCATTTTATTCCATTTATAAAATATACCTACTAATGAAAAAAAATCAGTAGCAGTGCTAAAATTTTGTCCACCGAACCTAAAAACCTTAAAACTTAACACGCACTCCGAAAAAATCTCACTTAGTCTTGACCTTGCAACACCCGAAGTTGCAAATTTTTAGTAAATCATACGAAATTTGAACACGTGCTTTGAAAAAAAAGTTCCAGTTGTACCCATTCTAAAATTAACCTTGATGTATTTTACGGTGATTCCCAAAATATTTTGTCTATAATGAAATCCGTCAGTAAGCTAAACCATTTTGCAAAAAACCTCAAAAAATCATGTTTTACGTATATATTAACAAGTGTAATAGTTGTAAGCAAATAAACTGTCTCAAGTTATAGGCCTGAAAAAGTTCGTTCAATCTGCATCAAAAATTTGAAAATATTTGCAATTGCATTAGTGATAATAACGTTTTCATGTATTTTTTTTAGATTATTTTCACAAAACTTCAAATAACTCCATTATTTCTTATACAATCTTCGTTATCAATATACCATTGGAAATGTTTGGACGGCTGTCATTTATTTTTGGACAGAATTGCTTAAACCGAATAACAAAAAAGGGCTAATTTAAAATCAAAATTATATTGGAGAAAAGACCTGCTGGAAAAATACTTTAAACCATCAATAGACATGTGCGGCTCTTTGTTTAATAATGTGTGGCTCTTATTATATTTCCCCATTTGTGTGCAATTTACCTTAAGGTAAAATTTTCAAAATCCAAAATACTGTATATTTATACTCTATAATTACATTTATAAATCCTTATTTACATTACATTTTGAGCACTACACCACCGCCCGAACATTGCTTTAATGAAAAATTAATATATTCTGAATATTAACAGCATCCAGAAACATCATCAAGCAATACTATTTTCTCAGAAAACAAACCAAAATAATATAGCTAATATATTTTACACAACCCTCCTCTTAATTTTTCCAAACTTCAGTGCAACTAAAACATGCTTTTTTTAATTTTCGCTTGTGTCAAAAATTCTCTTCCCTCTTGTCAAAATTTATACTATACCCTGAGTATCAATCCGAGTCAAAAGTTTCCGATTGGCACACAGCCTTAGCAAAACAATCTGACAGTAAACAAAATTGACAACTAATGAAACGAGTTCAAGTCAGATATGAGCAAAAAGTAGCGAGTAGCAGTTTTTCGAATATCGAATCAGGGTCGCAAACTGCTAAATGCTCATTAGAAGTAGCATTTAAGTGAATTAATTTGACAGAATTTTCTATGGGTAAATGCGCATTTAGAGAAGCATTAATGAAATAAATGCGAATTAAGCTTTAAATGCGCATTTAGCTTCCAGTGTGAACATAGTATAAGTTGAACATCCCATCAAAAAGACACATGGTAAAGAAAACGCCGGACACATGAAATACAATGAATATTTTCAGCTGCACTCAAGTAATATGTACAATAGATTTGGTAGGTTTCTATACAAAAAAAAATAGTGCAGCCTTCTTTTGAAGATAACCTAAGATACCACCTAGACTAGAACCACATTTTCCTCGCTGGGATTTGGACTTCCGAAGCCATATTCAACTGGCAAGCCCTGTTATCTCAAGTTAATCTCACCTGAACTCGAATTCTTTCAGAATGGAAAAAATACCGTTTTACTGTGGGTTCAAAACAATTTTCGTTTTGTTTTTGTAGTTATCTCGAGGTCATTTTTAAAAAGTCTACCCTTTCAATAATTTTTTTTTTGTATGAAAAGCAACATTAATAAATAAGCCAGCCCTGGATTGAAATGTAGATTAATTCTTTATCAGCGTCTCCACGTGAGTCGGCTTAGCCCTGTTTGAACGTAAACACAGGTTAAGAGGAAAGAGGTTGAGATAATTGCATGAAACTTTGTACAAATATTTGAATTAGCCCGATGATCTGCATTATTGAATTTTCTTGGAATTCGTCAAGGGCATGCCTTTATATCAAAGAGCTGACAAAACCTTCTATTCATCGCAGTTCACCATTGCACACTAGCATACTTTACTGTTTCTCAGTGTCGAATATTCGAATATTCACGAATTCACTTTCAATGCACTTGATTTTGCAAGAAAATCCAAAATGCAAATTTGAATTCTTCTCTTTTCACTATAAAAATTATTTTTACCTCCATATTTTCAAAAAAAGATCAACTTTTGTGGTCTCTTTTTAAAAGGAATAATTTAAATATAAAAAAAAAATTAACGATAAAATTTTAAAAAATTTTGTTGAAGTTAACTGAGAAGACTAAAATACAAAAAACAAGTAAAGAAAGTCTAAAGTCGGTCTAGGCCGACTATGAAATACCCTAAACCCACTTTTCAAAAATAAAAAAATTTTTATTGCAAATGGGCGTCTCCGTGGGCGGATGAAGCCTATATTTTAATTGCATTTATATGGTGATGAAAAATTTACACATACCAAGTTTTATTCCTGTAGCTCACAGTTAATGCCTTTATTGTGCTTTCGCTATGGGAGGTGGGCGTTTTCATGGACGGATTACTCCCAATTTTTGAACACACATTAGTTTTGGTATAAAATACATACATAGCAAATTTAATTTCTCTATGACAAACATAACCTTATTTATTGAGTTTTAAACTTTTTGGGTTGTATGAGACGTAGGCGTGTCCGTATGCGGATGACGTCCATTTTTCATAAATATCTTTGTCTTGTCATAAAAAACATATGTGCCAAATTTTAGCTCTGTAGGTTAAACAGAGGCTTTTTTATTGCGTTTTCAATTTTTGGGTTGTATGGGAGGTGGGCGTGTCCGTGAACGGATGATGTCCATTTTTCCAAACCATCTTTGTCTTGTCATAAAAAACATATGTGCCAAATTTTAGCTCTGTAGGTTAGACAGAGGCTTTTTTATTGCGTTTTCAATTTTTGGGTTGTATGGGAGGTGGACGTGTCCGTGAACGGATGACGTCCATTTTTCGAAAACATCTTTGTGTTTGTATAAAACACATACATATTAAATTTTATTGTTGTAGACCAAATATGAGCTGAGTTATGCAGTTTTCAATTTTCGCTTTGTATGGGAGGTAGGCGTGTCCGTGAGCGGATGATGTCCATTTTTCAAAACCATCTTTCTTTTGTTATAAAAAATATATTTGTCAAATTTTAGTTCTGTAGGTTAAACAGAGGCTTATTTATTGCGTTTTCAATTTTTGGGTTGTATGGGAGGTGGGCGTGTCCGTGAGTGGATGACACCCATTTTTCAAAAACATCTTTGTGTTGATACAAAACACATACATACCAAATTTTATTGTTGTAGGCTTATTATGAACTGAGTTATGCAGTTTTAAATTTTTGCGTTGTATGGGAGGTAGGCGTGTCCGTGGGCGGATTCCAAAAATATTCAATAGTGCAGATCCTTGGGTCCTTGTGACTATGTGTACCAAGTTTCATTCAATTATCTCTACTCCTTCTTCTTATCCTGTGTATACGGACAACACACAGACGGACAGACGGACGGACGGACGGACGGACGGACGGACATGGATAGCTCGACTCACGTGGTGACGCTGATCAAAAATATATATACTTTTCTATACCGGACTCGCTTCGTGCTATGCGTTACAAACGTTTGCACAAAGTTAATATACCCTGACCTTTCAGGTTTAGGGTATAAAAATAAATTAAATCGAATTAAAGATAGCAGAGATATTGGCTTCCAATTCAGAACATTTAAATTAATACAATTTTTTCTCTCTCTTGGCATTTGGTTGAATTACACGCTAAATAACTTAAGAAAATTAATTAAGTTATTAAGAAAATTCATTAAAAATACTTTTGGTTAGAACTTTACAGTGATTGTTATCACATTTGAAAAAAAATTTAACAAACTTTTAGAAATAATTAGAAAATTTTAGAAACCGTTAAAATCGACTAATGCCTGGTTTTCACTGTAATTTTTGATGTCACATGAAAGTTTAAGTCTAAATATTAAAAAAACTAAGTTTTTTTCGAGATACTGTCAGGCCTCAGTCTTGTCTCTTAGATCTTAATCCTGTACAGTTATAAAATTTTCTACTATGCAGTTTAATGCCTGTTAATATGGTAGTTTATTTTATGTTTTCATTTGCCAAAATATATCTACCTTTTTTAAATGTACAGAAGTCAAATCATAATAAATTACTTTAACTCAGAGTATTATTAAATTTAGTTAAAAAATGAATTTTTTAATTAAAATAAGAGCTGAATGAACATTAAAAACATAATATCATAAATTTAATTTTTGCAAAGGTGATAAAAGGTCTTAAGCCGCAAGCAAGTGATATTAAAACAATTTCTAAACAACAAAAAATTGAAACGAAATTTCTTAAGTAGCTCAAGGGTTGATATAATTAGTTGGAAAAACAGTCATAGGTGCCATTTGAAAACATTGACTGTTTTAATTAAAGTGTCGTTTGACATTTGACTAGAAGATGGAAACGAAACAAAAGACTTAAGCAACAAACTCAAGCAAGGCAAGTTGTCGTTTATTAAGAAATGGGCGATAATGGGTACCAAAGAAATGGGCGATAATATCAATAAGAGATTATAATAATAATAATTCTTTTAGTTAAAAATATAAAAAAACTCTGAAATTTTAAGAGTTTTATCAAAATTTAATGTTTTTTAAACTCTTTTGATTTCAGAGCATTTTTTATGTTTTTTTTGCATTTTTGAAGGAGTTCGTTGCTTAAGTCTTTTGTTTTAAACGATGATTTTTGACAAATGTTTACAATGCTTACATATGTAATACTTTTTATATCCATTTTTGGCAGTTTTTGGAGTCACATTTGCAGGCTCGACTGTTGTTGAAGTTGAAGTCGATGTTGATGCTGGTGTTGGTGTTGTTGTTGATGACAAAGTTGGCGCTGTTGTTGCTGCTGTTGTTGATGTTGTTGATGTTGTTGCTGAATTTGTTGTTGATGTTGTTGTTGCTGCTGTTGTCGTTATTGTATCAGTTATCACTGCTTCAGTTTTAGGCGCTTGAGTTGTTGAGCTGACATCTATTGTAATATTGGCACTTGTTGTTGTACTTGTTGTTGCACTTGCTGGTTGCTCATTTGTAGTTAACGTAGATGTGGTTAATGTCGCTAAAGTCGTTGTTTCTTCGGCACCCTGCACGGTGCACAAAATACACACTACAGCACTTAAGGCCACAAAATTTTTAAACAAACACTTCATGGTAATACGTGCCAATACGTATACCTCTTTATAAAATTATAATTCAAAATTAATTTAATTTATTTAAATCTATTTTACCAACAAAAAAAATTCAAAGTATCTTTTTAACACTTAATTGTTTAAATTTTGTTGCCACCGCATAGCTCAGACCTTTGCCAGAGCTTAGTTTGTTCACTACTGTCGAGCAGGTTTTTCTTGCAACCAATTTTATTTTAAATGCAATTGCATATTTGTAAACTGCAGGTTTTTTTTTAACTTAATCTTAATTAATTGTGGTTTGTTTTGAAAACTAGATCTGCAATCGTTGCTCTAGTGTTTTAATTATATTCATGAATGAAAAAGTTATGATGGCGCTTTTGATAAGTGGCTGTTAAAGTTTTATGTTTCTCTGTGGCTTAGCACCCGAATAAGTTCAAGGATTAAAATTTTATTTTTTTTTTCGACCTAATGTAAAATTTTTATGTTTATGCATCAAGTTTAAACCACTAAGTATCAGTGAAATTAGTTACATAATTCATTGTTGTCGAAATTAAAAGTTACTTTCTCACCTCTTGTAGAGCAGAGCTAGAAGTTTTGTTTATAAAAACAGCTTATTAATAACAAAATTTTTTGTTTTTATGCAATTTTTTTCCAAACACAAATGATGAAAACACTGCCAGCACGTTTCTTAGGAATGCTTAAAAGATATCTGAATTAACATTCTTCAACTAAAAACAAATAAAATGGTCTTTATAAACTCTTTTGAGAGCCCAAAAATTTGATATTTTATCATTTTCGAAAATATGCGTTTTAAACGTCTTAAAATATGAGGTTTTTCATGGTTCCATTTCTTCCATTTTAGCGGAAATGATAAATTTTACAATTATTATAAAACTATTATAAAATTATATAAACACAATTATTTATGCTCATAATTTGAAAATGTTTTTCTGTTGTTTCTTATTCTGTACTCTTTTGGATTTTTTTTTATTATATTTGCAGGAATTAATTTTATGTAAAATTATTCTTGAAGAAAATTTCAAATATGAAACTTTGTTCTTAAAAATTTAGTATTATTAATTTCTGGTTTGTTGGTTATTTTCAATTTCTGCCTCTTTACAATTTTTATTAAAGTTTCACGCTCTTTTTCGTATCCCACCTACTTTATTTATCATACTAAATAATAATTCAACTTAACCTTGTACCAAATTCCAGTTCCCTAGTAACAGTACGAACCGATATACAATAGTTTCCTTCACTCTTTGATTTCTAGTGGTTCCGGAGTGAAACAGCACATTTAATAATTTTGTTCAATATTTATAGTGGTTGCACAGAAAAATCAAGCGTTTCACCTCCGGGAAGAAAGAGTTAAAGTACCACACTCTATTTATAATCCCTCCCACATTTTTAATGAATCTACCTACCCACGTACCAAATATTAACAGCCTAGTTTCAATACAAAGCATTTTATTGCCCGTGTGTCAATATTATACAGTTTTTTTCAAACACTGCCACACCCCTTATTCGAATGACGCCCAATTCCTCGGTAGTACTTTGTAAAACTTGTGCCTACCTCTGTACTTCATTTCAGTACCCTAGTGTTAATAGTGTTCGATATACTGTTTTCTAATATTGCCACACCCCTTTGTGGACTAACGCCTACTTTATTGGCAGTAATTTGTAATAATTGTGCTTACCCCTGTACTTAATATCAGTACTCTAGTGTCAATATTATGCGAGATACAGTGTGTTTCATTTATTGCCACACCCCTTTAGCAAACAACGCCAACTTTATAGAAATTAATTTCTTATACTTATGCCTACCTCTGCAGTAAATTTCAGTACTCTAGTGTCAATATTATTCGAGACACAGAGTTTTTTCTAATATTGCCACACCTCTTTGTCGAATATTGCCCACTTAATTGACCGTAGTTTTTCATAATTGTACGTACCCTTGCACTTGTACTGTAAATTTCAGTATCATAGTGCCAATATTTACTCAGATACAGTTTTTGAAGTGAAACTTCTTTAGCAGCGTATGCAACATACGGCGAACGAAACAGGTAGTAAAACCGATGAAACGAATGAAACGGCGGCGAATTAAGGTAAATTTAGGTCAATAAAGGTGAATTTAGGTGAAGTTGAAATTAGGTGTTCGAAACACTTTATAAATTCGAAGCAAAAAATTATCGAACAATGGTTTGAGTCCGAACTAACAGATCAAAGTTCAAACTCCATCAACAAAGTTTTGGACCTTACTTTTTGAAGGTGGAATTTTCAACTAGATAAGTTATGCTTCAATTTCCAACCGGTACACGTTATGCTGAAATTTTCAACCAGTTTGATTCAATGGCCAATCGGATGCAATAAGGGTATCTGAGGTCACAGACGGGTCGTTGGACTTTTTATGGATTCCATGGATGATTTTAACCAAAATGGATGATTTTATGGCCAATCGGACGCAATGCGATTTTCTGAGGTCATTCAGAGGTGGTGACTTAATCTTCTTATGGGTTTTTAATGAAATTAAACTTTTTAGTAAGACTAAATTAAAAACTCACTACATTTTGGGTTAAAGTTTCACTTATTCCGTGCGTGGGGGCCACACACATATTTTTTTCTTATAGTGACACGCCCCTTTATCGACTACCGCCCACAATCTTGGCAGTATTTTTTTATTTTTGTGCCTACTTCTGTACTACATTTTACATAGTATCCTAGTGTTAAAAGTATTCGATATACAGTGGTTTTTTAATATTGCCACACCCCTTTTTATAATAATGCCCATTTATTTGACAAAAATTTGTTGTAATTGTACATAACGCTGTAATAAACTTCTGAGCTTTGGTATCAATTTTTGTCGAGAAACAAGTTTTTCTAATATTTCCTAATAGTGCTGATCCTCAAGGGCATGCGTCATTAAAGAAAGCAATTAGTAGGGGTAAGACTTCCCATTTCAGCGTTTCAAGGTATGTTTTGATCGGCAGCGCAACTTGTGGCCGAGTGTTGTCAGGTTGCAAAATTACCTTGTCGTGCCTTTGATCGCACTCTGGCTGTTTTTGCTTCAATGCTCGGTTCGAACGCATTAATTGAGTTCGGTAGAGTTGCCCTGTGATAGTTTCACTTAGTTGTAGCAGCCTATAGTACGCCACGGCCCCACCAAATACAGAGACGAAATACACTGTAGGACCTTGTCATTGTGAATTTTGGGCTTTGGCTTTGATTTTTGTATATGGCCGGGTGGCCCAGACCGTATGGTTTTCGAAATGAGCCCATTTCTCATCATCATCTATATAAATTGAGTTCGTCTTGTAAAAAAATCACTAATCCGGCTGTAACTTTTGAGCTCGCAAAAATTTTTCCATGAAATTTTTTTCTTAGAATTTTAAAAATATTTACTAAAATACAAAATTATAAAAATAAACGGCCAATGTCATGTCCCTTTTCTCTTTCATTTCAAATTTTCTCTTTCATCAAACTAGACACCTAAGAGGGACAATGAAATCTGGGGGAGGGGGGCGGTTTCGGGCAGCATTTTTTTCGGTTTTTGCTTTTTGACATCTTTCTTCATTAGCCTATACCAAAACTGTTACCCAATAACATCAAATAATATAACAAAAGGTTCATACTAAAAAAAAAAATTTTAAAAAAATTTCCCATTTTCATACCTTCATAACAAATTATATATCTATATAAATAAAGGTTCAATATCCATAAAAAAATTTGTATTTTAAAGTACATACCTGCAGCAAAATCTTCCATAGCAACAAACTTATTTTACAATATTAATAACAAAAAAAAAATGTTTGTTTAGGTGTGATCTTTTTCACTCAAATTAACTCAATAACAATGCAAGCTTACGATCGATGACTTTCGACTGATGCTGCGACGAAGTGTGTGCATTAAAATTAAAGAAACAAATGGTAACTTATTTAATGAGTATTAACAAAAGCTAGAAAATAATTTTACTTCTCAACTTTACATTTTGAGAAATTGATTAATGAGCGATTTTTCGAGCCAAATACCCCTATGTGTGACGTCTGGTTTCTGAGGAAAATGGTTTGAAAAAAGTCATTTTGAGAAAAATGCGTTTAAAATTTTTAAAAGTTTTCCTTATCTCAAAAATATTCCAATTTTAAAAATCCTTTTGGGATCGATTCGATTTTTGGATTGTCTTCGTTCAACTTCGATTTTGGTTGATACTGTTCGGTTGATTTCTGTTCATCTCTATATAGCTTCTGCTCGTATTCGTTAAACTTTTTTTTCGTTATTCTTTGGTTCGTTTGCCTTCGGCTCATTCCTTGATTTTTGCCGAAAGAACTTCTAAAAGCATAGGATCAGGGCTGCCGTTTTGGTAAAATATTACCAAATTTGGTAAAAATATTTTGACTTGGTAAAATGGTAATTTTTTTTTCGTTTTGGTTAATTTAAAATTAATGAAAAATTAATGTAAGTTACATATAAAAAAATATTTGTATAAAAATTATATCAACCATGCTATTGTGCAGCACCACCGTTATGATTAAAAATAATCTCTCAAATAAAAACGAACGCATCAAGTGAAAATTACACGCAAAATTACACGAAGGAAAAGCAAAATGTAAACATTTTCGATTTGTCAGTTGCTTAGATCGTCGGCTTAGGGAAGAAATTTATGGATCGCTAAAATGGATCAGTAACTTTTTATTTTTAATAAATTGATTTTCTTTAAATTGATATTCGTAGCGATTATGTCATTTGTATTTAGATTTGTTATTAGATAGAAGGCGACCAATGTGGCAAGCGATGAAACATCTTCAAGCGAAACGGATTCTAAGACTAGTAAGGTATGTCTTCGTTTTGTCCGAAGTTAAAATAACCCCACGGGCGATTTGCAATGGTACAAAATCTTCAATTGCAGCTCTTTTTATAAGAGATTTCAAAAACTTTTACTATTTTGATGACGTCTAAAATACCTTCATACAAAAAGCATTCAACAAAAGCCTATTTATATAGTTTTGTTTGGATTACGCTCAATTTCTCACATGTCTTAATTTTTATATAAAAATAATAAATATTTAATTTTACTTTTATAGCTTCGACACAAGCCTCTATAAAGAGGTTTCAATATTAGGTTTTTAATCATTGAGTTTTAATCATTGGGGTTGTATGGGAGGTAGGCGTGGTTTTCATCTGACTTGGCCCATTCTCAAACTTGAAGTTTGTTTTTTAAAGAAAAGCTTCTAAAATTAGGTAAAAAATAAACCTCATTATGTGTGGTTGCCAATAAATTACTTGTAGATTATCATTTTTGGTAAGAAAACTAATTAATTTAGTTGATTTCATTTATTTTTAATATATATATATAATTATAATTTTTTTTGTACTGTTAACGTTAGTTTAATAACATGTGATATTATTCCGTAAATGTCTTCTGTAGTATTGAATACGTTTTAAGTTTATGTTTTTTATTTTTTGTCTTGAGAATGAAATCTTTAATAAATGTTAAATAAATAAAAAAATGTATTTAAATTTAACTTAAAAATAAAATTGTTTGCGTTTGGTAAATTATTTTTCATTTTGGTAATTTTTTGCATGAAATTTGGTAGAATAAAATACTTAAAAGTGGCAGCCCTGCATAGGATCTATTTCAGTAGCAGATACGAATGCTTATCAAGTTTCATTGAAATCCGTTTATCCGTTTTGACGTGAATGAGCCAGACATAGTTGATTGCTTAAACCGCCCTTTTATGGAAGTTTTCTGAAATTCATGAAATAGCCTCAATTCTGTTGCAGGGTCAAGTGATTTCACATACCAAATTTAAACAAAATCGGTCAAATCGCTTAAGAGTTATTGAGTCTTAAAGATGCACTACTTAAAGCACTACTTAAAGCCTATCTTGGGCACAGTCGGACCTTCATTCCGACTGTCATTGAAATCGGTCTAGGTGTTTAGGAGTTATTATAGAGTGCCACACCTTGATTGCATTTGAACCTTCATACCAAATATCATTGAAATCGGTCCAGGAGCTAAGGAATTATAAAGTCTTAAAAACGCAACACTTGAAGCGCCCTCTTGCGGAAGTCTTTGGAATTTTTTATTGCTTTTGTTTTATTTTAATGCTTGGTTTGGTTAATAATTGACCTTAAAGATATGCATTTTAGTTACTTAAAAAAAAAAATTTTATATTTTTCAAGTTTGATGTCCTTTTTTTATAACAAAATGATCAAATTCTGAGAAAAAAATTATGGTGCTCTATTCAGTAATATTCCTTGTTTGCAAATCTTAAAGAAAAATTACCATTTTCGTATGTTGAAAAATTATATTTAATGCTACTTATTTCCCACTGTGCCACGCCCAAATACTTCCGCCCACTTTTTTAGACACCCTGTGTTCTTTCTCTCTATGATACGTACTCAGTGTCCAAATTTCAGCTTAATCGGATAAACGGTGCGCGAGCCTATACGGTCAGACAGACAGAAAAACATTTGATTTTATATATTAGATTATTACATTTAATTTCTTCTGTATTTTATTTTTTTTTAATTTGTAGGCACCCTACAAGCCAAAATTTTTTACTTTTTATTAGTTTTGCCCCTTTTGACCTCTTGTAAGACCTTCTAACTAGACTTATTGTATTATAAGAAACAGTCGACAAAATAACATTATTGTACGGTATAGGTTCGATACTATGATCAGAATATGAGTTAAGCCCTAGATGGGTTTTAAGAGGTTGGCGAGCGGTTTTTTATGGCACCCAATATATTGTGCTTTTAAATGATTTTGCTGGTTTCTAATGGGGTTTTACTTATCTTTGGTCTAAGTATTGAACCTAAACCATAGAACGCGGTTATATTGCCAAACAATTTTTTTGTTATGGTGTTATTAAAAAAAATTGCATTTTCAGATCTTATGAGTTCAAAATTGTTTAAGACAGTAAGTAGTAAGCTTACATATATATATTAATGATATTTCAATGACCAATAAAAAATTTTGAATATAGCTAATTGATTGAAAATTTTTTATTGATGAACAAAATTTGTTAAAGCAACTGAGAATTTGAAATTTTTTTAAGTAAAATATTTTATATATTTTATGATGGAAAATATTTTTGCTAGAAAAACCATTGTGGCATATATATATATTGTGTGATATTAAAATTAAATTATTTACAAACATAACATAAGCTCTTTATCTAAACAACGTATAAAGCTTTTCTATTGAAATCAAACATACTATTTTGAAATATTCATAGCTTAGTTCTTTGTTATCAATAAATCAAAAGGCAGTGCAGCGAAAAAGTCATTAGATGCCTTTAACATCAGTGGTTCCCAAGTAGAGCGTGACTCGGGCAACATAGCTTTATAGATTTGTGGCCAATATTGATTGACAAAGTCCAAAACGAGAGTATCTAAAACAAACACAAAGTTAATCTATGGTTTTAACTGCATAAACAAATAACTTACTCAATGTGGGATCCGGAAACAGGCCACTGGCATAGATGCGCATATCGCCTACTTCCGGCATAGAATCGAACTTAGTCAAACGCAGATAAGTGTGACCATCACGCTCATACAATTCACCTTCGGGCTTGGCCAAGATGATAACATCAGCTACATATGAGTTACAATATTAATTATTATTACAATAAATAATTATAGAGCATTAATTTTACGCACTCATTGAAACGTTGAAATAGCCCTTTGGCGTCAATTTGATCTCATTGATTTTCATATCGGCCTTGTATGTGCCCTCGATCAATAGTTTGGGTATTTTTGTAACAACCTCCATTTGTATGCGGCCATCTTGCATGGTAAAGTTGACCTTGTCAACAATGCCCTCGCTTAAGCCGAATATTCTAACATTTTTCATTGAAATGCGTCCTTGAACAATGCCGCTTGTATACTCATAGGTGCTTTTTTCCAGTGAAAATGGATCCATGGGTGGTATATTGAGTTCTTTGACACCATCGCGCATGCGTGGAATCATAAATTGAAAGGCAGACTTAATGCAATCATTGATATTGAGATCTTTTTCGCTGCAAGTTGGTATGTCAGACGCTATATAGAGTAAAAGAGAAAACAAACAATTTATTAACACATATTTTTTGCATATTAAAAAATTGATTTGAGACTAATTGTAAGTAAGATGACTGACGAGTTAGTTGAATAATCATGCTTATTAGAATATCTGATTTTGATGTCTTAACTACCGTTTTGCTTCATTTCCTTACGTATAATTTTGCTCTTTCAACCTTGACTAATGTTCAGTCATAGTTCTAGCTAAACATCGCAACTCTTACAGCAGCTTCCTTTTATTCTCAAACAAAAAAGATCGCACTTGAATACTCATAACTATTTATCACATAATTTTATTTCATAATAATTTAAATCGTTAAAATTAATGACAAAAAAATTAACTTTATTGACATTAACAATTCAACTATGACTGTGATTAAAAGCGTAACAAATGCTACTTAAATCAGATGTATAGCAATTCAACAACAACAACACCAACAACAACAATAAAAACAAACAACTAAATGAAATTTTCAACAAATGTTTACAATTAATGCGTTAGAATCACGTAATTGTTGCTTAGAAGTTAAAGAAAAAAAAACAACATCGTAATTATTTTATATTAAATTTTGAACACTTGCATCGCTTGTACGCTTGATTTATTTGTTATAGTTTTTTTTTTTTTTTGTTTTTGTGGTTGTGAGTCAATTTTTTGATGCCAAGGTTTTCGGCTCAGATTGTATGCATAAAATTGTCAGCATTTAATGGCAGTTAATAATCCGTTTAAATAGATAATCACACAACTTTGAAATGTTCAGCTGTTAGAACAAGTTTGTTGCTTAAGTCTTTTGTTTTTTTTTTTTATTATAAATTCTAGAGTTCTATATGTTGATCGAAAATTTGTAAAGAATGAAATTTTTTTCTTATTCCTTGGAGTATACATTTTTGGAAAATGCATAGAAAATATATTTACAAGTGAAATTTTTATTTTTTAAATTCATTTGTGTGTTCCTTCCTTACAAAAAGTTAAGCCATGTGAATTTCACACTCCTGTTAACTTTCAATAGCTTTGTTACTGAAAAAAAATTAAGAAAACTTATCGATATATGGTTTTGACCATATATCTCTAAGTGTTATAGAAACTATATTAAAAACTTATGAAAAATAATTTTCATAAATTAATTATTAATAATTTTTTTAACGCTATTTTGTAGAGTTCCATTTTGAAATGAAACACAAAACTGTTGTCTTTGTGGTAAAAATATTCTATGAAAATTTACCGTATAAAATTTCAGTAAAAGTCACTTTGGACAAGATTTTTCTACAGTGTATTTGATGTAAAAAGAATTTTATCGGTATTTTATTAAACACTTTTTAAAAAACGTAGAAAAACCATAAAAAACGGTACCAGAGTGTTGAAATATTCAACAAAACTACATGAAATTTAATAAAATACCAGAATAAAAAAAGACCGTCTTACAACGGTTCGCATGCAAAATAATTAAATAGCAGACGATATGATAACATTTTTACATACACCTCGAATATTGCTATGTTGCAGTTGACGTCAACGCATAATTATTGATAACTATCAAAATAAATTTTTTTGCATACTTTCAGGCTGAAAGTTTTATGGCATAATAAAAGCACTGTAGTAGTAAAGTAGCAAGAATGAACAGTTTGTGCGATATAAGGTGCGGAGCAGGACGCATGTCTTATATGGATAAAGATTACTAAAAGTTAATATTTATCAATATTCATCAAAGTAAAATTACTAAATTAATTTATTAACATTTTGACTTCTTAGCTACACACACGAAAAATTGTAAAAGACTAAAATACGTGAAATTTATTCGTTTTTTCTAACAGAAACAGTTGATCGGAAGTTTTCATGTTGAATTATTTCATATCTCATCGGGTTTCTAACAAGAGCTGAACCTGCCTGACAAATAATGTTAAATAAGCCCTGAAAAAAAAATGTTGTGCTGCACAAAAAAAATATTTTTTTTAACATATTTCATTTTATTACACTTTGAGTGAATTTTTAAGTTTACCTAAAAATGTAAGGAAACAGTACAATTTCTTATTTTAGTATCTGAACTCAAATGCATCTCCTGATCTTATTTTTGCACGAATTTCTTTCGGTGAAAGCTTATTTTCTCCACTTAAAATGTATTTTTAAGATACAAATTAATTAATTGAAATTAAGCACTTTTGAAGTTTTCGATTTTTTATGAATTTTTAAAAATACTTTTGACTTCCATATTTACGTGAAAAATAATTTTTTCAAAATATTTCTTTTGATAGCGATGAAATGAAGAACATTTTTGCTGCGAGTATTTTTCACAGCGGAACAGAGTACTGCTAAAACGAACATGTTGTGAAGAATTTTACTCATGTTTCACAACTATCGTTTTTGTATAGAGATTTGAGTGAAATTTTACATGAAACCGAACAGAGTTATAGGCTTAAAAACAAAATGACAAAGTCTTAAACATTCTGAAAAACTACATCCTAAAAAAAATCTTACCAAAAAGGTTAACCAGATGCAAATAACAAACCGCAAAGTAGGAGATTTAACCTGAATAATCTTCCTTTAAAAGCAAATTAAACAAACAATTTATGTGTGAAGGCGTACCTAAAACTTACAAAACTAATGACACAGTTCGATGCCCAATAACGGCTTAATTTTTGAAGTTTGATTTTCTGTTTACCAATTTTAGTCTTATTTTTGTACATGGTACATGTATTAATAGAATGTTATATAATGAGATATTTATTTTTTACAGTTCATTTAAAAAAACTGTATTTTTTTGTGAAACGAAAAATATTTATTAATAAAATTTTTTAAATTTTGGCGGTTTTTAAAAAAATTGTTATTCTTTAAAAAAACAAAAAAATTGACCATTTCAGCCCTTGAAAGGACTTTGACCGAGCTGCTTATGATCAATTGTGTTGTGTGTGTTATAAATGTTTGCACACAATTGACCGAGAACTGGATCTACATGTTTTATGCTACTCCGAACGGCTAAAGTTCATGTTCTCAAGAAGCTTTACATGGCATTATTTACTCTCTGAGTTTTGCCATTGTCTGCAGAGAGGTGGTGACCGATCAGAAAATTTTTTATTGAAATTGGGGATCGAACTCGGTCTCCGAGCGTGCTAAGCCACACACTTTAACTGCATGCCACAGCCACCACTGTTATTCTTACTTAAATAAAAAATAATACTTAATTAAATAACTATTTGTTTTAAAAGACAAGGGTGCCCCCTTGTCTGACTGCCTCAACTTGGCGAGGCCAGCATTATCCATGTCAACATTGTTTCAAGTCAACTCAAACCTCCAAGTGGTGTCTCCTGGAAACGGCAACCTAACACCCATTAGTTGACGGCTAATTTGAGCGCGGAACCTTTGGCCCTCAAACAAAGGTTGTGCGTTGGGTTTGAAGTCCAGCACATAAAAAACATTTCAATGAAAAGTAAAAGAATAAGCAAGTAAAGAAAGTCTAAAGTCAGTCTAGCCTTTGAAGTGCTCTAAACCTATTTTTTCAAAATGTGGTGGGCGTGTCCGTGGACGGCTGATGTCCATTTTTCGAAAACATCTTTGTTTTGATATAAAATACATGCATAACAAAACATATTTCTGCAGGTGAACTTATTTATTGAGTTTTCAATTTGTGCACTGTATAGAAGGTGGGCGTGTTCGTAGGCGGATGACACCCATTTCTCAAAACAATTTTTGTATTGTTATAAAAAATATACGTACCAAATTTTATCTCTCTAGGTAACACATAAGCTTATTTATTGAGTTTTAAATTTTGGGGTTATATGGGAGGTGGGCGTGTCCGTTGGTGGATGGCATCCATTTTTCGAAGACATCTTTGTTTAAGTATAAAATACATACATAGAAAAATTTATTTCTATAGGTTAAAAATAAGCTTATTTGTTCTATTTTCAAATTTTACATTGTATGGAAGGTGGGCGTGTTCGTAGGCGGATAACACCCATTTCTCAAAACAATTTTTGTATTGTTATAAGAAATATACGTACCAAATTTTATCTCTCTAGGTAACACATAAGCTTATTTGTTGAGTTTTAAATTTTGGGGTTATTTGGGAGGTGGGCGTGTCCGTCGGCGAATGACACCCATTTTTCGAAAACATCTTTTATTTGATATAAAATTCATACGCACCCAATTTTATTGTTGTTTATGCAGTTTTCAAGTTTTGCGTTGTACGGGAGGTAAGCGTGCCCGTTTACGGATTCCAAAAATATTCAGTAGTGCAGATCCTTGGACCCATGTGACCATGGGTACCAAGTTTCATCTAATTATCTCAACTCCTTCTTATCCTGTGTTTACGGATACACACGGATACACAACACACAGACGGACGCACGGACAGACGGACATGGATAGCTCGGCTCACGAGGTGACGCTGATCAAAAATATATACTTTTCTATACCGGACTCGCTTCGTTCTATGCGTTACAAACGTTTGCACAAAGTTAATATACCCTTATCTTTCAGGTTTAGGTTATAAAAATGATCCCCAATTACCCAATTAATTATTTACGGATATGTACCTAGAATGCCCGCCCCCTAAATTGGGATGGTGCGTCTAACTGATTGATGTGTTATAAAGTTATAAAGCTTATATCACTGCAATCCAAGAAATGCGATGGAAGGGACAGGGTTTCTTACGGCTAGCATCCTGTGATGTCTACTACAGAGGACATGCGGAGAAGTATGAGTTTGGATGCGGACTTGTAGTTGACAAGAGAATACGGCATCAAGTCCTACGATTCACTCCTGTGAACGAAAGACTTGCAATAATCCACATCAAGGCAAAATTTTTCAATATCAGCCTAATATGTGCGCACGCACCACCACTGCATAGAAGGACACCGCCTGCAAAGCCATCCTGAAGTCGGTTGTAGCGCGTGCTGTTATGAAGCGATACAGAGAAAAGAAGAGGGAAGAGAGACGCCTTTGCAGGCAAAAAAACGAGAGACAGAAATGCGTTAGTGCGAGAAAATTGAGATGCATGATGACAGGAATGAGACTCGAAAATTTTTCGAAAAGATAAGACACCTGGCCGATGGTCTCAAGAACAGAGCCTCTTCTTGCAAGTATGAAAACGGGAATCTAGTGAGATATCCAGATATCCACTGATGTTATGGGGGAACTCTTCTCTACTTTTCTAAATGACGACGCTGACAACAATCCCACCAATAGAGATGATATCCCGAAAACTCCAATTATGGATGATAGTGTTGAAGTTCCGCTGCCCGACTATAACGAGGTCTTAACAGCTATAGCTTGGCTTAAAAACAACAAAGCCGCAGGAACCGATGGCCTACCGGCTGAGCTGTTTAAGATTGGAAGCGTAGCTCTGTTGAAATGCATTCACAAGCTTCTAAGCAGGAGATAGTCGGAAGAATACATTCCAGATGATTGCAACCTCAGTATGCTCTGCCTGATCCACAAGAAAGGCGATCCCACCATTTGCGGCAACTACCGTAAGATTATCCTTCTTAATATCGCATATAAGGTGCTGTCGAGCGTATTGTGTGAAAGACTGAACGGCCATTCTATATGTTACGGGAGGGACAATTGAACACTTAAAATGTAAATAACTTTTTAATTTAAATGAGTTTGAAGCATTTTGATGTGAGTTCCTGCATATTTTCGAAACAAAATTTATTGATGTAAAAAGTCAAAATAATAATAAACCCATCTTCATTATTTTTGTTTTTTAAATCAAATTTTTTTTATTAATTTCAATTAAAGCAAACATATATTCAGCGTTACGGGTGGGACATGAAAAAAAACCTTTTGCATAAGATTGCTTTTATTTAAGATTGTTACCACTTTAGAAGAAAATGTGTCTTAATTCTTTAATTGCTGCACATCATAGGCTCCTTCAAGCTGCTTGTTTTTTCTTTTTATTTCTTTATGCAGAACTCCTTGCGCTCCGACAATGGCATTAATTCTCCAATTATATGGCGGTTGTCTAAACGCTCAAAAGAATGCAGCGACTTTATTTTAATTTAAGATTTCTTTGAGAAAAAAAAAATTTTTTTAAATTAAAAAGTGCACTATATTATGAATTATGTATGTTTTTAATAATGAAAAAGTATTTCTATCCCGAGATAAATTTAATTTTGTTTTTTACCCCATGGTTGACATTTTCGTAGAATGACCGTGAAGCCCATCGTTAACCAACTTATTGGACCTTATCAGTGTGGCTTCAGACCTGGAAAGTACACCATCGACCAGATCTTCACGCTCCAACAAATCTTGGAAAAGACCCTCGAAAAACAAATCGACACACACCATCTTTTTGTCGATTTCAAAGCCGACTTCGACAGTCCGTTTTTTCCATGTGCCTGAAGTTGGTATTCCTACAAAGTGAATACGTCCATGCAGGATAACACTGAGCAACACCAGCAGCGCAGTGAAAATCGGGAAGGACCTCTCCCCTCCGTTCGATACTAAGTGAGGTTTCAGACAAGGTGATTCTTTATCGGTGCGAATTTTTCAATTTAGTAATGGAAAAGATCATCCGAGCAGCTGATTTGATCAGTGTCACAATATTCTATAAGAGAATTCTCCAGGCTAGAAAAAGAGTCGAGTCGAATAGGTCTTGCAGTGAAAGTAAATAAAACGAAGTATCTTGTGTCAACAAACAAACAGTCCCAGGGTCTTGGAAATCACGTCACTGTTGACAACACTTCCTTTGAGGTTGTGAAGGACTTTGTTTACCTTGGATCTAGCATTAGCTCCTCCAACGATATCAGTATTGAGATAAAACAAAGTATAATTTTTGCCAACAGGTGTTACTTTGGGCTCAGTAGGCAGTTGAGAAGCAGAGCTCTCTCTCGACGAACAAAACTGACGCTCTATAAGTCAATAATCATGCCGGTCCTACTAAACGCATCATAAACCTAGACGTTGTGCAGCTCTGATGATAGCACTTTGGGAGCGATCAAGAGAAAAATCTTTCGCAAGATCTATGGTCCAATCTGCGTCAATGGCAAGTACCGAACACGATAGAACCACGAGCTGTATGAGCTATATGCCGACATCGATATGTCTATACGATATAGTCAAGCGTATTAAAATAGAGCGGCTTCGCTGGCTAGGTCATGTCGACAGAATCAACGAGGAAGCTGCAGCGAAAAAATTATTGGATTTGGCACCCAGCGGTGGCATTGGATAACTTGACAACACTTGAAGTTTCCAACAGGCGCCAGCAAGCGCACGGCAAAAGAGGTTGGCGCAAATTCCTAGACGAGGCCAAAACCGACCAAAGGTTGTAAGCGCCATCTAAGTAAGTAGTACTTAGTTATTAAATTCAGCAAATAAAATATATATCTGTCACCCTGTTGCTTTTATCCACATAAAAAGTTCGCGTATGGAATTAATGCCTTAATATTTTCGTTGAAAGCTTAAGGAAATAAGTTTTCCTTGCATACTTTTAAGATGAATATGAAATGCCTAAATGCCTTTGTGATAAACTAAATACGGTGCAAAAAGCATTTAATATTTTGTTTGCCTGTTTATCATGTGCCTATGTGGCATAATGGTAGCACTTTCGACTCTTAATCGATGCTCAGTTGCGATAGTCTGGGTTTGATTCCCGGTTGCGTCAATAAATTTTATATGGAAAATTGAAAATTGTCATTTCAATTGCCATTTAAATTGAAAACGTTATCCAATCGCCACGAACAAGAGACCTTGAAATTTCACTCGCCGCCAAAGAAATTTCACTTCAAAATAGTGACATGCCGTGTACAAAAACAGTAGTAGGTTTGGGCAATTTAGTTCACTTAAAAGAGCGATCTTTTCAGTGAACTAAATTGAAAAGATCGCTCTTTTAAGTTCAGTTGGGTTTTATGAACTAGTTCGTTCATGTAGTACTTTTAGTTCATTTCTTCTTTTAGTTCGTTTCGTGCACTCGTTCCTGATGTTAGTTCGTTAAGTTTTTTAGTTCGTTATATCTTTTAGTTCATTAGATCTTTTAGTTCATTAGATCTTTTAGTTCATGAGGTTCAGTTCGTCTTTTTCCCCACCATTTAAATACAGTAGTGAAGACATAAAAATTATTTTTATGGACTCAAACCATTGTGTATTACATTTTAGACCTTGAGGAGTTTTAGCGACATCTGTTCTTCACTATTTCAGTTAAATGAATATGCAAACAGAATTTTCACGGACCCAAATCATTCCTGGATGATCATTTTAGTTTTCTTTCGTTCATTTTGATTCCACTCGGTGCAAAAAATTGAACTAAAAGAACAAGAATCAACGAACTAGTTCACATAGTTCATGACTGGGAATCGTTCAATTGAACTAGTTCGTTAATGAACTACCCAACTCTTGACAGTAGCATATAGTGCTATCACTCTCTCTGCTTCATAGAGAAACCAGTAAAATTTGAGTTCAAACTGTGGTGTACATATAGCTCCAGCTGACAGATATGTGTATCAGTTTGAGCCTTACTGTGGAGCTCACAGAACACTAATGATTGAGAACAGTAATGATAAGAGTCGTTTTCAAGATTTCGTGAGTAATTTCATCATTTTGTCGTTAGATTTTTCATAAAATCAATTGACAAATGAAAACGTATTTTCGAAATAATGATTTTTTTTTGTATTTTTCTACTATTAAACTCCCAATGTATGATACAAATGTAAGCATATGCAAAAAATATTTAACATTTTTTATTATAATTAAATTTTTTATACAAGAATTGTAAAAACAAATACTTACTTTTTTCACTATTTCTATTATCGGGAAGAAATGGGTTAAATTAGTTTTCAACTTCAAAACATTACAACCACTAAAGTTAAAGCAGAAATTTTCATAACTTATCCACTCTTAATAAACACAGTTAAACCACCAGATGCATCGTTATTGCAAGCGGCTATGAAGTTAAAGCCGGAAATATCATAAAGGATTGTTTCCTCGGTAAAAATCTAGGTTTCAGACAAAACAATTAAAAAACAGCTTGTTCACAAATGATTACAGCAATAAATTGTCTGGATTTATTTGAATACTTGTAATATTATGATGAATGCAAAGGTAATTATTAGAAAATGTTTGAATTTAACAGAGGGCTGATTCCACACTAATGAGGAACAAAAACATGAATCTTAAAATGCTTTCAATTGAAATAATTGTTGGTCCTCGCATTAAAATGGAGTCTTAAGTTACTCTTGTTGCAAAATTATTTTTAGTTTTAATACTTTTTTATGTTTTTTTTTTGACAATTAAACTAAACAAACTCCGAGTTGAAAAAAAACTTCAAATATTTTGTTTAGATT
Organism: Tetanocera ferruginea; assembly: GCA_958299015.1. Lineage (NCBI taxonomy): Eukaryota > Metazoa > Arthropoda > Insecta > Diptera > Sciomyzidae > Tetanocera > Tetanocera ferruginea. Next base: position 23,702,945 of record OY282641.1, read on the forward strand.
TAAAACGTTGAAAACAGCCATCTCTTGATGCACATTCAAAAAAATTAGGTTAGCAATGTTAAAAAAGACGACAATGTTATCCAAGAACAGTTTATAACAAGGATTGGCTACTGTGTTAACAAAGAAAAAATATTTAAACTGAGTGTTTTTTCAGTGTCACACCCGTCCCAGAAAAATGCTATAGTTTTCCTAAAAAGCAACATGGGCTTATGATAAGAATGAAACTTTCCTAAAGTAAGGATGTTGATGTTTGACATAAATTTGTTTACTTTTTTCATTCAATAAATTATTTTTATTCTTCATTTCCGTTACAAGAAGTTGGTCACAACCGGAACGGTTTTCAAAATTTTTTTCTAATAATGTAATTTTTGCAATTATCTTATCTTATATATTAATATGTGAACATTGAAGTTTGTCGTACGCTTTTTTGGTATTAATTAAAACTCAAAATAAATGAAACTTATATCATTCGAAAGGTTATGTTGCCCAGAAGTGCAGAATGTATATATAAATGATATATCTGATAGAGGGGCTTCCCAACCTTCTAAGAGAGAAATTAAATTTTTGAGAAAAAACACGCTCTTTGATTAATATGAAATTTGGTTGGGGGAGAGTTTTTGAGTTGGTCGAATTTGAATTTTTTTTAAAAGTAACAATTTTTTAAAAAATTATAGTTTTATCCATTCGTCAATTGTAAAATTTGTAAAAAAATATGTTTTGAATAAAAAATTTGACTTTTCATGTGAATATCTTGGTTAAATTTTAATGGTTTTTAAATTTTTCTAATTTTTTCTAAAAGTTTGCTAAATTTTCTTTCAAATGTGATATAATTTACAGCTAAGTTCTAACCAAAAGTATTTTTAATGAATTTTCTTAATATTGTCGTTAGTTATTTAGCGTGTGTTTCAACCATATGCCAAGAGAGAGAAAAAAACTGTCTCAAATTGAATCATAATATAATTACTCCCATGACAGAATAATAAGGTAGGCTCATACTTTCACGGCTGCTCAAATGTCTAATTTTACACTAACAAAGCTGTGACTACAAAAAACTTTAATTCGAACAGCTGTCTTTGACATCCAGCTCACTTCCTCTCCAATATGCATCTACCTTATTATTCTTTCATGATTACTCCAAGATAGTATTGACATTTCTGTTGGAAACGGACAAAAAACAAAACAACAAAAAAAACAAATTGGCCATTTCAGCCCTTGAAAGGACTTTGACCGAGCTTCTTATGATCAATTGTGTTGTGTGTGTTATTAAATGTTTGCACACAATTGACCGAGAACTGAACCTACATGTTTTATGCCGACTCCGAATGGCTAAAGTTCATGTTCTCAAGAAGCTTTACATGGCATTTTTTACTCTCTGAGGTTTGCCATTGTCTGCAGAGAGGTGGTGACCGATCAGAAAAATTTTTTATTGAAAAAACTTTTCGCCACGGCTGGGGATCGAACCCGGGCTCCGAGCATGCTAGGCCACACACTTAACCTGCATGCCACGGTCACCACATGCAGGAAACGGACGTTTGTCAAAAAATATAACAAGAAAGAGAGCGCTCACAATCCGTCATAGCATACAATTAATTTTCACTGGTCACATTCAGCGTACCCAACAGTTGCCAACTGCTAAGTCAAAACTTGATGCACATAAATATGAAGTTGCACATTAAAATGCATTTAAAAATAGAAAACTTTTAATTTGTCGGTAAAATTTCCATTCGTATTTGATACAAAGCTTGATATTTCATAAACTTGACAATTTTTCTGAAACTTCAATACCAATAATAGCGCTCCCCGATGTGTTGCTGTCACAACAGTTGACACAGCTGAATGTGGCCAACGAATATAACAACGAACAGCTGTTTTTGACAAGGGTTCGTTTACTTGTAGCTGAGAGAATCAACATTTATCAACACTGCCTGGTAAAATTATTCTATCATGAATTGAATGTTCTAAATTCTGAAGCAAATATCTCCGCCATCTGTGAATTAATTTTATTTATTTCTTTTTTGTATTTAAGTCTTATCAGTTAACTTAAAAAAACTTTTGAAAATAATACCGTTTTTTGTTTGTTTATATTTAAATTATTCCTTTTAAAAAAAGACCATAAAATTTGATTTTTTCTTAAAATATGGGGTAAAAATGATTTTTGTTGTAAAAAAAAAACAAAAACTCAAAATTGCATTTTTGCTTTTCTTTCAAAGTCTATACCGAATTTTAGGTGAATTTATTTTGTCTTGACACTAAATTAATAAACTGTCCGTGCCATCAAAAAATCAAGGGTGCCCCCTATGATTTCTTTGACAAAATTAAATTTTTTTAAAATGTTATTTTTCTGTTTTTGAACAAAATAATAATATAAAAAAATATTTTTTTGAAGAAAATAGCTTTATATCTCTAATCAATTAAGAGTTATAGCCTCGAACTTATTTTAATTATAAATATAAATAGGCAATCAATAAATTGGTCGAATTTCGACCCCAGGCGATACTAGTATGAATAAATTCTTTGATTAAAACAAGTTTTGTAAATTCATGTTAAGTGAAATCATTTGTATAGTATTAATTTGATCAAAAATTCATGCGAAAAATTTTTTGCAAAAAAATATTTTTTTGTTAAATATATTAAAAAATTGAAATTATTTGTAGAGGTATTAATTTGATAAAAAATTCATGCAAAAAAATATTTTTTTTTTTGTAAATTAATACAATAATTAAAAACATATTTTTTTTGAGTTTAGTGTCAAAAATATGTGATGGTTTTATACCCATTAAGTTGTTATATATAATTCCCACATCATTCGGACTCGTCACACCCGGGGCAATCTTATGTCACACCCGTCCCATTTAAAAGTTTAAAAAAGAATGGTTATCGCCATTTTTTCAAAATATTTTTACTGGTATTCAGCAGAAAATATATTAAATTTGAATATATGCAAGTCAAAAATGGTCTCATTGTGGCAGATGGACTGAATTTCAATGTTAAACTCGGAATTTTTAGTTTTTAAACTTGTGCTCGTCACACCCGTCCCAGGTGTTTAAGCGAATGTAACTATTAAACTAGTATAAATAATTGCATTATGTTTAAGCATTTTGAAACCTTGGGGCAACTTCTAAAATACCTTTTAGTAAATTGCTAAAACTTTAACAAGTTAATACCATTTCCAGCACGATAAAGTAGTCAAAACGTCACACTCGTCTATATGGAATGAGGCAGAGGTCCTGATTGTAAAGAAATAAAACAATAAAAATCTTCGAGTTTTTCAAAATGAAAAATTTTGAGGCTGTTGCCAAATTCGGGGAAACGGGTTTACTAGCAGTGCTTAAATGCTTTCTAGAAGAAATCCAAAAACGCATGCTATAGTTTAAAATTGTTTTCGTCTATTCAAAAATTTTCTTGTTTACGCAAAATTAAAGCCCTGAAAGAAACTCATTGTCAATGAAGGTATCAAGTAGGCTAGTATAATATAAGAAAAAAAATTTTTGTTCGAAATATTTAACTTCTCGTATATCGTACATCTACATGTTCTTTCAATTAAATCTTTATTCCTTCTTAATTATTTTTTTGCAGTTTGCCTGAATTATAAAAAAAATCAACTTGCTACTAATGAGCTACTAGTTTCTGAACAGCAACAACTTTTCACTACATCATAAGGCAGTTTAGTTAATTCCCACGCCTAGTATTCAATTCACATAATAATTATTAAAAGCACATTAATTATAATTTATCGTTATTGACATTTAAAAATCACGCATATTACAATCGAATTAAAATCACGCATACGCCACGAAGACCATGAAAAGGTTTTATAATCCATTTTTTTCTGTGTTTCACAGTAGTTAAAAAATTCTATTAAATATATTCACACTTTTTTAATATATTCTTGCTATTCTTTTCACTAAATCTCATTTTCACTTTGTTCCACTTGAACTCACGCAATGTTGTAACCGGCTTGTAATCCATTTTTGGTAGCTCAAGCGCGTCGGCTGCACTGCTGCCAACAAGTGCAGCTAAGCACACAAAACAAACAATTAAAACTTGCATTTTTTATATTATTTTGCGACTATTTTTCGAAAATAAGGACTTTTTTTAACAAGTGCAAATATTAATATTTATTACAACAATGCGCAGCACAACGCTCTGTACAATAGTTAACAAGCGCTGTTGAGTATCTAAACGATGAGCTTGCAGCAACCTTGTATTTATTGTAAAACAGAAAAAATGAATGAATTTGTGTTTGCAATATATATATTTTATTTTGTTTTGTATTTAATAATTTTTAATTTTTTTTTTTTTTGTACCCATTACATTTTGCTAGCGTTACAGTGCTCTCAAAGTTTTTTGTTGCAGTTTTTTTCCATTAAGTATAAGCTTGTAATATTTTATTGTTGAATGATTTTGCATTAAGTTATTATAATTGTTGTTAGCCTATTGTAAATTGTTACTATTGTTGTTGTTGTTATTATTATTGTAGGTCGTTGTATTTACATTAGCTTAGTTGTTGCTGCAACTTGTTGATATTGTTGCTTGAGTAGCTGTAGCTGTGACGTTTGTCAACTTATTAAAACTCTTCCTCCTTGACTGTAACTAAAACAGCACACAGCTGAGACAATGTTTCGCAATAACTTTTAATGTAACTGAATAATTATTTAATATAGTCGGCTTTTGTGTTATTGTTATTGCTTAGAAGTTAATGATATGTTGCTTTGACTAATTCTTCAATGTTCAATTACAGCACGAACAAAAGTTGTGCCGTTGTTATAGAAACTAAAAAAATAGAGAGATTTTGTTGATTAGAATCTCTCTCAACCTTATGTAAGAGAAGCTTTAAAAGTTCTGTATACATTTTTAATGTACATGTTTTTGAGCCGACTTAGTGTCCACTTGAAGCTGTTATGAATAATTTATATTTATCTTGGGTCAAAACAGATTTATTACTACAACTCAAAAAACAAACATTTTAATCCGAAACCGCAGACTATTTAAATTATAATTATATCAAATGTAAATTTTAATTATACAGCATTTAATAACTATATGCCATTAAAAAAAATATATATATATATTTTTGATTAATATTAATGCTTTGTCACCACTTAGCAAATCTAATCAATAGAAAATGAATATAATAAATAGTTAACATGCAAATTATTTGCTAAATTATTATAAACTCAGCGCTAATAACTTAATTAACAAAATATATATAGTATCTAATGCATTATAGTACTATTTTTAAGTCATTGTTTGATTTATAAATTAGCTTGGTTTTGACATCTACAATTATTTGTTACTTATTTAAATAAACTTTTTATAAACAATCCTGCAAACATTTGAAAGACGATAAGAAGATAAGTTGATTTGGCGAAACTCTAACGATTTGGTGAAGATGGATCGAAATAGAAATTTCCAAAATCTTCTGTTGCACATTCCGGCAATAGTTCGAAGATGGCTTTTTAAAAAATTTTCAAAATCTATCAGTGGAATATGAAGCAGGCTCTGAAAAAGGATTTAAAAAGTTAAAGAAGTAAAAATTGTATTGAATTGCGACTGGACAACGTCTGCCTAGCCAGCTACTTTAAACTTTAAAACAACTTGTAACATTTAACAACGATGCCAACATCCCCCACCCCCTAAAAGCGATTCGCTTACAACTATGGTCGGCGAATTGTTTTAGACGCCTTCCGCCGATTCGTGTGCTACTCTTCCTGGCGAATCGCGATCACTCTCAGCACTGCGTTGGCAAAATGGTGAAGAACCCTCTCGGCAATTCGTTGACGACTCTTCCTAATGAAACGCTAAAGGTTCCTCCCACGCAATATGTTGCCGAATCTTCCCGGTGAATTGCTTAAGACCACTTTTGATGATTCTTTCGCGAGTCCTCCCAGCGAATCGCTTAAGACTTCTATCGGTGATTCGTTGGCGAAACTTCCCGGCAAATCGCTTTTATGGCCTCAGCTGCTTGTATTCTGCGATACCCGGATGACTCTCAAAAAAACTTGACGGCGATTGTCCCATCTTCCAAGCGATTCGTTGGCGATTCTGAGGCAATTGAAAATGTTTGCATGGAAAACACCAAAAAATGTGTTTTATTTCAACTACAAATTGACGAACTTGTAAATTTTTTCAGAAGATTCCAAACATTTTACAGAATAAATATAACTTAGTTGTATAAGCAATTATTTTTTTAATTTCGTTTTTAAAATTTTTTTTTTTTTCTCAAAATATGAGTTTAAAATTTAGTAAAACAGTATGACAAAAAAATAAAAAAAAATTATCATTACACTGTGGGACAGTCCAACATCCGTGGAAGATAATGTTATTTTTCTGATAGGTCCTGTTAAGTTAAAAAATTCTCTATACATAAAATTTGCAGCAAACTCTCAAAATCTGGACTTGCGATAATTAACCCTATTTGCCTACCTTTACCCACTTTTTTGGCCTATAACTTATCTGATTGCCAACCAATTTTAAAAATTTAACCGGATGCTTAAAGACGAAACTGAAGTTTTTCAACGATATATATTTATATATATTGCTTGGGGCAACTTGAGGAAATTGTGTGAATTTACTCTGCGAATTCAACTTTTGAAACAAGCATTTCGGCTTTTTCCAAGTTTGATGATTTTTCTATACAGTAAATTATATAGAGATCCACTAGTCCCATATAGATTCATACAAAATATTTATGAGGAATTTAAACGCAGTTTGTTTTTTAAAAATCCATCAGTAATTGAAAAAGTTATTCAAGTTTTCATGAAAAAATTGGGCCGTCAAATTTCAATTATAGAACATTCTTTAACTAGACAAGATCTTCCAGAAAAATAACTTTATTTACCAGAGATTTCAACTTCGTTCAATATTGTCGCACCGTCTTGTCAGTCAAAATTAATGTCTATAATTTTTTTAGAAATTTTACATTCTTTTCTTATCTAAGTTTCTTGGTTAAATCATTTTTTCTAGAAATTTTACATTATTTTCTTATCTAAGTTTCTTTGTTAAATCAACTAAAAAAACTTGTATAAAACTAGATTTTTTTTTTGAGATAAATTTATAATATTTACTTTAAATGTGAATAAAAATAAAAACCAACCAAGTTAACTTAGGTCGTTTTGCTTAGACTTTTGTTTCCTTGTTTTTACTTTAAATTTGCCTACAATTAAAAATCACCCAAGTAAGCTTGGATAATTTTACCAAGACTTTTGTTTTCTGAGCGCTTAAGCAATTTACCTTAACTTTGCTTTTCTTTAAAAAATTTAAATTACACAAGTATTTGGATGACTCTACTGCTTCATACTCTATTCATGCTTCATACAAAATATTCTTAGGCGCTTAGGTAATTTACCTTAGCTTTGTTTTTCGAATAAAGACATGGGTACGGCTAGGTTTATATTATCTCCCTCTTGGGAGTCTCACATAGACACATAGACGGTCTTTAGTGGTCTTTAGAATTCGCAAATCTTAGAAGAAATACTAGAGAAATTATGGCTGCATCTTTTAGTGACGATAACGTCGGTAATCCCAAGTGTTAAGTCCAGATTTAAGTACAGCCAAACATAAGCAAAGAAGGTGCTCTAGGGTTTTTTGGATATTTTGTCATCCGTTATAATACCAAACTTTTTCGCGTGACCTGTAAGGATGCCCACCAGTCGTCCTGCTGTCCCTTCGGAAGCGTACCAAAATAAGCGAAATCCATATTCCACATGATATATCACACATGATTCTCTAGATCTTGCATGTTGTCGTATCTTTCCATCTACGACTCACTGCTTGTTTGGCTCTAGTTCCGAGGTTCTTATACAACTCCTGTAGTGGAAAAGCTATGTGTTCAATGAACTCTGAACCCAGCCTGGCACCTGCATTTGCTTGTCCGTTTGAATAAAGATTGCTGTTCAAACTGATTTTGGTACGAAAACCGCCCTAACTGTCCTCCAGGCTACAGTCACTTAGTTAAGTTTGATACATCCCTTTTATAATCTTGAGCCAGGGAATAACTGGAAGAGTGTTCCTTTGTAACATGTGCCTTCTGGTTCTTATAGTCCACCGCATTTTATCTTGTGCTATTAAGTTTTGCGAAGTCTGTGTTGGGATGATCCAGTGCGTCTCTGTGGCGTTAGTGTTTGAGACTGCAGTACAGCCTGGAAAATGTACTTTTAGAAGTACATCTACAGATTCCTGTCTGCTTTCCGTCCATTCAACCATTACCTTTCCGCAGCTTATTCTGAATGCAGGGCTTTTTTGAGAGCAGCTGTCTAAGGTTGTGGTTATAGTGAACGCCTAGTCAGACAGACAGGTAGACAGGCAATGTGAATAAGAGGGATAGATAGCTATCTGCATCTCATTTTTTCACACAGATTTCAGCCTGCCTGTCTGAATCGCGTTCACTATAAACGCGGCCAAAGGCTTGCTGTGCCCTTAGTTTTTTCAATGCCCGAACAGAAGTTTTTCATGCTGATCTTTTTTTCTGCCTACATTTGTATACCCACCACATTTTTAATTGGTCAGTTTATTTAAGTCGGTTTAAAGAAATCTTGAAGATCGCGTTTTTGCTCTTCAACATCAGGACTTCACCATGGTAGTCTGTTTTTAAGCTTTGGCCACTTGGCTCTACTAAAGGATTTTCATTAGTTGGTCTAAAGAGGTCTTAAGGGATCTTTCAATATCAAATTCTGTATTTATACGTTTTGGGGAGAGTAATTTGGTCACAATGACTCGTCATTAATGGTTATAGTATGTATTTCTAGGGTTTTTAAAGATCTTTTGAGCCGGTGTATAGTTGAATCATATATTAAAGCTACAGAGAAATGCAATTACTCTTGTTTTTGAGTCATTGGTTGATTAACACAAAAAAAAAGTATAAATGAATTTAAGTCATAGAAGAACTTCCACTTATATCCACTCATACCTGTTCGTGTGTCGTACATAAAGCGAATGAATGAACAAGAATAATTTTTATGTTAATATGAACCGATGCAGTGCTCAGTTCTCTCATTGAGTGAGTGGATGTATTGTGCTATACCGTAATGACTCATAACACCAATAAACACCACGAGTTCAGTGAAATGACTTAAGTACTAAGAGTCATTTTTAGTTAAGCTTTCTTGTCATTTCATCCAAATTTAATTGTTTATGTCCAGCAACACGTGCCAAACCAAACAATAGCTGTTTTGCAAAAAACATAACACAAAATAATACTCAACTCTTTCATTTTCTCACACGAAAAGTAAACAAAACGGCGAAAACCATATGGTTGATATCAACAGAGCATAACACAAAATAATACTCACTCACTCGTTGTTCTTATATTCCTCTCTCATGAATAAGTGAGTCATATCAGATTGTTAACTCACATCCAATAAAGTTATGCACGTTAGAGCACTATGAGTATTTTTTGCTTTTAGTGGAAATGAGTCAAAGTATTTTGTTGAGTTCGAATAAGTACACATTTGTACCAATAATTATGGCTCATGACTTAAGTATACTAATTTGTTTGGTACTCATTGCAGATCTCTGACTCCACACTGAGTGATGTGCGTTGGCATCTGCTCTGATGACAATCGCCTGATTTTTTTTTTTTCTACTGGTCTTAGCTACCAGCTTATGAAGGTAGTCTGGTGGTCCGCTAGTCGTCGCGCCACGTAGCAGAATGCGACCAGTGTTGCCGTTTTGGCTATTTATAGCCAAAAGTGGCTATTTTTTTTGCTTGTGATCAGTTTTGGCTATTTGGCGATTTTATTTTTCATTTGGCTATTTTTTTACCCGGCTATGTTTTTGCATTCCGGCGAAAATTTATTTTTTATTTAACATATAACATTTTCAATTGCTTGAGAATCGCATCATCCGGGTATTACCGACTGTAAGCTGCTAAGGCCGGTTCGCCGGGAAATTCGCCAATGTACCGCCGAGAGGAGTTATAAGAAATTCGCCGAAAAGGGTGGCAAACGAAGTCCATTTTAGAGTCCTCAGCAATTTGCTCTGAAGCATCGCTGTTGTGTCCGAATTCAGTGAATGTTTTTGTGAATTTATTTTTATGAATTTGTTTTTATTTCGCTTCGATATAATACAACGCTGCTTCGAAACTTAACAATTTTTCAGAGCCTTTTGTCATATTCCCATTATTGATTTTGAATATTTTTCAAAAATTCATCTTCCAACAATCGCCGAAATGAGCGAAGGAACATTTTGAAAATTTTCGTGACTCGCGCATTTATTGTTTGAGCATTTGAAAAGCGATGCCTTTTCCCAAAAACACTTGGGCGAATCACTGGTGCAACGCAAAATCCACTTTTCTGCCAGTCGTCTTTCAAATGTTTGCAGGGAAATGATTTAAAATTTGAACGTGAGGGTGAATTCTCTCTTCATTTGAAGACGGCCTGCCAGTGATGCTTATCGTGCAGCCGAGCGCAAGAATGTCCAATAATTTGACATACAACATCTCGAATCATGTGTCACATAGGAGTATGCAACAATGTATATAACTTTGATCATTGAAAGTAATTCTGGTTTGTTTTCAAAAGTATAATTAAGCAAGTCAGCATGGAAAAGTAAGTTGAGATAGCATTACGCCACATATATAACATTCTCCACTTGTTTCACTTGATTTCACTTTCTCACCTATTTATCTTTCTCCCATTTCTGAACCAAGGCAGACTTGACTGAATACGTTTAACACCTGAAATCCTTGGTTCAAAGCTAAAAAAAAAATTTAATACTGTTTTTACTTCCGAAAATGCAAACCTTATTTTTATTAAGTTTTTTTTACTCTTATCAAGTAAAGCATTAATGAGGTAAGGTCCTTCTATATTAAAGGTCCGTCTTTTTAAAGGATATTTGCCCTAAATGTGTTTAAAATATGCTCTTATATTTTTTTAACACATAATTTTTTATAACATATTTAAAAAAAACATGTTTGTAAATCTGTTTCCAGTAAAAAACGGTACTATGTTGTACAAAAAACTAGTTAGTTAAAAAAGGTATGAATGTTAGTTTTGTTTCTTTTTTCTAATACAATGAATTAACCTTTTGGCTATTTTTTTTACATTTTGGCTACTTTTATTTTCTGTTTTGGATATAAAAATAAATTTACTCCGGCAACACTGAATGCGACTAGGATTGGCTCATCATCTAGCGCTCTAGCACCACAACTATGAGATCATCAGTTTATAAAAATATAAATCACACAAGTTTGATGATGAATTATGCAAGTTTTCAGGCTTCATACACACAAAAGTTTTCTACACGGTTAAACAATTTACCTTTACTTTTTTTTTGCTCTAAGGACATAAACTATACAAGACTTTTGATGAATTATACAAGTTTTTCAGGCTTCAGAGAAAATTTGTTTACTCAAAATAAAAATATTTTTTCGTTTAGTGTAAACTTTAAAATATATAGCTACATACGTAGTGTTACATCATATGTAACAACTTACGTCAGAAGGCTTTAAAATAAATGTATCTTAATACTGTTGCCATAAATATAACTTAATTTATGTTTAGTTATAATTATACGATATATGATATAATTATGGCTTAAGCTTTTATTAGTTAAGCTTTGGTTGTTGTAAATTTTCTGGGTGGTAACCTTCAGTAGTTCATTTCTTTCAGTTCACCTTGACCTCTGCCAAAAATTGTTTTTTACAAATCTATTAAAAAATTTAAGTTAAGCACAGCTTTATATAACTATATAAGAAGCAAAGTGGTTTAAGGTCATTTACAAAAATAAGAAATAAATTGATTTTACAATTAAAAAAAAAAAATTATAGTTTAAAAATGTTTGATTTTTTGTAAAAAACGTAACATTACATGTCAGAACATAAAGTGTTTATTAGTATTCGAGAATACATAGCTATTAGACTTTGTTAAGGCTAACTGCGACTGTTTATGTTTTTTTTTTAACAATCAAGTTTTAAAGCAGCAAAACAGCTCTTAAATATATTTTTTGTTCACATATAATTCATATTTTATTATTATTATTATTACTCTGCAGTTTTTAGTCTCTGCTTAAAGTAAGAAATGTTTCCTCTTTATTAAATGATTTTAGTTATTGTTTTAAACGATTATGTTTCTGAATTAATTGTTGTTGTAGTTCTTTTGACTCATAGCCAAAGTTCATTGCACGCAGTTAGCCGAAAGTGATAAAAAAATTACAAAACACACTTAAGCATGTGAGATCACATTGCAATGTATCGTGAGTGAACTCAAGGAGGCAGAATTGAATTTTTACTTTATATTATAAATATGCATGCAAAAAGCGCTTCCAAATTTTTTTTAAATTTATAAACTGAATGCAATAAACTGTTCGGCTATTGAAAAAGGTACAGTATTATAAAACTGTGCGTATATCTTCGTCTTGGCCGAAGTTAAAGTATCCCTCATACCAAATATTATATTTATAGCTTAAGAATTCCATAGATTGTAAAGAAAAACACACAACATTTTGTGGATATAAACATTAAAGCATATAGACCATTTTATATGGAAGTTACTTATATTAGTTGTTCCACTTACCATCTTCGATTTGGCTCAAATTTTTTGTTTGGATTTTTTTTAATGATTAGAAAACCAAAACCGAAGTTATAAATTTTTACAATAATTTTTCGCGCCCAAAATAAGATCTTTGTTGAGACAACGTAGCTCTGTCAGTATAACTTAGATTGTCATAAATAGGTAATCATTAGAAAAACTTTTGAAAAAATTGCAGTAAGTCAAGCTATTTTTAATGCCATGCCACAATAGCCGCTACAATTTTTTTTTTTCATTTTTAAAATTTTTATACATATTTTTTTTACGATTCATTATTTTCCCAACGATATGAAGGTGTGCGCTCTTAAAGGGTTCAGAATTTATAGCTTAAAACGTGAAATATTAATTATTGACAAAGCTCGTTATTGACAAAGCCAAAACTCGTTTTTCATATTTCACTGTTCCAAAAATATAATGATGCAGTTTTGTCTTTGTATGCTTAAGCGTTGCAAGTAAGGTCCATGCTCATTTTTTTGTGAATTTTAATTTTTTTTTTAATCAGAAAAAAGTTAAGCTTTGAAGAATTCATACCCATTTTTTCAAAAAAATAATATAAAATTGTACATATTTAGAAAATTTTACTCAGTTAAAATGGAAAAACGAAAGTGTTTTCCTCTTCTTTTTCCTTAAGAAAGGTGTTGATTCATTTCTGGGACATTTTGCTTGGAGGCTGAAAAACAAAAATTGGCAGCCACAAGATGCCACGAAAAAACTAAAATGGTGTCGAAAACCAAAATTTTTCTTTTTTTTTTGTCTAAACCCTTTTTTTTATCTTTGTATTTGTATTACTTTTGAACTTATTATGGATTTACTACTTACTAATGGACATGGATGGTACTAAATTGGACCCAGTATCCACAAAGTACTTATAAACGGTCATTTGTGGCAAAAAATAATAAACTTCCCTTAGGTCAGCTATCTGAAGAGGTCCTTAAAGCATTTCACATTTGCAAATAAATTCAGAAATAATAATGCCAGGAGAATATCACGACATGCCATGTACAAATGAGGTTGTTCTCAATAGATGCCTTTTATATTCAAACCAAAAAATTTTTTATCGGGAGACATACGAAAAAATAAAAATATTAAACATTAACCTCTAGATGTTCTATTCTATCAGAAGAATAGAAGTTTTAATATAAATATAAACTAGTAAGGTATATCTTCGACTCGGCCGAAGTAAAAATACCCCCACACTCTTGATTCGTAATGGTACAAAATCTTAAATTGAAGCCCTTTTTGTATGAGATTTAAAAAAATGTTACTATTGTGATGACGTCTAAAATACATTTATATCAAATTGTTTTCCTGTAAAGTAAAGGCCAGCTTTTTATTAAGTTTTCAATAAGGGCTTGTATGGGAGGTGGGCGTGTCCGTCGGCGGATGACGTACACTTTTCTTCCACGATTTAGTTTAGAAATAAAATACAAACGTATCAAATTTTTTTCCTGTAGCTTAAAGAGAAGCCTTTTTATAGAGTTTTATATTTTGGGGTTATATGGGAGGTGGGCGTGTTCGTGGGTGAATGACGCCCATTTTTCTAACACGCCTCAATTTTTATATAAAAATAATAAATATCTAATTTTACTTATGTAGCTTTGACAGAAGCCTATTTATATAGTTTTCAATTTTTGGGTTTTATGGGAGGTGGGCGTGTTCGTGGGTGGATGACGCCCATTTTTCTATCATGTCTTAATTCTTATATAAAACGCATAAATATCTAGTTTTACTTTTGTAGTTTTGACAGAAACCTATTTATATAGTTTTCAATTTTTGCGTTGTATGGGACGTGGGCGTGTTCGTGCGTGGATGACGCCCATTTTTCTATCATGTCTTAATTCTTATATAAAACGCATAAATATCTAGTTTTACTTTTGTAGCTTCGACACAAGCCTCTATATATAGTTTTCAATATTAGAGTTGTATGGGAGATGGGCGTGTTATTAAGTTGATCACGCCCATTTTTCGAACAAACTTCAGTTTTAACGTTTATTACACAAATACCGAATTTAATATTTATAGCTTAAATATTTGCTTCTTTATGGAGTTTTCATTATTGGCGTTGTATGGGAGGTTGTATTGTATAAAAAAACTTAAATACCGAATTTTAGCACACAGTAAAAAATATGAGGATAAATTTTATACTATTTGGTATAAATATAAATCAATTCCAAATATGTTATAAAATGTATACCATAACATCGTATAAACCAAATTTATACAAAGTTGGTATAGATTTTATCCGAAAAGTGTATAAAATGTGTTTACACCAGGTTGGTATACATTTTTATAAGCAAAAGTATAAAATCTTTTTAAACCACATTTGGTTACTTTTTATAGCAATATTGTATAAAAATATGTGGTACATATGTAAACATACATTAAATATGTTAATTTATGTTTTATTTAAAGTAATAAATCAGTAATAATATTTAGGTTCCAATTGATATATTTCATGATATATTTTTTTATATTTTAAAAAACAATTTGACAAGAAAAATAAAGATTAAAAAATTATACTCAGAAATTTGCATGTTTAATCATGTTGGCGGAGTATCCAATTCAAGCGCAATATTTGTATCAATCTGAGTGTACAAAAAAATATTCAACGGAACTATTTGTGCATAACATGATTACTGACTGGAGAACAAACGCAAACTGATTGCCTGCTAGCATCGATGAAGTTCGGTAGCTTCGAAAACTCGACTTGTGCGTGAAAGCCGAGTGGCTCCGTGAGGTTTTCGTGTGTATAACTGAAATAAATATGATTTTTATAAATTTATGGTATACAATTTATACTATTTTGGAGTAAAATAGCGGTTTAAATGGAAATGCAAGTTTTATAATATTGGGTGGTATAAAACTTATAATAAATTTGGAATAAAACGAGTTTATACTACAGAAATGTTATAAAAAAGATAAAATTTATCCTCAAACTTTTTACTGTGCACGATAGCTTCAAAATTACGGCCGCAATCGTGTCCACAGACAGACGGACATGGCTAAATCAACTCAGATGGTGATGCTGAGCAAGAATATATATACTTTTCTATACCTACCACGCCTCCTTATGGGCGTTACACACGTCGTGACAAGATTAATATACCCCTTACGCAGTACGCGTGGGGGTATAAAAATGAGCAAAAAACTTAAGCTTCCATTGTCTATTATTGTGTGGAACTCAGATTTGTTATAAAGTTCATTTAAATAAAATTATAAATACTAAGGTTTTAGAAAGTAAGCATGCTCATGGCAGCCATTTTTAAGCCGCCATTTGAATTTATAATTTTTTACTACAGATTCGTGATCAGCTTCGGGGTCGCTTCAAATTTGAATCTTTGGGACATCAAATTTGAAATGCATGATATAGTTATTATAAAAGTAAGCATGTTCATGGCCGACATTTTGAATTTCGCATTTTTAACCTCAGATTCGTGATCAGCGACCGCAAAACTTCTTGATGTTTTGGCCGTTTTTTCGATTTGCAACCATTGTGCATTAGTTGGAAACAGAATCCGTTGAACAACCAAAATAATTTTATCAGACATGTGCACTAGAGCGTATCTCATCAAAAGGCGAAGAAAAAAGTGCACCGGTCATACTCGAATCTAATGTATTTTTACAAGGAATTTCGAAAAAACAAAATTTTTTTAACCCATTTTGGTATTTACCCTTATCTTTTATTCATGGGTAAAAAATGCCAATTTTATCACAAATATTTTTGTGGCACATTTGAACCCTCTAAAACCAAGTTATACGGGTCTTCTTGTGCATTTTAAAAAATTACCGACACACTGAAGAGTTAGAGGGTTAAAATGTTCTACAAAAATGTTCCTAGTAAATTTTTGCATAAATCTTTTAAACACATCCTATAGCTAAAATGTAAAGGTCACATGGAAGAAGTTCTGTTCTACAATTCGATAAGAATTCACAAAAAGAGAGAATATCAAAACCGACCCAAAATAAAACCCAGACGTAAACTTTCAAAACGCCGGTACACATATATTTTTGTGTACAAGTTCAAACAGTGGCGTTTCATGTTAAACAGTGTAATTTGTTGCAGTTTATTGCATTTTTAAAAATTACTCATTCCGATAATTTTAACAAATTTGCAATCTACTCTATTACCGTTTTGTTCCAGTTCAAATGTAGAATTATAATATATAGCGAGTTAGTATTTATTGAGTTTTTTTCATTGTCTACGCAATCACGATATCACAATTACATATTCAATAACGTCAGTGATAGATAAGTATTGTTTACCTCATGACTGGACATTGATTTATTGAATTGCACATTACTTGACTGCAGTTAAGATCATTAGACATCAATTGAGCAAATCGGCAGCATTCAAGCTGATCATGAAATTTTTAATAAGCGTTGTTAGTGTTAATTAAATAATTTGTCAATTAAATTATATGTAGATGAAGTGTGAATAGGTGGTATATGATCAAGAGTCAAAGTCGTAAAAAAAAATAGAAGACGACAAATCAATAAAAAAAAAGCTAACAAGACAACAAAGAAATATTATAAATACTGCAATCAAAAACAAGTGTTAACAATTTGAAAGGATTAACACTGAATGAGATATTAATTAAAAAAAAATACTACTAATCTGCCAAGCACATATGAAACCTTTGAAAAAGTATTTTATTTTGATAAAAATTTTTTAAAAATGGTTTAAGAAAAATGAGAACAAAATCAGTACTTCCTTTATAGTTCTATTAACGCAGATACTCTTTAAGAAAAGAAATGATCTAAATTTACTGCTAATGAAAAATATTGATATTTTTTGCAGTCAATGGTTAAATAATGCAAAATATGAGCAACATCAAATCGGACATAGCCTAACCGAGGCTTGTCATAACCAAAAACATGCACACTTACGCGCAGCAGGATGCACCAAAATCTTAACAATTTGGACAATATTTGATAAGCATTAAAAAAATAAAAACAGCAAAACAGACTGCTTGATACTCTCAATATCAAAAATAGCACGATCGTGCCAAAAACGCAAAAACAATTACTTTTGTCAAAACAACAAGATCAGCGATCAACTAAGCAACAACAAAATTGCAAATCCTGCGAAAAGCAAAACAAATAGCTTAACCAAAACAACAAAAAGGACTGTCTTTCAAGCAATACCTGCTTGACTCAATACGAATCATGCACTGCGCAGGCGCCCATCTTCGCTGATAAACAAAGTGATTAGTTACGATCTCTGCGGTCAAACGTATTTATGATGTTGTTTACATTTTGCGAATAATAGCAGAGATGTTGTTCGAGCAAATATCGACCAGTAGAAGCTAAAGGATTTTGTACAAAAACAAGATAATAAATCAATGATTAAAAGAAAATTTTGGCTTGATAAGCGGGTAGGAAGCATGAACACTGAACAAATTAAGCTGATATAAAAACATCCGTCACCATGTTAAAGGATATCATTCGCAGCAGAATTAACGCAGCAGCAGCATCAAGCAATTTTTTATAAAATCTCAGAATTTTTAAAAATATTTGACATTTTTAAAATGTCACTCATAGTAAAAGAAGAGCCGATAGTGCAGAATGCCTTCGACTATAAACATAAGAAATTCGATGTTCGCAATAAACGAAATCGTTATGACTCCAACTCATCAACAGAGTCTTCGACAACATCTACGATGGCGTCTTCAACAAGCGAATTTACAACAAGAAACAGCGATACACCGCTGAGCGTCTTTTCCGATTACAACAATTTTCAAGCTGGTTGTAATTATAAAAGAAACAGGACAAGCGCCACAGCTGAAGCATTACAACAACCAGCACTTAAGCGCAGACGTTTTTCGAAGGAAGAAGAATATGATAGCGGTTTATTGATGACAACACAACAAACTAATGATAATGAACGTCTCACACCTGTTCCACCACGTTTCACCTCAACACCACTGACAGTCTTAGCTACTGTGGCCGCAGCAACGACACCGCTCAAACGCAAATTTAATCACATCAACGATAGCGGCTTATCAATGACTCCTGATAAAATTGAAAATAACGACGCTTCAGTTACTCTTCACTCACAAACTTTGCCGCGCTATGTTTCAACACCGCTTGCCGTATTGGCTGCAGTAGCCGCAACCACTCCGCTACCCAAATCTACTCCAACCACCGCAGTCAACATGCCTAAGATCAGTGATGAAACCATGCATAACATCTGCAAGTATCACGGCAACATGGTGCGTAAGTTTCCGAAGAAGGAGCGCACGCCCAAGGATCAAGAACGTCGCAATAAGAACACAATTGCTTGTCGCATGAGTCGCCGCCTGAAAAAGCTGGAAAATGTTGCCGTCGAGGAACAGTATAAAGAGTTCACAAAACAACATTTAGAAATGGTAGAGGCCTCAATGCGTGCTGCTGCGTACTTAAATGCCTTGACAATGAAGTTGGCTGCAGTCAATGGCGCTGTTATTATAAATACAAGTGATGAAAGATCACTGGAGGTGCCACCAGCAAAGCCAGGAACACCTGTGTCGGGTAGAAGACAGCCAAAACCATTCTCCATTGAGTATCTGACAGACAAAAGCAGGAGTAGCAGCTGAGTATTGAGATTATTTTTAATGAATTCCTCTGTGATTGCTTATATTCTTAAGCATCTCTTTTATAATTGTCAATAAATAAATTTATGTAAATATGTACAAAATTTAACGTTACGGTAGAAAAAATTAAAAGTTCTTAAAGAACACTTTATAATAAAATAAAATAAAGATGAATACAATTTTCTTATTAAAACTTCTGAGTTTTACTTATATAAGAAAATGTTTGCTTGAAGAAATTTAAAAGAATTTTTGGTATCTGTTTAATAAGCCGAATCGAAATTTAAATGTCGTCGAACACCGACTCAAAAGTTAGAGAGACTCTTGAAAACTATTTCTGCATATTTTTTTTTTTAAGATGAGAATATTCATCATAAAGCGGTTTTGATTCTCCTGAACCCCTTTTTCGGCCAAAAAATCAATATTTTTGCTTCAGAACTTTTTATTCTTCAGAATGTATTCCTAGAATAAGCAAAAGAGTAAAGATTTTGACAACAGACAAAATTGGTTAAACAAATTTTTTAATTTTTTTCTTTACGAACTCTTTCGAGACCCAAAAAAAAAAAATTGATATTTCGTCATTTTCTCTAAGAGTCTTTAGATTTTATTTAAAAAAGCAATTGAAAGATTTAAAAAATGTATAAATTTCCATTACTTTAAGCTCATACCAATGATTTCGTGAAAATATCAAAAGCGTTACAATCTTTTAATTATAAACTTGGTCTATGAGCTGAAAAGAATCTTTGGAGGGTCTACTATAAAATTTTACGGTATGTTCTTAGACATTTACATATGACAGCAATCCCTTAAAAAATAGTTTCGTTGAACTCTAGATAAATTCAAAATATTAAATAAATTAAGCATAGTTAAAGTACTAAACCTTAAAAGAGATTGTGCAATAGCTTGCGTGAATCGTTCATTCAAAGAACTCTGCAATCCCGGGTTCGAATTCCATCTATCATAGTACATGATGGGATATATTATACTGAATGCGATAAAATTCCTTGAGAACATGAATATATATTAATACACTTCAAATTGTTTATTTTCTTCAATTCTTGAATTTTAAAACGATCTTGTAGATTTTAAAACGATATCTGCATTACAACAAATGTTTTAAAAAGATATCGCCCATATCATATTGAGGTGTAATAAAATTGCACTCGCTATCTTCGATTTGGCTGAAATTATTTTCTCTGAGGAGTTTCACATAGGGTTTCACATGCTAGGCTCTTAAACGGTGAATTCAGATCCAATGAATTCAGATTAGGACTTCCCCCTGGCAATTCTTCCGCGGCAACAAAATCAGGACACTTGCACCTCTGCCAATCCCAAACGCTTATGGCCTTGTGTCCAGGAACAGAATCATATTGAAGAACTCATCTCTTTCCTTTAAAAAAGTATTGGTTACGCCCTTTACCGCACCTTCTTAGACATCAGTTGATATGAAAAGGGGAAATACTGAAAATAAATTCAAAACTTCGCCTTAACTGCTGAAAAAACATACCGGAGTGACAGTGTGAGCAAACAGTATTTGACAGGAGCTGGTTGGAGTGTTATAAGCATTTTTTGACAAAAACCGTTACCGTATACACTTTTAGAAAATGTGGTCCATATATCAATATATTTATTTCTTACCCAATACCGTATAAATTTTTAGAAAATATGGTCCATATATCAATACATTTATTTCTTACCCAGTAGTTAACGACCAGCAACTGAATTTGGAAGAAAAAAAAAACACACCTTCAATTTAGTGAATCGAACCTCAGAAGTGAACCCCAATTGTATGAACTTTTTGACTAGCTTAAAAAAAAAATCTAGAAATATAAACGCTTATATAAAAACGCCTATGGCTCTTTTTTCATAGAGCCATAGGCAGTACAAAAATTGTTCATGTATTTGTATGCTCAACTCTGGACTTTAATTACAGACCATAAATCTCTGATCCAAATTTTACTACCGTAAAAGTCATTGCCAACGCTGAACATAAGCTGGATGGTCAATTATGCGGACTTTTTTGGAAATTTTGACTATGAAATGATATTTAAATCAACTAAAGCTATTGTTAGTGCAGATTTTTTTCTCGTATTCGACTACAGGGTTCTATTAACAAATTGGGTTTTCTGCCAAAGACAATAGAAAATATTGAGTATGATGCACTTGACCTATTCTTAGTGCGGTAAATCAGTCAGCTGCCAATTTGTGCTGCTCGCAAGAAACAAGAGAGGATTTAATCTTTGAAAGATAATTAAACGATCAGGTTGAGCCCTACGTTGCCTCGAACCGGATTAAAATCTACAAAAATGAATTATAAAGTGGCCGCTGGGTGTCTTTTGCATGAAAACCGGGTAGTTGTTCATGCACAGGAAAGGTCCCCAGGTGTCACTCTCCGATTTGAATGAGCTTTGGATATGTGCTAGAGGAAAAAATTCTAAGGTTGACGTATTTTTTTATATCTGCTGAATTCAAGGTTAAGGCTTTCAAAATGGCTTTCAAAATAACTTGAATATCACGTATTGAAACATACACAAATTTGGCATCAAATGCAAGGTATTGAAATTTCACGTCGTTTGGTATACATTTTGAAAGTGTTGTTGTTGTTGTTGATTTAAAAAAATTATTGATCATATTGCATTGATTACGTAATCGATTCCTAACCAAACTTGTGAATGTGAATCCTCATATAATTTAGTTAGTTACCTTTTTTATATTTTTTGTAGTGAAACTTCTTTGGCGGCGAGTAAAATTTCAAGGTATCTTATTCGTGACGCTAGGCTTACGTTTTCAATTCATATCAAAATTTTCAAAAAATTATTGTCGCAAGCTGGATTTGAACCCGAACTGAGCAAGCTTTCTGAACTGAGCATCCCATAAGAGTCTGAACCATTATGCCACATAGGTACGTCATAAATCGGCAAACAAAATGTAATTAATATTGAACGGGTTTTGTTCTGTATCTAGTATATTACAGACACAAACTATGTCTTTTAATTTTCATCTTAAAAGCACACATGCACGGAAAATTTATTTCTTTAAGCTTCGAACGAAAATATTTAGCCAAACAATTGTACACTTTTTGTGTGGAGATTCACTAGCGGAAGAAATTCTACTTTTTCTACGTAAAAAAACTTGACAGACGGTAGAAAAATTTGAGCAACTTTTAAATTTTGGGCGGTAGATGAACTCGGCATTCTGATTAGGAGCCAACAGCAGGTTGCTGAATTATTTGTTATGGTTGAAGTCCAGATGATGATAATAGGATCATGGTTATGATCCAAAGATGATCTTGTAATGTTGTGATGCTCATCAACATTTTGACGTAGAATTACGTCTTACAGCGCGGTTTGTATGGGGTCGTCTTAACAGATTTTTTTCAAGGTCATTAGGCAACGTTTTTGGCGAATACTTTAGGGTATACCTACAGCCTTTACTACTCTTCGTTCAAAGATAATATATGTACTAAAATATCAGATATATCCTGCGCTGAATGAATATCTAACTTTGGATTTTGTCACTTTTATATTAAAGTCACAAAATAGTAAAATATAAGAAGAAAAATGCATGGTCTGTGATCCGGTTAGATTTAACTCTTATGAAAAAAACGTGTTGGATCATATTTCTTTTTATGCTTTTACCCAATAGATGGCGTAAAATTTTAATTTTTGGTTTTAATGCAAATTAATTTGGATTCCACATCCCACTAGCACTAGCGAGTGTAGCTCGCAAACTATATATCGGGTAGAGACGAAAGTGGCACCAATGGAAAGTGCATTTGCTTAGCCTTCTTTTCAACTAAGTCAATGAACTCAACCTGTCAAACTTAACAAAATGATCGAACAAATTTGAAATTTTGCTTGTTTCTTTTTGCTTGCTCATTTAATCATACTTACATTCTTACTTTTTCTTTGTTTTGGCATCGATAAGTAGTCCATAATTGAGTGTTATTCAAACAAACAATTATTAACAAAACAATCGGACCAAAGAGAAAAAGTAGAAGAGGTTACAACTTAAACGGAATTCTACGTCTACACTTACGATACTATCGAAACTGTTTCTTTTTTTTTTTTTTACCTCAATACTTTTGCACAAAAACTGCTTTCTTCGACCACATTACCAGCGATATTCATCATTTTTGGTTTTTGAATGAAAGTGATATCCATATCTGTCAACAAATAGTTTCTGCTTTCCTTTATTCGGTTTTTGCACAAGAATATTCATTTTAAAATTTATTTAAATTTTAAAAATAAGAAACAACGTTTTCTTGAGTTTTTAAGAGTGATGCAATAAAGTTTTTATTGTTTGAGTTTTTAGTAAGTCATGAAGTTTTATATATGTAAGTAAAAAATCCTAGAAAATTGAATACTAGAAAATTTTAATTATGAATGCAATGATAAGGTAGAAATCAAGGACCGTAACCGTTATGACTTTTTTCCATAAAGACAATAAATAATAGTTATTTTTCGACCGATTTTTTTTCTGTCAAAAATAAAATTTTTATTTTTTCTGTTATTTTCCGTGCTTCTTTTAAAATTGAAAATAAAAATTTTTCATAATAATATGATTGGATTTTCGCTTCTTTCAAACAATGATCTCTAATAATATTTAATTATTATACTGTGCAACACAACTTTCTTAATAGGAACTTGAAGACGAAAACTAGATAGAAAAAAATAGCTTTCTACAAGCAAAAACGCCTTAAATATTTCCTCAAATTTATTATTTTGCCAGAAAAAAAAGTTACAAATTTAATAACATTTGTACTTAAGTTATGTTTTTACACCTTTAAACCGAAGAAATAAAAGTCAAATTTTAACTGTCAATAGTCAAATTTTGACCGAAAAAATAAAAGTCAAATTTTAACTGTTATTTTTGACTCGGAAAATAAAAGTCAAATTTTAACTTTTATTTTTGACTGAAAAAATAAAAGTCAAACTTAAACTTATATTTAAATAGAAGTCATATTTTAACTTTTATTTTTGACTGAAAAAATAAGTCAAATTTTAACTTATTTTTTTGACCGAAAAAAAATCGGTCAAAAAGTAACTAATATTTTTGACTTTTTTTACAAAAGTCAAACAAATAAAAATCTTTTAAGATTATTATTCCTTAGCTAACAAGCATCGGACTGCTATTTTCAAATATTGAATAAAAATATTTTTTCTGTTTGACTTTTTGAATTGAAATTTTGAAAATAACTGTTATTTTCGGTCCCTGGTAGAAATTATAAGAATTCCTTGCTATGTTGGGGATATTCGGGGATTTTTTGGGGTTTTTGTGTTTGAGGATTTAAATTTTGGGAGTTTCGAGAGCCTCTCCCTAAACCTTTCAATTCAAAGTTATAGGGACTTTTACCTCGGGCTTGTGTGCTTGAGGATTTTGTGTTTGGAGAGCTTATGATTTTATTTACGAATATTGTTTCTTTTTAATACATTGCAGGCAATGTATTTTTTGCTTTAACAACTGCGCCTTGTATAGTTCTACCGATCTTTGCAATTCTCCACTTACTTGTTTTGTATTACTATTTTTCTTTTCTCTACTTATACGTTCCCTTTCCCTGATAAGCGCGTCCTGAATTTGTTTGTTTTTTCTGTCTGATGATGAAATCAGAGCTTTAAATTTTCCCTGCTTTGCTTGTTTTTTTCCCTCTCTTTTTTTCGTTTCCTGTCTGCAACATCAATCTTTAAGAGCATTAATAGGTTTGTTCGCGTACTTTTATAGTAAAATAATGAAATACGTCAAAAGTATAAATTTTTTTAAATTTTGTGACGGGTGTTAAAATAAATAAATAAATATATTTTTTGCGACCTCAATTGGCAATCTAGAAAAACAATGATAAAAAATAGTATTGGTTATCTAAAAGCTACAAACATAACCTTTTATTTTGCTAAGGTACACCAAAATTGGATTAAAACTTTTTAAACATTTTTGTTCTCTTATGACGGGTGTTACCCGGTATTTTTTTAAAAAATGTTTTGTGTTGGTAACGATTATCTTTGAATGTTCCAATAATTAAACAAAAGAAGTAAACAAACCAGTTGTATTTTATATTATAGTGTTTATTAATATATTAAATGTTCTTTAAGAACTACAATATTATCTAACTTAACGTTACATTTTGTACATATTTACATAAATTTGTATTGAGAAAAAAAAAAAGATACTTATATTAAATGGACATTCAGCTACTACTGACTTTACCAGTCAGAAACTCAATGGAAAATGGTTTTGGCTGTTTTCTGCTGGTCACAGGTGTTCTTGGTTTTGCTGCTGGCACCTCTAGTGAGCTATCATGATTTGCACTCCTCAAACCAGCGCCATTTATTGCAGCCAACTTCATTGTCAAGGCATTCAAGTAGGCAGCGGCACGCATTGAAGCCTCAACAATTTCGAAATGTTGTTTTGTGAACTCTTTGTACTGTTCCTCGACGGCAACATTTTCCAGCTTTTTCAGGCGGCGACTCATGCGACAAGCAATTGTGTTCTTATTGCGACGTTCTTGATCCTTGGGCGTGCGCTCCTTCTTCGGAAACTTACGCACCATGTTGCCGTGATACTTGCAGATGTTATGCATGGTTTCATCACTGATCTTGGGCATGTGGACTGCGGTGGATGGAGTAGATTTGGGTAGCGGAGTGGTTGCGGCTACTGCAGCCAATACGGCAAGCGGTGTTGAAGTATAGCGCGGAAAAGCTGCTGGGAGTCCAATTGATGTGGATATAACTGAAGTGACATCATCTTCGATTTTATGAGCTGTCATTGATAAGCCGCTATCGTTGGTCTCAAAGATGTGATTATATCTGCGCTTGCGCGGTGTCTTTGTTGCAGTGCCTGTGGCTAATGCCGACAAAGGTGTTGAGGTGAAACGTGGCGGAGCTGGTGTTAGACGTTCATTATCATAAGTCTGTGGTGTTGACATCAAGAAACCGCTATCGTATGTTTCTTCTTTCAGCAGACGTCTGCGCTTGAGAGCTGGTTGTTGTGAAGCATCAGGTGTGGATGTGGTCCAATTTCTTTTATTATTGCAACCAGGTTGAAAATTGTTGTAATCAGAAAAGCAGCTCAGCGGTGTTTCGCTGTTTCTGATACCGAATTCTTTTGTTGATGAAGCCATTGTTGATGTTGTTGAAGACTCTGTTGATGAGTTGGAGTCATAACGAATTCGTTTGCTACGTACATCGAATTTCTTATGTTTATAGTCGTTAGCTTGGTGCACTGTCAGCTCTTGTTTTACAACGAGTTCCATTTTGAAAATGTCAATTATTTTGAAAAATTCTGAAATTTTGTAAGAAATTGCTTGATTCTGCTCTTGCTTGTTGCTGCTGCATTAATTCTGCTGCGAATGATATCCTTTACCATGATGACGGTTACTTTTATATCAGCTTAATTTTTGAGTGATCATCACTTACCCGCTTATCAAGCCTAGATTTTCTTTTCATCATTGATTTATTATCTTGTTTTTGTACAAAATTCTCTTCTAAATGCTTGTTGATGTTTTGACCAAATATCTATCTATCACTGGTATTATTCGCAAAAATGTAAACAACATCATAAATCCGATCGACCGCTACGATCGTAACTAATCACTTTGTTTATCAGCGAAGTTGGGCGCCTGCGCAGAGTTTGTTTCGAATTGAGTCATGATCGCCTAGCTTGCAGGTAGGTGTTCCCTTAACATGTACTCAATTTTGTGCGTGTGTCAATAAGGCTTGCCTTAAGCTAAGCTGTTTGTTTTGTATGCATCGCCGGCTTTGTGGTTCAAATCTTTGCTTAGTTGTTTTCATTTCAAATCATGCTGTGAGCGTTGTTTATTTTGTTTTCCTGTTAGTTGTTAGTGTTTTTGCATATCTGGCGCGATGCTATGTACCTATGCACTGTCAGTCTTGAGAAAATTGTATGTTTTTCATGTGTTGAATTCAATAATTTTTGTTTTTATCAGCTTTTGTTTGCATCTTATTGAGACGTTGGTGCTGTACTAGATTGTTTTTATTTTCTCTGTGGGTGCTTGATAATTTCTATTGTATTAATGCTGTTGCTTGTTAGTTTTTGTTATTTATTCCTTATTTCAAGGTTGTGTTTTTGAGTTTGAATTCTAAGAATCTAGCTATCTTTTTATGCAAACTCATGTCCATAACAAAATAATGATGTGTAGTAAATTATGTGCTTCATACGTAAATTAAAAAATTATTGTTTTGTTTTTTTTTGTAAATAAGTTTTTGATAACTACCTTTCTTTTCTCTTATTGTTATCATCATGTTACTCGATTGTAGACAGGTTGTTATCCTTGCTAAATTATCTGACTTGTCTTAATCTGCTACTTAAAGGGCTTGTTCCTTCAGTGTTGGTTCTTACATTTAACGCACTGTCTCTAGGTCATAATCTTTAGATGTACAAAAGTACACTTTTTAATTTTTATTCTTATTTTTGTCATTCATATTTGCTCTTTCTATGCGCGCCGATTTTATTATTATCATTGCTTCTACTTTAGGCTACTGCATAATTTTCATTGTCAAGGCTTTTGTTTGCCATTTGATGTTGTTGTGTTTTCATGTTCAGCTTATCTTTAGCATTTTTTTTTTTGTTTTATTTATTTTTATGTTACAATAGAATAATCATCGATTCTCAGAAAATTGCTTAGATTTATGTCGGGATTTGTTTGATATTTATTTAAATATTCCCGATAGTTTTGAGTCTATTTAAATAGATGGCGCACTTGATGACTATTCAAACGAACAAAATATTGATAAGGACTGTTGAATTCAAAATATATTTCAAGTATGATTTGTTATTTCCGTAACAAAAAAGGTACAGTCCATACTCATTAGGCTGGGTCGATTTGTATGGAGGCAAATAACCGATATTGCCTGGGCGGTTATCGGTTCGGGCTTAAAAAATTATTTAAGAAAAACAAAAAAAAAGGGTAAAGCTGGGAGTGCATTTTACTCTATCACACCCTCAATTTTGTAAATTTTTTTCCGAAGGGTTTCTTTTAAATTTTATGTTTTTAAAAACGTGCACAACTAGAGCATAACTGATGCCAAAAATTAAATCCTTACACCCGATTCAACCTAACACGGTCTAGCATGTATACACTGAGGGAAAAATGTGTTAAAATTAAATGAAATTGTGTTCATATCTAACGAAGTTGTTTTTGAAATAGAGCTTGAAACAAATTCATTAAAATTAAAGACAACTGCTTTTAAAGTTAAATGCAAAACAAAATTTTTTGTTTTTAAAACAATGTTTTTGTTATGAAAAACAATGTTTTTGTTATGAAAAACAAGTTTAAAACAAAAAATATTAAAATTCAAAACACATGTTATAAAGCTTATTATTTCGATGCCATTTTTTAACTATTCCGAGTTCTTAGCACCAGATTCACAACCAGCTACCCACGGGACCTTCCAAATACCAAATGCTAACTCCATTCGATGGAGTTTGCCTTTGAAATATTTTAATATATAGCTAATTAATTAATTTTTATCTTATCATATGTTCGATATTTATCAAAACAATTCAAAAAATTCAAAAATTGTCATTAAATTAAAATTTTTGTTTGTTTTTTTAAAAGAAATGATAAGAGAAAAATAAAAACAAGTGCTGAGTTTATACGTAGGTGAAAATTAAACACATTTGTTTTATCTTTTGTTTTGTAGAAACGCAAAGTCGTTAAATTAATATTGTAAAATTTTTGTTTAATTTTAAAGTATGTTTTTGTTCTCAGTGTACGTTTTTATACAAAAATTTTTCGTCAAAAATTCC
Organism: Tetanocera ferruginea; assembly: GCA_958299015.1. Lineage (NCBI taxonomy): Eukaryota > Metazoa > Arthropoda > Insecta > Diptera > Sciomyzidae > Tetanocera > Tetanocera ferruginea. Next base: position 23,731,803 of record OY282641.1, read on the forward strand.
TAAAATCAAATATGTATTTTTTACCATCACAACTGAATCACTGAACCTATCCACCATATATTTACACCATATGTTTGTGTGATGCTCCGGATACTCCACAATTCGTTAAGAATATTTTCAAACTCTTGGTATATAATTATTAAGCTTGCGATTTTTTTTTTGAGAAATTTGAATACATATATTGTGACGTTTCTTTTGCAATTTTGCTTTAGTTATGAATAGAATTGAATAAAAGTTAATTTTTTATAAAAAAAAGATTACATCAAATATATGAACTATTATAACTTGTTGGTTTTTACACTTAATAAATTACTTTTTGAAAATAAATTGAAGAAATTTGAAGGCGTTTAATCTTATGAAAAAAAAAATTTAAGGAGGGTTTAATCGTGCTAACGGTGCAAACTAGTGAATATTACCTCAAAAGTCAAAATGCTTTGAAAAGAAATATAATTTTTTAAGATCTGACATGCAATGCTTACGTTATGCAAATACGACCATTTTGGCTGTTTTTCCGGTGGTTCAAAAAAACAACACTACAAAAAATCCAGATATAGTGCAGTGCTGCCGTTTTACAAATTTTAATAGTAAGTAGTAAATTTTCAGTTTTTACTACTTTTAGTACTTCAAAATAATGATACAAAATAACTTAAGCAAAACAAACTACCCAATAGGCAATTAACCCAGTGCTCTTCTTACAAAGGCCTGCATTGACTGCTACTTTTGAAGACCAATCACATCCTTTCCTATCTGTTCTTATGGGCACTTCTTGAAGGCCTACTTTTTTCTGCACAAAAGGCAGACTTCTTTTTTCCCTTCACAGACTGACTTTTCCTATACTTTAGGGCAACGTTTTCGTTTAAAGTTAGAATATATATCAGTTTAAAAATAAATATTTTAAGATTATAGATTGAAATTAATTTGACTTCTTCTGTAAAGAAGATTTTGTTTTTTTAAAAAAAAAGAATAAAAAATATTTTTTTAATACTTTGTTTTACCCCTTCTTTTAGCCATTCTTTGGCAAGCAGTTGCCAGACGAATACCATAGTGTCAAAAACAACAGTTGGGCATATGTTGCAACGATGTCCTGATATTTGTCGAGCTAAAATGAAAATAATTTCAAAGCTTCTCAAACGGCATAACACCCCCAAGACTGGAATTTAGTGAACAAAATATGGATACTGATTGGTCCTTTGTAAGTGAAATTAGTAACAGAAATGTTATTTGCTAACATTTACGTTTATGCTTGGTCATATTTTCTGTTTTCCAAACATCAATGCAACTAAAACATACTTTTTATAACCTAAACCTGAAAGGTCAGGGTATATTAACTTTGTGCAAACGTTTGTAACGCATAGAACGAAGCGATTCCGGTATAGAAAAGTATATATATTCTTGATCAGCGTCACCACGTGAGTCGAGCTATCTATGTCCTTCCGTCCGTCCGTCCGTCCGTCTGTCCGTGTGTGTGTTGTCCGTATACACAGGATAAGAAGAAGGAGATGAGATAATTGGATGAAACTTGGTACACATGGTCACATGAACCCAAGGATTTGCATTATTGAATATTTTTTGAATCCGCCCACAGACACGCCTACCCCCCATACAACGCAAAAATTGAAAACTGCATAACTCACCTCATAATTACCCTACAACGATAAACTTTGGTATGTATGCGTTTTGTATCAACACAAAGATGTTTTCGAAAAATGGGTGTCATCCGCTCAAGGACACGCCCACCTCCCATACAACCCAAAAATTGAAAACGCAAAAACTAAGCCTCTGTTTAACCTACAGAGATAAAATTTGGTACGTATGTTTTCTATAACAAAACAAAGATGATTTTGAAAAATAGACGTCATCCGCCCACGGACACGCTTACCTACCATACAACGCAAAAATTGAAAACTGCACTCAGAAAAAAGTGTCTCGGAATATGATAAAAAAGGCATCATATTTAAAGAAAAATGGTATAGACTTTGCTCCAGAGAATGCTATGCTCTAATTGCGATACTAAAAATTCTCTAAAAATGATAAAAAGCTTCCATGAAATAGAAAAATATATCGTTTTTAGAGAAAAATACTTTTTTTTTTTGAGAAAATATTTGTTTTTATTGAAGAAAATACTTCTCATAGTGAATTTTTTATCAAAATATAAGAAAAGTTTTTCATTTTCAATTAAATTTCTCTATAAATGAGAAATTTTTTGTGCGAGAAAAATACTTATCATTATTAGAGACATTAAAATATTTCCATTTCCTAGAAGTAAAAAAATATTTCTTCGAAAATGTGAAAATTTATTCTAATTGAAGAAATTTTATTTGAAAAGGAGAAAATTGCTATTATCGAAAATACAGAAATTTTTTACCGGAGCAAGGTATGTGTTTTTTTCTCAGTGTGCATAAATAAGCTCAAGGTTAACCTACAACAGTAAAATTTGGTGTGTATGTGCTTTGTTTCAACAAAAAGATGTCTTCGGGGTGTCATCCGCTCACGGACACGCCTACCTCCCATACAACGCGAAAATTTAAAACTGCATAACTCAGCTCATAATTACCCTACAGAGATAAAATTTGGCATGTATGTTTTTTTATGACAAAACAGAGATGTGTTTGCAAAATGGACGTCATCCGCCTTCGGACACGCCTACATCCCATACAACCCAAAAAGATTAAAACTAAATAAATAAGGTTATATTTGTCATAGAGAAATTAAATTTGGTATGTATGTATTTTATACCAAAACTAAGGTGTGTTCAAAAATTGGGAGGAATCCGTCCCACCTCCCATAGCAAAATCACAATAAAAGCATTAACTGTGAGCTACAGGAATACAATTTGGTATGTGTAAATTGTTCATCAACATTTAAATGCATATAAAATATGGGCTTCATCCGCCCACGGACACGCCCATTTAAAATGAATTTTTTTTTGTTTTTGAAATGTATTTTTTATGGTATTTCATAGTCGGCCTAGACCAACTTTAGACTTTCTTTACTTGTTTTTCATTTACGCTTGTGTCAAAAATTCTCTTGCCTCTTGTCAAAATTTAACGAGCCCCTGGGGCTACATGAATTTTTGACAATAATATTCACCTCACAAATGCCAAATATTCTCTTGCTACTGTCAAAATTTGATCAACCCTACAAAAAAGTTTCCGATTGACACACACCCTGAATACTGAATTTATCATTTTCTATATCTTTTTTAATCAGAATAAAAGAATTCTGAAACGTGGTAGTGAAATATATCAACGTTATGGGGGTGGGTTATACAAATATGTGAAACGCGAGGAGGTTCTCTAAGAGGAGAACATACTTTTTTCCCCCAAAAAAAGGGTTCTTCCCAAAATTTCACGTTTTTAATTATTTTTTATACATTGGCGTTTACTTTAAAAATTAAAAAAAAACTATATCACACATTTTTTTTTAATATTTTCTAACGGTGGTTAAATCGACTTAGCACTAAAGTAATAGGTGAAAATTTTTCTGATCGGTCACCACCTCTCTGCAGACAATGGCAAACCTCAGAGAGTAAATAATGCCATGTAAAGCTTCTTGAGAACATGAGCCGTTCGGAGTCGGCATAAAACATGTAGGTCCAGTTCTCGGTCAATTGTGTGCAAACATTTTATAACACACACAACACAATCGATCCTAAGAAGCTCGGTCAAAGTCCTTTCAAGGGCTGAAATGGCCAATTTGTTTTTGTTTTTTTTTAGATATTATATTGATGAATTGGAAAATGCAGTAAACCTATGTTCGCAAAAGGTCTCTAAACACTTAAGTAAGCTTAACCATCGATATATATACTGAAAAAGTTGGTGTATTGTTACATTCTGGCAGCAGTAGAGGGCGTCTATTAGATGTCGAGTTTTAAACGGCAGGACATTTTGTGGATTTTCTTTAAAAAAATCATATAAAAATCTATAATAATCTATACTACAGACGAGACATCTGTTTCGTTAGTCGCTACAGCGAGTCTTTTATTCTTACTAAGCAAAAAGAGTACAATTCAGCTATCTTAACTGTACTAAAGAGTTCCAGTATCGCCAATTTGTAATCGATCTTAACATAGAAAACAAAATAAATGCAGCTTTCCGCTGCAGCAGAGTAAATAGTTGTCTACCAAGTGAAACTCTTCATTGAACAAAACTGTAGAGTAAACATAAAAAAACGCAAGAAAAACAACAGGAAGCTTGTAACCATTAAAAATTATAAGTTATTAGTTTGCCTTACGTAATATTGGCAAAAAAACTAGACTTTGGACAAGAAAAATTAAAAAAAAACCACAAAAATATAAAAAAAGCAGCATTTTACGTTGGAATGTATGCAGAATATTTTTGTATTGTTTTTTTTTCAAATTTCATAAAGTGAAGTCAGTCAAGGAATTTTATCTTTTTTTTTTTTTGTTTTTTGATGAAAATAAACATTTAAATTTAAATCAAAAATCATGCATGATATCAATATATCGAACTGAGCCAAGCATAAAACAGATTTGAGTTACAATGTTATCTAATTTTATCTACAAGTCATATTAGTAGTATTTAGCGAACTTTGGTCAGAGTTATAAGCAAACTGAAAATCAGTCACAGTACTTTTCAATTTTCAATCGAATGGAACCAGGTTTTAGTGCAAAAAATTTTAGTGTGTAAAATTTTTTTGTGTGAGTTAAAGTTTGTTGGCTTAAATAATAACTTGTTGTTAGCCTTGAACACTAGGCTAGCAGTTGTTCTTGTGCAGTAACTATCGGTACTATATATACCGATTCATTAGAATTCAAGTTTTTTGTTTGCATTAACCCTGACAATTAGAAAATCGCACTTGAACGGCTGCTGTTGCGACTTTTCATCTATTTAAAGTACATTTGCATATTTTGTGAATAACCGCCCAGTTTTCTATTTGTTGAAGCAATTAGAATTATTAGACATAAGTATTGTTGTCTGAAAGCTTTAAAACGGTTGACTGGCGTAGGATAAGATTTCAAATAAACTTCAAAGAAGCTTGTAAGGCGAAAAAAATCCCCAAGATGCGCTTTGAAACTCGAGACGAAGTGTTGTTTTTAAACAAATCAAATAAGAACCACCTTTTGGAAAACACTTTTTCGTTATAATAAGTTAGACTCGTAATTTAAGTTCAAAAATTTAATAAATAAATATTTTATTTTTGTTTATTGGTTTTTATAAAACTAAAGCTAACTATCTACAAAGTTAAATTTTGACCACACCAAGTCGACGACTTTTTTCTTTTTACTATCCTTGGAAGACAAACAAAGTCGTTGGTGCTTGATTTGTCGTAGACCGATTCTGCTGCGTAGCTGTAAAATTAGGCACCGTATAACTAGTGCTGGCCACCAAACGCTGCAGTTCTTGTAGATATAGGCTTGCTTTCAGCGTTTCTCTATCCACAGCTTCCAGTTGTAGACGATACTCCAGATATTGTTGTTCAATCATACGTTCTTCGATCTTTTTGGCACGCCTGCTCAGCAAACAGGTAAGCGTATTGCGATCACGTCGCTTTTGCTCATTTGGCGTGCGTTCTTTGGCTTGAAATGCACGCACTTTGTTCGGATGATATTGTACGATATGCGGTTCCATATGCGTCAATTTACGTTGTTTGCGTTGCTTGTTATCCTCCAAAAGCCATGGTCTGAAGAGCTCCTTGGGTTGTCGGCGCTTAGCTGGTGGCACAACCAGCTCATTGTCTATAGTTGAATTGGTGCAGTTTGAGTCGAAACTTAAGTTTGTATTCTCATCGCTGTACAGTTCTGCATATTTCCTTTTGCTGCTCACTTGTGGTAAGTCTGTCTGTTGATGCTCATGTAAAGCTGCCATTATTTTTTTATAATTATTTTGCTAATGTTCGACAAGTATGCTTTCCTGTCAATATTCTATGTTTGAATGATATTGATTTTTAATTAACTCTCATATTTATATCACTAGACAATATTGCGTGATCCTATTTTGCAAATTTTTTTATGACAGCCATGTCGTATGTGAGTGACCTGCGCACCTTCTTGACCTGCACAACCTTTTTATTGCCCTCATTAGTGCTCACAAATTTATTACTGTTGCGTATTGATTCGTAATAAGTTAGATAAAATCATGAAGCTTGAATCCTTGCTTAAACTTTTATGACTTGTTTTTTAAAATAAACATTCTGACAATTACAGGGCCTACCTGCTCCGACAATTTTACCAAAATCATTTTGTGTGCGGTTTGCCGATATCCCTGAATTTATTGCTCTTTTTAGAAAAATTTGCAAATAATTGTGTACACTGAGAAAAAAACACATACCTTGCTCCGGCAAAAAATTTCTCTATTCTCGATAATAGCAATTTTCTCTTTTTCAGATAAAATTTTCTTCAATTAGAAAAAGTTTTCTCATTTTCGAAGAAATATTTCTTTACTTCAAGGAAATGGAAATATTTCAATGTCTCTAATAATGATAAGTATTTTTCTTGAACAAAAATTTTCTCATTTTTAGAGAAACATTTATTGAAAATTAAAAATTTTTCTTATATTTTGATAAAAAATTCACTACGAGAAGTATTTTCTTCAATATAAACAAATCTTTTCTCAAAAATAAAAAGTATTTTTCTCTAAAAACGATATATTTTTATATATTTTTCTTTTTCATGGAAGCTTTTATCATTTTTAGAGAATTTTTAGTATCGTTATTAGAGAATAGCATTCTCTGGAGCAAAGTCTATACCATTTTTCTCTAAATATGATGCCTTTCTTATCATATTCTGATTAACTTTTTTCTGAGTCTATATTTTAAATTAATTTTTTTTACGAAATACCAAGATATTGGTAGAAAAAATATCTTTTTGCGACATTTTTTAAAGTAATAAAAATAAGGTTTATTGTTTTTTACACGTTATGTTTGCTTTTTTTTATATGGTAAGTATGATTTTAAAACATAAGTAAATTTTTTTGTTATTTGCTGATTTTGCTAGAGTCAACTTTAAGTCAATTGAAGATATTGGAAAAATTAAAAATAGTTAATTAATCCGTTAATATATAATTAGTTATTAACGGATTTGGTTAAAATTGTAGGATTTTAATATTTTAAATTAGTTGACTTGAACAAATATCTGTCAACATGGCATTATCTTATTACATAAAAGGCAAGCGTCCTATTTCGCACCTAATATCGCTAAAACTGTTCATTCTTGCTATTGCAGTTTTTTTATTTTACTCTGCAAAATAGTAGAAAAATGCATACAAAATTTATTTCAAATTTAACAGGTAAATGTAAAAATTTTGTCGTATGGTACTACTAAATTATTTTGAATCCAAACCGTCTTAGGCCGCATGCATAGTAAACGCCGACTCAGACAGGCAGGCAGATAGAGTGTGTGAAAAAGCAAGATAGATAACTTTGTGTATCTCGTTTGTTTGTACGCATAGAAATTAGACGTCTGTCTGTCTGCCTGCCTGTCTGAATCGGCGTTTACTATGCATGCGGTCTTAGTTCCACGAATTGAGTTTGGACTTCTTGCATAGTATGAAAACCACCTCAATGGAAAACACTAGGTTTGTTCAGTAACAAAAAACTGTTACCAATTATTGCAAGATTTTACTAGTAAAGCGTTCACGTACTCGAAAAATTTGCAACGAGAGAGGAAAACGAGATCGTAAAAAAGTGAGAGAGAAAAAAGAAGTTGCAAGTTTCAGCTTGCAAAATTTCTACTTGCAAGAACAAGAAAAAACTGTTTGTCAAAAAAAAAAAACAAGCTGTCAAAAATTTTTCCGTGGATTTCCTATTAAAATGGATGGAAAAAGAAACATTTATGATGCTGAGAGAAATGTAAGTATAAATGTTATAGCCCGTTTCAAAAGAGAAGAACAATTTCGCGCATGTTTGAGAATAAGAAAATAATTTTGAGAGCGTTCTTCATTCTGATTGGTCGACATTAAAAAAAAAAATTGAATATTCTCTGAGCAGAAAAATAAATGAAAAAAAATTAATGTATATTCCTGAATTTTGTTGATCATCGCAACTGCGCTGCGGAAGTACTAAATTTTATTTTTTCGAAATCAACCAATCAAAATTGAAAAAAAAGGGGGCGTCAAAAAAAAATTTGTTAGCCGAAATTTCACTTCACAATTTTTTCTTGAGAAAATAATTTATTTTTTATGTAATTTGTATTTGATTTCTCTCTCAAGATGCAGGTTGCTGCATGTTGTCTGTGCAACACCGTACTTGTGCGATCATTTGTTCTGAATGTTTGCGCATTTAAATATATAGAAAAATAGTAAAAAACACTCAAAAAAAGCATAAAGTTCAGCGAACAGTACAAAAAGAGCAAGAAATTACGCTCTAAAAAATTTTCTAGCTTTAAAAATAATTTCTCACTGCGCATCGAAAAATGAAACAAAAAATGTTCTTCTCTTTTGAAACGGGCTATAATGTTGGTAGGATACAAAAAATGATTTCAACAATTTATAACATTAAGTTACAGCAGCAGTTTTTTGCGGTTGAAATAAACTGTCAATTCGTTTGATCAGCTGTTGTTAACTTCCAAGTTTCTACTAGTTTCCGGTTCACGTACTTTTTCTGCTTATTTTCTCTTTGTACATATTTTTTCCTCAATTCTTCTTTTACTCTCTCCCTGCAAGTTTTAACAAGTAAAGTACGTGAACAGACCTACTGTTAGCACATTTTCGTGCATTTCGTTCGTAACGCACGGAGAGAAAAAATGGGCTAAAATAAAGCTGAAAGGAGAATGAATGGGCTTAAGATAGGATTAAACATTAATTTTTTTCTCATTTACTTTTCTGCTCATATTCATATTCAATTCAATTTTATTTTTAATTTCTACCAATCAGAATGAAGAACACTCAAATTTATTTTTTTATATGCTCAATCATGCTCGAAAACGTTCTTCTCTTTTGAAACGACTATACAAACAATCACATTAAGGCTTGATATCAAGAATATTATGACTTAACTCAGAATTACTCCCAAAATTAATTGGTTTAGGATTGTTTTCACCTCGAATTTCTCTCATGACTTTCAAAGCAGTATGCAGTTGAGATTTCAAATAAGAAAGTCCCGTTATAATTTTTGTTGTTAAAATATTTTATTGTATGTTTAATTTATGTCAGTTTGGTTTACAATTTCAACGCGTTAATATGGAGTGGGGCAAAAAAGAAAATCGTATCGCTGTGATTATGCTACACAAGTGTGGAAATAGTGCGAGTCAAATTTATAGTGCGAAAAACTCGACATATCAAAAATGTTTGTGTATCGTACCATAAATCGGTCTATAATCATCTCAAGTAGAGAACATTACCAGAAGTGTTTGTCCGCGAGTTATTCGTACAACTGGAGCCATAAACGCAGTGAGCGAATTCGCCAAAATCTCTTACGAAAGCAGAAAATGAATGCTAGAGAGATGAACATGTCTATCACATCGATATCCCAACTAATCTATCATGACCTTCATATGAAAGCTTTTCGAAGGAGCACCAGTCATCTTTTAACTCCACGGTTAAAGCAAATAAGGTTGGAAAGATACAACAAGCTGTTGTTGTAGCATGCAAGCAATGTCCATCAAAATATTCTTTTTATTGATGAAAAAAAGTCTATGCTAGAACATTTCAGACAGCGTAACATACAGTTCTAAGAGTTCTTCTTGGTGGGAAGTATCGTACAAAAGCGTCACATCCCTGCATTTTTGTGAAAAAGTTGTTAAAACTGGAGCGAAAGTATACCAACAAGATGTCTTGGAAGGCGTTTTTAAAAATTTACCAACTGAATTCTTCAATGTAGAACACTGAGTTTTTCAACAAGACTCTGCACCAGCTCATAAAGCTAAAATAACGCAAGAGTGATTGCACCAGAATATTCCAGCATTTATTTCTGTTGAAGCGCTCAGGAAGCCCAGACTTAAATCCTAAATTTAAATCCTTAGAAAGTATGGTTTGCAAAGTTTGCTACCGAAATTTGCAAACCATACGTGCCGCTAAAGCCCAATGGCCGGACCGTCTAAGAGCCTGCATCAAAGCAAAAAGCAATAATATTTCGTCGGAAGGGAAGAGAGGAAAAACATTTTAAAGGATTCATGTTCCCAATTCCTCCTTATACAGCATTCTTTCCATACTTTTTTATTTAATTTTATTTTAAAAATCTTTCGCCTGAGTAGAATTTTTTAGGAGCGAGGGCCTCGAAAGTCCAAAGTGTTCTTTTGCGAATTTCACTAAGTAGTGATAAAAGAAAAGTTGAGCAAAATTATACCCAAATCTGATGACGACTCACGCAAACGAAAAACTGATACTGATTTACGGATATGCACCTGGAATGTCGGAATCCTATATTGGGATGGTGCCTCTATCCAACTGATTGATATCTTGGAAAGACATAATTCTGATATCACTGCAATCCAAGAAATGCGATAGAAGGAACAGCGTTGCTTACGGCAAGCATCCTGTGATATCTACTACAGCGGCCATGCGGAGAAGCACGAGTTTGGATGCGGATTTGTAGTAGGCAAGAGTATTCGGCATCATGTCCTGTGATTCACTCTTGTGCCATCATCCGCTTCAAAGCTAAATTTTTCAACATCAGTCTAATATGAGCGCAAGCTGCGACAGAATAAAAAGATGATGAGACCAAAGAAAGTTTCTATGAGCGCTTTGAAGAAGCATATGAGCGCTGCCCCCGGCATGACATAAAAATCGTGCTTGGTGGTTTCAACGCCAAGGTGGACAAGGGAAATATATTTGGTCCAACAGTTGGAAAGTTTATCCCCCACTACAATACGCAGCACGAAACATGGTCGTAAGTAGAACTTGATTCAATCATCTCAATATTCATAAGGCCACCTGGCTGTCTCCTGATCAAAAAACTCGCAACCAAATTGATCACGTTTTGATTGACGGAAAGCACTCTTCTAGTGTACAAAGGGTACGCTTGATCCATGGTGCAAACATAGACTCGGATCTTTATCTTGTCGCAGGCAAGATCCGCACACATCTGTATGCAGCTAAGAATGCTCGCAACTCTACACAAAGAAAGCTAGACTTCGATAAGCTGCAGTATCGGAATACCGAAGAATCGGAAAAAACTTCTTAAAAATAAAAAATTTAATATTCTGGGAGACTTCTGGAAGCATATATAGAAAGAACCTAAAGCATAGTACAATAAAGAAGGTAGCTGCAGGGCTGAAAGCCGAAAGTAAAAAACACCGAACGAAAAACACTGACAAAATGTGACTTCAAACAATTTACACCGAACGAAAAACACTGACAAAATGTGACTTCAAACAATTTGTATTAATTTTGACAATTCTGATTCGGAGAGAGGGAGAATTGACAGCCCTGCAGGTACCTTGTTTATTGTACGAAGTATCGGACCAAAAATCAAAGTAAAATTAAAGAATATGAGTACCGGCAGTAAACAGACCTCAATATTGGAAAAATAATCGATGAAAAAATATTTTTTATGAGAAATCCCAAAAAAGGTCCCATAAGAACTATATAATAAAATAAAAAAGTTGTTATTCGTTTTAAATGTTTAAAAAATTTTATTGTTTATAACAAAAAAGTGAACCGATTAACATTATTTGGTGTTAAAAGTATACTTTTTATTAATAGTCTGACATTTTGTGCAATCTTATTTGCAAATGGCTTCAGCAATACCAAGATGATCTGTAGATGATGTCGTCAGCTTCATTTGGACGTATCCTGTGTCAGTTCAAGTTGTGTACATATCATGTCTCAGCTGCAGATAAAATGGCAACTTTTTCCACAGCCAAGTTTGCTCATTTCAGAGCAAGCCGATTGATGTGCAAATAAATTTTGTCCAGGCTTGTTTTCTCGGAGAATATATTCAAAATCAAATTTATTTCTTCATTTCATTTGCGTGCAAAGATCATCAGCTGTGTAGACATGGTTATTTGCTGTTCCAACAGCAGTTGTTGTGAAGGTGTCAAAATCTGCGTCGAATTACGTCGTACAGCTATTATCATTTGATTACGCTGAAACAGTCGAATACGCAGCATTTCTACGGCGAAAGCCTGCTGTTGTAAGCGAATGCGTGCCATAAGAAGCTTATTACCGTTGCTGGAAGCATATTTCACTGTGTTGTAACGGTAACTTATCGTTTTGTCCAATCCTTTCTTTACTTGGTATGCGTCTACTTTATTAGATTTTGTGGCAGCAGTTGAAGCGGGCATAGATTTATTCTCCAGTAGCCAAGGTCTGAAGAGCTCCTTGGTTTGCTTACGTTTTCTAGGCGGTTCCAACTCTGTTATATCTGTCTGCGACAAAATGTGTTTTGGTGTCTCGTTTTCAATTTCCTGATATTTTCTTTTGTTACTTTGTCGCTGCTGGAATTTCTTGTGTTGATATTTTTGTGTGGTTTCCATCTGGCTGTTTTTTATGTTCTATTTGTTTCGTTGTTTCCTTAACAAGGCTTTAGAATTGAATGTTGCTCTGTGTAAGCCTGTTGCTTTCTTTATATTCTAAATTGAATGTTACGTGAATCCGCAAACTCCCACGGCCTGTTTCGAGTTGCAGTCATTAAGAGTCATTCATCAATGTATGTGCCGCTGCTACCACTTTTTCTACCTGCTCTACCTGCGTACCAGGCAGGATTTTTCTTTTATTTTTTTTTCAAAAACTTGTAAGTCATAAAATGTGAGCAGTCATAAAAAAATTGTTGTTTTATTCAATACAGTTCTGCTGAACTGTTTGACCTCTTGTTATGCTGTATAACTGTTATTGTCTAAGGATTTAGATTTTCGGGCTGATACAAGAATCTCTTTTGAGTTCAACAATTTATAGTCATAAAATTTCATAAGAATTTGAAGTGCCCATTTTACCTGTTCTACATGGTACACACACGGTCACGCTGTCTTCGGATTAATGCCTTCAGTTCTTTAAGCAATCTTGCAAACACGGAGCTGGCATGTGTTGAAAATGAGTTCAGCTTCACACTTCACATTTGTATTTTTTTTTATTTCATAGTAACAACCTCTTTAGTATTGTAACTATAAAATATGGGTACATAAAAAACTAACAAATTGACAAATTATAAAAATGAGCTTAAAAGATATTGCTTTTTGTAATAAATCAGAGGAAAATAGCTCGAGGTTTGTAAAAATTAATATTATTATGTTTCAACAAAACATATGAAATATATAAACTGACTGAATCTTAATTTTTTTTTTAAATAAATAATATGATAGTATATTAAATAAAATATATTTAATAAATAATAATTAAAATTGCTCCTTGAGCAATAGCATTAAACGGTATAGTTCACATTCTCACAACTACAATAAACCATTTATGAAAAGGTGCTTTATCGATTGACCTTTTCAGAAAAACATCAACAGGTAGTTTAGGCCAATCGACACTAACATTTTGAAATTTAAATTAAAGTAAGATAACCACCGACATAGCTTTCAGTCACGGATTTCTTTGTTTATCTATAGACTATGGGTAGTCCTCTTTTTGTTTTCCCAGTTTCTAAGAATTACAGCGCCAGCCACAAAATTTGTAGGTACACAAAAAAAAAGGTATGAAATTCGTTAATTATGTTCGAAAGCGGTAAAACCCATTAATGAATCACAATGACAATAAAACGGTTGTCGTGCGACACAAAAGATTGACAGCCCTTAAGAAGATTTTTTTCAAGAATATTTTTCAATTTACGCAGGTAAATTGCATAAATTTAAAAAAAAAATTGGTACTTATAAAAAAAAATAATCTTTGTTTGAATAATCAATTTTTGACGTAGAATTACGTCTTACAGCGCGGTTTGTATGGGGTCGTTTAAGCAGATTTTTTCAAGGCCATGCAACTTTTTTGACGCATACTTTGGGTATGCCTTTAATGCTCATCGTTCAAAGATAGTATATATACTAAAATTTCAGGTGTATTCTGCGCTGAATAATTTTGGATTTTGTCACTTTTATATATTAAAGTCACAAAATAGTAAAATATAAGAAGAAAAATGCATGTGTTTATATAAGAAAATCAATCATCAGCTAATCCTGTGCCTGTTGCTTTTTTTATTTTTGTTTCGTTGATTTTGTTTTATACGAACTGACTCGCAGGCTTCTTCTAAGATTTGTTGTAGCGTTAATACATGGTCGATGGTGGACGCTGCAGGTCTGATGCCACACTGATAAGGTCCAATCAGTTGGTTGACGATGGGCTTCAGTCTTTCTCACAATACGCTCAACAGGACCTTATATGCGATATTAAGAATGCTTATCCCACGGTAGTTGGCGCAAATGGTGGGACAGCCTTCCTTGTGGATTGGACAGACCACACTGAGGTTTCAAACATTTAGAATGCATTCTTTCGACCATATTCCGCAAGTATTCTGTTTTTGGTCTATCATAAAATTAGATGATATCCAGAATATTTATATCTGAATTATGTCAATGGATGTTAATATCTGTATAAATACAGGAACATGAAGATATAAAATAAAAACTAACAATTTTTTTTGTAGATATAACCACGTTTTCTTTGCACTGAAGGTTTCCTTGTATGACCGAAACCACCTAGTACAGTGCTATCTACACCGATCTATCTTTGAGATAAGCAAGTTGTGCTCTACAGAGGCTAGTTTCACTAAACTAGATACAAGAATATCGTTCAGAGATTCTCTTATGTGAAGCTCAACTATTCTCTCTAGCATTTTCGTCAGGAACGAAGAGAGATTAAGAGGAGTTTTTTGGTGTAGAGTTATAGTAGACCGGTTCATTTTGCAAAACGGTTAAAATACTTTGGTGCGCGTCAAATTTCTAAAAGTTCAGCCCTAAATGAACACAGAAATACTTTAAGACCAAAAAAATGTATCCCCCGACCTTAGCAGAAATCGCTTAAAGATAATTTTGTAAATATTAAGGACCTGAACCAACTTATCCTAATATAGTGGCCAAACCAAAACATATATTGAATTTATTTTAATGGTATATTGAAAGGAATATTTTGGCATTATTTTAGTTTTTTTTATTTTTGAAAAACCGTTCTGATTATTTTTTGTGAAATTTTGATCCTGATATTTAAAAAAAAAATTTTTTCATTTTTCATCATCGAAACTAAATATTTGCCCAAAATATAAAGTTACAAAAAAAAATGTTGGTAGAGCAAAATACAAAATTTTATGATAAAAATGACAAAATTTTTTTTTGTAAAAAACTTCAAATTCAAAATTTCACCAAAAATATTAAGAACGGTTTTTCAAAAAAAAAAAAAAAAACGGTTTCGATAGTATCGTAAGTGTAGACGTAGAATTCCGTTTAAGTTGTAACCTCATCTACTTTGTCTCTTTGGTCCGATTGTTTGGTTCATTTTGCACGTACTTTTATTGATCTGCCCAAAAATTAAAAAATAAATTAATAACACTCAATTATGGACTACTTATCGATGCCAAAACAAAGAAAAAGTTAAATAGTCAGTATGATTAAATGAGCAAGCAAAAAGAAACAAGCAAAATTTCAAATTTTTTCGATCATTTCGTTAAGTTTGACAGGTTGAGTTCATTGACTTAGTTGAAAAGAGGTTCATGAACTCTGGTTTCAACTAGTATACATACTAGAACAGTAGTGCATACATAAACCCAATGCGAACTAATGCTTACAATGCTGCCAAAGCGAACGAAATCAGTTCGTGCAAGACCAAAGCATACAAGCATAAACAACGAAAAAAAAACAAAGAAAGCAGCAGGCAAATAAGCAGCTGACGATTGATTTTCTTATATAAAAACATGCATTTTTCTTCTTATATTTTACTATTTTGTGACTTTAATATAATAGTGACAAAATCGAAAGTTTGATATTCATTCAGCGCAGGATATATCTGATATTTTAGTATTTATATTATCTTTGAACGAAGAGTATTAAAGGCTGTAGGTATACTCTAAAGTATTCGCCAAAAACGTTGCCTAATGACCTTGAAAAAATCTGTTAAAACGACCCCATACAAATCGCGCTGTAAGACGTAATTCTACGTCAAAAAAAAAATAAGATAAGTTCAACATATTCCTAAAAATATGTCACTCAATTAAATTTAATATTTGTTTTAGTTTGGATACCATAGTTTATAAGGTGGTTCAGGTTCCTGTATAAGGTCAGACAAAGGTCAGGGGTCAAATTTTTTTGGTCTGAAGGTATTTCTGTGTTCATTTAGGGTTGAACTTTTAGAAAGTTGAAACGCATCCATGCAAAGAAGACGTTTGTTTAATTTTCCCTATAGTTTTACATCGGTCTAGTGTATAGGTTTCCCTGCTTTAAGAATAAATAATACTCTTATTTCTCTCTAGGTTTTGAAAGGTAACTTGTCTTAAAGCAACCGATGAAGATTGCGAAAAGCCAAGTCATGTTACTAAGAAGGGCATTTTGCACCATGACCGGCAGGATTCGAACAGGCTCCGTGGACTGTAGGGTTTAAAAGATGGCACAATGCATCGAAATGGTACGAAAATAGGAAAAAATTTTGTTTTTTTTTTTTTAAATAGTATAAAATATTAAACCATTTTATCACTTCCTTCACTATCACTACTTGAATACCATATTTAGAAGCTTGTGAATTCATTTAAACAGAACTTTGCATCCGTTCTTAAACAGCTCAGTTGGTAAGTCATCGGCTTCTGCGGCTTTGTTTTTTAAGCCCATCTATAGTTTGCTTAGACCTGTCAATTTTGTCATCCAAAATTGGAGTTTCCGGAATATAATCTGCATTGGCGGGATTGTTGTCAGCGTCGCCATTTAAAAGACAAGAGAAGTGTTTCCTCCATAGCATCACTGTACTCTGGATATCTGTCACTTGTTTCCCATTTTCATCCTTGCAGGAAGAGGCTCCGGTCTACAAACCATCGGCCAGGCGTTTTATTTTTTCGAAAAATTTTCAAATCTCATTCCTGTCGCCATGCATCTCTATTTTCTCGCACTCACGTATTTCTGCCTCGCCTGAAAGTTAGTTTTTTCGCCTGAAAAGGCGTCTCTCTTCCTTCCTCTTCTATCGGTATCGCTCTTTAGCAGGACGTTTTACAAGCGACTGCAAGGTGGCTTTGTAGGAAGCATCTTTCTCTGCAGTGATGTCACGACACTGCTGGTCGTGCCACTGGTTTCGGCGTGAGCGGTGATAGCGGTGATAGGTGATGATTTCTGCGACAAGATAATGATACGAGTGGCACCTATGTTGGCACCGTAGATCGTGCGTACGTCTAGTAGACTGGAAGAGTGCCTTCCGTCAATCAAAACATAATCAATTTGGTTGCGTATTTTTTGATCAGGGGACAGCCAGGTGGCCTTATAAATATTGAGATGTTTGAATCTCGTGCTACTAACGACCATGTTTCGTGCAGCGGTTTCTTACTTCATGTATGGTAAACAGCTGTCAAGTACTATCGTCTAAACGATAGATTTGGTACGATAGTTAAATTGGTATCGTTTGGCTTATTTTCTTCTTAAAAAGTGTTTGATTATGTTTGTTAAGAAGATCATAAGCATTCTACTTATTGACCACAACGAATTGACGGCCTGTTAGCCCAGTACAGAGTTGGCGACGTTATTGTTGGCCAGCTGAGGATTTTTATCTATGAAAATATTTAAAATTTTCATTTATTTCGGAGTCGGAAGACTTGCGTTTTTGTTAATATACATTCACATAAAGTCCACTTTCAATTTTTATTTGGTTTGATTTGATTGGCGTTTAGTATAATTTAATTTTCGTTGTGGTTTATTTCAAATGCGTTTGGGTTAAACTGATTTGCGCCTGGGTTAAAATGATTTGCGTTTGGGTAAAACTGATTTGCGTTTGGGTAAAATGAATGTGCGAATGCTAAAATTAATTTCTTGAATTTCTAAGGTACTGATCTAACCATGTTTCCGAGAGTTTATAAATTTTTGGGACGTGTTTATTAATAATTATGAGTATACTTTGAACGGAAATTTTAACTTCACTTTCCAATATCAATCAATATACAATTTATAATCAGCATTAAGATAATCATATGCAATTGAATTAACATAAGAGTTAATGAAGAGTGAAAGACTCGCCATAAAAAAAAGTTTGGCATGTAAGATTATTTTATTTCAGCAATTGACACTGAGTTTCTTTTAGTGGTCTTGGATATCGTGTGACCTTTTTTAACCCTCAAATGTCCACACTTAATCTTAAGTATGAACCCGAACACAATTTTTGTTCAAATCTTTCTATTATGAGATATCCTGTCCACCATAAAAGGCGAAGGCATATTAGTATGAAGAAGAAATAGTGTCACAAAAAACTCTTCATTCTCATATCTAGGTGTCTTAAATATCTTAATGAAATCTTATCGCTGTAACAGATTTCGATACAAAAAAAAATTAATGTCAAGTCAAAGTTTGATGTTCAGAAAAAATGATTGCTCACGACAGATATTGTAATGTTAATATTTCAGTTTCTGGTATATCATATTTTCATATATGTATGGACTCTTTCAGAACCTTTTCAATAAAAAAATGGTAATTTGTTTTATATTTTCAATATTTTGTTTATTTTCATAGAAAACCAGTCTTTAACAAATTAAACTTGAACTAAGCTATTCAAATAGTTTTTCTTTAAAATATTATATACAATATCGTTAAGGACTAATAAAGCGTTTCATCTTCTTCTACTTTTATACAATTTCTCCATTTTGTATAAATTTAACTTAAAAACTACATGTTTTAAATCACAGCAACTGGATCTGGTTTAGCGTCGGTAAATCACGTTGTAGGCTTTGAAATGCATCTCAGTTTTTAACATAAATTGCCCATTATGGGTGCAGGTGTCAGTAGTGTGGGCCAGCCATTGCCATTTCCATTGAATTGCATAAAATTTCGCATGTAGAGGACTTCACGCTGTTTTTGCAGCATCAGAGCCAACGCACGTTTATCAATGATGAAAGGTTGTTGAGGCTGCTGTTGAATGTTGCTATGGAGTAATGGTGTCGCTTGACTCCATTGTTGAAAGGCAGGAATAATCTTGACGGATTCTATATGAATTCTTTCTTCATATTTGAGCACTTTTTGCGCAGGTGCAATGCATTCTTCCATTTTACGTTTGCGTGGTGTTTGCGTAGCATCCAAAGCATACGGTCTAAATAAACTCCGTGATGTTTTGCCTAGCTCAGTGGCAGTTATTGCTGCCATCTGGGGTACAAAGGAGTTATTTTCTATGCTTTTGTTGAGTTGCTGCTTGCGTTGTTTACGACGCAATACACGATCGAATTTCTTATGTTTATAACCACAGTCGAATTTCTTATGTGCGTATCCTGTGTGTTTAGAACTAACTGTTGCAATAGTCGAAGTTGTCATTTTGAATTTGAAATATTTATCTTTGTATTTGATCTTGACTAGTTGTTTACAGTGCAATGGTTGAATTTTGTTTGTTATCCTCAATGGATGTGCTACTCGTTTTTATACCAAATCTTGCAAGACTTATATGCTTCCGTGGCAGGTAGGACGGTAATACTTACCGTCTAGGCTTAAATTCAAGCTGTAAATATTTTTACCTGTAAACCTTGAACTGATCTTGTT
This sequence comes from Tetanocera ferruginea, assembly GCA_958299015.1. Lineage (NCBI taxonomy): Eukaryota > Metazoa > Arthropoda > Insecta > Diptera > Sciomyzidae > Tetanocera > Tetanocera ferruginea. The sequence goes on from OY282641.1 coordinate 23,751,331, forward strand.
TTTGTTGTCACCCAATGTTGTCAAGATCATAAAAAAGGATTAATGAGTTTTATATTGCGCCGTCTTACCTGGCTACCTGCATAGAATTTGGCCGAGTTTCGAACTCTTCTTTGTTATCTTAGCAGGATTTTTTTTTCTTTTGTCCTCTGACGCCTGCTTCTTAGCTCACAAATAGCAAAGGTTCTTTTTCAAACGTTTTTTTTTTTTTTTGATTTTTTCAACTTTCACAATCGTTTAACTAGAATTGTTCCTGCTGTGCAATTAATTTTCAATTCTTTTTGTCTATTATTAGTGGAACAATATGACAAGCTGTCTCGCACCTTCAACTAAATCGTTTTAAGCAAAATTCTTGTGTTACCTTTTCTGGACCTTTATCTTAGTGTGCTAAGGTCCTCGTCATTAGCATTATTCAAACATAGCTATTTTATACACTCTTGTAACGCTCTTAAGAATTGTGTTCAACCTCTTGAAATGTTGAATGGAATATACCGGGAGTTCCCAAGGATTAAACTGTTATGTTGCGTGTAAAACTTTAATACGACGTTTCAGCACTCACATCATTTGGCTCAGGTTGGTTATTTTAAGGAAAAATGTAAATGAATGTTCTTAGAAATTGATTACTGTTTCGTTGAAACAAGAAATGAAGGTTAACTTCAATTAAATATGAATTTAAAACTATGAGAGAAAAGTTGATTTAAGTTAAATCAGTTGATTTGATGCAATTAATTTTCAATTCTTTTTGTCTATTATTAGTGGAACAATATGACAAGCTGTCTCGCACCTTCAACTAAATCGTTTTAAGCAAAATTCTTGTGTTACCTTTTCTGGACCTTTATCTTAGTGTGCTAAGGTCCTCGTCATTAGCATTATTCAAACATAGCTATTTTATACACTCTTGTAACGCTCTTAAGAATTGTGTTCAACCTCTTGAAATGTTGAATGGAATATACCGGGAGTTCCCAAGGATTAAACTGTTATGTTGCGTGTAAAACTTTAATACGACGTTTCAGCACTCACATCATTTGGCTCAGGTTGGTTATTTTAAGGAAAAATGTAAATGAATGTTCTTAGAAATTGATTACTGTTTCGTTGAAACAAGAAATGAAGGTTAACTTCAATTAAATATGAATTTAAAACTATGAGAGAAAAGTTGATTTAAGTTAAATCAGTTGAAATTTACTCTGTAAAATATTTATAAAATTTAATTTAATATCCTTTAATAAACACTTCAGACACACAAAATTCCCAAATTCAAAATCCCCGAAAATAAAATAACTCAATTAATTTGAACAAGCTTGAACTTACTTCTTGCCAAGTTAGAGATATTTTGATATTTTTTTGGATATTTTGATTTTATGGATTTATATTTGGGGAATTTCTTTGAGAAGTTAAAGATTTTACAAAACATTGGCATGTTTTGTTCGGGCATTTTTAATCTCTCACGTGGTATGTTATGGCAAAAGATCAACAAAGTAGTCATGACATGTCAAATTTTTCGAATGCCATAATTTTTTATTCTACGGTTCGTGGTGATGTGACAGTTACTCTTAGGGCCAGTTTTTCAGTGCTTTTTAAACTCTGTTTGAAGTATAAACTTTGTTTAAACAATGAATCGAGTTTTTCAGTGAACTTTAGTCTAAGTTTAAGCTCGCAATGTTGGTGAATTAAGCTCTAGTTAACTTTTTGCTTAACATATGATCGATGACACATGATAACTTGGCAAGTGAATTGTTTTTTGTTCACTGCTGGTTCTATCCGTCTGCTTGCATTTCATTTGTTTAAAGTCAGCAACCAGCGTCAGCAAGTATTCTACTTCTTCCGTATGAAAGTTGATGCATCTTTTGTAATTTTGTACACTCATTTTTAATCACTTTTTTTTTCTTTTTGTAGCAATTTTATATATTCCTTTCTATTTTATGGCAATTTCATAGTCAGCTGTTAGAAATTTTCACTAACTATTTGACGTTTGCAAATGTTGCCATATTATTTCTACCTAATAGCTGTTACTTTATTTTATCGACCTTTTTTTTTGTACATTGTTTAGGCTTTAGGTCCGTTTGTTTTCATATAAAAATATCAGTTTTTATTATAAACTAATTTAATTTTATATTTTAACCAATATTTCGACTTCCATCGGAAGTCATCTTCAGGGTTAATTTAAAAAATATTATTTTAGTTTAAATTTCGATAAAAAATTTGTAAACACTTTTACAAACAATTAGAACATAGAATATAAACATGACTAAGTCAAACATTTATACCTAATCTGCATGTAAGTCTCCTTTTCCACACGGCAAGTTTTATTGCCAGCAAGATTTTATCAATTCTCTTTTGAACTTGACATTTGCGTTTCCACTCAGCAAGATTCTTGAACAATCCTGAATAAAACTAAAGTGAAACTTCAAAGAAAGAGCGGCACAAAAGAAAAATTTCCGGTACAAGCAAGTCTATACTCATCCCCTCTCGTCACGTTCCGATGCCTACAAACTCGACTTGCCAGGAAGAAAAATGTCCATGTGGAAAAGAGGTCAAATTAAACCAGCACTGGCAAAATGATTGCTAAGTTAAGCTCAGATCAATTTTAATCTACGATTAACTAATCTCAAGTTAAACAAAATTTAAAACGGCACTGAAAAACTTGCCCTTTGCGGAACATTTGATAAACTTTCTCTAAAATGGGGATTTTCCACCCATTTTTCAAAGATGATAGATTGATATTTTGTGTAATAACATGTCGCTTAAAAATAACCCGAAAATTTATTCAAAAAATATACAAAATAACTGAGTTTTTAAATTTAATCGTCATTAATCGTTATTTGAAAGTTAAAATTTAAAACTCAAGCTTTCAAAAAGTTCTCTGAATCATAATGAAGTCTTTAAAAAAGTTCTCTAGCAACTACTTTCGTAAGTTTTTTTGTTCATAACTGTTATTAACGGTCCCTGGCATAGTACTAGGGTTTAATAAGGCCTTAGAAAAAAGTAGAAAACTATTTTCTTGGATAGATTTTTATTTTAATTTTCAACATCCTTTTCATCAACAGCCCTTTCAGCTTTAAACATCTTTTCAAACGTTTTTCCCGCCATATTTTAAGCTGTTCATAGAGTAGGGTTTTGCAAACCCTTCAAAATAGACATTGTTTGAGTAATGTACCTCCTCTTTGAAGATAAACCGTTGTCCGCCAAGCCATTTCTTCAATTTTTTAAATAATAAAAAGTGTCACTCGGAGAAAAATCTGGTTAATATGGTGGATGCTATAATAATTCCTTAATTCCATCATTTTGACATTAGTTTGATGAAAGAGAATCTTTTTACGTTTGAAATGAGAACGTTTTTCCTTGATTTCACTACTTATCCGGTGCAATGACGTCATTATACTATAATAATGCGGTAATTTTTTCCCATTTTTCAATTTGTCGATGTTGATAATTCAGCGTTTAACCCAAAAAAATCGTAGTCATAACCTACCGACTGATATCACCGTCTTCGTTTTCCTCGAAGATCGTTCATCTTCAAAATCCACTGTTGTGTTAATTATTTCAGTGATGCTACAAGCGGTACAATTGTACCTTTTGGGGTACACTTTCAGTGCTGTCAGTACGAAAGTACGCCTTTTTTTTCAAAAGGTACATTTTTCGATTTGGAAATTTTCTATTTTATATTCCTATAAGTCCATTATTTTTTTATTTGCATGCCATAAAAGAGCGCGTATGCTATGAATTTAAGCTCATTAAATTAAATTTTCGAAATTACGTAGTTAGACTATATTAAAAACACCTAAGTTTTTTAACTGATTTTAACCTGATATAGCGCTTTATTTTCTTTTTAGAATTAATTTTCAAAAAAGTACGTTTTTAGTCAAAAAGTACGTTTTTCTCAATTAAAAAGTACATTTTGAAAATCTCTTGTAGCATCACTGAATTATTTCTATGTCTGTGGAGTGTAGTGGTGTATCCATAATTAATCTACATTTATATATCGACGCAGAAAATCCTCAGCATTCTGACGGAAGGAAAACTCCAATACTGCCGCATCTTCGTGCAAAATTGCAACGTGCCTTTAGCTGAGGCGTGCTAATACGCCTGTGTCCTCAGCTATTTCGCGCACTTTGCTTTATCGATTAGTTGAAACCTTATCGTGGATTTTGTCAATCTTTTCGGGGAAAGATACTTACACAGAAATTCATTCACCCAATTGGTTGGGTTTTAAGGCTTTAAATGCAATCAACTCGAAACCCACTTTTATTCATTATTAGGGTTATTCACGATCCAGGCAGTTGCCAGTAGACTTGAGGACTTGTACAGTTGTGCAGTTAAGTTTTCGTGAACACACCATACTTGTTACTGATAGTATTAATATGATTATTAGAGAGATTATCATTATGATGGGCTTGACATTATTATTTATCAATCATTTAGTTTATTAACTCTTAAATGTTGCTTCACTATTTCAAAGATGTTAAATTTTTCAATTAACACAACTGCTCAAGTCCTGAAGTTTGGGCTGTATTATAAATGTAGTTGTGTAGATTTTTGATGTGCGTGTATTTGGTTTTTGTAAAGTACACAAGTTCTCAACTGCATTGTATCATGAATACCCCCATTATATTCAAACGAAAGTTGTTTATTTCAATCCACAGTAAAAATGAAACTACGTAATATATCAGGGTTGCATCGAAAAAAAATAAAAAAGTTCTTTTAAATATATTTTTGACACAACGAAATAAAAAACCTTCGGGGGAAAAATAAAACAGTATACTTGATATATTTTTATTGTAGAAAAAAAACTTAATTGCTTCGAAAAAACTTGAGGGCAATGTCATCAAAAAAGTATCCAGCTCACGTCGTTTCCAATGTGATAATCAAAAAAACTATTCCCTCCAAAATGTTGCCCATTCAACCCCAACTCTCCTTCACCTTGTATAATAAGTATTTTTAAATAAAATAGTGATCCCAATAAAAAGTATTAGTTCTAAAAGTTGTCAACTTCGTACTCTAAAAATAAAAACGTACTTTACTACATCTGACTAGTTAACAGTGTTGCTTAGTGGGAAAAATTAATTTCGATAATACGAACATATTTTCTAAATTTTCCCAAAGACTTATTGAATTCGTAACACCATTGAAAACAAATATGAAAATATGCACAGTAGACACAATAAATCATTTTTTTTTTCAAATAAAAATCCTGAAAAAATTTTTGCATTAAAGATTTTCAAATGTAAAAATATTACGCTGTAGTAACATGAAAATGGTGGCACATAAAACTTAACTTTGGATCTAAGTATTAAGTGGCCTGATTCTCGGATTTTTTAATCAGGGGGTGAATTATCGCATACGTGATCGAACAAGCAACCAAACCAAATTATATTCCATTCCGATTATATTTTGGTAATACAACGCTCGAGCGAATACGAATTGAAATTCTGTGGTTTGATTGAAATCCAAATATTGTCAAATGAACTGTCGTAGTGTAAAAATACAAAGAAAAAATAAATAAATTTTATTTCAATAGAAACTTATTTTTGGCCACATCAATGCTTTAAATCAGTCATGAGCAGGAAAATAAATTTAGTGAGCCCAAACGCAGCGCAATCGAGTAAGGCTTGCTTGGCTTTGCATGCATTTGTTGCTGTTACCAACAAGAAATTGTTGTTAGAAATTTGGTGTACTTCGGTGTTGTTGCTATTCTTTGTACGTGTTGTTGTTATTTTTTGCACGCGTTGTTGTTTTTGCAAATGTGCAAACACAAAGTTGAAAAAACAAAACAAATTTGTAGCTGAGCCAACTGAGCTAATTGAGCTACTGGAAGCTCATGTCTGCTTTAAATACTGCAATTCAAACAGAGGTGATAACATTGCGTGATAGAACGAGGAACATCATTCCAGCAGTAACAATGGATCAACTTTCACTTGATTACATCATTCCGCACTTGGGTCACTGACCTCGTTTCTATTTCTTTTCATTTATGGCTAGCGGATGTTACTCAGTGTTACTCGAGATTGTGCCTCGAGCACAGAAAAAGTACTATTTTACCTGCCAAGCATGATTAAACCAAAAATTACATCTTCCATGTCTCGATCCGTTGTCTGGTTTCCGATGAAAACTGTCACTCAATTTGAAAAATCCATTTCGAGAAAAATGTGTGCCAAAAAGCCGTGTTAACATTGAACTCGTCATTAGCGATTAACATTCTGTAAAGTTTTTGGCCAAAAATTTTGAGGCCACAAAAAGTAAAAACTACTACGACAACTGGTACTTAGTTGACAATTCAAGTGCAACACTGTTTCCTAATCCCGCAATAATTTCTCTATTAGACCCCTTTTCCACTCGGCAATTTTTCTTGCCAGCAAGTTTTCAATTCTCTTTTGAACTTGCCATTTGCGTTTCCACTCAGCAAGTTTTCTTGAGCAATTCTGAATAAAACTAAAGTGAAACTTCAAAGAAAGAGCAGGACAAAAGAAAAATTGCCGGTACGAGCAAGTCTGTACTCATCCCCTTTCGTCACGTCCCGATGCCAACAAACTCGACTTGCCAGCAAGAAAAATTGCCGAGTGGAAAAGGGGTCTTATTCCTATATTAACATTGGCAGCAAACATAAAACTAAATAAAATTAAACGCAATACTCAAGTGTATTATGACTGAACATAATAGTTTGCCCATTTACAAAACCTTTTCAGATAATTCTAAAAATTTAATAAAAAATTATGTCTTTTTGTTTACTGCCTTTTTTTATTTTAAAATATTACCCGGTAAATCCACCCTACATTCCTTTAAAATTGATGTGTCAGATAATGACAGATAATGCCCACTCGTCATCCATAATTCAATCAAGTAGCATTTTCAACATCATATGCTCGTTCACGGAAGAAATAATTTCAAAAATAAATAGATTCTGTTCGTTTGCAACAGCTGAACGAAAACTTTTAATCATTTTCGAAAGTTATCATACCAATCTGCTTAAAACGCATAGAATTCATTCAATCTCGAATGTTGTAATTCAAACCCAGTAGTGAAATTCTCAAAGGGCTAAACAACAATGTTCGGTGTCGTTAGCTTGTGAAAACTGTCATTATCTATTAGGGGGTTTCGCATGGTCGTACATGTCAGCCGACATTGTACGACGACAAACTAACGGGAATATTTTTTTGAGCTTTCGGACAATCGGACATGTACGACGACTTCATTTCTATGCTGACCATCGAGAGTAACACATCGGTGTTATAATGGCTAGGCAATTTTTAGCGGGTATTATAATTGATAAAATTTTGGATATATTTCCATATTTCAGGAAAACTTTTATAGAGTTCAATGAACTCTGTCCAAAATTGCACATTCGGAGCACTTGCCATTGTTTTTTTTATTTTTTCTTTAGTTTCTGTTGTTGCATAAGTTGATGTTCACTAGTTGAAAACTTTAAACAAATGATAAATGCAGCGAGTCGGACCGACATGCGTTCGCACGAACGACATGTCGGAAGGACCGGCAGAAAAATCAAAAATTTTTGATTATCATCCGACATGTCGGTCCGACTGTCTCATTTGCTTTCGAACGATCGTACTTGTCGTCGTACATGCCCAAGTTGGATGACATGTACGTCCGTGCGAAACCCCCTATTAAAGTGGAACGCACAGTGACTGATATTACCGAAGTTAATTTAGCATCGATGTCTTTCTGCTAAATATAAAACTTAAAAAGGATCTTAAAGTGAAAAAATTGTAATCGCAAATATCTCGAAAGCTTAATTTGATTGAAAAAGAACATATCCTGATATTTGCATGTGTCTTTTCCTATGGTGTTATTTATAAAAGAGTAGCGGCCATGGTTGTAAGTGCTAAGCGTGTGGCGTGCGAGACAACGAATGTAAGTTTAATCCTCACCTCGTACATATGTTTTTTGTTCAATTGAAATAAATTTTTCTGTTCGGCTGTCACCTCTCTGTAGACAATGGCGAACCTCAGAGCGCAAGCAATGCCATGTAATGCTTCTTGAGAACATGAACTTTAGCCGTTTGGAGTAGGCAAAGAACATGTAGATCCAGTTGTTGGTCAATTATGTACAAACACTTAACAACACACATAATACAAGTAATCAATAAAATTTTGATCAACGCTCTTTTGATGGCTGAAAAGCCCAATTCGTTTTTGTTTTTGTTATTAATTAAAGAATACCTTATAAATTTAATTCTCACCTTTTATTGAAAAGTTACTTCAAAACTTTTCATTTTTGTTTGTTTTTAAAATTATCAATGCTAAATTCAACCTCGACCTTCCGGGATTTTTAAAAATTAATTTTTGTATATAAGCCAAATCATTAACAAGTAGCTTTTTTCAATTAAGCCTGTTTTGTTATTGGCTTTTACAAATAAATCCATATTAAACTATACTTTCATATTTTATAACAAGTTTCATTCTTAATTTATTTTTAACTGCTTTTATGCGATCATCTCTTGATCGACACAATTCTTTGTTAGTCCTTATTCCTTAATCACCCTAGCTTTGAGGTACCTAAACCGTATACATTTTATGGCTTAGCTAGTTTATGACTTAACTAGTTTATTACTTAACTAGTAAGTGTTTTTTCCCATTCATTCAGGTAAAATTAAGTAGTCATGTGTAAATTCCAAATGTGTTCCACAAAATTTTTTTTCAATAATAACTACCTAGTTACACTTCAGTGCATATTTAATTGTACGAATTAAGTGCTAACAGTCAGCTAAGACTAAGAACTTGTGTTGATAGATACAGACTAATATGGCGGATATACCCAAAAATGTTAGCGAATTCATTATTGCTAGTCTGTAACTGCAATTTTCGGCTTGTCCTTCTTGGAAGGTATATTTAATTAAAATTTTTCTGGAATAATGCAGTCTGAAGGAGGCATAAAAAACAATTTCACTAAATTTACCAAAAAGGAATAACGTCTTTTCATAAAGACGGTGACACACTTTATAGACCATACATTTTCAAAAGATTGCAAACGAACTTAGTTAAAGTGCATTAAAACGTATTTGTTATAGTAGAGACAATACAATTTTATAAAATATGTATACATCAAGTAATATTGTTTACTTTTACTAATTTTTTTAAGTTCATTCAACATTTATCCACTGATTGAAACTTTCAAATGCTTTTCAAATGCCTACACTGGTACTTTTTCACTTAATCTAATTTAAATAAGGTAGTGGAGTAAATATAACGGAAATCCTCGAAAAAACATTTCTCATAAAAATATTATGTTCATTCAGAGAAATATAAATATCACTCAATACTGTTAATTTTTTTGTATAGTTAATAATATAGTTATCACTCAATTCTTGTTTCCATTCAGGGTTAACTACGAGTTAACTCCGAGTTAATTGTGCATGTAAACACAGTAATTCTTTATATAAGTATTATTTATTATAAGGTTATCACTTAATATTTTCATAATATGATTAATATAAAAATATTCATGGACATATTTCACTTAAATTACACTTAAAACCTTTATTCGTTTATTATTTCTAATTGTTCGAAATGGCTTTTTCGGAATTCTTAAAATAACCTTTAAACTTATTTCCAGCTCTGAAATTAAAAAGTTTACGTCATACAACTAGTGTCCGACCGAAACCAAAATTTTGGCCGAAACCGAAACCGAATTTCGGCCATTTTTGTTATATTCGGCCGAAACCGAAACCGAAACCGAAACTGAAAGTCTACATACAAATTTGTTTGTAAAACATTTTATTTTTTTTTTAATTTTATTAAAAGCTTTCAAAAACAAAATAATTGAAACAGATAATAATAACGTATACATACGATAAATATTCTTTGAATATTAAAGTTCAACTTTAAAATAATAAATAAAGAGATAATTTTTAATACCACTTTAAGGAACTTTTTAGTATATAGAGTTATTCGGTTTCGGTTTCGGTTTCGGCCATATTGATGCCGAATAGCCGAAACTGACTAAAAGGGCCGAAACTGGCCGAAACCGAAACCGAAACCGAATATTCGGTCGGACACTACATACAACCTCTCTGATATCACGAAGTTTTCATTTATGCCATGCCTTTATTATTATGATTCAATGTGGCAGCTCTCTGCGTTCATTTCTGAACGCGTCCGCATGACGCTTTTTGCGGTCTGTCAAAATGCACCAAGAATAATTTTGCAACGCTGTTGCTCGTGAAAGTGTGCTCCGAGAATTAAATTGCTCGCATTTCGCGTGGGAATTTCAAGAAAATTCATAAAATTACAAAAAAGTTAGTAAACATATAATTTTATTGGAAAATAAAATATAAATCAACTTTATCTTCATATATTAGTTGAAAAATTGTTTGTGTTAAGGCAAAGGTGCACATAAATTCAAACGTTTAGAAGTTGCAGAAATCATGACGTTGGGGCGCAATAAATGCGTCATGAAAGGCGCTTCACAAAAGGTAAAAATGAAGATAATGCAAAAAAAGTTATATATAAATATAATTAACATGAATTTGTCATTGCTTTCGTTTTCCCGCTTGCTCTTCAACGTAAATATAGCACGAAGAGTTTATTGATAGAATACGTAAATCACTTTATTTCGGCGGCGGCACACTTGATGAGGATATGCAAGTGAGTCGTCCGCTGGCCGAATATGCATCAGAACTTTTCTCGGAGCCACATAAAGGACACTCGCTGCATCGCCTTAATCGCGTTGCAGCAGGCAGTGTCCACACGACGCCCTGTTCATTGATAATGGCGCTCATCTATTTGGATCGTTTGAATGCAACGGATCCATGCTACGTACGACGCATTACACCACAGGAGCTGTTCATTGTATCGATGGTGAGTAGTTTAATTACAAAAATAACAAAATATTCAATTACTTATAAATCGTTGCTAGGCAGAAAGCTAGAACTTGGAAAATACCTTATATAAAGCTTAATTTTAGTTCATTCGATTTGCATGTTAAAACCTTAACCTAATGACAAAAACAGTGGCTGGAATAGTTATGAGTAAGATTGAGTCTTAAGAAGTAGTCTTAAACAAAAGCAACGTGTCATAATAGACATGATTGAGTAGGTTTTTGCTTTTTCTTGCATAAAAAGGACTTTGTTTCTTAACTTCTGCCATGTTGGCGACCGCCTCAAAGTCGACCAAATAGTTTTAAAAAGACAGATAAGCTTTTCACCATTTATTGATTTACTGTTTTTTATGGTTGTTATGGCTTGGTAATCTTCATAAGGAAAATTAAAAGTTCAAAATATACCACATTTTGAAAAATTGTGCCAAATTTTTAATACAATTTAAACACATTCAAAAGATAGGAACAATATTGATCTAAGACCTTAATGGCCTGTTAACGTCAAATGCCTTGATTATAATTTTTTTAGAGTACGACATATTTTCTTATTAGTTGCATTGATAATTATTTTTAATGTTATCAATTTTTCAACGACTGCTTAAAAATTCATAAGTTCTTCTTTGTGGCTTGAGTTTCAGTAAATATATTAAGCTGATATTGTTTACTTTGACACAATTCACCTGCAACTTCTTCCCCCGATCCCACTCTAAACCAAGTGAATAACCACAACGCGTTGATTTCAAGAAAATCGCTGATTGCGTCTGTCTACCTTCCTAGTTGTTTGTTGCTAAGCTAGTTTATTATATATATATGTGCACTGGAATCTTACAAATTTTTTTACAATTTTCTGCTCCATATTATTTTGTTGCAGTTTTGCTGTTCTTCGCTTTCGCCATTGCTATAGTTTTAACTACTTTTGGCCAGTGCTATATAATTGCACTGTTTATCTATAACGTAAATTATTTACTGCACGCCAGCGAATAACAACAAAAACCTCTAATTTTATTTATTTCAATAACAGGTTTTCTATGACGTCAATTGTTTGGTATTTTTCTTTATCTGTATTTTGTTTGTTTACCATGTTATTTTATTATTGTTCGTTTTTGTTGAGTTTTTTCTATGCTGATTCGCCTCTATTACTGTAAGTAGTAGGTCAGTCAACGTGATGATATTCTAAATTCAGGCACTTATAATACGTTCATCTTAATCATAAATTCGGTTATTTTTTAACTTTTCGCCTTATTTATAAAATGTTTACACTGATTCATGAATCATAACATAATACTCATCGATACGCGCTCACTTTTCGCGATGAGAAAAATGGACTAAGTTAGTTATCTGTGTTTATAAAAAATAAAAGTATAATATTGCTTTGCAAAAAACATACAATTTTAAACATCTTATAAATTGCTACAATGCATTATGTAATATTCAATAATATCCAAGTTAATTTCCGTACCTATAACATCAAATGGAAATGAACTCAATTTTTACAATACTGTTGCACCGGTACAGATATGTCATTTTACTGTTGTGACACAAATTGAGGGTCGTTGTTTCGGATGAAAACTAACCGAATCTCACACGATTCTATTTGATATCAGTAACAAAAGCCCATATCCCTTTTTGCTACACTACAGCAGAATTTTTTTTTTAGTGTTTTTCAATTTGAAAATTATGCTCTAAAATCAAATTAAAAGATATGAAAAATTATGGGTAAAACTGAATTCAATGTGATTCTTTCTTTCGTTAACCTATAATACAATTTTTCGAGGAATATTTTTTCCAAACATATTAACCCTCTAGCTCTCACCCATATAAGTCATTTTGGTCCATTTGTAAAAAAATTTTCTGTAGGGGAATTCCAAGGGTTAAAACCTTCCACAAAAATATTCTTCAGAAAATTTTATTAAGGTTCACTCAAAACATGTAACCGCTACGAGTTCAAGTTAACACTTAAAAAACTGAATAAAATGAGAAAAAAAATGTAGTTAAAATTTGTATATATATATTTCAAAGTGGTTAGCTAAGCCACTTAAAATTTTTGAGATATTTCATTAGGATGGTGAGAGTTTTATAATGATAGCGGGAGGTTTTGTGTAATTTAATTAAAGTAGTAAAAGTGAAAGTGTATCATTACTTTTTTCGCAAAATTGGAATTTGCAAATTAATTTTGCAGAAAAAAAATTTTTACACGGCATCTCTATTTTTTTTTTCCAATAGATTTGGAGTCTTAACAACGAAAATAGTACATAAATTGTTTAATTATTACTTTATTTTTTAAATTTGTTTATAGTTTTTCTCCCTTTTTTATATACAGTCGCATATATTGAAATATAATATTTTCAAAATATTTCATTTAATAGCTCAAAAATTGCTCATCAAAATGTAAAAATTTGTTTAACAAGCATGTAGAACATTTTAGGCCCGTTAACTGATATCAATTTTAAACAAAGTTTAGCTTAAACAAAGTTTAAAATTCCTTAACCTCAGTTTAAATTTTAACGCCGATACCTCATCTCAAAAAATCAAAGTTTAACTTGGTGAGGCAAGTTTAAATTTAAACACAGAAATTCTAGATTTAAAAAATTTAAACTTATATTTTGTCAAAAATTCTCTGAGAACATTGGAAATATTCTCAATCGTAAACAAAAAATAAATAATAAAAAAATCATACTTCAAAAAATCAAAACAATAAACAAAAAACAAACATATTTTAAGTTTTGAAAAAAAAAAAATATTCCAATGAAACGGACAATTTGCATTATTTTATCAAAAGTTTTTGAAATATTTTGATGTTCTACGTCAAAGTTGTAGAATTTTTACTACAGTGCCGCTCAAATATATTTGTTAATCTCAGTTTAAATTTTTAAACAGAGTTTAAGTAAACTGCCGATAAAAATGAGATAAGTTACGAAAATAATTTTAACTGACTTTAAAATTTAAACTCTACGAAATCTGAGATTAAAGAATTTAAACTTCGGAGATCAGTTAACGGGCCTTAATTTGATAGGCTTAGTTATCGAAAAAGTAGTATACAAGATATATTTAAATATGTATATCACGCATTCCGTGAAAAAGTAATACCGCAGATTCGAAGAACTAATCTCACGTATAGCCCACAATACTATATTCATATTTGGGCTACAGAGATGACTTTTTCAAATTTTACAATTTCTATGCAACAAAATATTTTTCAGAATTTTCACGCAACTAAAAAAAATGAATGCTGCAAGTGAAATTAATTAGTGAAATAACAGTGAAATAATTAATTAGTGATTATTTTATCTTATGTGATTATGACCAATTCAAAAAATTCAAAAATTGTCTTATTTTTCAGATATTTATTTTTGTTTGTTTGTTGTTTCAAAGACTTAAGAGAAAATTTATAAAAACAAATTAAGGAGTTTATAGTTAAAATTTAAACACGTTTGTTTTAAATTTTGTTTTGTAGAAACGCAAATGCGTTAAATTTCTATTTTAAAATTTTTTGTTTAATTTTAAAGTATGTTTTTTTTCTTGTTTTTTTCGTATATGTACAAATTTTGGTTTTTGTACATTATGAAAAAAATTGGAAATTATTTTGAAAAAATTATTTTAATTATCAAAAAAATTGAAAAAAAAATATTTTGAAAAACCGCAAATTTTTAGCAAACAAAAAAAACTCCACATAACTCCGGTTTAAGTTTTATATATTAATTGTTTTTTAGTCTTTCAGAAACTGTTGAAAAATGGTCTAAAATTGATTTTTTCTCAAAAATTATTGTTTATTTTGTTGCCATATTTCTTACACCATAGTTTGCCATAGTTTGTTTTTAATTTTTAAAGAATTTTTAAAAAAATGTTTCTCTACACATGTTATTTTTGATGATGTTATGATTTTAGCTGATGATGTGTGCTGATGTTATTTTTGACAAAAATAAAAATTAAAATAAAGGTTATTTTTCCTTAAAATACTCTTTTTAGCAGATGATAAGGGGGGAAAATAACACCAAATGATACTCATAATTTTACCAATATTTTCTCTAAATTATTATTTTCAGATCCAAAAAACATGTTAACCAAATCCAAAAAACCATCCAAAAAACATGTTAACTATTTCTTTCTGATTTAAGAAGGTTTTTCGTTTTTAAAAATGGCCTTGAAATTAGAAGTTGTGAAAATCAACTATTTGTTGTTAATACTTGTGACACTTTAAAAAGGTAAACAAACAATGCTGTTCGCTCTATATATTACAAAGGGGCATATTAGTTTATTAACACTACGTTATGTTGTAAAAAAACTAACGATTATTATGATTTATTAATAAAATTATGCTTATGTTATGAAATTAAGTATTAAAAATGATATTTAATATTATATAAAACATATTTTTAGTTCATCAATAGTAGGCTTGATCATGTTCACTTATTCTACCCCTGTTAACCGTTATTATTTCAACGAATACTTAGAGTGCAATAAACAAAATTAGTTATTTTTAATTAAAAATACCAATAATAACTAATCAAGATTTATTTGCAACATATTTTTTACATGTAGGGCAAGTCGTATTTTTGTCGAAAAAGGAAACTACATGCATACCTTTTTTTTTAAAAAAAAGATATTGCCAAACGGTATTAAAAAGTTAAAGCCTTAATCGTTTAAAATTATTTTATTTTTTTTTGTTTTTTTTTGTTTTTACCAGTTCTAATAACTTTTATATTAAATTTAACTTTCGTTTTTTTTAAAACCTAATCAAATACTTGATCAACGTAAAATCTGATCCGATATTTAAAATCAGTAAAATTCATAAACATGCAAAATTTCATAAAAATCGAACGACTGTTTCCTCACTTTTGTATGAGCTGAAAGTACTGTGTGGTCGTGTGTGTATGGCATGCGAGTCAACGGAACGTGGTAGATCCGAACTCAATCCTCCCATCTAGCAGAAAATTTTTTCAATAATAAAGTACGGTCTAATGTGCACCTTGCACGGTCTAATGTGAGACCTTAAAATTTCACGATATTCATTTATCGAATCTTAAAAAGGTTAAGTTAGTAATTAAGTGCGATTACGCATGTGATCTGTAATAAAAAAAGCATTTTCGACTTGAGCATGACCAACATACTTTTAACATCAGATCCATTTTATTAGTAATCTTATTTTTTATTCTCTAGAATTTATAAAAACCACACTGTTGTGTTTAATTAATCAACTTAACTAAAATTACATTTTTATATTATGCCCAATTTTATTATTGAATTCCCAATTTTTAAGTGTCCGACTAAACAATCATCAGTCATATATCATCAATCAACTGCTATTTAGCACCAATATCAATCTGTGGTGGTACACACATCAATACACACCACACAGTTTGGGAAAGCACAGACTCTAATGAAAGAGGTAAATTTTTAATTTTTATTATATACAGGTAACCCTACTACAACTTACAACGTGTTCTTATAACGCGGTTTCGCTCCAACGCGGTTCCCAAAATGCGGAAATTTTCTTACAGGGCGCCTCCTACAACGCGATTTCTACGAACATTTTCTGTGTTACTCAATTTTTTTTCAAATCATCATCAAAACGTTCGAGACAAATCATAATAAATGATGAGAAGGATTAGAAAATTATGGTTCTATTTTGATTTTAATTTATTATATCTTTCAACTTGGAAATGTTACGCAGAATTTAAATTTTATTTTTGTGTTGTTTTGTTTTTGTTTAAATAAATGAAGTGTTATCAAATTACATGTTGTTATTTTTCAATAAATAAAAACAAAAAATATATATATTAAGTATGTACATATATACTAAACAAAATCCAATTTTTCAGTTTGGAACCAAACTATGATTTTTGTATGGAGCTAATATCTCTTACAACGCGATTTCTTACAACGCGGCATTTCTTAGGAACCTAACCCCCGCGTTGTAGGAGGGTTACCTGTACATATTAATAGTCATCCAAGTATGTAACGCTAGTAACTAAATTATAAAAAAAAATTTAATGCCAATTTTTTTTTATTGAATTCCAATTTTTAAGTGTTCGACTATTCAATCATCAGTCATACTATATCATCAATCAACAATACTTATCACCAATCTGGTGATTCCAATACATACCACATAGTATGGGAAAGCACAGACTCTAATGAAAGAGGTGAGTTTCATTTTGATATCAGATTAACTACTTATCAAAGTATGTAACGTCAGTAACTAGTGACATTTGCAAATTGTAACCGCTGGAATAATAAAAATATTTATGAAATATAGTTGTTGCATTTTTTATTTTATGCTATTACTTAAAAATTTATTTTAAGAATTATAATATGAGGTTAATGCCAAATAATTTGCAATATATTTAGATAGCCCCCCACTAACACATGACCTGTAACACTCCAATTACATGTATGTTAATTTAAAGTGCCATCGGTCAGCTGTCAAAGCCACAAAGATAATTTTCTAACATTGTGTGCACACCAGTTTTTACTCTCATGGAAAACTTCGAAAATTTGCGAAAAAACGGGAAAATGCGAAAAAATGGGTTACTTTTTGTAAAAAAAATTTTTCGAAAGTCATGGTTTGATGGTAAATGTTTATGGCGACTATGCTGTATCTAGAACACAGTGTTTGAGTTGTTTAAGCTCTTTGAAAGTGGCAATTTCGACATCAATGACAAAGAGCGCCCTGGTCAAGAGAAAAAATTTGAAGGAGAAGAATTATAGACCTTCCTCATTGTTGACCCACGCCAAATACAATGTGAGCTCGCATAAGCACTAGGCGTGACCCAGGCAAACATTTGCAGGTGTTTGAAAGGGTTCATCCAGAAGATGTAGAAATTCTGAATCATTAAATTTTATATTTCAAACATCATATAAATCATTTCAAACATCTATTGAACAAAAATCTTATAGCATCGCTTTTACTCTAACACCTTTTGAATTTTTTCATAGAAAAACACAGGCAAAGATTCGAGTAGCTTTATAGCATGGCATTGCTTGTAGTGTTCACTCTGACACCAGCCTAAGAGATATCGAAATGCGAGTTTGCCTGTCTAAAAGTTACCTTGAACGCTACAAAAAAGTAGTTTTTGCATCGAATTATGCGTCGAAAAATGGACATTATGATAATTCGAAGAGCAAGAAATCATTTGTGAAACCCAGCCAACCAGGAACATCGATGTCAAAGCTAAATTTATAAGGCTTTAATGTAATGCTCCGTATTTGTTGGAATCAGAAGGGACCGATTCACAACGAAATACATAAATCAGATCAAACCATTACGGAACAGCTTTACCGACAACAGTTAATTTGTCTGAAGCAAGTAATGATAGAAAAACCGCCGAAATATTCGATCAGATTCCATGGTATAACAAATAAGGTAGCCGCAGGGCTGAGTGTCGAAAGTCAGAATTGTCAAATAACTTTCGAACGAAATAGAGCGACAAAACGAGACGTCAAATTATATGTATTGATTGTGGCAATTCTGACAGTGAGAGAGAGCCCTGCAGCTGACTTGTTTTTCTACCATGGCCAGATCGAAAAAAGTTTGGTTTTCAATATATAAAATACATTATAAATTTTATTTAACACCCAATACATATTTTTCGGTATTGTTAGTATTTGTTTTATACAGAAAAGATTTCATTGAATGAAAGAAACATAGAATTTTAGAACTTAAACTTTATTTGGTAAAAAACAATGTATTAACGAGATTTTAAAATCACTGAATTATTGATTTGTCGGCCTGAGAGATCAATGTGCGAGTATAGGAGGGATAAATAACCAAATTTGGATTATTTAATAAATCCAAAATATATTATCGTATGAAATCGCTAGATAGAATAAATAAACGATATTATTAGAAATATACACCAATTCTTCAAAGTTATGTTATCTGTTGGGGTTTTCTATTACCGACCAAATTATTCTTTATAGTTTTTGTGACAATAGGTACTAAAAATTGATAATTTGACTGATCTTTTAACCCATTCATGTTCAGAGATATTTATAAAAGTTAGCTTTATATAAAGTTTAGAAATACAAAGCAAAAATATCAAAAATATCAGCACTTTTTGACTTAATAGAATTGATTTTATTTTGTATTTTTTTTTCCAATTTTTGCAGATGATTTCTACTAAATTCTATACCGACTACGACGATGAATTTTATCTAAGCGATTGGGCTGAGGAAGGAAACATAACAGCAGATAGACTGAAACAATTGGAAAAAGAATTTCTAAGCGCCATTGTAAGCACTTTAAAATAGACAATAAATAAAAATGTTCCTCACTCTAAACTTTCTAGGACTGGAATATATACATATCAAGCGAACAATTCTTCAAGAAGTTGGCAAATGTGGAACGCACGCTTGCGTTACGAGAGGGACTCAAACGTGGCTGGCTAACTTATACTGAACTTGTACAGATGTTGCCCTCCTTTACGACTGTAAAATTTTTGCTCAACAACATAACTGTAATGGCAGTTAGCTATACAGCAGGTGTCATGACTATTGCGGGTGCATTCTTTTTGGCCAGTCAACTACCAATGTCCTCATTACAGCGTAATGCTAAAGTATCATGTAATGATGCCAGCACCGATGATACCAATACCAATTTGCTCAAAGACTCAACTATTTTGCCTGCAGCTTCAAATTTGCGGCTGACTGCCGAACAGCAGCAGCAATTGAATATTACAGCAAACTCGCCGGCCAGTCTGACCACCAGTGTAAGCATTGATATTGCAAATAACAGCTATGCTGCATTTAATGTGGAAGCAGAACTGTTGAAGCTCGAAAGACAATACCATGAGGAGGCCTTACTTGAGGAACTACGCAGGCGTAATAATGAAATTGTTGTCGACACACATCAGAACTTCTTTAATATATTGGAAAAAATGGCACATCATCGTGCTAGTGATTCGTATAAAAATTGGCTGACGCTTAAGGATGAATATAGCGATGAATTCAAAAAGTTACATGACCTCAGCGCTCTGCAAGCTTTGACGACCAGTGTACAAAGATTATTTCTAATCATGGCCTTTATATATGGACAGCGCCGTCAGTTTAAACAACTGCGTATGCACTTTATGCCGCCAAATATACGCGGGCGCGGTCATAAGATGGATCATGCTGCTGCCGCCTTTTTATTGCTACAAATATTTATTGTATACAAAGCGTGTGGCAGTGAAATTTTCAAAACTACAATATTTTTAAAAGAATTTTTGCTCTAAATATGTTAAAAGGCTACCTCTAATGAAAACAAAAAACAACTATAATTTTTTACCAGACAATTTGAAATATTAAAATATTTTAACATGAATTTAAAAAAGAAAAAAAAAATATGTTTTAATTTAAAATTTAATTTTTTCAAATGCTTTTTGAAAATATTCTTAGAGCCTTAATAGAGTCTTAGTCTGGTGATTGACAGGCGCAAAAATTCATTCTGAAATCAAATTGATAGCTCAGTATTTGACATAAATTGTCAACATCAGAAATTTTTGATAACATTAACAAAAAAAATTATGAACTTTTACCGTTGTCAATAAATTTAATTTTGTCAATCACCAGAATAAGTCTGTAAATTATAAACCATATAAAACTTTCTTACCACGTTTTACCATATTGTCATATTATGAAGTATTGAATATGAAATATTTTTGAAATAAACTTACCTTACATCATAATTTCAGTTGGTTTTAATAAAACACTACATAAATTTATCTACTAAGCATTTGATGTTTTATTTTTAAGTGTTTCTGTTTTTTTGTTTGTTTAAATAATTTTATAAGTTATTCATTTGAGCTAACAACTATTGCTAATTTTTGTTTTACTACAACTAAATTCGCTAGAACATTTATAATTTTTCTAAAAAACAAAATTTTGTTTGGAGTTTTTGTTTCTTCGTGTTTTTTTCCCATAATAAAGCTTTTTGTTTGATTATTGCAGCAGTTTTTAATTTGGACTTTTTTATTTTTAATAATGCTTTAATACTAGTCTTTAGTTTTTGGACAATGGAGTTGAATTAAAATTACTAGAACACTACTTTTGTTTCTCATTCATTAAACTCTAAGCATTTATAAGCCTCAGCATCTAAAAAAAAAATATATTCTAAAAAGCAAACTATTTAAAACAATTTTCTTTTCCCCCTGTATTCGTTCACCTACAATAAAGTAATATATTTTTTAGCTCTAACATTGATTTATTTTAGTTTTTTTTTCTGTGCCATAAGCTTAATGGTGTTATGTATGTTTTTCTTTTTAAATTGCAAAGGTGGGTCTTGGACATTAGCGAACTTATTGCTTTCGCATGTACTCATACTCGCATTACTTAGTGGGACATCCTCAAGCTCGACTTACGAAGGGCATTCACAGTCTAGGTCTTGACTCAGAATGGCCCAATAGTGAACCGGACCTAGGTTTTGGTATAATATTTTACCATGATGATCCAATATGTATTGCGGAATTGATGCTGCTATATGCTCAGGGATATTGTGCGATGAAATCTTTTGAACTTGCGATAAATTCGGTTGAAACTAACTCTAAATTAGTCAGGCAATGCAAAGGGGAGTTGGCGCGGCTATGTCACCAGCTGGACACTACCTTAATAAGGGTTAAAGTGAAGTAGAGGATTCACACATGATAGAAGATGGGAAAGATTATCAAGCTGCACCACAGCCAAGAAACTATGACCTACCTTCAACCCAAGCAGTTGAACACGTTAGAATTGACAAGGATTCAACTAATAGCACAGACTAAATGATCCGCCGCACAACTCTCGAACCCAAAATACCAACACTCCTAGGACCAGGCATTGCGCAGTGCCCGAACTAAGCCAAGCATACAAATCGCCATTTCGTTGCCCGCAGGGATGCTCTTAGTGTAAACACGTTCACTCTTTAATTAGCATCTTTGTTGACAGACAAGCGGCAATCATATCTATTTGCTCCGATACGGTTAAGTCCAGAAATGTCCTAGCCAGCAAAGACACACTAGATGCTTTCAGCACTTCAAAGAGAGTGTGCATCTATTGGGTTCCAGAAACGATATGACAGACGCACTAGGAAATGAAGGTGCAGGGCTGGGAACAGGACTCATAGAACACGTAGGTATTCCACTACAGGAATTTGAAAAAAATTCCGAAAGTAAAGCGAGGCAAGCAGCGAATCGTAGATGGAAAAATACGGCAACATGCAAGATCTCAAGAATTATGTGTGATATAGCATTTGAAAAACTGATTTCGTTCATCCTGGCACGAACCGAAAAGATAGCAGGACACTGAAGGGTATCCTCACAGGTCACTGCATGGTGGCGGCTTACGCGAAAAAGCTGGGTATTACCCCGGATGACATCTGCAGGGAACCATGATCTAAGAAACTCTAGAGCACCTTCCTTACACATGTCCCGCCTTACTTAGATCGAAACTTGAACACTTAGGTCACCGACGTTAATGTAACTAAAAGATCTATCCAAAATTTCTCTAGAATCCCCCCTACGATTTGCGAATTCTCGTAGGAGTTATTCTACGCAAATCTTTGAGAATTCAAACTGAGTTCCAAACGGCTTTTAGCAATCGGTACCACTAAGAACCGTTTAGTCTATGTGAAACTCCAAAGAGACGGTCAGTTTAACGTAGCTTTACCTATGAAGGCACTGAAGGGGACTGGAAGTTGACGTCAATCCCAGTTCATCAATAGACGGTCTTTTGCGGTATTTTGAGAATATTTTTACTATCGAGAAAATGAACAGATTAAAGCATTAAGGAAGACATTCTTTATTTGGTTTCTTCCCTACCTACGTTCGGCAATACAATTTAAAAAAAAATTTAAATAAAGAGTGTTCCATTAACACGTGTGGTACTTTGATTTTGAATAAATCGCAAACAGTTCGCAATTTTTGCAAATATTTTATTTATTTCGAAAGGTCACAAAATAGGATTATGTGTGAAAACTTGTTTCGCTGATATCTTCACCGCGATTATTCCGTAGATATCGCACTCTTTCGGGAATATTCTCGATAACATTTTGCCTCCGAAATGGGTCGCATGACCGATGTAATGTTGCTTTTCAAGTCTGGAATCGTCCTCGGATCATTCACATAGACTTTATCCTACGCGTAACCCCACAGAAAAAATTGAAAAGCGTCAAATCGTATGATCTGGGTGGACGATTCACATCAGCGTGATGAGAAATTGCAAGGTTCGGGAATCTGCGATGCAAAAAATCCAAATTGAGGGTAGTTGTGTGTGGTATAACGCTGTCCTGTTGAAACCACATAACGTCCAGACCCTTAGCTTCAACCCCCGGCACAAAATAGTCCTCCAACATAGTGTGGCACAGCTCAGAGTTGAAATTTTCGGTGTTTCCATCGTCATTTTCGAAAAAAAAACGGTTCGATGATGCCTCCGCATGCCTTGGCTTCTCCACAATCACTTGTGGGTTTTTCGAGCCCTAGATATGGCAGTTTTACTTGTAAACATAGTCGGCGAGATGGAAGTGAGGGTCTATTCGGAAATGCATCACGATTTTCTTGGGGAGACCTTAGTAGGGTAGTAACTAGGCTCTGGTGGATAAGTAATAAAAAGAAGTGCTTGACCCCAATGATCTTAAGAGCTAAAAGTTGGACCCCTTGATATACATATATGACACTGATTTTGTTCTTTAAGATCGAACTGTAAATCCTGAAGATATGAAGCATTACTTAAATGCGCGACGCCTACGAAAAAAAAAAAAATATAAAAAGAAACGGAATTGACCCCTTTAGCCCTTAAAAGGACTTTGACGAACTTCTTACGATGAATTGTGTGTGTTGTGCGTGTTATTAAATTATTGTATACGACTGACCTGAACTGGACCTACTTGTTTGACACCAACTCTGAACGGCTAAAGTTTATATTCTCAAGAAGCTTTACATGGCCTTATTATTCCCTAAACCTGAAAGGTCAGGGTATATTAACTTTGTGCAAACGTTTGTAACGCATAGAACGAAGCGAGTCCGGTATAGAAAAGTATTTAATAAGAAAGGATAAGAAGAAGGAGTTGAGATAATTGGATGAAACTTGGTATACATGGTCACATGCACCCAAGGATCTGCACTGTTGAATATTTTTGGAATCCGCCCACGGACACACCTACCTCCCATACAACGCGAAAATAGAAAACTGCATAACTTAGCTCATAGTTAACCTACAACAATAAAATTTGATATGTATGTGTTTTATACCAACACAAAGATGTTTTCGAAAAATGGATGTCATCGGCTCACGGACTCGCCCACCTCCCATACAACCCTAAAATTGAAAACGCAGTAAATAAGCCTCTGTTTAACCTAAAGAGCTAAAATTTGGCACATATGTTTTTTATGACAAGACAAAGATGGTTTTGAAAAATGGACGTTATCCGCCTACGGACACGCCTACCTCCCATACAACCCAAAAAGTTTAAAACTCAATAAATAAGGTTATGTATGTATTTTCTATGACAAATAGAGAAATTAAATTTGGTATGTATGTATTTTATACCAAAACTAAGGTGTGTTAAAAAATTGGGAGTAATCCGTCTATAAACTCGCCCACCTCCCATAGCGAAAGCACAATAAAGGCATTAACTGTGAGCTACAGGAATAAAACTTGGTATGTGTAAATTCTTCATCAACATTTAAATGCATATAAAATATAGACTTCATGCACCCACGGACACGCCCATTTACAATAAAATTTTTTTTATTTTTGAAAAGTGGGTTTAGGGTATTTAATAGTCGGCCTAGACCGACTTAAGACTTTCTTTACTTGTTTTCTCTCTGAGGTTTACCATTTTCTGCAGAGAAAGGACGTCCGATCAGAAAAATTAATTTGTATTGATAAAAATGTATGTATCATATGGTTAATCGAACCCGTGTCTGCCGAAACTCGTAGGCCTGCCATGCCACACACTTAGACTTAGTAAAAAAAAAAAATTATAAATTTTTCGAAATTTTCTTTTAAAAATGTCTCATTAGATAGTGTGTTTCGTACTTTATTTTTGCTAAGGTCTAATAAGCGTAAACATTTTTAAGTCTTCATTTTCATGATCATTAAAGAATTTCCATTTCAGGTTAGCTGTTATAACATCTCAAACCAACATAACAGATATGGTAGTCCACGGAAAAATGTTTTCTAGATATGTGAGAAAATATTGACATGTTGGATAAAACGTAATAAAACCCCAATTTCAGCACCCCCTCCCCCCCCCACACGCAGACCAGAAACCACAAGTAAATATTTAAAAAAGATAGAACCAAAGTTTAGATCTGAAGAGGACATTTTTATGAATAAAAAAATCCGAAGCTATTTTCAAGGAACTTTTCAGCTTCGATCGTGTCTTTTAGGTTTAACTTCCAGATTTTCTGTTGGTGAGTTATTAATCAGAGAAAATATTTAAATAATGGGGCATGTTTGATTATTTAACATTTTCTATGTATCAACTTAATCATAGAAGTAAAAGATTTTGAAAAAATTAATATGTTAAGTTAAAAATATTAAGGAAGACTCTCGTTATGCTTTTTTGAACTAATAAAATTTCATTTTGAATACAATTTCCATCTGGCAAATATTCAGTGGGAAATATTAATAGAATTTCATATCTAAAAATGGGGAAATATTTACTTTTTATCAGTTTATTAGGGGGTTTTCCCCCTCCCCCCAACACATTGGTTTTTACAATATTTTCTCTTTTTTGTTCAACACAACTGCTGGAATTTAAAGCTAACTGTGTCACATATTTGAATATTTTGACTCAACAGTTTCTAGTGTCATCCACAATGGATTGCAGTGTTTATATGAAGCACTCAGAAGCAAAATGATGCAACCCAAAATTTTTTTTTTTTCTGGAATTATACTACCAGACATCCTAACTGAGATTATATTTTGGTATAAAAAATTATTTTCTTTAAGATTTTGGCATTTTTGAAACTATTATAAAAAATGTCCCTTTTTCTTTACTTTTCAAATAAAATACACTTTGAAAATGGAAAAGTGCTTCAGCAAAAAAATAAAATATTTTCCATTTCATTGAAAAGAGCATTTGTCTGTATGTTGATATATAGGTAGATATTTTGGCTATTTTTAAGTTGGACTTTTTTTGAGCGCGACGTGTTTCAAATCAATTTTGACCCATTACATGTTGATTGTCGACAATCGACAGACGACATTACTGTATGTCGATTGTAGCACTTTGCTTCCAAGCGCCTCATATATACTCAAGAATCACTTGTTTTTAATATTTTTTTTTTTTGTTATCAATTGAAGCCCATCAAAGACTAAATTTTTTTCTATTCAAAATAAAAATTTGATAAATTTGCTTTTTCCAGCCAGCACTAACAGAGCACTCAGATTTTTAAAAAGTAAAATTTTTCTATTCTAGCATAAATTCAGCTAAACTATTTTTTTACAACACCCATTAATTTTGCTATAACTAGCAGAAATTTGTTTCTTACCTCAATATTACTTTCTTCTCACATCAAAAACTATTGATATTCAGCTAAATTTTTTTGATTTTGTTTTTGTTTGTGTTTTTAAGCATAGGTTTAAGCTTAAAACTCTAGAATTGACGACACGATTGTGCAAGCGTTAAATAAGCGCGCAATAAGATAAGGTACACTTCATAGAAAACTTTTGGTTTAGTAGAAATTTAGACGAATTTTGTTTTTTAACTTCGTGTGCAAAATTTCATAAAACGCTTACAAGCTATGACGAAACTGTAGTTATGAGAGTAAAGTAAGTGAGTTACAAGCAAAAGGTACATTTGTGAGTGAAAAGGTATGTATGTAGTAGAAAATTCTTAATTTTTGCTACTATAAATATTTGTTATAATTTTTGTTTTGTGTTTTTAGTTTAAACTTAATTAATTTGAACAGTTAAAGAAGAAACACAAAAGAGTGAGAAATAGTTGTAAAATAAAACAAGAGAAAGCATACAATTTTTAATCGAAAAATATATATATTTTGACAAACAAGCTAAAAACTTTTTACTTAGTTCTTTCTTAAATAAACTTCTAGCAAATTAATTGTACAATTTTATTAAAAAAAAAATAAACAATATCATTTTTAATATTTTTAAAGTAGCTACTTTAAGTTTGAGTTAATTTTTTAGCTAAGTCATTAATTAAGTGCATAATTTTTATAGCAACTTTAAAGCTTTTGCATGTCGGCAAAAAATCAAAACTTTTTAAAAAAAGAGGTAGTTTGCAAAAGTTGTTGCAAAAATTAATTTGTATCACTTTGATAAAAAAACCTGCATTTAGACTATTTTCTAATAAATAGTTTTCAAATAAAATCATCATTTAAATTCGTTAACTTAGTCTAGTTTAGCTCAAGCGCTATTAAAAAAAAAAACAAAACAAATTGGATGAAGTTTTATAGAAAAGAAAGAAAAATAAAATTTAATATAATTAAAAAAAAATGCTATTCTTTATACTTTGTCGCTAAATTAAACTAATAGAAAGTCAGCTCAGCTCAGCTAAGTTAGCAAAACGTTTTATTCTGGCTGCGAAGCTGCTGTCAGAACGTCTTCATCTGCAGCAGGCTCTTTTACCGAGGGTTTCTTGTCCATAAACATTAGCGGAAACATGCCCACCAAGCAGCCCACTGTAATGCCTATGATGCGGCCCTGCAAAGAAAATAAAAGATGAATATAAGACAAGCAATATAGTTAAAGCTAAGTTTGACTTACATAGTTGGCCGCACGTCTGGTCGATTTCATTTCCATTTGTATGGCTGTCAGATCTGGAGGACGTAGACCCAAAAATTCACAACCTCTTTCCACATAAAAAGCTGAACCAATGCCGAGCACATCGCTGATGGTGTTACCAAAGCCAGCAGCGGCCATGGTTGATATGCACATGAATGTACCAAAAACGTGCTCGATGTAATCGCCCTAAGCGAAGAAGAAAACAATTGATAATAAAAAAATTTATTTTTTTTTTATTATTATTTTTATGTAGTATACCCTGCAGTTTTTGTGCAATTTATGTGAATGTTTGAAAATGTGAAAATTATAAAAAAAAATTAATATTTTCTTAAACCAAAAATATTGAAATATTTTAAAAACTGCGGAAATTCAAAGTAAATGCATTTTCGAATGGAAACCGTAACCCTAGATCTTAAAAAAGTACCCTAAATTTAAACCTTAAATATTGATCTAAACCAAAAATTGTATGCATATAAAAATTAAATAATATATAAAAATTAAAATATGTTTAAAAATTTATAAAATATTGGTTCAGGCCTAAAATGAATAGGTTTTACATGTAAAAAAATTTATAAAATATTAAAATTTTTAAAAAATGTACACTTTTAATTATACCCTAAACCTGAAAGGTCAGGGTAAAAAAGTATAAAGTATATATAGAAAAAGTAGAAAAGTATATATATTCTTGATCAGTGTCACCTCGCGAGTCGAGCTATCCATGTCCGTCCGTCCGTCCGTCCGTCCGTCTGTCTGTCCGTCTGTGTGTTGTCCGTATACACAGGATAAGAAGAAGGAGTTGAGATAATTGGATGAAACTTCGTACATATAGTCACATGGACCCAAGGATCTGCACTATTGAATTTTTTTGGAATCCGCCTACGGACACGCCTACCTCCCGTACAACGCAAAAATTTAAAACTGCATAACTCAGCTCATAATAAGTCTACAACGATAAAATTTGGTACGTAAGTGTTTTATTTTAACACAAAGATGTCTTCGAAAAATGAACGTCATCCGCTCACGGACACGCCCACCTCCCATGCATACCAAAAATTTAAAACGCAATAAATAAGCCTTTGTTCAACCTACAGAGCTTAAATTTGGCACATATGTTTTTTATAACAAAACAAAGATGGTTTTGAAAAATGGACATCAACCGCCCACGGACACGCCTACCTACCATACAACGCGAAAATTGAAAACTGCATAACTCAGCTTATAATAAGCCTACAACAATAAAATTTGGTATGTATATGTTTTATACAAACAAAAAGATGCCTTCGAAAAATGGACGTCATCCGATCACGAACACGCCCACCTCCCATACAACCCAAAAATTGAAAACGCAATAAATAAGCCTCTGTTTAACCTACAGAGCTAAAATTTGGCACGTATGTTTTTTATGACAAGACAAAGATGGTTTTGAAAAATGGACATCATCCGCCTACGCACACGCCTACCTCCCATACAACCCAAAAAGTTTAAAACTCAATAAAGAAGGTTATGTTTGTCATAGAGAAATTAAATTTGGTATGTATGTATTTTATACCAAAACTAAGGTGTGTTAAAAAATTGGGAGTAATCCGTCCATGAACTCACCCACCTCCCATACCGAAAGCACAATAAAGGCACTAACTATGAGCTACAGGAATAAAACTTGGTATGTGTAAATTTTTCATCAACATTTAAACGCATATAAAATATAGGCTTCATGCTCCCACGGACACGCCCATTTACAATAAAAATTTTTGTTTTTGAAAAGTGGGTTTAGGGTATTTCATAGTCGGCCTAGACCGACTTTAGACTTTCTTTACTTGTTTTTTTCTGAATTTATTTTTTAGCAGATAATGGCTTAGCTGGACCCAAAAACTAATTCACTTGAACTTAGACACTTTTGAAACCAAGCACTAGGGGTGGGATAGTGCTCGTGAAAAATTTGGGCAAGAAAAAATAATGGAGGTCTTTATAAAAACTTTTTTAAAAAAATAAAAAATTTGAAAAAAACAATGGACTCAGTCTCACATTTTACCCGTCTAGGCGCATTCTGGGATGAGCAGTGAATTACTACACTGAGGGAAATATGTGTTAAAACTAAATGAAATTGTGTTAATATCAAACGAATTTGTGTTTGAAATAGAGCTTGAAACAATTTCATTAAAGTTAAACACAAATGTTTTTAAAATTTAATTTAAAACAAAAGTTTTTGTTTTTAAATGTAAAAACAAATTTAAAACAAAAATTTTAATATTTAAAATAAATGTTTTAAGCTTGATGTCTTCGATGCCAGTTTTTTCTGCGTTTTCGACACGAGATTCGTATTCAGCGACCCCTGGGACCCTCCGAATACCGAATTTCAACTCCACTCGATGAAGATTGACTTCTAAATATTGAAAAAAATTAATTAGTGATTATTTTATCGTTTATGTTCGTTACTTGCAAAACCAAAATTTCAAAAACTGTCATATTTTTCAGATAGTTATTTTTTTTTGTTTTTTCAAAGACATAAGAAAAATAATAAAAAAGGAAGGAGTTGATAGTAGAAACGCAAATGCTTTTAGTTTCTATTTTAAAATTTTTTGTTTAATTTTAAAGTATGTTTTTTTTCTCAGTGTAAAAACATCAATTTTGTATAGGGAGGAATGGGTGGTACCTAGATATGTTGCCAAAAAATGTTGGAGAAAAAAAATGAATGGGGGCCGGTAGAACATTTTACCCCTCTAGAAGCAACATTTGGGTAGTTATGATGGTTTTCGTCTAATTTTTTTTTATTTGCCTCAACCTTTAACTCCGATGCGGCATAACTTAACCCCACGCCAAACCGAAGTTTGTTTTTCTAAAGCATTTTATTGTTGAATCTAACGGAATTTAGGATCTCTGGGTATCAAAATCCCATTACTAAAGATCTTCATACATCACTATCCCATCCCTATTGTTGGACTTGACCTTAAACTTAAACAGTTCTAAAAATTTTCTCTTATCAAGGTAAAATTTTTAAATTTTTTTTGGTTGAGGCTTATTCCACACTAATCAGGAACGGAAACATGAATCCTAAAATGCTTTCAATTGAAATAGCTTTTGGTGCTTGCATAAAAATAGAATCTAAAGTTACTCCTACTGCCAAATTATTTTTAGTTTTAATGCTTTTTAATTTTTTTTTTTTTTTTTTTGACAATTTAAGCAAACAAATTCCGAGTTGAGAAAAACTTAAAATATTTATTTTAAGATTTAAAACGTTGAAAACAGCCATATCTTGATGCACATAAAAAAAAATTAGGTAAGCAATGTTAAAAAAGATAACAATGTTATCCAAGAACAGTTTATAACAAGGATTGGTTACTGCGTTAACAAATAAAAAATATTTAAACTTAATTTTTTTTAAGTGTCACACCCGTCTTAGAAAAATGCTATAGTTTTCCTAAGAAGCAACATGGGCTTATAATAAAAATTAAACTTTCCTAAAGTAAGAATATTGATGTTTTACATAAATTTGTAAACTTTTTTTATTAAATAATTTCTTTTTATTCTTCATTTCCGTAACAAGAAGTTGGTCACATCCGGAACGGTTTTCAACATATTTTTCTAATAATGAAATTTTTGCAATTAAAACATGTTTTGTAAATTCATGTATGGCGAAATCATTTGTAAAGGTATTTATATGATAAAAAATGCATTTTTTAAAATATGTCTATTAACCCTTAATCCGTCCTCGGGGTACAAATGTACCCCGACTCACTTTTAACACAAAATTCAATAAACATCTAAACCTCATTTAACATTAAATCAAGTTTTTCCCGATTTGGTAATTGTTATTGTTTTCTCATTTTTTGTTTTATTTCATATTTTTTTTTTATAAATAAAGGTATTCATTTATTTAATTCGGATTTGAATTCAGACTTTTTTCATATAATTGCACTGGGGTACAATTGTACCCCACAGACGGTTAACGCATTGTTTTACCGTGGACGGATGAAGGATTAAAAAATTGAAGTTATTTGTATAGGTATTAATTTGATCAAAAATTCATGCGAAAAAATTTTTTGCAAAAATCCATCAGACATTGTGGCAGATGGACTAAATATCAATGTTAATCTCAGAATTTCAAGTTTTTAAACTTGTGATTGTCACATCCGTCCCAAGTGTTTAAGTGAATGTAACTATTAAACTAGTATAAATAATTGCATTATGTTTTAGCATTGAGTTTTAGCATTGAAAGTTGATTTTTTTTCGGTTAGAAAGTTTAAGACATTGGCGTCAATTAATGTCAGGTACGTCAATTAATGTCAGGTACAACTTGCAAAGCACTCTAATACTTTTTCCTTCACTATCTTGTATTTCAAAAATATCTAAAGCAGCTAGTTCTTCTTCAGTATATAACTTTACTCTAAAAATATATTTTTTTTTTTTTTTGTGTATTCCAATTTCGAAGACCGATAAAATTTGATAGACTGCGGTTTGCGATTATTCCATAAAATTTTTTCTGATGTTTCCACAAGACGTAATGGTTTAACTGTAGTAGCCAGAAGTGAATCGGAAGTTTGAAATTTACTCGGATCTTGAAACTGTTTTTTGTAATTTGAGTGTCCAGTGCTACTATAAAATCCGTAGGTAAGAATAAGTTCGGCATTTACACGGTTTGTTCCACGTGTGCTCATTCATGTATTTATGACGTCTTTTTGCAATTAAATAATTATTGTTGAAGTTTGTTCCAAAAGATTTCTAAATGGAACTTTTGCAATGCTCTCGGTTACCAATATTTAGGTCTACATTAGGTCTTTAGGTCTACATTTATATTTACAAGCCGTAAAGTTTTTTTACAGAATATATTTTCCTGACGAATATTGCAGTATTTTTCCGTAGTGAAATTATTTTCCAAAAGAAATGCCAATGCCTCTTCGGAGGAAATAAGAATCGGAGATGTTTTACTTTTAATTAATTTTCTCATTTTAGTTGTCTCTTTCAGGACAACAGCTAAATCAAGGTGGCCACTTTTACAAGCTGCTATGGCTGCTGAACGAACTATCAAATCAGTTTCATAATTATTTTCCTTGGATAATTCCTCTGCATCTCGTTTTTTTGTTCTGTTCGATTTCTCGCAAAACGGCAACTGAGTACATCAAACTTTTGACGCGTTTGGCGTGGTCTGCAGTTCAAATATTTTTATGCAGACTTTATATTTAAGCCATTCAGCATTTTCAGCTTGTAATATATTAAACCTTCTATTAGATTTTTTCCATCTTCTAAGCAAGTTTTGACAAAACATTTTAGATTTAACTTCCATATACTTTTTTTAATATATTTGACACGCTATTCTTCTCAAATATTTCGAGTAAATTGTTAAACACAGCATTTTTTCGTTCGTTGGTTTCGCCATTTTCGATACAACTCATGAATTGGCACCCAGTAGTTACCTAAGAAAAATACGTTGTTTTTTTTTAATATCGCAAGAATTTACAATATAAGATGTGGCAATAACACATAAATGATTGCACTATTGATGTATGATGAGTTTTTCTTGAAGTCTCTTGAACTTTTTTTTAAACTCTTACAAAAGTTTTGTTTTAAAATTCGATTAAATTTGTTTTTAAGGTCACTTATAATAAGCTCACTTTCTAAGAGAAATATTAAATTTTCGAATTCTTTTACCTGATAAATAAATATTAAATTTACCATCGTAAATTTTTTCGTTTTCAAAAGTAACAGTTAGATTTTGAGCAACACGCATTTGAACACGATACAAAAAACCTAGATTAAAAATCGCGTGTAGCAACGTACACGTGGCAGAAGTGAAACTTCTTTAACAGTAAGAAATAAGAGAGATTTTAGTGTGAAATAGAGAGAGAAAGTATCTGAAAAGAAATTCAATCAATACGAAATGGAATAATAATTTGTTGATTCAATATTTGCATCCAGGGACCGTACCGAATATGGTTTTTGTCGAAAGTGTCACATATTAACTTTTATCTCTTAATTTTTATTTTTTCCGACAAAAATAACAGTTTTTTGTGCCTTATAGTTTTTTTGGGCAAAAATAACAGTTATTTTCTGCCGTTTATTTTTCGGTCAAAAATATCAGGTAATTTATATTTGTTCAAGTCATTTTACCGATAAAAAAATTTTGATATTATTATTTTCATCTCATCGGTGAGACATTTTACACATGGTGTCAACAGTTCAATCTGTCAAGTGGCCTTTAAGAAAACACAAATTGCTTGATATTTTTGACCGAAAAAATTAAAGTCACAAAATAACTGCTATTTTTGACCGTAAAATAAAAGTCAAAAGTAACCTTTATTTTTCCTCGAAATATACTAAGCAAGAAATTAACTTTTAAAGAATCAGTTTCAAATTCAAAAGCGACTTAATATTCGTGAGGCTGAGATCATTTGTAACATAATGGTATATTTGAAAAAGTCTTTCAACAATTTTTTTCATTTGAAAATTGTAAAATAACAGTTTTTTTCGGTACTTGTTTTAGTTCAGTTGGTGTTTTAGTTGCTTTTGAATGTCTTCTCAACATTGTTACTTTTTGAATGCTGGATTGCATTTGCATAGTACTCTTTGAAGGAGCCTCCGACAGCAGAGGCAAATCTTGTTCATTATTACCTCCTGCTTCCTGATCATAATAATTGCTATGTTGATAGAGGGCGTCATAAAGCAGCGAACGTTGATTGTTGAGTGCATCAACTTGGTTGGCTTTAAAATTTTGTTGAGATGCATCAGTGTGTTTTTTGGGGATTGGTTCTTTGTAGATTTGTAGAATGCATTTTGAAACTCAGCCGTTGTTGCAATCACCTTACCTTCATCATTAGTTGCAGACCCAGCTGCGGCTGTATTCTTAAGAGCTCTAATTCGCTCTCTATATTCACGAACACGTTCTGCTCCTGTTTTAGCTATTTTTCTATTTTTTTCCGTGCATACTTGTAGGATGAAAATTAATGTTACGGTTATGCTAATAATGTAATGTTAATGTTAATCTAATGTTGATGTTAGTTATGTTATTTTCAGTATGTTACGCGTTCAGTTTTAATTACATTTTGTTTGGCTATTTATTATGTGCCTACGTGGCGTAAATGTTTAGATCTCGGCTCATAAGCAACGATGTTCGGTGTTCAATTCTCGGCAGCGGCAGTAAGTTTTTTTTAATTTTCATATGAATTGAAAACGTTAGCCTAGCGTCACGAAAAAGGGCCTTGAAATTTCACTCGCCGCCAAAGAAGTTTTACTTCAAAAATTTATTTTTAGTTCATTTTGAAACAACATGTTTGGGAGTTGCCATAGCAGCGATAAAACACTTTATCTGAACACAAAGTTTAAACTTGTATGCTTTAGAGTTTTGCCTGTACGATAAGACAAAAAAAAAAAAACTTTTTTTGCTGAAAGATTATACGATCTACTGTACACTATTTTATTTTATTTTCTTCAAATATGCGCTGACTTAATAATTCCAAGGTACTTTAGATTTTTAACCATTAGTTCACTTGAATTTTTTTCTACACTTTATATATTAGTTTTTCAAAACGTATTCTATAAATTTTTTAACAATTTTTTTCTACACTTCATATATTAGTTTTTAAAAAAGTATTCTACATATTTTTTACATTTTTTTATTCTCCACAGAAAGCGTTCAGAAGCACACTATTAAAGCAGTCCAGTCAATGCACACTTACTCTATTCCTTTGAGGCTGAGCGTGATTAAAGCTTAAGTGTTTTTTTAAACTCTGACGCACATGGTTAAGCCAGGTGAAAGTGTGGATGAGGTCAACTTTTTTTATTTTTTTAATTACTTAAACATTGCAGTGGATCAAAAAAAATGTTTAAAAAGCACGCTCCACTTTTTGAAAGTGACTATGAAAACTTTCCGGAACGATCTATAAAATGTTAACTATATGTAAAAGTAAAATACGGACGACTTCTAACAAAGCCAACACAATCCATTTTAAAGCAACAAAAAATACAGTTTCAATATTTTTTACCACTTGAATACAAAAACAAATCTGAGCTCACGAATTCAATTTTTAATATTCAGGACTAAAATGTTACTTTAAAATTTAACTTTTAAAAAATTATAGTTTTTAAAAATAACTTAACAGGCTCTCCTATTATACCATTATTTAATTGTATAAGAAAAGTCGAAAAAATTGTGCAACGTGTTACACTAGTTTTAGTACTATAAAAAATGAGGACAAAAAGTTGGCATTCAAGTTCCGAACCTTCTTTTAAGAACGTCATAAAAACCCTTTTAAAAAATCTTAACTGTCCTCAGCTGTCTGTCCTCGTTTATTTCTAATTAAAGCAATTTAATTAAATTTTTAATTACAACAACTTACAGCGACTATCATCGTGAAATTATCTAGAAATCCGAAGGCAACAAATGGCACCGCATTTACGAAGAAAGCTAAAAAGGTAAAAAAATTTAATAAGCAGCGAAAGATACAAAACAATAAAAAAAAGTTGAATAAGAATTTTTACTTTACTTACTTCGCCACAGCTCCGAGCTAGTTGGCGCCTTCGCCTTTTCCGCTAAATTGAAGAAAATAAGAAAGAAAAAAAAAATTAATTATGAAATATTAGTGTGGGCAGAGTAATGAAAGAAAAAACCAAAATAATATAAAAGAGCAGAGCAAGCAAGACGGAAGGAAAAGTTCAACACGTAGTTGTTAATTACAAATGCATTTAAGTAAAGTTTAAAACATGCTTAACTCCTATAAAGCTAATTATAAAATATATAAAAGAAAATAGAAAGAAAGAAATAAAACATTTGTTATAACGAAAAAGTAGAAAGTAAAAATAAAAGTAAAAGTTAAAAGTTACCCGCTTTTTTCTTTAGCCAGTCATCGGGAAAGGCACAAAAAGAACCTGTTGGATCAACTTCACCCAACGCGGGCATTTTTGAGAGGCGTCCGAAGCGTGTGCGCCACTGAGTTGCTGCTAATTTGCCTGTGTGTTTGTTGATGGTAGAGATGATGATGATCATGATGATGTTGAAGGTTGTGGTGGTGGTGGTGGTGGTGGTGTAAGTTGTTGTTGTTGTTGTTGTTGTTGTTGTTTGATGTTTTCAGCACACATTTTTTTCAAGTTTACACGTTAACATGTTTATATATGTTTGCGTGTATGTGTGTGTGTGTGTGTGTGTATGTGCGCAGGAAATTCATGCAAAATTGCAATAAATATAAAAAGAGAAGAAAGAGAGAAAAAAATAAAAATAAATTTTAACTTAAAGTAAAATTAGAAAATATGATGGGCGAGCAGTAGAGGGACACAGAGAGAGAAACAGGGAGAGTTTAATTTTTACAACGAAATAATGATTTCATAAAGTTAAGGTTGCAATGTCTGCTGTTGTATGCTATGAAATAAGTTTCTGCAGGATATTATTAATTAAAAATTTCAAAAGTGGCATGAGTGATATTTATTTAAAAATGTATGTGTGTGTTTGTGTGTTTACCATAGATACGGGCAACTTTAGGTAAACAAAAGGAATGCTTTTGAAGAGGGTCTACGAGATTTATGAGTTTTTTTTATTTTTTAAAGATAGCACGATACATTTTATATAATCAAAATCAAAACACAACCTGCAAAGAATATTATTAAAAATATTTGAATATTGAGGCGACGCTGGCATATTTAAGATGTAAGAAACATTAACCGGGGTGTTTGAAATAATAAAAAAACAAAACAAAAAAAAAAATTTAAATTGCCATATGAAGTTTAAAGATTGAAATTTTTTAATGCATAAAATGAAAATGAAATTATAGTACTTAATTTTTTACTATAAAAAATTTCAGATATTAAAAAAAGAGTACTTATAAAAAAAATTATTCTTAATTTTATTGTGCTCAAGTTTCGTCTTTCAGTTTAAATTTTTCCATTTAAATTTTTGAAATCGGTTGACAATCAGGTAAGTTATAGGTCCAAAAGTAAGCAAAGGTAGGCAAAACCGGTCTTTTTACCGTATGTCCAGATTTTAGGGGTGTACGATAAATTTCAAGTATAGAACTTTCTTGAACTGAATAAGTGTAATTTTATAGTTTTTTAAAAAAACTTAGTTACAAACGTCAGGTACATAAAGCTAATAAAACTTAGCTACAACAAATCAAAAAATTCAAGCCATACACAATAATATGCAATTTTATGCACAAAACTATGTTTTTTATTATAAAACATAGTTTTCCAAACAAAAAAAAAATGAAACAAGTTTATTTAAGCCGTTTAAATGAATAAGACGCCTTAACCCGTTTTTGGCGGCTGCCAGTTCCAATTGAGTTAGAAATTTGAAATTTCAGATTTCATCTGTTTGTGGACTAACTAGAAGAAATTCAAAAGAATAAATCACGTTGCATTTTTGCACCGTTCGGCAAAATGGGTATAAACACGGGTATTTTCGTGCAATTAAATGAACACAAAAAGCATTGAGAATTTTTTTTTATAGAGGGGGTTAAGGTGGGACATAACATTTGCGGCAGAGAAAACAGACCTTTTTTTAAAATTCATAACTCAGTCAAAAACCAACATTTCTCCAAAATTTTTGTAGAGAATTTTGTAATCAATTATTGTAGAGAATTGAACAAATTACAAGAAAAAAAAAATTAAAAAAAATATATTTTTCACTCCAACATGGTTTTATACGGGGTTTTAAACGGCCTTGTGGTTGCAGCGCTGGGAGTCGCAAAAATTGTCCGATCTGGAAAAAAATGACTTTTTTAAATCTTACAAATTTGGTTATCGTATGATAAGAGCATTTTTTTAAATTTTTATTTCAATTTTTGGTAATATTTCAAATTTGAAAGTGTGTTTTTTCGAAAGAAATATTGATTTTAAAAATTCATACAAAATTGAAAAAAAAAATTTATGAAAAAGCTCGTGTCATACGATAGACGAACAAGTTTAAAAATATACAAAAAAAAAAATTTCGTCAAAAAATGAACCCGCTAAAGCCGCAACCAGTACGAAAAACATGGTTTCGATATAAACGCGTTCAAAGTTTGTGAACAAAGAAAAATGCAAAAAAAAAATAAAAATGCCCGCTCAGTAATCCGGCTGTAACTTTTGAACCCGTAGGAACTTTTCCATGAAATTTTTTCTTAGAATCTTAAGAATCTTAGAATCTTTTTAAGAATATTTACTAAAATACAAAATTATAAAAAAAATACAAAAATATTTGATTTCAAAAAACTCAGACTCGTTTTAAAAAAAATTCATAACTTCGGTTCCTTTTAAACTAGCGATTTTTCCGATTTTGAAGAAAAAAATTAATTTTAAGCAAAAAGTAGTTTCGAAAAAATTTATAAAAAATTTTGTTCCATGTTGTTATAAAAAAAAAAAAAAAACGAAAACAAATTGGCCATTTCAGCCCTTGAAAGGATTTTGATCGAGCTTCTTATGATCAATTGTGTTGTGTGTGTTATTAAATGTTTGCACACAATGACCGAGAACTAGACCTACATGTTTTAAGACGACTCCGAACGGCTAAAGTTCATGTTTTCAAGAAGCTTTACATGGCATTATTTACTCTCTGAGGTTTGCCATTGTCTGCAGAGAGGTGGTGTGACCGATCAGAAAATTTTTTTTATTGAAATAACTTTTCGCCGCGACTGGACTGGACTTTTCGCCGAGGGAGTTGACTAGTAGGAATAAAAAATTTTAGTTTACAAAACCTTACAAAACGTATGTCAACTGATACTGAACTTCAATACAGTAAGTTTTAAGTAATTTACAGCCTTTTAAAGTGAAAAGTTTTTTTGGTTTTTCATATTGTTGGACTTTTCTATTTTGCGCATCATTCTAAGA
Source organism: Tetanocera ferruginea (assembly GCA_958299015.1). NCBI lineage: Eukaryota > Metazoa > Arthropoda > Insecta > Diptera > Sciomyzidae > Tetanocera > Tetanocera ferruginea. Next base: position 23,790,640 of record OY282641.1, read on the forward strand.
AAAAAATGTTGTGTGCACATTTTTCAAACAATTCGAGTGTTTTTTTTTAATTTTCAAAAAAAAAAAAACTATGAACAAATTTTGGTTTTTGTATTTTATGAAAAAAAAAAATCATGGAAAATTTTCTCCCGGGATTTGTAAATGGGAGTTTCCGTTTCTAAGATAAAGTTAACATACTTTTTGGAAATTTTTAATGCAATTTTGTTCATCAACCTCCAGTATTCATGAGTGTAAAAAAAATTAGATATCTTTATCTGCTACCTTAAGACCCATTTACAACTCCCGGGAGAAAATGTTTCATGATTGGACTGTATAACTCTTATTGACCACCAAAGATTGATTTTTTAGCTTTTTTTAAAAATACCTTTTCTTAAAACCCCTGTAAAAGATACATTTTTTATTAGATTAACATGGAATTGTTATTGTTGGAAAGGTATTAAGGTTTTCGTTTTCTCTGTATACCACTTTTGCAGCGATTTAAAAAAACATGTGTCAAACATGCTGGTCAATATCTATGAAAAATAAAAAGTTACAAGCAAACAACATGTTTTTTTTATGAGAAAGGACCTTCAAGAGAATCAATATTGCTTCGGCGGATTTTCTCCGATTTGAAAAATATGCAGAAATCATTCTAATGAGTGCCTCTAACTTTTGAGACCTTGACCGGCGGAAACTAAATTTCGATCCGGTCTACTGTACGTACTCATATGAACTTAGCGACCGACATTGCGCGGACTTCAGTATAAAATAACTCATTTTGCTCATGCTAGTTCCACTTTGCATTAACCTCACTTTATGTTCTTTATTGTTTTATGCATTTGCCTCGATTAACTTCCTAATCCCATGCCAGTCATGCAGTACTATCATACGTGGCGTATGAGTAACTTTAATTAACGTTCATATATTTATGCAAGCATTTTTAAGCTAATTTAAGTGAAATTTTATTATTAAACACTGATTTTTTGAGTATTCTTGGTTGTTTGTGGTTTTGTTCTTGTCATTAGTTTTTCGACACCAATTTTTTCAAAACTTGCTGAATTATTCGCGTCCATATTGGAGTGTGTATAAAACAGTTCTAACTATTTGTTAAAATCAGTGAACGAGGATTCAAATTTTAAATTTAGTTTATTTCTAATATATTTTATAAACAAATAGTCCTTTAACTTACTACTTATTAAGTAGTAAGTCTCTACAAATAAACTCAGCTGTTAAACTGTTTGCAAATAAGATCTTTTGCAGCGTAAGGATTTTTTTTTAATTTTTTGGGACAGCATATTATAATGGAATCTCTTCTAATCTTATGCCTAATATATCTAATCTTAATGCAAAATATATGAAATTTGTTCTCGAAGACGATTATGAAGACAAAACCATGTTCAGCTTATCGGTTTAACTACAAAGTAAATTAAATAAAGCCATAATTATTCAGTATAATTATGCCAGAAGCTGTGCAAATAATTGTCAGCAATCTTATAAATAAAATTATTTAAATAACATAAAATCCTTTGATCACAACAAGTCCAATATAATCAGCTTTAATGTTCTAGTACAACATGACGTATGCGTGATATTAAGTGTAACTCAACTGCATTAACTGCTCTGTTCCCCTAAGCCATCATTATCACAGTTCAAATGCAACTTGAGTTTGTGGCAGACCCAGTAGATTTTGCCACATTGACAGAGATATTTGCTGAATTTATTATGCGTTGATAGCATGAATGCACAAAAACTTTTTCACTCAACATTTTGTGGTTAGGATAAGTTTTTCTAAGCTTTATTGTGAAATTGAATTTTCTAAAAATTACATTTCAGCGTAAAGTTTGTGTTTAAATGACAGCTTGAATAAACAATGAGCAAAAATTGCAAAAACATTTTTCAAATTTATATATTTATGTGTAACATTATTTTGTAGTACGTGGCGTATGAGTGACTTTAATTATAATGGCTAAATTTGCAATTGCTAATATCAAGCTTAAGAGAGCAACTAGTAAGATCATAAAACATTAGAACAGGTAAATTTTAATTATTAATTACGCCTTACGTCTAAAACATGTAACAAATAGCAAAACTAGCGCATGTTCATTTAACTTATTGCAATCTTAAATAGCACACTCAGCAACAACAGCGGCAGCTGACTTAAATTAAATCCATTATGCACAGTGACAGGCAGTTTATTTCAAACACACACAAGCACACAACCCGATACACAGAGAGAGCAGCACAAAGATGCTGTTTTGCTGTAAATAATGACAGTTAGTACTCAGTTATTAAAGTCAGGTGGTGCTTAATGGCGCACATACACTTAAGAGGTCGGTTTGGAAGTGCCACGAACCACAAACCGACACACACACACCGACACTCTAAACAGAGTGAATGATAAACATTTGTCAGTTTGTGCTTAAGTCTTAATTTGAACATGTATGCGTGTGGCTGTCCGCATATTCACAAAGCTTATATTTACGCTGATGCTGTCATTATTTGTGTGCATTGAGCGATAACAAGCATTACATTCAAAATAATGATTTGTTGATTTAAAGCTTGAGTTTGAGTTTAAATTAAGTTAAATTGTCATGCAAACATACAAACATTTAAGTAACATATGTGCACGTTCTTATGAATGAACGTGTAATTTTGTTAAGCAGTCTTTTGAGTAAGTTTGTGTTTTTTTGACATTTAGCAGCATTCTGCTTAAATTAGCTGCTTCATATGTAAAAACATTTGCCAACATTTTGTTCGTTGTTGCGCCAAATGTGAGCGTTAAAGTTTTTATGTGCGTGTACATGTAATTATTTGCCTTTCACACATCAAAAAGCAAACACATGCAGACACCCAACACACTCGCACGACTGCTGCCAAATTGATGTAATTAGCAAAGCGCAGATAGGCGCTTAACTGTCAGGACGTAGACATTTTTGGAGGGTGGATGATAAACTAAAGTGGTGTTGGTGAAAATTAATTACAAGACTTAAGCTAGAAATAATGTTTTAACACAGAGAACAATCTAGAAACAAAGAGCTGTGATTAAGGCTCATCAAAAACTTTGGGAAACTTTAACGTTGGTTTGATAAAATCTTTTTCGCATATCTAAGCAATTATAACTTAGAACACAACAAAGCATAAGTTTATTTCACTTCAATTCGGAAAATGTGCAATTAATTGCTTTATAAGCTTTAAATTACTTCTATAAGGTTCTTTGTGGTTTTAAGAAATTATAGTTAAAGATATAGAACAGCGTAGATTTAATTGTTCAAACCAATCCAAGACTAAACAAGCAACAACTTGAATTTCAAAAGGAACACTCTACTAACAGCTAATCTCATAATATTGGTTTTCAATATCTGTAGCAAAATTCAGGAGGGCCTTCAAATAGTAGCTGTCAGACATATAGAGTTTAATTTTGAATCAAGCCAACTTACACGTAACTGATGAAATTTTGCTAGACCTGCAAGGTGGTAAAAAATAGATATACTTCCTGTAATCATCATATCTGATGAAATGAGCAGTTGTTGGATGTGCCGAAGAAACCGTTTGGTACAGAAAAAAACAAACAAAATGCGGCAGCCATTCACGGGCTTTTGATTAAAATGAAAATCGCTGACCGCCTTCCAACTATTTCGTTCGACACCTCGTTGTTGGCCAATTTCAAGGTGCATCCATATTACTTGAGTAAATAATGGAATGACATCTTGTCTTTCGTGACATTTTATCAAAAAGCTTGGCTTGGAATAACCAGAGTAATTGAAGTCGCAAATCATGAATTTGGTACACAAGCTTTAAATATTATCATGACCTCTGCGCGAATGCATGAATCGTACTCCATTTTCGGCCTTATATATGAGTTACAGATAGTGCGAAAATCAGTTGAAGTAAAATATTTTTTGCACAATTTTAAGAAACCTAGTCACTTGGCCCCTTCTTTTAACACATCGAAAATATGATCATTCCAGCGAAGGTCAGATGGTTCGATATGCCCAGATTGTCAAGAGCGGCTGCATCCGCAATATCAACACCATTCATATTGAGTGGAACTAAGGTGCAATCAATTGGCTTGTGACTTAACAAACAACACTGGGTTTTGCTTGCATTGAACTCTACTCTATTAGCAAGATCCACTCAAAGTTTTTTTTAAGGTCATTGAGGAATGTGTCATTCATATTTTGACTCAATCTACGGTGAGTTTAAATGTTTGTTGAACAAATATGAATAACAAATGCGGATTAAGTGTCAACGACAACAGGTCGTTAATGAAAACCAAGAACAAAATAGGAGGTAAGATTAAATCCTGCTGCACTCTTGCATCAATGGCATTCTGTCATTCTGGCATTCTGTCATTCTGTCAACCAAAGCACGTAAGTATCCCAGAAATAACTGTCTTTCTGTTTTTTTTTTTTTTTTTGTAAAAAAAACCAATGATGTTTTTTAAAAATTCTTTCAGTTTATTTTTAAGTGAACGTTACAAAATAAATAAACATTTTATTTACACTGAAAAAAAATACACTTTAAAAAAAAATTATGCACTTTTTGAAAAGGTCCTTTTGATTAGGTTTTTTACCGACCTTTCATTGAACTTAGTGTATGCCCGACGCCATTTACGTCGAAATATTTCGATGTTTTTCGCAGTTTGTTTGGTCTTCTTAAGATTTCGTTTCATTAAGGGGGTCTTCTCATTGAGCAACTTTTTTTTTCGACTTTTTTTTTGCATTTATTTATAGCTTGGATAGTTGTGAATATGCCCCTAAAAGGATTTTTAGAAATTCGAAATACTTTAGAAGATACAGCCTTTTTTGTGAAGCAAGGTCTTCGTCAAAATGAGTTTTTTTTTTTTCGCCTCATTTTCGAACGAAGCGGCATAAAGTAAACACCGAATTCTGTTGAAAATGTTTATTGTTAGGTAAAAACGTGTTTGCACACATATTCATACAAACATACGAATACACATTTCTGCTTATTTTAGGGGTTGAAGCATTTTTTGAGTCCAGGTGTTCAACTGAAAGCATCATTTAGTTCAGTTTGTATCGAGTTGAGCAACAGACGCGTGCGCTTCAGTGAACGGAAAAGTAAATTTTTCATAAATTTATTGTGATTTTTGTAAAATGGCTCGGAAAAGAAATAAAGAAAAAAAAAACGCCCAAGTGAGCGTCAGAATCGTGCTAAAAAACGCGGGTTTAGTGAAAATCAGCATCTTAGACCAGAGGATTCTGAATATACCAGTACATCGGCCAAGAAATTCAAGAATAACGAAGACGACGAAGTATCAATCAAAAACAATTTGAAGTATTGCATTCTCGAGTTCTGTTCTGTGTTTACCACGTTGTCAGCGTTGGTAATTTGTGCCTCATGCAAGCAAAAAATTGAGTTCTCAGAAGCCTCACCAAATGGAGTTGGATTTAAAATCGCTTTGAACAGCGCCTGCCCACGCACAACATATATTCCTTCGTCACCTATGATCGGAAAATCATATGAAATTAATCGACGCTTGGTTGCCATGCGGCTTTTAGGGATTGGGCCAAAAGGTATAACCATGTTTTGTGGCCTCATGAAATATTTAGAAATATTTAGATTTTCTTTCAAAGGCCCTTTTTTGACTACCTGGCCAGTTTTCTCACATCTACTGAACCAATTTTGATGAAATAAAGCTTTAATGACGCAGAATTACCTCCTTTTGTTAATTGCGTACTTTAATTTGTCACTTTTTTCTTTTTTTGCCAAAAAAATAACTTTGATACCAGCAGAACTGCTTTTCTTGAAAAAAATAATTTTTTGGTTTTTTTGAAACCCTCGTATTTTGACCTATGAGTTAAGTTTTCTCCGGTTCTACCGAACCGATTTTCATGAAACAAAGTGGAATCGACGCAGAATTGCCACCATTCTTGGGTGAACCTCGACCATAATTTTAAAAAATTTTTTACTATTTTTTTTTGCACTAAACTACAAAAAAAAAGCCCGAAATTGAATTTTTTTTTTGAATGGCCGCCATTTTGTCAAAAAAAATCACAAAATTAAGCTTGAGGTTCACCCGAGAATTACATCTATACTGATTATAACCCCGTTTTTTTTACATTTCAGACGCTCCGGAGACCCGGAATCGTGGCCGCCGTGACGACATCTTTTTTTTCACCACCAACTTTGAAGTCTCATTACTTTTTGAACAGCCCACGTATCGAGGAAAAAAAAATTTTTATTTACTTTGAAACTTTTGTAATACAATAAATAAAAAAAGTTTTCAATTATTCTTTGCGTTTTCAAATAAGAATTTTTTTAAAAAGGGTCCAAAAAACAGGTTTTGAATGAGAAGACCGCCTTAAAGTCCAATATCTTTCGATTGGACGAAGTTCGGGGCAACTCGGAGGATTGGCTTCTTTTGGTACCACAGTGACATTATTGGCTTGGTACCAATCCATCGTTTTCTGGGCGTAGTGACATGTTGCTAGGTCAGGCGAAAATAGTGCTGAACCTTGGTGCTGACATATAAAAGGCAGTAAACGCCGCTCCAGACACTCTCTGCTGTAAATTTCGGTGTTGATTGTGCGATCTGTCACAAATTCCTTACTTCGAAGGCCACATTTGAAAATGGCCTGCCACACCATGTATTTCTTTGGAAATTTGGTATGTTTTTCGGTGGTAAATTTAGAGCATACTCTACCCCTTCTAACCACAGTATAATATCCATGTTCAGGTAACTGCTTGAAATCCGCTTAGCAGTACGTTTCATAGTCCATGATCACGCAATCAAATTTGGGCAGGTTATCGCGATACAGTTTTTGAGTCGTCCTCTTGGCTTCGGCGTCCTTTTCTTCTGACCTAACAGGTATTTTTTGTACTTTATAGCTCCTTAGATTGTAAAATTTTTTAATTCGTTGAACACTTGATTTCGATGTTCCCGCTTTTGCTGCCATATCACGAACTGAAGTGCCTGGATTCTGAGTAAACAGTCGTTTAACGTTCTGGGCCACCGCTTGGTTCGCTGGACCACTTTTTCTCCCTGAGTCTGGCGTTTTTGATAATGAGGTAAGTTGTTTGTAGCGTTTTATGGACCTTCCGACAGTTTTCACACGCCAACCTCCTTGCGATATTTTTGTACGTGGTTTTTGGATTTTTCAGGTATTTGCAAATAATTGCTTTCCGCTTTTTTTCTTGTTGAGACGACATCTTTTCAGTAGCTATTTTATTGTACTTATAAAGTAAGTTTTTTTTTTAATCTGCAATATTTATACTTTATTTAGGTACCAAATATGTTGCTATAGAGGTAACACTTTTTTATAAATAACCTTAAAACAAAAGGACAGTTATTTCTGGGACAGTCTTTATAATTGATAAAATACGTGATTAACTGAACAAAGTAAACACCGTCTCCCTATGCAATTATTTTTGCCACGAGTATCTTATGCTTTCAAACGTCTTTCACATATCTAGAGCAACCTCGATCTTGATCTCACTAAATAATTGAAAGGATTGCCGTCAGGGCACCAGTAGAGCGTGCCCAACAAAGACTTCATTGGTGATCACTGAGCAATTTTCACTTTTATTCCACGTAACTACTTTGCAAAAATCCAAGCGAAAATCACTCGACATTTTTTCACAGTATCAATCCCAAACAAATAAAGATATGAAAGGTAATGAGTAGGGAAGAGGTCCGTAAGTTGAACACCATGCATTTATGGTAGTAGTCCGGTGAGACGGCCGAAATTTCGACTTTTTTTCGTGACCTTTTTTTAACAAGTAAATAATATACGATCGTTTTGTAACTTTTACATATTTATTTTAGTAATTTAAATGATACAAAAAAATTTTTTTTTATTTAATTTTCCATTTATTTATTTAAAATATGTAATGTCAAAGTGGATTCCTCTAAAGAATGATGAGCTGTTTCGGGGAAGCACACAGCCATCCGTAGTCATCTGAAATGAAAAAATCAAAAAGATTATTATTGTGTAGACATAATACTTACATTATTGAGCAACTTTTTTTTCGACTTTTTGAAGTGAAACTTCTTTGGCGGCGAGTGAAATTTCAAGGTCCTTTTTCGTGACGCTAGGCTAACGTTTTCAATTCATATGTAAATTAAAAAAAATTACTGCCGCTGCCGAGAATTGAACCCCGAACATCGTTGCTTATGAGCCGGAATCTATACGTTTACGCCTCGTAGGCACATGATAAATAGCCAAACAAAATGTAATTAAAAATGAACGCGTAACATACTGAAAATAACATAATTAACATTAACATTAGATTAACATTAACATTACATTATTAACATAACCGTAACATTAATTTTCATCCTACAAGTATGCACGGAAAAAAAATTGAAAAATAGCTAACACAGGAGCAGAACGCGTTCGTGAATATAGAGAGCGAATTAGAGCTCTTAAGAATACAGCCGCAGCTGGGTCTGCAACTAATGATGAAGGTAAGGTGATTGCAACAACGGCTGAGTTTCAAAATGCATTTTTACGAAACATCACTGTATTTTGGTGAATCTACAAAGAACCAATCCCCAAAAAACACACTAATGCATCTCAACAAAATTGTAAAGACAATCAAGTTGATGCACTCAACAACCAACGTTCGCTGCTTTATGAGGTCCTCTATCAACATAGCAATTATTATGATCAGGAAGCAGGAGGTAATAATGAACAAGATTTGCCTCTGCTTTCGGAGGCTCCTTCAGCGAGTACTATGCAAATGCAATCCAGCATTCAAAAAGATAATGAACAATGTTGAGAAGACATTCGAAAGCAACTAAAACACCAACTGAACTAAAACAAGTACCGAAAATAACTGTTATTTTACAATTTTCAAATGAAAAAAATTGTCGAAAGACTTTTTCAAATATACCATTATGTTACAAATGATCTCAGCCTCACGAATATTAAGTCGCTTTTGAATTTGAAACTGATTCTTTAAAAGTTAATTTCTTGCTTAGTATATTTCGAGGAAAAATAATGGTTACTTTTGACTTTTATTTTATCGGTCAAAAATAGCAGTTATTTTGTGACTTTAATTTTTTCGGTCAAAAATATCAAGCAATTTGTGTTTTCTTAAAGGCCGCTTGACAGATTAAACTGTTGACACCATGTGTAAAATGTCTCACCGATGAGATGAAAATAATAATATCAAAATTTTTTTATCGGTATAGTGACTTGAACAAATATAAATAACCTGATATTTTTGACCGAAAAATAAACGGCAGAAAATAACTGTTATTTTTGCCCAAAAAAACTATAAGGCACAAAAAACTGTTGTTTTTGTTGGAAAAAATAAAAATTAAGAGATAAAAGTTAATATGTGACACTTTCGACAAAAACCATATTCGGTACGGTCCCTGGATGCAAATATTGAATCAACAAATTATTATTCCATTTCGTATTGATTGAATTTCTTTTCAGATACTTTCTCTCTCTATTTCACACTAAAATCTCTCTTATTTCTTACTGTTAAAGAAGTTTCACTTCTGCCACGTGTACGTTGCTACACGCGAGCATTTATTTATAGCTTGGGTAGTTGTGAATATGCCCCTAAAAGGATTTTTAGAAATTCGAAATACTTTAGAAGATACAGCCTTTTTTGTGAAGCAAGGTCTTCGTCAAAATGAGCTATTTTTTTTTTTAATTAAACTTTAAACGCGTTTATCTCGAAACCACGTTTTTCGAACTGGCGGCCATGATATCTCCAGTTAAACTGAACCGATTTTCATGAAACAAAGTGGAATCGACGCAGAGTTGTCACCATTCTCGGGTGAATCTCGACCATAATTTTAAAAAATTTTTTAATATTTTTTTTTTACACTAAACTACAAAAAAAAGCCCGAAATTGAATTTTTTTTTTTGAATGGCCGCCATTTTGTCAAAAAAAAATCACAAAATTAAGCTTGAGGTTCACCTGAGAATTACATCTATACTGATTATAACCCCGTTTTTTTTTTCATTTCAGACGCTCCGGAGACCCGGAATCGTGGCCGCCGTGACGACACCTTTTTTTTCACCACCAACTTTGAAGTCTCATTACTTTTTGAACAGCCCACGGTATCGAGGCAAAAAAAATTTTTTTATTTACTTTAAAACTTTTGTAATACAATAAATAAAAAAAAGTTTTCAATTATTCTTTGCGTTTTCAAATAAGAATTTTTATTAAAAAGGGTCCAAAAAACGGGTTTTGAATGAGAAGACCGCCTTAACACCGATTCTAATCCGCTAAGCACCAAAGCGAAACTGATCAGAAAATACTGGAAACTAGGGTCATGGTTTACTTCAAAGTCACTGTTATCTTTCAGTTTTTTTACACTTGTACTTACAAAATTCGTATCAGCTTCTGCCGTAAACTGATTCCCTTGAAATGATCTTTTTTTTTCCACCTTTATTATCGTGTCGACCTTGGCTAAAACGTTTGTTTCCCATCTTATAGCAATGTGCACTCGTCGAACGATAAATGGCTACTGATGAAATACTCGAAAATATTTCTTGTATACGGTACAAAATTCTTATATTTCGTCTTTGTCAGTTGAAAAGGTTAGCTTAAATATGTATACATACCTGGGTATCTTTAAATAATAAAGGTTGGAAGGACAATAAACGAGGGAACGGTCAGAGCAGCTGCCATTGGCGTGTCAACACACTTTCAAACACTCTACGACGCGCTCTCTTGTTTTGCCTGTAACTTTGAAAATATTCTAAATTTCGGTCTGAAAATTGAAGAGCATATTTTTAAAATGTGGTTCTTCCGAAAAATGTAAAAAAAAACCAATTTTTTTGACCCATCACACCGGACTACTACCTTATGACATTTCTAACATTTAAACTGGTTAAAAAGTGAATAGACGAATTGTGTTAAAAATTTTGAATGTGAAGTAAATGATTTTGAGGCGTTGCTCAATTTAAAAGGAACTCAACTTACGGACCAAAAAATTGTTTTCCTAATTTCAGGCTTTCTAGAAGAATGGTCGTAAATTTTTTGTTTTGAAAGTAATTAGTTTTTTCAGCAAAGTTGTAGCTAATGACATGCTTTTTCGAACGGTATAATAATATCCGAAAAATATTTATTTGGAAAAAAAGTTGTTTCACTTTAAAAAAAATGTGCTAAGTTCGATATTATTTTATTATATTTTTCTGTGTTTTTTTTAAATTCTTGTATGTGTATTGTTGGTGTATGCAAGCCATTTTATTTTTTGTTATCTTATTCGACGAAACCGAAACCCGTATCTTCATCTGTCATCTTTTTCAGATTCAGATTTCACCTTCCTTTTTTTCTTCTTGTCCTCGAAGAAAGTAAATCAAAAAATTAAAAAATATTTCAGTCATCACATCGAAATTTAACCTGAGACAACAAAGACTTTCAACAGATTCCATTGCTTCCGATTCAGAAACCTGAACTGAACTCGAAGATCATCAACAGGCGCTTCAAATATTGCATTAACAACATGTTGCCGCCGAAAGAGGCGAAGTCGCTTCATGAAAGCAAGCAGAACCATATAACATGTTTTGTTAAACTTCAAAACTTCACCCCAACTTGAGAGTTCTTAATTTGTTGAACTTTCTATTGCAATTTTCTTTTTGATACGCATAAGTTACAAAATAAAATTTTTTATGTTATCTAATTTGTACTTATTTCAATCTTTCTTAAATAAACCGGCAACTTTTTTCTTATTAGATTTTTAATATTGTTCCTCTAGAGCTTAACTTTGAGTGGCACGTAATGAAAGTTACTTACTTCAAAGAATTGTGAAAACATCATATTTGAAGAAGTTTTGCGAACATTCTTAGTTCTAACACACAAAAATAATATTAAAATTGGATAAAATGCGCGCTTCCCAAAGCAACGAACATGTATTAAAAAATATGAAATAAAAATGTTGATGAAAAGAAAAAGTTTGAAGCCACAAGGCAACACTGGTAAAGTAAATATATGAAATAATATTACAGGCACAGTAAACAGCGGTGGCTAAATATAATTAAAATAAACTTAATAAAAAAAATAAAAAAAAAAAACAATAAGAACGTAATAAGAAATATGAACTATGAAACATGAAATATGAAATATGAAATGCGAAATATGAAATATGAAATATAAAATATAAAATATAAAATATGAAATATGAAATTTGAAATATGAAATATGAAATATGAAATATGAAATATGAAATACGAAATATGAAATATGAAATATGAAATATGAAATATGAAATATGAAATATGAAATATGAAATATGAAATATGAAATATGAAATATGAAATATAAAATATGAAATATGAAATATGAAATATGAAATATGAAATATGAAATAAGAAATATGAAATATGAAATATGAAATATGAAATATGAAATATGAAATATGAAATATGAAATATGAAATATGAAATATGAAATATGAAATATGAAATAAGAAATATGAAATATGAAATATGAAATATGAAATATGAAATATGAAATATGAAATATGAAATATGAAATATGAAATATGAAATATGAAATATGAAATATGAAATATGAAATATGAAATATGAAATATGAAATATGAAATATGAAATATGAAATATGAAATATGAAATATGAAATATGAAATATGAAATATGAAATATGAAATATGAAATATGAAATATGAAATATGAAATATGAAATATGAAATATGAAATATGAAATATGAAATATGAAATATGAAATATGAAATATGAAATATGAAATATGAAATATGAAATATGAAATATGAAATATGAAATATGAAATATGAAATATGAAATATGAAATATGAAATATGAAATATGAAATATGAAATATGAAATATGAAATATGAAATATGAAATATGAAATATGAAATATGAAATATGAAATATGAAATATGAAATATGAAATATGAAATATGAAATATGAAATATGAAATATGAAATATGAAATATGAAATATAAAATATGAAATATGAAACATGAAAGATAATTTTAAATATGAAAAATGAAATATGAGATATGAATATTTAAACCGGAATGAGTATGTTTAATGTAAATATTAAATAGAATAGGCATGACAGAATTTGTAAAGCAATTTAGAGAAAAAATATAACATAAAATTTTAAATTACAATGAATTAGTATAACAGAATTAATCTAGAATGCAAAAATATTGTATATTAGTATAACTAAAGCAGATATTTTGTAGAATAAGTATGACAAAGATATTAACAGAATCACTTTAACAGAGTATGTTAAATAAAATAGGTTATGTTAAACGTATGTTAAATATAATATTATGTTTGTTATTGTATAATAGAAAATATGTAGATCAGAACAAGCTTAATGTATACTGTTAGAGCAGACGTACAACAGATATGTTGCAGAATAACTATGTCTAACTGATGAACAGTAACTCTTTAACAGAGTATGTTAAACAAAATATATAATGCTAAATGTATGTTAAGTTTAATATTATGTTAGTTTATGTATAACAGAAAATAAGTAGGTCATAACAAGCTTAACTCCTAACTGTTAAAGCTGACGTACAACAATTTTTTTTTTCAAAATCTTATTCAATCGAGTATATTTCCTGAATTTGTATAATTCCCAAGAGGTTTATGCAAAAAGCACGTAATTTTTTTTTTGTTTATTTTTTTGTTAGCAAAGCTTTGACTGAAGTTTATGTATTTTTAACCACCACTGTTAAAGCAAACGGCAAACACGACGGCAAAATAAACAATTTCAGCTTTTTGCTACAATGATGAAAATATGAACAAGAGGTAAAACAGAGCGTAAAAGAAAAATGGCAGTCAGCAAGGGAATAAAATTCAATTGTAAGAAGAAGAAAAAAGAAAGGGAAACATAAAAAAAATACACACAACAGCAGCATACAAAAAACAACATAACCAACAACCTTACTTGAACTTATAAGAAATAATTCTTCAAACTTAATCTGCTACCTTTGGTAAAAATGATGATGATGCCTTTTATTAAAGATGAAAGCTTTTAAAGTGCTATTTACTTAAAAGCTGCTTTGTGCTTAAAACTCTCTCAATCGTAATAAATTTTAAATGTTTATCTCGAAGCTTACCCACACTATGTTATTTTTATGTTAAATTCAAATAAAAAACATTTTAATCTTTTTTTAAAAGTTTACTTTTTATTTTATTTTATTGATGTTTAAGCTTTGTAAACTTAACATGAACTAACGACCTTGAATTGGTTGAGTTGCTACAAAGTTGAACGTATACAACAGTAATTGATTAGCTTTAGCTCAACCCCTGCCACATTTCACAAGCAGCGCTTTTTGTATGCAACATAAGCAACATAAAAAGTTATACAAGCATCTGCTGCAAATTAACGCTCCATAAAATTGCAATCGAAGATGTTTTATTGCGTAGCTAGCAAAAAGCATATTGAAGGTTATAAACATAAGTTATGTGTTGCTGATTGCTGGTTTAGTTGCTGTTCATATTGCTTTGGCTCTGTGGGTGTTTTGTTGCTACAACTTAAACACGCTTTAAATATGTTCAAATGCTTGTGACAAGCTTTGTTAGCTTCTGGCAACAACCATCGTTCATGACACTTAAATCTATCTTTCAAACAGCAAATCTATCTTTAATTTAACGCGTTTGTCTTGGTTGTCTGTTCGTTGTTCGGTTCTTTTTTCCATTTGAATTCTTTGCACATTTCCAAACATTTTTCAGACAGATGTCGCCTGTCATGATAGTTTTTTTCTCCATTTCTCTTTCTCTTTTAGTGCTTTGGCTAAATTTCTGTCAGCTTAGTGAAGTTTTATTTGCATATAGAACGATTTTAAATTGTTCAAAAATTGCTGCTATCCTTTTTTATTTTTTGTTTTGTTTTCTTTTGGTTTTTCATAATTCAAAAAAATTTGTAAAGGTAAGAAAAAGTAAGTTCTTTTCTGAATGCAAGAATTTATTATATATTCCGGAATTCTTTGGTTTGTTAAAAATTTGTTTGACTTGCATGTAACTTTGTCAAGTGATTCATTCATAAGTGTTGCAAGGACATGTATAGTTGCCGCAAACTACAGAAAATGCAAACATATGATGCGGTTAAAATAATACCTGAATATTTGTATTTCAAAATAAAAATAAATAGTTATACCTCTTAGCCATCTTAGTTAAGAACTTGAAAATTTCAAGTTCTTAGAAGCGTTGGCTGCGTTTTTAAATTTCTATATATGTCATTTCAAACTATTTATTTCATCTTTCTACGAACCAGCTTTCAATGGTGTAATCAATATCTGCTAGACGAACTAATTTTAAAATCAAGAAAAATGTTTAACATTTTTAGTTTTTAACAAATTTAAAAATTTATTTAAATTTAATAATGTTAAGAATAATTTAGTTTTTTACTTGTGAACCCACTTGGCAGACGTTTTACTGCTTTAAATTTTTTTAATAAGGTGAGAGATAGGCATATTTCCGAACATGGTTCTTTTCTAATGTCATTCGTATTTAAATTTGAATTTAAGTTTGATTGAAAAAGCATATAGAGTAACTACGGATAATGTGGTATAGGTATTTTTAAATTTATAACTACAAGTTACTTTCATACCTTAGCTTATACCGTATTACACAGGATATTTTTTGCTGCATTTTGCAGTGTTTTACAACTTTGGTGATCTATAGCGTAACCCAATTTGGAGGTTTTTCAACAAAAATTAAAAAAGTCATGTAACTCACCTTAATGAAATTGGCGGGTAAAGTGATATACCGCGTTCGGATAATGTGATATACCATATATACCAATATCACATCACCCGAATAGTTTTTAACAGCAGTATCTATTGTTTTTTTTTCAACCAAAATAAAAAAAAACCATGTTATCGAAAAAAAAATTTTGTTTTTAGTGTTATTAATGTTTTTCTTAATACAATTTAATAATTTCAGTGAAATTAACATAAAAGAAAATAAAAATACAAAAAAATCAACTGAATACAAGTACGAATGTAAAAACTTAACACAAAATAACACAAAAATTAATGGAATGAATAGATATGGTATGTATAGATGGTATATCACATTACCCAACTTTGACTATATCACAATATCCGAAGTCGGGTTTAAAAAGAATAAGGTTATTTTTTAAAAAATACGCTGTAGAAAATCAAAATCTCACCTCATTTGTGACTAACTTAAGTCAAACTCTAACAAATTGATCTATTTCAGCTTACAATTCTGCTCTATTTATTGTAACTAGTATCGCCTGGGGTCGAAATTCGACCAATTTATTGATTGTCTATTTATAATTATATGCGAGTGGTGACAGTGGCATGCAGGTTAAGTCTGTGGCTTAGCATGCTCGGAGCCCGAGTTCGATCCCCAGTCACGGCGAAAAGTTTTTTCAATGAAAAACTTTTTTCTGATCGGTCACCACCTCTCTGCAGACAATGGCAAACCTCAGAGAGTAATTAATGCCATGTAAAGCTTCTTGAGAACATAAACTTTAGCCGTTCGGAGTCGGCATAAAACATGTAGGTCCAGTTCTCGGTCAATTGTGTGCAAACATTTAATAACACACACAACACAATTGATCATAAGAAGCTCGGTCAAAGTCCTTTCAAGGGCTGAAAAGGCCAATTTTTTTGTTTTTTTGAGATGGTTCAAATAAGTTCAAGGCTATAACCCTTAATTGATTGGAGATATAAAGCTATTTTTTTCAGAAAAATTATTTTTTTTTTTCAAAAACAGAAAAACAACATTTTAAAAAAAAAATTTAATTTTGTCAAAGAAATCATAGGAGGTAGCCTTGATTTTTTGATGGCACGGACAGTTTATTAATTTAGTCTCAAGACAAAATAAATTCACCTAATATCCGGTATAGACTTTGAAAGAAAATAAAAAAAATGCAATTTTGAGTTTTTGTTTTTTTACAACAAAACTCATGCTTACCCCATATTTTAAGAATAATTTAAATTTTGTGGTATTTTTTTAAAATCGATAATTTAAATATAAACAAAAAAAAACGTTATTATTTTCGATAATTTTTTAAGTTAACTGATAAGACTTAAATACAAAAAAGAAATAAATTAAATCTATTCACAGATGGCGGAGATATTGGATTCCCAATTTAGAACATTCAATTTGAGACAGTTTTTTTTTCTCTCTTGGCATTTGGTTGAAACACAGGCTAAATAATTAACGACAATATTAAGAAAATTCATTAAAAATACTTTTGGTTAGAACTTTGCTGTAATTTTTATCACATTTGAAAGAAAATTTAACAAACTTTCAGAAAATATTAGAAGAATTGAAAAACCGTTAAAATCCGACCAAGATATTCACATGGAAAGTCAAATTTTTGAATTCAAAACACATTTTTTTACAAATTTTATAATTGACGAATGCATAAAACTACATTTTTTAAGAAATTGTTACTTTTAAAAAAAAATTAAAATTCGACCAAGTCAAAAACTCTCCCCCAATCAAATTCCAAATTAATCAAAGAGCGGGTTTTTTCTCAAAAATTTAATTTCTCTCTTAGAAGGTTGGCAACCGCCTTTATCAGATATACCATTTATATATACATTCCGCACATCTGGGCAACATAACCTTTCGAATGATATAAGTTTAATTTATTTTTTAGTTTGAATTAATACCAAAAAAAGCGTACGACAAACTTTAATGTTCACGTATTAATAGTAATTGTAATTGTAATTCTTTCACAAAGCGCACTCAAAAAAAAATATCGACTACAACAATTTCACAATAATGAGAGCGAACACAGGGAATGAGAGTGAATGGTTATGCAGCAGCACGTGTCTTTTTCTGTTGACGTTATGTTCACATGTTTATTCTCGTCGAAAATTGCTTATTTAACAAGAGATGCATGTATATCACATTACCAGACCATATCACAAAACCCGAACTTACTCTATATCAAACATTAACACGATATCTTAAAAACGCTGGGGTTAATGTAACGTCACTTGATATGGGAGTTAGGCATGGTTCTTAACCGATTTAGTTACTTTTTTAACTTGACCAAGTTTCTCTGATGGGTCTGACTATATTAGTGACGTCACTATGTATGGGATGCAGGCGTGGTTATTATCCGATTTTTATATTTTTTACGCAGAACCTTTTGATTAAAAAAAAAAATTTTAATCCAAAAAGCCCTAACATAAAAAATCAACAGAAAAAGTAATTATCGTCTTCTACTATTAAAATATAAAATCTGTTGTGGGGGTTTTTTGGATTTTACCGGAGGTAGGCGTGATTCTTATACGATTTTTATAATATTTGAACAGCCTGACAACATTTAGTTAGAAGAAATAAGCGTTTGTATCAAATTTCAATGCATCAAAATCTGGGTTTATTGAAGGCTTAACTATTGTGGTTATATGGGAGGTTGGCGTGGTAATTATCCGATTTTACTCATTTTCGAGCTTTAAATTTTTTTAATGAGATATATTTCAATATTAGGGCGCCTCGACCTCTATGGGACAAAAAGTTGCCATTGCCACTGACTTAAAATGAACCTTGATCGATTCTAAAAGCATTTTTCTCGTAAAAATATGAGCTGGTATAGTTTTTACAAATAAACAAATGGTCGGAAATACTGTAGTACTGAAGAATATCTTTCAATCTTATCCAAAAAAATTTCATATCTTTGCCGCCTGATCAAAGATATTCAGAATTTTAATGAAAATGTTTGCCTTTTTTTTTTTTGATTTTTACTAAAATTCAAATAATTTTATTATTTTTCATGCGCATTTTTGTGAGCCGAGTACTTTGATATGGACACAAATTGTTTCTCAGATTAGGGTCTAACTATCTGGTATCCTTAAGGAGTACATGTCGTCTTTTTATATTCAAAATTCAATGTTTTTTGTTGAAATCATATCAACGATATAGAAGAATTTATATTGACTAGTAGAAAGTCCCGTTCTACGATGGGTTGAAGCCATTTATAATTCTTTTTTCTTTCCCAAAAATTCAGTATGTCGAATATAAAGAGAAGGAATTCCAGAAAACAGCGCAGAGTCATGATCATGGCCAGATTCCTAAGCAAAGCATGCATCATCACCGCATCAATTTCAAGAAATACCATCCTCGTATTCGATAAGGTCGGTATGAGAACCTTTTATTTGAGAAGCCAGAATGATTTTTGTTCAACCATTAATTTTGATAGCTTGTGGTTGTTTGTTGGAGCCGATAAATACGCTAAACTTTAGAAGGAGAGACGTACCAAAGCACCAATCGTCGATTAAGTGCAGTTTGACTATTAAAAATTGTTAGGACGCAGTCACTTGCCTCAGCAGAAAATCAGTTTCAAGACTATATACTTAACCAAGAAGGCTAAGAACAAGCTCTAAAAGTCTGATGGAGTGCTTTAATTAAGGCAAATTTTTTAATTAATTAACAAGCAAAAATATTTTTATAGCTTGGATATTTCAGAATTTCCTCCTAAAAGGATATCATATAGAATATCGTTCTTATTTGAAATTCGAAATACTTTAGGAGATATGGCCTTTTTTGTCCAGCAATGTTTTCGCCAAAATGCGATGTGCTTACTTTGGCGACTTTTTGAATGCAACGGTTTGAAGCAACCACCGAATTTCGTTCAACGCGTTCTTTAGTAGGAAATAACTTGTTTTTATAGTATACAGCACGACCGGTGCGTCGAGCTGGTGCGCCTGGCAAAATGCGGTAGCAGAAGGGACAATCGATAGCTTCAAGCATACGTATGCACCACTAAATCAAAGAGTCCAGGAAGCAATGAAACCTATTTTCGAAGCATTGTCAGCCGATCATTTGTTGAACAGATACCTTGGCTCCGAAACTGAAAACAGCAATGAATCTTTCAACGCAGTGCTGTGGTCATTTGCACCGAAGCATATGCGCACCGGCGCTCGCACTATTAAGATTTCCAATTATATTGCACCTGTCATATTTAGCGAAGGTTTCTTGCCAATACTTCAAATAATGAACGTACATGATTTCGCCATGTCTCGGAACGAAGAACGTTTGAAAAGGTTCGAAGCCAGAGCTCTGGTTGCATCAAAAGAAGGTAGAACTGCCCGAAGAGCGCAAAGAGCCGCTGAGTGCTCATTTTTTGAAGAAGAGGAAGGAGTTCTTTATGGGGCTGGCATTGTACATTGATATATGTAAGTATTTCACAAAAAAAAATATTTTATTGCCTAAGATTTTCTTAGAGTTTTTTTCAAAATCGCATTTTTGAACTTTGCAGTCACTTTTCTCCGATTCTACTGAACCGATTTGGATTTGGACCAAGTGCAATCAACGCAGAATTATCGAAATTGTCTAAAACTGCAAAACTGTAAAAAAATTTTAAATTTTACGTTTATCTCGAAACCACGTTTTTCGAGCTTGCGGCCCAAATTACGCCCGTAGTTATACTGAACCGATTTTGATGAAGCAAAGTGCAATTGACTTAGTATTGTCACCATTCTGGTCCCTGCCTCAATTACAATTTTAAACAATTTGTTACTATTTTTTTTTTACACTTAACTACAAAGAAAGACCCAAAATAGGTTTTTCATTTTTCAATGACCTCTATTTTGTAAAAAATAATTGCAAAATTATGATTGAAGTAGGGATCAGAACTACATTTGTACTGAATCTAACGGCGTCTACTTTTTCCATTTCAGATGATCCGAAGTCGTGTTATTCGGGCCGCAAGCAGCATACTTTTTTTTCGACGCACAACTTTTAAGGCCGACAATATTTTGAACAGCCCTCGTACAAAGGAAAAAATGTTTTATTTACTTTAATATGCTCTTAATACAATAAAAAAAAAAACAGAATTTAAATAACTCTTTGCGCTTTCAACTGAGAAGTTTTTCAAAAAGGGTCCAAAAACAGCCTTCCAACCAGGAATACTCCCTTAACATATACATTTAATATAGGTTTTTTAGTAAATTCTATTTAAAAATAAAATTATTATAAAAAGTACGACAAAAAATGTATTCGATTTAATACACAACACTATTTAAATCACGCAAATTTTCTGAGCATACTTTCAGGCTGAATATTTTTTTCGGAGAGTATAAGTAAAAAAGTTTGAAGAGCAGTGTATTAGAAAGAAATAATTACAATTTGAACGATATTAGGTGGAAAGCGTGTCATACTTAAAATACCCTAAATTGTCCGTTTTTTTTATGTTATAAATGAAATGTAGTTTTAAGTAATTATGCTAATCATGGCGTGAGGCTCATTTATTCCTCCCAGTTTTCCTCCCAGACAATATTTGTCTTAGTGCAAATTTTTATAACTAAATTTTAGTATAAAAATTTCGAAATTAATCTTAAAGTAATTTTGGCTCACTCACTAGCCTACGCTGATCCCAAGCTTATCCTTAGCTGATCCCAACATATTCCCATATAGTGCTTATTACTATTTTAACTCTAAGCACTTTAATTTTATTATCTATAAAACCCATATAAAATAAAATGCTTTACTCTGCTGCTTTATGTATCTCATAACATTTGATGGCTTTAATGCAATTAAAACTTCATTCACATAAGTTCGTTGTGCAGAAGCTTAAATAGTTTTATTAGGTCATAAATGCACATTTCAAGATCCTAAAGCTTTGCTGACATCGTATTAAGCATCAAGCTGTAAGCTGTGAAACCGGACACGGAAATGTGCATGCATGCATGCACGCACGCACACTTGCTACCTATATATATGTATATATACATATCTATATAAATAGAAATATCAACCATGGCAAACGCCATGAGTGCGACTAACACATACAAGCACACACACACACAAACTAACACATACCAACAAATGGCAAATCATATTAAATGCAGCAACGCGCTTTGTTATTTCATTTCGAAACATGCTCGAGTTTTGCTGCGAGGGGACTTTTACACCTACAGCTGCAGCTAAGTGCAGCTAGGTTCTTGCCTTTTTCATATGCCTTATCCACTCACCTTCATTCTGGACAACGACATCTATTAAAACATGAAACACTTTTAAGCTGTATTTAATACTTGCTCGTCTTTTTGCTGCTTTAATGTTCTGTTGACATTTCAGCTTTAAAGATTAGAGCTTGTGTTTAACTTTGGAATTATTTATCTTTGCTTTTCCTTATATTCTGCATTAGCCATGTGTTCGGTTGTGTTTTACAAGCACTAACATCAAAGAGACAGTAGAAAATTCCTTAGCTTTCTTGTTGGTTGCCGCCTTGGCAGTGTTTTTAATTATCAACCACTAGAATATTTAGGACCATCGTCAGAATTGTATAGAAAGGAAAAATAATTTTTATAGGCTAGTTTTTCTACTAAGCTACTGTGTATGAGCGTTGTATTAACATTAATTTGCCAGGCTTTCAGAAAATCTCTTATAATTTTTATGCATATAAATACGAGCTTTGATCTTGTGACCTTATTAAAGATTACGAGAGACTTAAGCTGAAAAGATAAAATGTATCATAAGCCAAAAGCATTTTAGGCAGCTCCTAAATTATTTTACTTGGGATATTATTTTTTTTTTACACCATGACATTGAAGAATATGAGAAAAAAGAGAAAAATGTAATCTCATTATATATCAGTTTTGCCATTATTCACCATTCGCAGCTATTAAAAGATAATAAAGAAATTTTTAATTAAATATTACTCATACGCCCTGTTGTGCATGTTGAGTATTAAGCATTGTGTTCAGAAAAATAATTATGTAGTTCATAAATATTTTTAATAAAGCTTAAATCATCTAGCGATAAGTGGCTGTTTATATACTATAGGTATCATTTAAAATATTTTCTCGAATTTGAGCTCTATTTATGTATTGTTCTGTTATATTAAGAGCTGTTTGTATTAGGATAATGAGAACTTGAATGAATTTTTCTACAATAGAGCTATGGGTTCTTAAGCATTGGTTAATTTGATTAATACATTTAATAAAGTCAAGCAATTTTTAAACTCGAATCTGTACTTAACGGTTTCAAATTACTTAATAGACTGGAGTTACTTTTTGTAACTCCTGCATAGGTTTCTTTATTTTGCCTAGGAATGATAAACCCGATCTTTTATAAACAATCTATTTAATAGAAGTTTTATGCATAAAAGATTTATAATGCCAAAATATAAAAGCATTAAATTATTATAACATTTTTCAACTAACAGTTTTAAGAAATTTTATAAAACAATTTTTCTATTACAACTAGTCCGGCGTGCTTTACTTCGCTATTTCTTGTTTAAGTAATAAAAAGAAATTAAATTTATACTAGTAAACCTGTTGCCCGAATTTGAGCAATTGAATAAAAAATAAATGTTAGCAACATTAGAGACGCTTAATTTATCTGATCATCATCTGAATGCTTAAAACTGAATGCTTAAAAAATTTTTCGGACAATTGACATTTGAGGAATGCATAAAAGATAATTTTGGTTAAAAATATTTAGTTTTGAAAAAAAAATTAAAATTCGATCAATTCATAAGCTTTTCTCAAACTAAATTTCAAATCGATAAAATAACGGATTTTTGTACAAAAATTTTATTTCTGTTTTAAAAGGTTGGGAACCCCCTGAAGTGAAATCACAATTTTTAAAAGTGGTTTGCACATATACAGCCTAAACCTGATTTAATGACATCTTAATCGATAGGATCGGTCCATTGGTCTGGGAGGAGTTGAAGTCACAAAAAAAAACCTTAGCCTATTAATTATATAGATACGCAGGATGATAAAAATAGATTTGTGGCTATAACTTTTTATTGGTTGGAGCTATAATAAAATTTTCTTCAAATATATTGTTCTTGAAGCTTGTTGAAGATTTTAAAAATATAAAAACAACATTTTAAAAAAATGAAAATTCGTGCAAAAAATCATGGGGTAGCCTTGTTTTTTCGATGACGCATAGTATTTATTAATTTTTTTGCCATACAAAAAAAAATTCACCTTAAAAAAACTCAATATAATAAAAGAAAATCAAAAATGCAAATTTGAATTTTTTTTATTTTTACAACAATAACAATTTTTATACCATTTTTTGAGAAAACATTCAGTTAAGTGGACTCTTTTTAAAGGCAATGATTAAAATATAAATAATAAAATAACGGTAAAAATGTTCAAATTTTTTTTAAGTCAATTAATTGCATTTAAATACAAAAAAGAAATACATTAAATTTTGTATAAACTGACAGAGATATTCGCTTCCAAATAAAGAACGTTTAATTTCAGAGAGTTTTTTCTCTGTATTGGCGTTTGGTAAAAATACACGTTAAACAACTAAAGACAATATTAAGAAAATTCATTAAAAATACATTTGACAAGATAATTACCATAATTGCCAACACATTACAAAGAAAATTAAATAAACATTTAGAAAAACTAAAAAAATGTGAAAACCGTTGAAATTTGACTGAGTTGTTTGCTCGAAAAGTGGAATTTTTGATTTTTGAACTGCATTTTTGGAACAATTGACATTTGAGGAATGCATAAAAGATAATTTTGGTTAAAAATTTTTAGTTTTGAAAAAAATTAAAATTCGATCAATTCATAAGCTCTTCGTAAACTAAATTTCAAATCGATTAAATAGCGGCACAAAACTTTTATTTCTGTTTTAAAAGGTTGGGAACCCCCTGAAGTGAAATCACAATTTTTATTAGTGGTTTGCACAATGACAGCCAAAACCTGATTAATTGGTCAGGTTTGGTCAGGCTGAATCAATAAAATCGGTCTATTGGTCTGGGAGGAGTAGAAGTCACAAAAAAAACCTTAGCCTATTAATTATATAGATATGACTAGCGGATGTAACTCGGTGTTTTTCGGGGTTGTACCTCGAACACAGAAAAAGTACGATTTTGAAAACTGCTCTCATTTTAACATTTTTTAAATTATCAATTAAATTTTTACATTTTTTAAATGATCTTTTTTTGGTGTTTTGCCCCCTACCATTGTCGCGACGAAAGTGTTTAGTCCAATATCCGTAAAACTCTACCTGCCAGACATGAGATTGCAAAAAATTGACATCTTCAACGTCTCCATCTGAAGTCTGAGGAAAATGGTCACCCAGTTTGTAAGAAGTCATTTCGAGAAAAATGCGTTTAAAGTTTTTCTTAGCATGCATCTAATATGCATTTATATTTTAAAAAAAATTCCAATTTTAGAATATTCTTTTGGGATTGTTTCGATTTTTCGTTCAATTTCAGTTTTGGTCAATACTGTTTGGTTGATTTTTGTTCTACTTTATAAAGCTCGCATTTGTTAAACTTCTTTTTTTTTCGTTAGTCTGTGGTTCTTGACGTCGTTTGCCTTCGGCTCATTGATTAATTTTTTTTCGAAAGAACTTTTAAAAGCATAGGATCTATTTTAGTAACAGATACAAATGCTTGCCAAGTTTCATCAAAATTGGTTCATCAGTTTGACGTGAATGAGCCAGACAAAGATGATTGAATAAAGCGCCCTCTCACGGAAGTTTTCTGAAATTTAAAAAGCCTCAATTCTGTTGCAGGATCAGGTTATTTCACGTACCAAATTAAAGTAAGATCGGTCGTTATTTAGGAGTTATTGAGTCTTCACAATGCACTACTTAAAGCGCACTCATGAGGAAGTTGTCGGAATTTTTTATATTTTGTTTTATGTTTTATCTTGGGTGCAGTCGAACTTTCATACAAAATTTTATTTAAATCGTTTCGGATGTTTAGGAATTATTATAAAGTGCCACCCCCACATACTTTTTTCCACTTTTTTACCTATGTTTTGTCTTGAGTGCATTTGAACCTACATACCAAATTTTATTGAAATCGGTCAAGGCGCTTAGGAGATATTGAGTTTTAAAAAAGCGCCCTCTTGCGGAAGTCTTTGGAATTTTTATAGTTTATGTTTTATCTTGGTTGCAGTTGAACATAAGTACCAAATTTCATTGAAATTATTCCAATTTGTTGCCATATGTTTTTGGGCAAAAAGTAGCCTTGCATTCTTATGGCGTTTCGTCAAACATGGAGCAGACTTAAGTTTGCTAAATTTTAGAGTAGAACTGGCGTGCAAAATGCGCCAGACTGTTGATCGGTAAACGGTAAACCTCAGCAACGTTCATCAAGCTTTTTTTAAGCTGCTCGCAGCTCTCAAAATATGGCGAACAGCTTGGTGGTTACATTTTTTTTACTTACACAACGCTTATTCTTGCTGTAGCCCTCACTCCAATGTTTTCTTCTGAAAAAGCTAAAATTTTTCCTTTTCTAAGATCGGAAAGTCTGGAACCTCGTGACATTTTATAAAAAATATTTCTTTTTCACCGTCGAATTAAAAAATAGCTTAATATGGTCCTTCTGCGTAATATGATAAGCTTTGGAGTGGTTTTATACTTATGAAACAGGGCGAATAATGTGTTTTGTTCTTTCGAAAGAACCGTTAGGAGAATATAATTTCGAGTTGAGTGGAATATTTCTCACTCAATTAAGCGCTTATTTGAGTAGAACATTTTGGTACCCTACATCATGTCCTTTAGGAGTTTTCAACAAATTTTAGGTTGCGGTTATAGTGAGCGCCGAGTCAGACAGGCAGGCAGGCAGGCAATGTGAACAAGCGAGATAGATAGCTATCTGCATCTCGTTTTTTCACACAGATTTCAGCCTGCCTGCCTGCCTGTCTGAATCGCGTTTACTATAATCGCAGCCTAGGTGGTTTTATAATTATGAAACGCACTTTATTTCAGTTGACAACTTATCTATTTTTTTTTTTAAAGTGTAAATGATAAGCGTTGTTTCATATTTTTTCAAATAACTTTTACTTGTCAAACAATGAAAAATTCTTTTGAAATATGAAATTCACTCAGGAAACAAATTTGGCTATTTGGTGAAAAAGAAGAAGGCAAATATAATTCTATACAACTCGTTCAAAATTATTTAATACTAGCGATACCCGGCACGCGTTTTTGCGTCTAAAACAAACACAAGTACTTCGTCTGTGACTTCCAAACATATTCGATAAAAAATTTAGTTAATATGGAGAGGCACACCCACTTATCCAAAGCTTGGCCCAGTTTTCTAGTAGAAGAACATAAGAAAAAAACAAAAATAAATTGGCCATTTCAACACTTGAAAGAACTTTGACCGAGTTTGCACACACTTGACCGAAAACTGGACCTAAATATTTTAAGCCGACTCTAAACGGCTAAAGTTCATGTTCTCAAGAAGTTTTTCAAAACATTTGGGTAGTATGACCGGAGCCACACTCTTTTGTCTAACGACCGTCTCATTTTTTAAGAAGAAGAAGAACAAGTAGTAACTCCATTCTGAGTTGGAGTTACCTGTGACTTGCACTTCCATAGCTATTCTGTATAGTAAATTTGGCTTGTATGGGAGGAGTCACACCCAGTCTCCCAATCCCCGTGCAAATTGTCTTTAAAATGTTACCAGTAAAACAGTTAATTTCCACTTAAATTGAGCTCGAATACCGAATTTTGAATCTACTCGATTTTGAAAATGATGTTTGTATGGAAGGTGCCATGCCCTCATCTTCTATCGGTGTGAAACACTCTCACTCTCTCACAAGAACACTCTCAAGACTTTGATACAGTTTCACTGAAAATTTCATTACAATTGGTTCAGTGGTTTCGGAGTCTACTTGTAACATACACACATGCACACATTCATTTTTATACCCTAAACCTGAAAGGTCAGGGTATATTAACTTTGTGCAAACGTTTGTAACTCATAGAACGAAGCGAGTCCGGTATAGAAAAGTATATATATTCTTGATCAGCGTCACCACGTGAGTCGAGCTATCCATGTCCGTCCGTCCGTCCGTCCGTCTGTCCGTCTGTGTGTTGTCCGTATACACAGGATAAGAAGGAGTTGAGATAATTGAATGAAACTTGGTACACGTGGTCACATGCACCCAAGGATCTGCACTATTGAATATTTTTGGAATCCGCCCACGGAAACGCCTACCTCCCCTACAAAGCGAAAATTGAAAACTGCATAACTCAGCTCATAATTAGCCTACAACAACAAAATTTGGTATGTATGTGTTTTGCATTAACACAAATATGTCTTCGAAAAATAGAGATCATCCACTCACGGACATGCCCACCTCCCATACAACCCAAAAATTGAAAACGCAATAAATAAGCCTCTGTTTAACCTACAGAGCTAAAATTTAACACATATGTTTTATGTGACAAAAACTAGATGGTTGTGAAAAATGGACATCATCCTCCCACGGACACGCCTACCTCCCATACAACGCGAAAATTGAAAACTGCATAACTCAGCTCATAATTAGCCTACAACAATAAAATTTGGTGTGTATGTGTTTTATATCAACACAAAGATGTCTTCGAACAATGGACGTCATTGTTCACGCTCACGGACACGTCCACCTCCCATACAACCCAAAAATTGAAAACGCAATAAATAAGCCTCTGTTTAACCTACAGAGATAAAATTTGGCACGTATGTTTTTTATAACAAAACAAAGATGGTTTTGAAAAATGGACGTCATCTGCCTACGGACACGCCTACCTCCCATACAACCCAAAAACTTTTAAACTCAATAAATAAGGTTATGTTTGTCATAGAGAAATTAAATTTGGTATGTATGTATTTTATACATAAACTAAGGTGTGTTCAAAAATTGGGAATAATCCGTCTATGAACACGCCCACCTCCCATAGCGAAAGCACAATAAAGGCATTAACTGTGAGCTACAGGAATAAAACTTGGTATGTGTAAATTTTTCATCAACATTTAAATGCATATTAAATATAGGCTTCATCCGCCTACGGACACGCCCATTTATAAAAAAAATTTTTTATTTTTGAAAAGTGGGTTTAGGGTATTTCAAAGTCGGCCTAGACCGACTTTAGACTTTCTTTACTTGTTATATATATAGATAAAACAATTAAAGAAAGTCTAAAGTCAGTCTAGCCCGACTTCTATTAAAATACTTTAACAAATAGACATAACTATCAAAATTCATGTGTTCTTTATATCTATACAATTCACATGATTAACTAATCTGTATTATGGTGGGTGGGCGTGTTGATGTGCAGATTACGCTTATTTGCGCACACCTCAGTTTTGATATAAGCTGCTCTCATGCCAAGTCTTATCTCCCTAGGTAAAATATGAACCTTTTAATACTGTTTTTAATATTGTGGGTTGTATGGGAGGTAGGCGTGTTCATGGGCAAATGACGCCCATTAAGTGAACACATCTTATTTTTGATACATTATTCTCACATACCAAGTTTTATCTTTGTAACTCATATACAAATCTCTTAATAGGATTTTTCTTATAGTGGGTTGTATGGGATGTGGGCGTGTTGGTTTGGAGATTGTGTCCACTTTTTGTTTACACCTCAGTTTTAATATGTCTTGCTTCCATACTAAATTTTATCCCCCTAGGTTAAATATTAATCTTTTAGCAGTGTTTTAAATATAGTGGGTTGTATGGGAAGTGGGCGTGTTCATGGGCGGATAACGCCCATTTTGTGAACACATTTTAGTTTTGATACAATTACCTTACATATCAAGTTTTATCTTTATAGCTCACAATAAACTCCTTTATAGAGTTTTAACCATAGTGGGTTGTATGGGAGGTAGGCGTGTCTTAAGCAGATGGCATTAATTTTTTGTGCACACCTTAGTTTTGATATAAAATGCACCTATACCAAGTTTTATCTCTCTAGGTCGAATATGAGCTTTTTTAATAGTGTTTTAAATATTGTGGGATGTATGGGAGGTGGGCGTGTTAATGGGAAGATCACGCCCACAGATGGTGTACATCTGTGTTTTGATAGATAACATATACGTGTCAAATTTTATATGTTTAGCTTATATAGAACCCTCTATATACCGATTTTTATTTTATGGTCGTATTGGAGGTAGGCGTGTCCGTGAGCGGATTTCAAAAATATTCAATATCATTTCAATATCTATTTACAGACAGATAAATATGCCAGCAACAGATGATTGGAAAACCTCCAAAAAATAACACCTTCAAACCATTCAAATCTGCTGAAATCGATGGTCTATTAATAATGGAGTTAGAGTAATATTTGGCAACTTCACATATTTTGCTCGATTTAGGCATGTGTAAAATAAAAGTTCTTTACCGCGTTTCATAAATCAAGACCACTGTCAACAGTTGTTTTTGGATAGAACTGATGAATTTTTCTTGGAATACCCTCAACTTCAAAAACTTTCCCAACGAGACATTTTGGAAAGACAGTAAAATATAACTCATTTTATATCATTTATCAGTTTTCATCAAATATTTTTATAAAAATTTAACCAATAAAAATAGAAATACATGTTTTGCTTATGCATTAGCTTTTCAACAATTTTTTTTGCTTATGACAATTGCTGGTAAGTAAATGCTCGCTTTTTATTTATCAAGCCCATTGTTGTCATTTACTTATTTTATCACTTGCAATAGCTTACCAAAGCTATTTAACCTGCTTTTCATTAAAACTAAAATAAGTAGTAGTTCTAATAATGATTATTTGTACTCAATGACAAATCGACTTATATACTTCATTATGGTTTTGTTTAAGTTTGCACAAAATATTTTTTTAAATATGTAAAAAATATAGTATGGAATATATTTTTAGCGTAAGCTTTTGTTTCTTTTTATTAATTGCTTGTACTTATAAGCAATTGCTGGTGAAGAAATTCTTACCCTTTATTAATCAAGCCTAGGATTTTCTATGGTTCTATAAATAATGTTCTTTTGAGTTCTCACCATTCGAAAATCTTAACAATCGTCAGACAACAATCCTTTGGTAGCTTTAGAAATGAGAATGGTGGCCTTACAAAAACGAAGAAAGAAGCTAAAACACTTATCCTTACTAATTCTAATTCTTCTTTTCAGTACAGACAGATAAATATGCCAGCTACAGATGATTGGAAAACCTTCAAAAAATAACACCTTCAAACCATTCAAATCTGCTGAAATCGATGGTCTATTAATAATGGAGTTAGAGTAATTTTTGGCAACTTCACATATTTTGCTCGATTTAGGCATGTGTAAAATAAAAGTTCTTTACCGCGTTTCATAAATCAAGACCACTGTCAACAGTTGTTTTTGGATAGAACTGATGAATTTTTCTTGGAATACCCTCAACTTCAATAACTTTCCCAACGAGACATTTTTGAAAGACAGTAAAATATAACTCATTTTAAATTCTGTTGATAGTTAATTACTTAAGGTTGAGTAAATATTTCAGCGATACGTGAAGTGATAGAGTTTCACCTTAAGTTAAGACAAAATCACGTAACAGTGTTTGAAATCTGTATTTTATTTCTCAGCAACTGCAAACACACATTTTAGTTGCCACCCTTTAATGCGTTGCCAACCTTTTTACCTCTACTTTGTTTTTTGTTTTTTTTTTTTTTCAAAGCAACTTTCAACTCTCAATTCAGCTACATATAAAAAAATGAAGACATACCTTGTGGAAAGGATTTCAAATTGATTTTTGAGCGAAAAGAGATGAAAATATTTATTTAACAAGAGCAAATATTATATCAGAACAGAAGTCAATAAAATTTGTAGTAAACATTTTTATTTGCAAAAGATAAAAAACATCACTTCTGCTCCAATACCACAGAGAGACATTAGAAAAAATTGTTTAAATAAAATACAACAGAAACAAAGGATGTCTTATAAAATAAAGCATTTCTTATAAATAAGTAAATATGTCAAAAACAAAATTATTTATTACTGCAATCAATGAAAAATTGAGATAATAAATAACAGAGAGCACAGAAGAGCGCTGAAGAAGATGAAGCAGCTGAAGATATGACTAAGCTTAACCTTAAACGAAAGCGCTAAACAAACGGAAATGAATCAGGAGTGAGTGAGTGTGTGTGTGTGAGTGAGCATAAAAGGACAGCAACAGTCCTTATGAGTGCACTAACCAGAAATGCTAATAAAATTGTAATGTTTGCTTGTTGGTTCGGTAGCTTTGGGTAAAATCAGCAAAACAGTCAAAACAAAAATGTTAGTCATCAGGAAGAAAAAAGAAGAAAAAACTTTGCATTATATTTTGCAAACATATGCGTTGTGGTGTTGCTTGTTTTTGCTCCTTTTTTGCGTATAATTTGTTTGTTGCGCGAATTTATGTGTGTAAGCTTATCTGACTGAACTGTTGGTGGGTGGGCGAAGGCATCCTCGAAAGTATTAGAGATATGAAAGTAATGCTACACAGCTGAGCTCACATTAAGCTGCAGTCATAAAAATTTAGTAGCAACCTGTTTGTGCGTGTTAAGAAACTCCAACAGACGCTTGTCAAGCCTGTCAGCCTAAACCACTTTCGGTATTCTGGTCCGTCTGAGAGCGCGCGTTCTTTGTGGGTGCTTGTATTTATTTTATTTTTTTGTTGATCCTTTTTATATGTGTTTAACTTGAGCGTACGTGCGTGTGTGCAATGCAACTTCATTCATTTGAGTCGAAACATTTTCTGCTACAAATACTTTTATCTACTTGGATTCCGGCTATACGTTTTGGCGGCTTTTTATGCCACAACCCATCTCAATGACGTGAAGCCTCTTGAAGCAGACTATTTTTTTGGTTTTTTTTTTTTTCTTTTTTTGGCCAAGCATCTTCTATAAATATCGTCCCATTTTGGCTTTTTAAGTTGCTTTGCTTTTTTTCCCGGTATTAGGGGATTTTTTTTAATGAATTATGATGTTGATTTTTATGACTGTTGGCAGAGGTTTTATGATTGTTTGTTTCCGGTTATTTGTTGGTCAGTGAATTTCGTTTATGTTTTGACGTTTTTTTACACAGCCCATTTAGGCTTCATTGAATTGCAAATTTGTGGCATAAATTAAAAGAATTCTTTTGAAAGTGATAGAAAGTTTTTAAATACCTGTGCGTGAGTGTGTGCGTAACGAGGCGTACATTTTTTTTATTAGAATTTCTTTTAAGCTCAACTTAAGTTACGTATTTCTGGGCTCTTTTTGATCTCGAAACTGTTGCTAGCATTTGGAAAATTTTAATTCAAAATGGCGAACGTAAATTTATATTTGTTTTCTGCCAAACTTGTTCGAAAGACCAGACGTAGGTCCATTGTTATCATTAACTCAATTTATGACTTATAATTCTTAACGAAAGCTATTCAATCATCTTTGCTTTGATGCGAGTTAAAAAAATTATTATTTGTACTCAATGACAAGTCAACTTCTATACTTCACACATGGTTTTGTTCAATTCTGTACAAATTATTTTTAGAAAAATGTAAACAATAAGTAAGGACTATATTTTTTGCTTGAGCAACTGCTTTTTTACTTATTGCTTTTGTTTATATAAGCAATTGTTAGTTAGGAAATGCTTTACATTTTTGTATCAGATCAATTGTTCTCATTAACTTTTTTTATGATTTTCAATTGCTAACCATAATTTTGGTTAGCAATTGAAAACACTGCTTTGATGCTGCCATATGTAAGAGTTAAAAAATTATTATTTGTATTCCATGACAAGTCGACTTCTATACTTCACTTATGGTTTTGTTCAATTGCGTACAAAATATTTTTTACCAAAACGTAAAAATAAACATAGTTATACATTTTTTTCTTAAACATTCTTTTTTTAACAATTGCTTGTGTTTATTAGCAATTGCTGGTTAGCAAATGCTTATTGTTTTTAATCGGCCCATTATTTTCAGTCACTTATTATTTCATGAATTATTATTTTCAGTCACTTATTATTTCATGAGTTACACTTGCTAAACAAATTTATTTTTCCTGATTTGCTTTGATACAAATAAAAACGTTATTATTTGTACTCAATCATAAGTCGACTAAGATACTTCACATATGGTTTTGGTCATTTTTGAACAAACTAGTTTTATAAAAATGTTTAAAATAAAAATAGGAATATATATATTTTGCTCAAGTATTTGCTTCTTTAACAATTGCTAAGGACATTTATGCTCTTAATTTATCAGGTTCGTCGCCATCTACTCATTTTATGACTTGCAATTGCTAACTAAATTATTAAATCTGCATTGCTTTGATGTGGTTTTAAACAATTTGTACTCAATTACAAATCGACTACTATATTTCACATATGGTTTTGATCAAAATTTCATCAAATATTTTTATAAAAATGTAACTAATAAAAATAGAAATATATGTTTTGCTTATGCATTTGCTTTTCAACAATTTATTTTGCTTATAACAATTGCTGGTAAGTAAATGCTCGCTCTTTATTTATCAAGCCCATTGTTGTCATTTACTTATTTTATCACTTGCAATTGCTTACCAAAGCTATTTAACCTGCTTTTCATTAAAACAAAAATAAGTAGTAGTTCTTATAATGATTATTTGTACTCAATGACAAATCGACTTATATACTTCATTATGGTTTTGTTTAAGTTTGCACAAAATATTTTTTTAAATATGTAAAAAATATAGTATGGAATATATTTTTAGCGTAAGCTTTTGTTTCTTTAAAAATTACTTGTGCTTTTAAGCAATTGCTGGTAAAGAAATTCTTACCCTTTATTTATCAGGCCTATCGTCATCTACTCATTTTATGTCTTACTTGTACTCAATGACAAGACAAATAAGAATATATTTTGTGCTTAAGCATTTGTTTTTTTTCCCAATTGCTTGTAAGCAATTGCTGGTATGGAAATGCTTGTTCTTTTAATCGGTACATTGTTGTTTTAAACTGAAATGACTTCAATGACATTTTAAATTAATGACTTTCAATTGCTAATAAAAGTTATTTAACCTACATTGCTTTAATGGCACAATATGGGGAAGTTCAAACTGTTATTATTTGTACATAATGACAAGTCGACCTATATACTTCACATAAGGTTTTGTTGAAGTTTTCATCAAATATTTTTATAAGGATGTTAACACTACAAATAAGAATATATTTTGTGCTTAAGCATTTGTTTATTTTGCAATTGCTTGTAAGCAATTGTTGTCTTGAACTAATTTCATGGCTTTCAATTGCTAATAAAAGTTATTTAACCTGCATTGCTTTAATGCCAAAATATGTAGAAGTTCAAACAGCTATTATTTGTACTCATTGACAAGTCAACTTCTATACTTCACATATGGTTTTGTTGAAGATTGTACAAAATATATTTACAAAATATATTTATAAAAATATAAAGAATAAAAATAGGAATGAATGTTTTGTTTAAACATTTTTTTCAACAACAATTGCTTGTGCGTATAAGCAATTGCTGGTTAGGAAATGCTTGCTCGTTTTGTATCAGGTGCATTGTTATGATTAACTTATTGTATAACTTTTACTTGCTGACAACTGTCATTGAAGCTGTCAAATAAAAAACCAAGCAATTGCTTAGAAAGCATTTGCTTAGTCAAAAAGTAATTTTTTCCTCGTTAGAATATTTCTGAAGTATCAGATATATTATATTGAGACATTATGTGTCTCATAGTTAGTTTTGATAAATTGTCTATCTATATTTTCACACACATCAGCACTTGCTCTTGCATTTTCTAGACATAACAAACTAAAATACTTTTTTAAAGTGTTAGATAAACTTATGTTATAAAAACTTGAAAACTAACTTCAACAAAGTCGGAAATAAGAAATTTTAAGCAATTCTTTTAATATTTAAGCAATTCCAAGTAAAGCAGTTGCTTATATATTTTTCACTTTAAAATATTTGCACTTTTTTTTCAAATGGAAAAACTTTACTTCAATCTTAATAATTAATAGACTTTCTATTAATTTGTATTCTTTCAACAATTAAAAAATGAAAGCTCTCTCTTAAAAATTTCAAGAAAAAGCAATAACTTACATGTTTTGGTCACAAAATATTAGAATTGATTTTTTTCCAACTATAAAAAAAGCTTTTATTAATTTATAAATATTCCTTATGTTTTAATTCTTTTATAATTCAAGCAATTAATTGCTTACAAATTTCAAGCAAAAGCAATTGCTTATATTTGTGTTTTGGGCACTTTAAAATATTTGAAATTTTTCAACTATAAAAACCGTTACCTTCAAGCTCAATAATCAATAAATTTTCTTGAAATTTTTTTTCTTTTAACATTTAAGCAATTTCTTAGTAATTTGAAGCAAATAAAATTGCTTATTTTTTTAATCACTTTAAATTTTCATTAATTTTTTTCAACTATAAAAATCAGTATTTCAAGCTAAAAAGTCAGTAGATTCTCTGAATATTTTTTTTTTTAACGTTTAAGCAACTTCTTAATAACTTCAAGCAAAAGCAGTTGTTTTTATATTTTTGTTACTTTAAAATATTTAAAATTTTTGCATTTCAACTATAAAAAAAGCTTGAATTATTGATTTTCTTAAAACTTGTATTCTGTTAACATTTAAGTTATTTCTTAGAAATTTAAAGCAAAAGCAATTGTTTATAAAAATTTTTGGTCACTTTAAAATATTTGCAATTTAAAAAGGCTTACTTCAAGCTCTATAATCAATTAATTTTTTTGAAATTTTTACTATTTTTATATTCAAGCATTTTCTTAGTAATTTCAAGCAAATGCAATTGCTTATATTTTTTAATCACTTTAAATTTTCGTTAATATTTTTTTTTTTTCACCTCAAAAATCATTAGATTTTCTTGGCATTTGTTTTTTTAACAATTAAGCAATGTGTTAATAATTTCAAGCAAAAGCAATTGCTTGTATGTTTTGGACACTTTTAAATATATTGAAATGGTTATTTTTTTCAACTAAAAATAGCTTTTTTCAAGCTCAAAAAGCAATGGATTTTTAAAAATTGTATTTTTTTAACATTTAAGCAATTTTTAAAAAATTTCAAGCAAAAGCAATTGTTTATACAATTTTATAACTGAAAACTTTCAGTCAATTCTTTTTTAACTAAAAAGGCTTTACGTCAATTTTAAAAATCATAACATTTTCTTAAAATGTGTATTCTTTTAACATTTAAGTAATTTCAAAGAAATATCAAGTTAAAGCAATAACTTATGTTTTGGTTACTTCAAAATACTATAAATTTTTGTTTTTTTTTTCAACTATAGAAAAGCGTTACTTATTTTATTGATTTTTTTAAAATTTGTATTCTTTTAATATTTAAGCAATTTCTAAGAAATTTCAAGCAAAAGCTTGCTTTTATTTTTTAATCACTTTATCATGTTCAATAAATTTTTTTGTTTTCAACCATAAAAAGCTTTAATTCATGCTGAATAATCAACAGATTTTCTTAAAATGTATTCTTTTATCATTAAAGCAATTTCTTAGGAATTTCAAGCGAAAGCAATTGATTATGTTTTTGATAAGTTCTAATTTTCACCATTTTTTTTTTTAATTTTAAAAAAGCTTTACTTAGTTTCTTTATGACCTTTTCCCTTGGCTGTCTTGCATTAAAAAAAAACTTTGCAAGAATTTTATTAAAATTTTTTATTTCTCAAAAGCTAACGTTATCATAAATCATTCAAGCAGCAGCTCAATACATGCTGCTGCACTCAAAACAGTTTTTTTTATCAAAATAATGGTGAAAATAAGCAGCATTTTGACAGCATTTCCGGCAGAAAACACTTCATCCGTTCAGCGAGCAACACTTTTTTTGCATTTTTGATAAATTGCGCTGCATGCTTCTTGAAGATTGTTGCAAAGAAAAACATACCATTAAATTTATGTTAACCGTTATTACTGTTTGGGGTCAAGTTATATGTGAGCATTTTTATGCTGTCTATTTTGAATAATAAAATAAAAAATTTAACAATAAAATAAAAAAATTCAAAAATTTAAAGTAAAAAAAAATCGTTAAAAATGCTCAGACATAAATTTTTCGCAACGCGCTACTGCAGCACTAACCGACTGCCAATGAATGAAGGCAGTAAGTCTTGCTTTGTATTATTGCTTGCCACAAGCCGCTCTACAACAAGCATAATCATAACGCCAACAAACCGCCAGCTACAGCTACAGCTACTTAACCAGCAAGTGCTGCCAAGTGTAAATTATTTTTATTTCAGCTTCAAAATAAAGTGTGGTTTGTTGATGTCATCATGGTTGTTTTTGCTGTTGCTGTTACTGTTATTATTATTATTATTATCGTTTAGTACTTTTCTCCAGTGGTTTTTGTCGTTTTAAGGATTCTTTAATTGCCACTCTGCGAAGGCTTCCACACAAATTTTGTTGTGCTAATTATTTTGGGGGGGGGTTGGAGGGTTAAATAAAAACGTCAAATAAAAACAAAATTATTAAAATTACCGCAAAATGTCAAAAGTTTGTCGGTTATGTGTTTAACCGCAGGCTTAAGGCATTGTTTCACTTGTTAAATTGGCTTTATCTAGCTGCGAGTTAATCATTTGAAAATTTCTTAACGGTTATATAGTTGCGAGTTCAGGCACTCGAAATAATTGTTAAAAACTCATTACGAAGAAAACACATAGCTTTAATTTTTGGCACAATATTACTAAATTATCCAAACGTAGCATAAAGTTTTGAGATAAATTCATTTCTTTATGAACTTTAATTAAAAGGTTTCTGAAAAACTGCACTTTTTAAAAACATTTGCCTTTTAATTCGAAAAAAACTAAATTTGTTCTGAGAAAAGAAAGTCTTTTACGGTTAGAACTCAGTTTTTTTAATATTCTTCATAGCATACTTTCAGGCAGAGACAGAGAGCACGTAAGCCGCTATAGCGAATACAACAACCTGTTCATTATGCAACAATATGAAACCGAGTATTACAAAGCCCGTAAGATATGCTACAAAATTTTTCAAATTCTCTCCCTCTCTCTTTCTCTGTGTTTGAGTCATATTTAAAGTGAATGTGTACCAGGGATGGCATTTGTTATTAGTTAGTTGTATTTTGGTGGCAAAAAAAGCAATTTTTCAATCAATAAATTTAATAAAAAGTTTTAATGATGCTGTTGCTCTCTTTAATAACAAAATTTCACACAATATGTCCTCTTTACTATGCCGAAGAATTTTTCGTCATACTATCCCTGGTACAATAAGGAACTACGCTCACTCCGTTCTGACAGTTTCAATTTACATCCTTAAGTCGACGGTCTGAAATTGATTAACGTGCAAACTCTTACGAAACTAAGGGAAATTGCCGATGTTCTCTTCATTTATCAACTTGAATGCGGAACCATTAACTGACCAGCACTATTCCAATAATCCTTATATGGTTTAATACCAGCCCATGCGAACTAAGATCGTTACCTCTCTTCCACCTTAACTTTCGCCACACCGACTATGGATGCAGTGAAGCTATAACCAGAGCCCAGTAAATTGTTGATTCAAACTTGACATGTATTCTTGGATACACTGCTTACAGAAGACATTCTAAGAATTCAATTGCAATTCTTCTAAGCCTTATCGAAATTCCTTTCAGGAGGCATTGTCATTAACTTCTAAAAGGCTTCCAAAAAAACTTTCATGGCATGACTTAAGCAAGGCAATGCTTAAATATTTTTTAGAAGCATTTAATCTTATGTCTTCTGAATCATGGAATGCCTTCTTTAAGAATAGTTTAGTGCAAATCTGTCCTAGAGTGATCTTCCAAGAATCTTGAGATTCGCGGAATGAGGTTGTTTTGACGTGTTGCTTGAAGATATTCTTACCAACAACACAGAACGGTTCCGTTCTTGTGAATGTTGCTTCATATTTGGGTGGGGATTATTCGGCTTGTGCCATTAAGACGTGTGGTGCTTTGATGTTTACCGAAACGCACACGATTCGAAATTTTTGCAAATATTTTATTTCATTCGAAAGTTCAAACAATAGAATTATGTGTGAAAAATTATTTCAGGGATATTCAGCCATATTTTCGATTACATTTTGCAGTATGGTCTTCGGTATGGCTCGAATCACCCATGAAATATTGCTTTTAAAGTCTGGAATCGTCTTCGGATTATTCACATAGACTTTATCATTCTTGTTACTCCATAGAAAACGTCTAACGTTCTCAAATCACATGATCTAGGTGGCCAATTCACATCACCGCGACGAGAAATTACATGGTTCGGGAATTTTTGACACAAAAAGTCCAAATTGAGGCGAGTTGTGTGTGGTTTAGCATCGTTCTGTTGGAAGCA
Organism: Tetanocera ferruginea; assembly: GCA_958299015.1. Lineage (NCBI taxonomy): Eukaryota > Metazoa > Arthropoda > Insecta > Diptera > Sciomyzidae > Tetanocera > Tetanocera ferruginea. The sequence goes on from OY282641.1 coordinate 23,830,554, forward strand.
AATATCGTCCAGACCCTGAGCTTCAACCTTCGGCCCAAAATAGCACTTTAACATAGTGTGGTACCGCTCACAGTTGGTATTTTTACTATTTCCCTCATCATCTTAGAAAAACGACGGCCCGAAGATGCTTTCGACCCATAAACCACACTAAATAGTGTCCACCGCGAACAGAAGAGCCTTCTGCTATTGTCTTAACGGGAAATCCGGATAATGTGGGGAATTTTTATCAGACCAAGACCAAGAGACAAAGACCAAAACCAAGACCAAGACCAAGAGACAAAGACCAAAACCAAGACCAAGACCAAAACCAAGAGACAAAGACCAAAACCAAGAACAAGACCAAGATCAAGACCAAGACCAAGACTAAGACCAAGACCAAGACCAAGACCAAGACCAAGACCAAGACCAAGACCAAGACCAAGACCAAGACCAAGACCAAGACCAAGACCAAGACCAAGACCAAGACCAAGACCAAGACCAAGACCAAGACCAAGACCAAGACCAAGACCAAGACCAAGACCAAGACCAAGACCAAGACCAAGACCAAGACCAAGACCAAGACCAAGACCAAGACCAAGACCAAGACCAAGACCAAGACCAAGACCAAGACCAAGACCAAGACCAAGACCAAGACCAAGACCAAGACCAAGACCAAGACCAAGACCAAGACCAAGACCAAGACCAAGACCAAGACCAAGACCAAGACCAAGACCAAGACCAAGACCAAGACCAAGACCAAGACCAAGACCAAGACCAAGACCAAGACCAAGACCAAGACCAAGACCAAGACCAAGACCAAGACCAAGACCAAGACCAAGACCAAGACCAAGACCAAGACCAAGACCAAGACCAAGACCAAGACCAAGACCAAGACCAAGACCAAGACCAAGACCAAGACCAAGACCAAGACCAAGACCAAGACCAAGACCAAGACCAAGACCAAGACCAAGACCAAGACCAAGACCAAGACCAAGACCAAGACCAAGACCAAGACCAAGACCAAGACCAAGACCAAGACCAAGACCAAGACCAAGACCAAGACCAAGACTAAGACCAAGACCAAGACCAAGACCAAGACCAAGACCAAGACCAAGACCAAGACCAAGACCAAGACCAAGACCAAGACCAAGACCAAGACCAAGACCAAGACCAAGACCAAGACCAAGATCAAGACCAAGACCAAGACCAAGACAAAGACTAAGATCAAGACCAAGACCAAGACTAAGACCAAGACCAAGATCAAGATCAAGACCAAGACCAAGACCAAGACCAAAACCAAGACCAAGACCAAGACCAAGACCAAGACCAAGACCAAGACCAAGACCAAGACCAAGACCAAGACCAAGACCAAGACCAAGACCAAGACCAAGACCAAGACCAAAACCAAGACCAAACACCTTACTTTTGGCATTCCTCCATTTACCACTGGGAGTTTATGAAAAAATATATGCTGCTATGTGATTAAAGCAACAATTTTTTTAGCACTGCATAAGCGAAATTTGAGCTCTATAAGAATTATTAATGTCAGAGATTAGTATGATAGAATAAAAAAAAACATATTACATGGAGAGTAATATTAATAGCGAGCGACAGCTTAAATGCACATATTACGTTCGACTGCTACATTTTATCAACTGCTTTATTATCAACACTGAAATTTGTGATGGCAAAATAAGTAAAATAAATTCTATTGACAATATAAAAACCACATCATGTGGGTCGCATCATTAAAAGAAACAAGTAACTAACGACGACGCAGTATATAAAAAAAAAAATGAGAAATAAAATCCAAAATGTACCTGAAGGTTGTGGTAAAATTTAACAACTCGTATGTTGGCGGTTGATGCAGCACACACACTTCACATGAAAACCATCATCATTAACGAGAGTGTAACACTCTTTATCAAAACCAGACCGCACAATGAACGAGCGAACAAACCAGCCATTTGTCAAAATTCCCAACATGAGTTAGTAAAACAAAAAGGACTCGCACGCTCAGCTAAATTGTGACAAATTTCTTAATGAGCTATGGCCAGAGGGTTTTGAAGCATAACAAACAAAAAAAAAAACAAAAACAAAGTGTGCTGTGACAAGAAATGAGATATATATAGAATTAATTTCAATTAAAGTTTAAAATGCAAATTGAAAATTTTTTTTAAACAATAACACTAAAGATACCAACAAAATTATACCCAAAAGTGCTAATCATGGTTTTGAGTTTGAAGAGTGAGGGAATGTGTTATCAGGACGCAAACAAAGACAAACAAGCGCAAAATAAAACAAAACAAAAACCAAAAAAAAAAAAAAAACAAAGAAAAACAAAAACAAAAACATGCTTTTGCATAAAAAGGGCGTGAGGTGCCATCAACTGTTTTACTTTTTGTAAAATTTGCTATCCTTTCAAGCAGCAAGAATGACAGTCACAACAATAATCACAACAACGACAACAACAACAACAACACCACAAGCAACAACAGGAAATTGCTACAACATCGTAAAGGAAATCTGTGTCAGAGGCACTTTTTTTAACATCCGTTTTTCTTACAACACTACTACAAAGCACAACAAAGTGCCCGATGTGCAGGTTTTGCCCCAAAAATTATGCTATACAATGTTGACGACACAAATGTTATCTTGAGGCAGCAGCAGCAGCTGTTGCTTGTCTGCTTAATCGAGTGTGTTTGTATGTATATGTTCGCTCAAGCTTGAGCTGGCATTGAAGTTATGCTTCAACTGAACTGGGCTGGAAAAAAATCAATAATAAACAGAACTTGCTGCTGAATCTGTCAACACAATAAATAGCCATTCATTAATAATCCAGTCGGGATGAGCAGAACATTTAATTCTGTTTTTTTTTTTTTCTCCTGTTTGTTTGTTTTAATTTGCTTAATTCAATGTCAATAAAGCATATAAATTGTTTTAGCCCAGCACTGAAGTCACCCATCATGCTTTGAGCTGCAAAAATATGCCGCTTGAGACTTCCGTACCTATACAAATACACATCACTTAGATGTTTATAAATAAATTACTCTTTACTCTTTGCAAATTTGCGGCAGCCATATGTATTGTTTTTGTTGGCTGCCAACCCAAAAGCTTTTAAGTCATTTTTAGAATTTTAAAAAGTTTTTGTTATCCGATTTCCTTTTTATTTTAGTCTTAAATAAAAGCAAAACTTTTCTTTGAACTTAACTTTCTAAACAGTTTGGGAAGCTGAAGTTTAAAGTATCTGCAAAGTTTGCTTTTTTTTTGTTTTGGTATCAGTTAATTTTTTGTTTTTAATTTTTGAGTACGTAAAAGCTTTTAGCTAAACAAACAATTTTTGAAGCGAAGCTTCTAACGATGTTTTGTTTCACCGATTGTTGGGGAGAAAAATCATAAAAACCAACATATTTTAAAAGTAGGTTTAATTTTCATTTTTTAAAGCTTACAAAGAAAAATATATATTTTTAATATGTTGTGTCAAGGAAAATGTGAAAAGCTGCACTCCAAAACCTTGGAGGCGCCATATTGCATACTAAGGACAGAAAAGTTTTGAGAATGACCAAGACCGAGACCGAAACCAAGACCAAGACCAAGACCAAGACCAAGACCAAGACCAAGACCAAGACCAAGACCAAAACCAAGACCCAGACCAAGACCAAGACCAAGACCAAGACTAAGACCAAGACCAAGACCAAGACCAAGACCAAGACCAAGACCAAGACCAAGACCAAGACCAAGACCAAGACCAAAACCAAGACCCAGACCAAGACCAAGACCAAGACCAAGACTAAGACCAAGACCAAGACCAAGACCAAGACCAAGACCAAGACCAAGACCAAGACCAAGACCAAGACCAAAACCAAGACCCAGACCAAGACCAAGACCAAGACTAAGACCAAGACCAAGACCAAGACCAAGACCAAGACCAAGACCAAGACCAAAACCAAGACCCAGACCAAGACCAAGACCAAGACCAAGACTAAGACCAAGACCAAGACCAAGACCAAGACCAAGACCAAGACCTAGACCAAGACCAAGACCAAGACCAAGACTAAGACCAAGAACAAGACCAAGACCAAGACCAAGACCAAGACCAAGACCAAGACCAAGACCAAGACCAAGACCAAGACCAAGACCAAGACCAAGACCAAGACCAAGACCAAGACCAAGACCAAGACCAAGACCAAGACCCAGACCAAGACCAAGACCAAGACTAAGACCAAGAACAAGACCAAGACCAAGACCAAGACCAAGACCAAGACCAAGACCAAGGCCAAGACCCAGACCAAGACCAAGACCAAGACCAAGACCAAGACCAAGACCAAGACCAAGACCAAGACCAAGACCAAGACCAAGACCAAGACCAAGACCAAGACCAAGACCAAAACCAAGACCCAGACCAAGACCAAGACCAAGACCAAGACTAAGACCAATACCAAGACCAAGACCAAGACCAAGACCTAGACCAAGACCAAGACCAAGACCAAGACTAAGACCAAGACCAAGACCAAGACCAAGACCAAGACCAAGACCAAGACCAAGACCAAGACCAAGACCAAGACCTAGACCAAGACCAAGACCAAGACCAAGACCAAGACTAAGACCAAGAACAAGACCAAGACCAAGACCAAGACCAAGACCAAGACCAAGACCAAGACCAAGACCAAGACCAAGACCAAGACCAAGACCAAGACCAAGACCAAGACCAAGACCAAGACCAAGACCAAGACCAAGACCAAGACCAAGACCAAGACCAAGACCAAGACCAAGACCCAGACCAAGACCAAGACCAAGACTAAGACCAAGAACAAGACCAAGACCAAGACCAAGACCAAGACCAAGACCAAGACCAAGACCAAGACCAAGACCAAGACCAAGACCAAGACCAAGACCAAGACCCAGACCAAGACCAAGACCAAGACTAAGACCAAGACCAAGACCAAGAACAAGACCAAGACCAAGACCAAGACCAAGACCAAGACCAAGACCAAGACCAAGACCAAGACCAAGAACAAGACCAAGAACAAGACCAAGACCAAGACCAAGACCAAGACCAAGACCAAGACCAAGACCAAGACCAAGACCAAGACCAAGACCAAGACCAAGACCAAGACCAAGACCAAGACCAAGACCAAGATCAGGATCAAGACCAAGACCAAGACCAAGACCAAGACTAAGGACCAGAAGACAAAGATAAAGATAATGAAAAAAAAATCGAAGAAGAGTCTGGAATTTTCTATTACCCTGATTTCCAGACAAAAGTTCTGAATGAGCTCCACATACTAAGAAGATAATTGAGTAATCTCCTGGGATTATGACTGAAGTAATGACATTTACTTCAACCACAAGTCAATAACGCAGAGTACTGGACTTATCAGATAAATCTTATACATTTCCTTGAAAAGAAAGAACATATCGCACACGATCTTCAAAAGTGACACAACTCAAAATTTTAAAATTTTCAGGAGAGGCAAAAAACTATTTCTTTTTCAAAGCAACTTCATACAAAAGAGGGACACAAAATGATTTTTTAAAAATTAAAGAGCAATCAGATTAAAACAAAATTTTAACAGTCGATGGATATGTGCATTATGAATTGGTTTATATTAAAAAGTCAAAATTTAAAAATTTTGAGTTGTGTCTCTTTTGAAGAAGATGTGCGATATTACATTGCGACAGTCAAAAATCCCTGGGAGATAATGTCGAGATAGAGAGCGCATTCTTTATTTTCGCTTTTTTTTTCTTTGCTCACAAACTTTTAACGCGTTTATCTCGAAACCATGTTTTTCGTACTGGTTGCGGAACTAGCGGGTTAATTTTTTGACAAAATTTTTTTTTTTTTATTTTTTTAAACTTGACTCGCTATCGTATGACACGTGCTTTTTTTAAAAGTTTTTTTATCGATTTTTTATGAATTTTGAAAGTCAATATTTTTTTCGAAATAAACACACTTTCATATGTGGGCCATCACCAAAAATTGAAAAAAAAAAAATTTAAAAAAAGCTCCTGTCATACGATAACCAATTTTGTTAAGATTTAAAAAAGTAATTTTTTTTTCCAGATCGGACAATTTTTACGACTCCCAGCGCTACAACCACGAGGCCCCGTTTTTTTCTCTGCCGCCAGTTTGGAGCGCTATAAAACCATATTGGAGTGAAATATATATCTTTTTGAATTTTGTTACTTGTAATTTGTTCAATTCTCTACAATAATAAAAAATAATTTTGGAAAAATGTTTGTTTTTGACTGAGTTATGAATTTTTAAAAAAACTTCTGTTTTCTCTGCCGCGAATGTTATGTCCCAACTTAAAGAATGTTCTATACTTGAAACTTGCCGGACACCCCCAAAATCAGAACTTAGGGTCAAAAAACCGATTTTGCCTACTTTTTTGTCACATAACGTACCTGATTGCCAACCGATTTAAAAAATTTAGCCGGATCCTAAAACATGAAACTTTAACTTTTCCAACAATTTATATATTGTTTGGTAGAACTTGAGAAAACTGTGTATATTTACTCTGCAAATAAAACTTTTTTTTGAATTTTTTCGACTTTTTCCAAATTTGACGATTTTTCTATACACTATCTTATATAGACACCACGGTGTCCATTTTCAGCATGACACACAGTGTATTATCCCATATAAAATTTGTACAAAAATAGAACGAGTATTAGAAGGAGGAATAATGGAATTTGAATTAGGAATTGATTAGTTGAGCTAATTTAGAAAAATTTTAAAATGGTTGCAATCGGTCAGTTTCTAGCTACCTTTCTTGGACCTATACTAATTTCTTACATTATATTGTATGGAAGATGCATACAAAAATTGGCCGATCTTAACAAAATTTGATCAGAAGTCTAAGCAATAAGAGAAATATATGTGCACTGAAAATGGTAGAAATTGGTAAGACCTAAGGGGAACCTCTCTTGCACGGACCCATATAAAATTTTTACATGATTTTGTATGGGAGGTACACACAAAAGTAAGACGATTCTAACGAAACTCAGTGAGAATACTAAACAAATAGAGTAATATATGTTTAATGAAAATTTAAAAAAGACCTCAAGGGTACCTCTTTTTCACCTATATTATAATAATATGTTGTTTCAGTGGCATTCTTAAAAATCTATTTTCATGAAAAGTTTAATAACTTTGTCAATTACTGAAGGATTTAAATTTTTTTTAGCAAATTTCGTTAGAGTTCCGGTGAGGCTTTGGAAAAAGTTGATCTTGTGAAGGAAAATTTTTTGGTTTCTGAAATACACAATATTTTGGAAAACCTTTTTCTCAATATAAAGAAGAAAGAAAAAGCAGTCTAGGAAGTCTTTAAGGGAGTGTTTTAATTTCATTAAAAAATGCTCATAATTGGACGACTTGGCAGTGTGGAAGAAGCGTAAAATCGTAAGACCTCGATCAGGCCGGGATTTGAACCCGCGACCTCTAGGTTGGTAGCATTCTTACTATTCGACCACCGAGGCTGAGTTATAACATAAATCCTTTTAAGGGGGTTCTCCTACCCCTTAGAAAGACTTTTAAAACAAAAATATTTTTCTTGTGTTTTAATCCATATTCGGCACACTGGGATTATTTTCACTCCACTTTTTTGTGTTTTGGCATAAAGTAGACATGTTTATTAGTTTATTGCAAATGATCCCGGTGTGATTAGCACGAAAATGCTAAAATCACTTAGTTTCATCAGCCACGATTTTTTAAATGTGTAATGAAAAACAAAATAAATTTAAAAGAGGTCCTAATTGGGTAGGGGAGTGGTTGTAACTTGTTGTTACAAAAATTATGAGCAGAATTTCAAAAAGATCGGCTCAATAGTTTTCAAATAATCGTATCCACAGAGAGAAACAAAAAAAAATTTTTTTCAAGATTATTAGAGTTTTCAATAGAGTATTCTAGGGGTAAGTCTAGGGGTAAAAATTTTGGGTGGTTTTTCAAAATTCGATAAAAAAAACTAAGAAAATTTTTATCAGCCATTTTTTTGTAAGATATTTATTGATATTTTAGCAATACAAAAATATATAAAAAAATTTATTTTTTTTTAATTTCCGTAGTTCAGACGGAATAGCGACATTCTTATTAACTCATTGATGACTAACGTTACATATATTTAACGCACGTACGTTCTACTTATTATTATTATTCTTAATATTCTTATTATTTATATGTAACGTTGATCAATAATGGGTTAATTGGTTAATGAAGAATTTTTTAAATTCAAAATTAGATCACCAGAATGTTTGCAATCGTGTCCAGAAGGACGCACTCTGAATTTTACCACGTCATTTGCCCACAGACACGCCCACTTCCCATACAACCCAAAATTGAAAACGCAATAAATAAGCCTATGTGTAACCTACAGAGATAAAATTTGGTAATATGTATTTTATACCAAAACTCAGATGCATTCTGAAATCGGGCGAAATCCGTGCACAAACACTCCCACCTCCCATACAACCCACTATAGCGAAAATAATATAATGGCATTAGCATGTGAGCTACAGGAATAAAACTTGGTATGTGTGAATTTTTTCATCAACATTTAAATGCATATAAAATATAGACTTCATCCGCCCACGAACAGGCCGGCCCATTATCAAAAATACTATTTTTTTTTTTTGTTAAAGTAGGTTTAGGGTATTTAATAGTCGGCCTGGACCGACTTTAGACTTTCTTTACTTGTTTTTTTTTAAATTTGTTTTGTTTTATTAAAATTCAATAAATATTTTGTAAATAAATGGCTTTTAGAATATTCTTAAAAAACAACCAAAATGTGTGCTCCTAGACTAAAATACCTCCTTGCGAATTTTATTTTAATCGGCTTGTAATTTTGGGGGAGTATTTTTGAAATGTAATACTTTCAAAAAAGACTAAAAAATACAATTTGAAGATGAAAATCTAAAATCACACCTTAAAAGAATTTTCTATAGGCCACAGAAAAGACAAGAAATACCAACAGTTGTAGAAAGAACTTTAAAAAAGTGCGGCGACCTTGGTGTCATATAACATTTGAAATTTATTGGAGTCACTCGCAGCTTGATTTTTTGACTTTAATTATTATTACTTTGGATTAAACCATAGATTGAATAAAACACGAGCAAAGCCGCAAAAAATATTTGCTCTGAAACATCAGTTAAGTACGGTTAACTGTATTAGCGATATGCGCCAACTCAATTGTAATTGCGACATGGCGCAATGCTATGATTTCTGCATCAACAAGCGCAAATACTTATGGATTATAATCAACAGAGCAAATTTTTTATTTATATGTCGTGTTGAAGCAAAACATTACTTTTGTTCTTATATTGAGTTGCACTGAGTTATGTGGTGTAATACTTAGCGCAATTTGGCATAAGCTGACGCAAATAGTTTCAAGCTTAGTTTAAATCGGTAAGTTTGACTAAAGAAAGCAGCATAAGGAGAGAAAAATAATTTGTTGATTGTGCTGATGCGTTAGCGTTAATAAAAAATAAATGTATCAGCGCAATAACACAGTAAAGTGCTTCAAATCAATAAAGCGACACATAGCTGGTTATTACCAGCTTCAAGAACTAAATTGTGGAGTGTTTTAACTCATCGTGATTGGCATTAATAAACAAAATCAAGACAGGAAAAGCGAGTCATGGCCTAGGCAGTTTTAGCACTGGCCATTGTTGTAGATTCAAACATTCAGACTGGCAAAAAAATAAAAATCATGTGCTACTGAACTAAATTTTAATTAAGAAAACTTTTATGTGCTCCAATCAGAAAAAAAACATTATATATAAATCCACAGCACAGTGGGCTAAGAAAAAGTAGCCATAACATAAAACCAAATTCACAAAAACATGAAATAAAACATGAAATCACTTCAATATCTAATGAATGTAAATTAATTACAAGGCAACTTGAGTAACCTATTATTTGCCTTTTACACTGCATACAAGCTCCATTATAGCTGGCACTCCGGCACGAATAGAGCTTTAATGAAGTGTGTATTCTAGTCGTTTCCGTTTCCTTGCATACGTACATATATAGCTGAATATATTATGACCGAAAGGCGCACAAATAAAAAGGGAGCATAAAGGTTAAGCCATACGGCAACAACATACAAACAAGAATACAGGAACACAAGAACACAGGCACACATATAGAGCACAGCATTAAACCTTAATGAACTTTTATGTGCACATTTTCAGTGTTGCTATTTGCTATATATTTCAAAGGCCTTGGTTTTACAGTTGTTTTTTTTTCTCGCTTGTCTGTGTTTTCTTATCTTTCACACATCTAGCTTAGGTATTTGCTTGTAAAAATCGGTTAGTGTGAACAAATTGTTGTTGTTGTTATGTTATAACATCACACACACACATATTTTCGGTCCACTTGTTACACTTACACGTTCTCACATTATCATATTGTAGATATATCTTTTATGCTGTTGAATTTGAAATAAATTTAAAATTCTTTTTGTTGCATATTTTGGCATGTTTTCGTTGTTATTTTATAAAAATGACAGTTTTAAGGCATGCCATTAAAAACAAAGTTTTATTTATTTATTTATTTATAAATTCAATTCTTTTGCTGTTTTGCATTCAACAGGAATTTTATTGACTTTAGTTATAAATTATTTATGTTGATTTCATGAATGAAAAGCTTATCATCAATACTGATGTAATTCTTTGATGAGTAGCACTTTAGTTCAATTCAAATATTTTTCTCTGCTTTTTATCTCAATTCGTGCATGCTTGTTTGTTTTTTTAGTGCTTGTTTATTGTTAAAAAATATACTTATAAAAAATATGCTTCGATTACATTGTTTACGGTCTGCTGAACTGAAAATGTTTCAATTTCGTAGAATTTTTTAAATTCCTAGCATAACTGTGTGTTTGTGTCACAAAACGTGCTTGTGTAGAGCACATCTAAGAGCACACGGTTGAGCTTTAAAAAGCAGGTGTTCAACAAGTAATGCTTGAACCGCTTTAGCAAATGAAGAAGTCAAAAAATACTTTCTCATTCTACTCTTCACTTATAATAGCTAAAGCAGAGAAAATTGCAAGAAATTTTGGCTTTTTTTTTAACTGCAAATTATGAATGTTTCCTGAGGCGGAGCACACGACACAATGCTCATCAGATGATGCCTCTAGTGAGATAAAATTTAATAAAAATGAACAACGAACTGTGACCTTTGCAGGCGAAGAGCTGTTATCATGCCATAAAAGGTTGTCTTTTCACTTTTAATAGATAAACAGCTGGAGAACGTGCGCATAACAGAAAGAAAATGAGATTCGTCGTCTTAAGTAGAGCACTGTCTCGTTTTTGTATTTTTTTTTTTTTTTGCAAAAATTTAGGTCACAAAAATTTCAAGCAAGTTTATGTTATCAACGTGTTACTTCTTTTTGTCATAATCATCTAATAAATCTGACTTTGCCAGAAAATAACTTTTTGTTTTCCTCAAATCTTCTAATCATTCTGCATCAAAACTAAGGCTGTATGTAATTGTGTCATAGAAAAATCCTTTATTAATAGGTTGTGATTTTAAGGCTTCTATTCGCCCTGTCTTAATCTCCTTCCTTATCTTTCTTCTAATCCTTCTTGACATTTTTGTCTTCAAGTTTGTTTTAATCGTTGTATAAATCTTAACTTTTTAATCCTTGTTCAACTTTTTGTCCGAAACCTTATCTAAATCGTTGTGTATACCGTTGTCCAAATCTGTGTTTACTAATCCTTATTCAGTTCAAAAATCAAACCTTAACCTTAACCTTAACCTTAACCTTAACCTTAACCTTAACCTTAACCTTAACCTTAACCTTGACCTTGACCTTGACCTTAACCTTAACCTTAACCTTAACCTTAACCTTAACCTTAACCTTAACCTTAACCTTAACCTTAACCTTAACCTTAACCTTAACCTTAACCTTAACCTTAACCTTAACCTTAACCTTAACCTTAACCTTAACCTTAACCTTAACCTTAACCTTAACCTTAACCTTAACCTTAACCTTAACATTAACCTTAACATTAACATTAACATTAACATTAACATTAACCTTAACCTTAACCTTAACCTTAACCTTAACCTTAACCTTAACCTTAACCTTAACCTTAACCTTAACCTTAACCTTAACCTTAACCTTAACCTTAACCTTAACCTTAACCTTAACCTTAACCTTAACCTTAACCTTAACCTTAACCTTAACCTTAACCTTAACCTTAACCTTAACCTTAACCTTAGCCTTAACCTTAACCTTAACCTTAACCTTAACCTTAACCTTAACCTTAACCTTAACCTTAACCTTAACCTTAACCTTAACCTTAACCTTAACCTTAACCTTAACCTTAACCTTAACCTTAACCTTAACCTTAACCTTAACCTTAACCTTAACCTTAACCTTAACCTTAACCTTAACCTTAACCTTAACCTTAACCTTAACCTTAACCTTAACCTTAACCTTAACCTTAACCTTAACCTTAACCTTAACCTTAACCTTAACCTTAACCTTAACCTTAACCTTAACCTTAACCTTAACCTTAACCTTAACCTTAACCTTAACCTTAACCTTAACCTTAACCTTAGGTATTTCTTTGAATATAGGAAAGAGAAAGCTTGTAGCTTTTTACTATGTAGCTTGTAGTAAAAAGTAGGATCTATCAAAAGTTAAAATGTACTAAGTGCACAGAAAAGCCCAGTATATGTAGCAAGTCTGTGTCTCGTAGCTGTAGCTGTAGCGCAACTTGAGCTAACTTTAACTTTTGAGCACTACGCTGCTCTGACAGTTGTCGTATGTCACGCAGATCTTACGATTTTTGTTTGCTGTATTACATTTGCGGGAGGATGGAGGATGATGAAATCGATTTAGGAAGAATGTGGAGCATCAAGTAAGCAACATGATTTTAGTGTTTTTTTGCGGCCAGTTTTATCTTGCATTTTCAGTGGCCGCAAAATATGCAAAAAGAAATGGAAGGGACTGCAAGACTCTTATTCCAGAGATCTTAATAATAAGAAAACTTCCGGGCAATGTGCGGACGAGCCGGCGCAATGTTGGAAGCCAAGAAAGTGAGGAATTTGGGTGTTTTATCTTATCATATTGTTTAAATATACATTCCTAATCCTGTTCTAATCCTAACAGAACAGAAAGCAACTATATTCTTACGGAGGATATTTCCAACAGTGCCTGCGAAATATTTCCAGAAACGCCAAATAACGTCAATAAAGAAAAGAACTGTAACCTTAGCCCGGCCGCACCAGATCTTGATAACTCCTTCTATGCCCCATCTTCTTCTCGTGCATCAAAAAGACAGAAAATCAGCGTAGAGCAGTCTTCAGTGTCAACAATGAAATCTGTGCAGGACTTTCTTGCTAGACAACGCACAACTATGGAAGTTGTTGCTCCTCTTTCTTCTCTTAACGTTGAAGATGAGCATTACCGCCGCAGCTTGGTGGAAAAGTTAAGTAGATTTCTACAACACAAAAGTATAGCTAAGATGGATATTATGCAATATCTTTGTGAAAGAGAAGCGGAACTCAATTAAGTAAAATTGAAAATTTTACAAATGCAGAATTGTTTACGAGATGAAAATAGCATGGAAACAGGAACTTACGCACCTAAGAAAAGTGAATAAATATTAATTTTTATTTAAAAGAAAACGACTAAAATTCTTGGCTGTACGACAGATAGCCCAGACTCCTAATGTTAAAAAAACCAAAATAAGAGAATGTTCAAAAACTGATTTTGGGCTATAATTAATTTGATAACTTCTGTTCAGTCATTTATAATGAAAAGTCGCCCAAAAATATAATTTTGGGCAAGTGTTTATTTAAATCACCTATAGCCCAAACTGTTTATTGGGCGATCATTAATTTTCCCTTTCTGGTCGTTAGAGTTTTCGGCGATCATTCGTACAGTCAAAATTCTTATTGGTCATGGCTATGTTTTTTTGACGGTTTGTGTGGGGTCATTTTTACAGATTTGTTCAAGGCCATGAAACTTTTTTGGCAAATACTTTAGGGTATACCTACAGCCTTTAATACTCATCGTTCAAAGATAATATATATACTAAAATATCAGATATATCCTGCGGTGAAGGAATATCTAATTTTTAATCTAAAGTCACTATTATATTAAAGTGACAAAATAGTAAAATATAAGAAGAAAAATGCATGTGTTAATAATAGAAAATCAATCATCAGCTGCTTATGCTGTGCCTGCTGCTTTCTTTGTTTTTGTTTTTGCTTGTGTTGGTTTTGTTTTGTACGAACTTGGTTCTCTACTCCACAGCACCAATGCTGCAATGGTTCTCTACTCCACGTTAATAGGGTGATCAAATTAGATTTAACTCTTATAAAAAAAATTACGTTGATCATATTTCATTTTGTGCTATTACCCAAAAGATGGCGCTATATGTTCGGGTGACATGATTTATGCATCTAACGATCGTTGCTTATTGCGTCTAGTAGAAAGTAGCAGAGCTAAATATGTCAAATGAACAATCTATAGTTTTTTGAAGTGAAACTTCTTTGGCGACGAGTGAAATTTTAAGGTCCTTTTTCGTGACGCTAGGATAACGTTTTCAATTCATATGAAAATTAAAAAAAATTACTGCCGCTGCCGAGAATTGAACCCCGAACATCGTTGCTTATGAGCAGGAATCTATACGTTTACGCCTCGTAGGCACATGATAAATAGCCAAACAAAATGTAATTAAAACTGAACGCGTAACATACTGAAAATAACATAATTAACAGTAACATTAGATTAACATTAACATTACATTATTAACATAACCGTAACATTAATTTTCATCCTACAAGTATGCACGGAAAAAAAATTGAAAAATAGCTGACACAGGAGCAGAACGCGTTCGTGAATATAGAGAGCGAATAAGAGCTCTTAAGAATACAGCCCCAGCTGGGTCTGCAACTAATGATGAAGGTAAGGTGATTGCAACAACGGCTGAGTTTCAAAATGCATTTTTACGAAACATCACTGTATTTTGGTGAATCTACAAAGAACCAATCCCCAAAAAACACACTAATGCATCTCAACAAAATTGTAAAGACAATCAAGTTGATGCACTCAACAACCAACGTTCGCTGCTTTATGAGGTCCTCTATCAACATAGCAATTATTATGATCAGGAAGCAGGAGGTAATAATGCACAAGATTTGCCTCTGCTTTCGGAGGCTCCTTCAAAGAGTACTATGCAAATGCAATCCAGCATTCAAAAAGTAACAATGTTGAGAAGACATTCGAAAGCAACTAAAACACCAACCGAACTAAAACAAGTACCGAAAATAACTGTTATTTTAAAATTTTCAAGACTTTTTCAAATATACTATTATGTTACAAATGATCTCAGCCTCACGAATATTTAGTCACTTTTAAATTTGAAACTGATTCTTTAAAAGTTAATTTCTTGCCTAGTATATTTCGAGGAAAAATAATGGTTACTTTTGACTTTTATTTTATCGGTCAAAAATAGCAGTTATTTTGTGACTTTAATTTTTTCGGTCAAAAATATCAAGCAATTTGTGTTTTCTTAAAGGCCGCTTGACAGATTAAACTGTTGACACCATGTGTAAAATGTCTCACCGATGAGATGAAAATAATAATATCAAAATTTTTTTATCGGTAAAATGACTTGAACAAATATAAATTACCTGATATTTTTGACCGAAAAATAAACGGCAGAAAATAGCTGTTATTTTTTCCCAAAAAAACTATAAGGCACAAAAAACTGTTATTTTTGTCGGAAAAAATAAAAACTAAGAGATAAAAGTTAATATGTGACACTTTCGACAAAAACCATATTCGGTACGGTCCCTGGATGCAAATATTGAATCAACAAATTATTATTCCATTTCGTATTGATTGAATTTTTTTTCAGATACTTTCTCTTTCTATTTCACACTAAAATCTCTCTTATTTCTTACTGGTGAAGAAGTTTCACTTCTGCCACGTGTACGTTGCTACACGCGAGTTTTTTTTTTGTTTAGCTTTGAACCAAGAATTTCAGGTGTCAAACCTATTCAGTCAAGTCTGCCTTGTTTCGGAAATGGGGAAATAGATAAGTAGGAGAAAAAGTGGAATCAAGAGAAACAAGTGTAGAATGCTGTATGTGTGGTGGACCGCTATATCAACATGCGAATTTAAATCTGAGACAAGTGTTATGCCTTTGCCTCAGTCAATTCGAGTTATTAAGCAATAGCATACCACAAACATCTCTACCACCAATTACAAAATACGAATTTGGGTATGTATTGATGAATTTTTAATTTCAGTTGATTAGAAATGAGGAAAGAATTGAAGAAAGGTAAAAGCGTAGGACCATGGCTAGACCGGGATTTGAACCCGGAACCTCTGGGTTAGCAGTCAAGCACGCTAACCACTGGACTACCGAGGCCTGAATCGGACAGAGAGGAAAGTGGCACCCGTGGAAAGACCATTTGCTCAGCTTGAGGTATAGCCACCACCCGATTTCTTGAAAAATCGGAGCATTAATTTTATTTAAAATTAAATTTAAGTAAAATTGAGTGTAGCTCGCAAACTATACATCAGACAGAGACGACAGTGACACCAATGAAGAGAACATCTTGAATAATCAGGGCATTAACTTTATTTAAAATTCAATTGAGTGTAGCTCGCAAGCTATACGTCAGACAGAGCCGGCAGTGACACCAATGAAAAGGACATTTGTTTAGCCTTCTTTTCAACTAAGTCAATGAACGCAACCTCAACTTAACGATTTTGATAACGATGACGATAAATGATTGAAAGAATTTGACATTTTGCTTGTTTCTTATGCTTGCTCTATTTATCATGCTAACTTTGAACTTTTTCTGTGTTCTGGTCTCGATAAGAAGTAAGTTAATTTATTTATTAATTTTCGGAAGATAAATAAAAAATATGTGCAAATTAGACAAAACAATCGGACTAAAGAGACAAGTCCGAAAAGGTTACTATTAAAACGGAATTTTACGTCCACACTTACGATACTATCGAAACTGTTTCTTTTATATTATAAGTATATTTTGTTTTTTTTTTTTTGTATTTTTTAGAAGTGAATAAATATTTGTGTTTATTTGAAACTAGTTCTTTCCCGTCAAAAATTACGGGCCCGGTTTTTATAAATGAAATCTATATAATTAATAGGCTAAGGTTTTTTTTGTGACTTCAACTCCTCCCAGACCAATGGACCGATTTTATCGATTCAGATGTCATTAAATCAGGTTTAGGCTGTAGATGTGCAAACCACTTTTAAAAATTGTGATTTCGCTTCAGGGGGTTCCCAACCTTTTAAAACAGAAATAAAATGTTTGTACAAAAATCCGCAATTTAATCAATTTAAAATTTAATTTGAGAAGAGCTTATGAATTGGTCGAATTTGATTTTTTTTCAAAACTAAAAATTTTTAACCAAAATTATCTTTTATGCATTCCTCAAATGTCAATTGTCCGAAAAATGCAGTTCCAAAATCAAAAATTCCACTTTCCGAGCAAACAACTCAGTCAAATTTCAACGGTTTTCAAAATATTTTTGTTTTTCTTAATTTTTGTTCAATTTTCTTTGAAATGTGTTGACAATTACAGTAATTATCTTGCCAAATGTATTTTTAATGAATTTTCTTAAAATTGTCTTTAGTTGTTTAACGTGTATTTTTATCAAACGCCAAGGCAGAGAAAAAACTGTCTGAAATTTAAAGTTATATATTTGGAAGCGAATATCTCTGCCACTTTTTAAAAAATTTCATTTATTTCTTTTTTGTATTTAATTGCAATTAATTGACTTTAAAATAATTACAAAATTTTTACCGTTACTTTATTATTTTTATTTTAATCATTGCCTTTAAAAAGAGTCCAATAAAAAGAATGTTTCCTCAAAAAATGTATTAAAAATTGTTTTTGTTGTAAAAATAAAAAAATTTAAAATTTGCATTTTTGATTTCCTTTCATTGTATATAGTTTATTTAAGACGAATTTGTTTGTGTTTGACAGAAAAATTAATAAATACTATGTGTCATCGAAAAAACAAGGCTACCCCATATGGTTTTTTGCTCGAAAAATTTTTTTTTTTAAATGTTGTTCTTATATTTTTTAAATCTTCAACAAGCTTCAAAAACAATATATTTGAAAAAAATTTCATTATAGCTACAACCAATTAAAAGTTATAGCCACGAATCTGTTTTAATCATCCTGCTTATCTATATAATTAATAGGCTAAGGTTTTTTTGTGACTTCAACTCCTCCCAGACCAATGGACCGATTTTATCGATTCAGATGTCATTAAATCAGGTTTAGGCTGTAGATGTGCAAACCACTTTTAAAAATTGTGATTTCGCTTCAGGGGGTTCCCAACCTTTTAAAACAGAAATAAAATTTTTGTACAAAAATCCGCAATTTAATCAATTTAAAATTTAATTTGAGAAGAGCTTATGAATTGGTCGAATTTGAATTTTTTTCAAAACTAAAAATTTTTAACCAAAATTATCTTTTATGCATTCCTCAAATGTCAATTGTCCGAAAAATGCAGTTTGTAGCAAAGTGACATCACTGATCCAGTTAACGCCATCTATTTATTATTATAGTTTTCTAACGCCATCTATGTTTCATTATTTCATTATTATATTGCACCTAACTTTACTATGTATAACAATTAACGTCTTATAACACTTCTTGTTCTTCTTATTCTTATAAGAAAAATGCTATATAAAGAGAGCACAAGCTAGATTTTCGCATCATTTGGCGAAACAGGCGAATAGGTAAGATCAACCCTTAACTGCATGCTTGCTGGACGACTTTGGTCGGCCGCTAGCACTGCACTGTTTTTGTTATAGTTTTTCTTACTGGAGCTGCGCTGCTTGTTGAACGACGATAGTCGGTCGCATACAGTGAAGTTCCAGGAATAATTCTCAAACTTTGTATCACGCGTTCATGATACCAGGGGGTTTTCTTTGCGATGCTGCTTGTTGAACGACGTTGGTCGGTCGCTTGCAGTACAGTAGAGGAAATGCTTATGGTATCATGATACCCAAATGTGAGGTTCTGCTAGTTGGACGGCGATGGCCGGCTGCTTAAAAAACTACACAAATGTTGCATTGCTTTATATAAAATTAATGCTTGTGGTCTCTTCCTTTTCATTTATATTTAGATTAATCGCAAAACTGTGTGCGCATGTGAAATTATTCATGAGCATTCAATTCATGTACAATTAAACTCTGTTTTGTATTTATAAATAAAATACATTTAACAAAATTAACCTGTACAATTGGCGCCCAACGTTCGTGCTCTACACAAAGCCACAATTTTGCATGAAATCTTTCATACCGGTTCGCAAAAGTAATCGCATAAACAAAATGGCGACTTTTTCGTCCGAGCAGTTTGAGCGTCTTATGCAGGCAGTGTCGACTGCCAATATTAAAATGGGGTCGTTTAGCAGCTGCACTGCGCGTTTTAATGGCGAGCGGAATCCTTCCAAGGTAGAAGAATTTTTTTCAGCGGTGTCCACGTTTAGGAATGTGGAAAAAATTAATGATGCGGATGCCATTAACGGTATGCCAATGTTGTTTGAAGGCGATGCTTCTGAGTGGTGGCGTGGTGTAAAGGCTAATGCTGTCAAGTTCGACGATGTTGTCAAAATGCTACGAGACGCGTTCTCTCCTCCTAGACCTGCATGGCGAATCTATGCTGAAATTTTCGATATAAGGCAACAAAAGAATGAAGCCACCGATAGCTTCATTTCGAAGAAGAGAGCTTTGTTTGCTCAATTGACAAAGCAACCAGCAGAAAGTGACCAAATCGACATTTTGTTTGGCATGCTTCATGCTCAAATTCGAGATAAGATCCTTCGTCATAATTTCACCACGTTCGATGGACTCTTGCGAGATGCTCGTGAAGCAAAGAATACTTCTGCTCCTGGGATTGTAAACTTCAACTCAATTACAACGACAACTATCGGAGGAGACATTCCTCTTGCTAATGTCAAACTTTTTGGAGTATCCGGACAAGCCTACTTCGACACTGCTGCACGTACTAGTGTTGCTAGTTCAAATTTGAAGCACATCATGGATTTTCATGGCTGCAAATACAGCAAGGTAAAGTGTGAAATATCTTTGGCTGACGGAAGTGCATCAATGCAAGAATGCTTGTCAACAATCTGCAAGATTGTAATTGGAGGGAGATGCCTGAATATTCAATTTATTATACTGCCAAACGCCACTGGCAATCGCACGCTGTTAGGTGCGGATTTTCTTGAGCAGGTAGGAATTGTGTTGAATATGGGTCAAAAATTCTGGTATTTCGAAAACGCGCCAAATTTACGTTTCAACTTTGCTAAAGCTTGGCCATTGAAGCAGAACTTGATTGAGAACGTCCAGGTTATAGAGACAGCTAAAAGAAAGCCATTCGAAGCGCTGCAGAGCGAGCCAAAACAGCTTCACTATGAAGTAAATATGTCTGAGTTCGAAAGTTATGGGCCAGATTACGTGAAATCTAGTGACTATTCACCACATTCAATACAGTCGATTTTTAAAGATTGTTTACCAGCAAATGAGGTTACACCAGACCGGAAGAAAATGGCAAAAACATCTCATCTGTTCAAGGGTGTCTACTCCACGTCAAGTAACGAAAACGTCACGTCCACGTCAAGTAATGAAAACGAGCCGATCTTTACAAAGTTGTATTCACTTGACTTCAAAATTCTGAAAGAAGATGACGGTAAGCAGCTCAGCTCTGAGCAAAAGTTACAGCTGGATGGCGTATTGCAAGAACACAGTGTCGTTTTCGAGGAAATAACGGAAGCTACTCCATATGCGGTGCACGAGATCAAAACCGGCGATCATGACCCCATTGCTTCCCAACCATATCGTTTGTCATTCCCTAAAGCGAGGGAGCTGAAGGTGGAAATCGATAAGATGTTGGCTTCTGGTATTCTGGAAGAATGTGAATCAGCGTGGACCTCACCTGTTGTCATGGTTTGTGTCGATTATCGGAAACTTAACTCGATAACAGCGTCCGATAAATACCCGCTTCCAAGAATGGATGACTTGCTTCATGCTGCTAAAAGCACAAAATATATGACAACTCTAGACCTGCAAAGTGGCTACTACCAAATCAAGGTAGCTGAAAAAGACTTAGATAAAACATGTTTAATAACACCTTTTGGTTTATTCCGTTTCACTAGGATGCCGTTTGGACTGAAGAACGCACCAGCAACATTCCAGCGTTTGATGGATCGCTTTAAATCAGCTATACCAAATGTGCATGTTCTAGCATATCTAGATGATCTCATTATTTGTTCATCTACTTTTAACGATCATTTGAAAGATCTCAATATTGTTTTCGATAAACTAAATAAATTTAATTTACGAGTAAATAACTCTAAATGTCGTTTTTGTTGTTCTGAGGTTAAATATCTTGGTCATATTATCACTGAAAATGGAATATGCGTAGATCCAAGACCAGCGCAATAGCTCAGCGTCGAGATCCGAAAAATGTTAAAGAATTGATATCGTTTATACAAACTTGCTCGTGGTACAGAAGGTTCATTAACAATTATGCAGAGGTGGCCAAACCATTAACTGACTTAACAAAGAAAAATAAACCGTGGAGTTGGGGTGAGTCCCAACGCAAAGCTTTTCAAAAACTTAAAGACATGCTTGTAACGTCACCTATTCTAAAACAAGCTGAAGATGGACCACCATTTGTTATTAAAACCGATGCTAGCTCTTATGCCATCGGAGCGGTTTTACTCCAGGGGGAGGGTAAGGATGAACATCCTATAGAGTTCGCAAGCCGGTTATTGACAAAAGCTGAAATAAATTACTCAACCACAGAACGCGAAGCACTCGCTATAATTTGGGCATGTGCAAAGTTCAGAGGATACATTGAAGGAGCTGAAATACTTTTAGTGACTGATCATCAACCGTTAAAGTGGCTTCTAAGCATAAAAACACCATCTGGACGTCTTGCAAGATGGGCTTTGCAGATTCAGCAGTACAACTTTAAGATTGAATATTCTCCTGGAAGAACAAATGCTGTTGCCGATATGCTCTCAAGACCTTCGCATCAGGATGATGAAGAAGCGAAGATAACAAACTTGATGTCGTTCAGTTGTCGTTTCAGTTGAATGAAATCATAACGTCACTGGAATCTGAGGATGATAACATTATTCGCTGGATTGATCGAGGTTATGTCATGAACGATGGTATCCTATATTGTTACAGCAATGAAGACGCCGATAACGCTCAATTTGTAGTGCCAGAACACGAGCGCGCTGAAATTTTGAAAACCTATCACGATGATAGTACCGCTGGTCATTATGGAGTCGATAGGACTATAGCAAGGATCGCTTTGAGATATTACTGGCCTGGCATGCGAGCGGAAATAAGAAAATACGTGAAGTCATGTATTGATTGCCAACGATTTAAAGCTTCAAATATGAAACCTGCTGGTTTACTGCAAACTACTGGTAGCAAGCAACGATTCGAGGTGTTAGCTGTAGATCTTTTTGGTCCGTTGCCAAAACCTGACGAAGGTTATCAATGGATTTTGATTGCAGAGGATGTTGCATCTAGATGGGTCGAAATTTTTCCATTAAAAGAAGCCACAGCTGAAGTTTGCGCAAAAATTTTAATTGAGGAACTGTTTCTTCGATATGGTTTACCGCGGCGATTAAAATCTGACAATGGTGTCCAATTTGTCTCAGCCATTATGCAAAAAGTAGCATTTTGTCTTGGAATTCAGCAACAACTTACTCCCGTTTATCACCCAGAAGCAAATCCTGTCGAACGTAAGAACCGCGATTTGAAAGCCCAGTTGGCAATACTAGTCCAAAAATATCACACCACCTGGTTTACTTATCTGCCTGTGATTCGTTTTGCAATGAATACTGCAAAATGCCAGAGTACGGGCTACACAGCTGCCTACTTAACCTTTGGAAGAGAACTCCGTACATTGGATGACGTACAACATGATGTGCGAGAAATAGTCGAAAGAGAAAACTTCATTCCGCAAATTTCGCCCTATCTGAAGTATCTTCCAACAATATTTAAAAATGCGAGAGAAACTGAACAGCAAATGCAAGATAAGAATAAATCTTTGCATGATCAGCATAGACGACCTCAAACTGATCTCGATGTGGGTACTGAAGTTATGGTTACTACTCACATACTAAGTCAAGCTGCTTCCGGTATTTCATCAAAATTTGTACCTAAAAGATATGGGCCCTACGTCATTACTCGAAAAGTTGGCACAACAGCATATGAAGTAGCATCTCGAGACAATGTGAACATGCCATTAGGAACCTATCATGCATCGGCGCTTACTAGATATAGAGGCACAAATGATGGTGACACTCCAGTGCCCGTACATCCAATAAGGAAGCGAGGACGACCGAAAAAATCTTAGTGTTGGCGTGTGCTCGGGACGAGATCTACACGCCAAAGGGGGAGACTGTAGCAAAGTGACATCACTGATCCAGTTAACGCCATCTATTTATTATTATAGTTTTCTAACGCCATCTATGTTTCATTATTTCATTATTATATTGCACCTAACTTTACTATGTATAACAATTAACGTCTTATAACACTTCTTGTTCTTCTTATTCTTATAAGAAAAATGCTATATAAAGAGAGCACAAGCTAGATTTTCGCATCATTTGGCGAAACAGGCGAATAGGTAAGATCAACCCTTAACTGCATGCTTGCTGGACGACTTTGGTCGGCCGCTAGCACTGCACTGTTTTTGTTATAGTTTTTCTTACTGGAGCTGCGCTGCTTGTTGAACGACGATAGTCGGTCGCATACAGTGAAGTTCCAGGAATAATTCTCAAACTTTGTATCACGCGTTCATGATACCAGGGGGTTTTCTTTGCGATGCTGCTTGTTGAACGACGTTGGTCGGTCGCTTGCAGTACAGTAGAGGAAATGCTTATGGTATCATGATACCCAAATGTGAGGTTCTGCTAGTTGGACGGCGATGGCCGGCTGCTTAAAAAACTACACAAATGTTGCATTGCTTTATATAAAATTAATGCTTGTGGTCTCTTCCTTTTCATTTATATTTAGATTAATCGCAAAACTGTGTGCGCATGTGAAATTATTCATGAGCATTCAATTCATGTACAATTAAACTCTGTTTTGTATTTATAAATAAAATACATTTAACAAAATTAACCTGTACAAGTTCCAAAATCAAAAATTCCACTTTCCGAGCAAACAACTCAGTCAAATTTCAACGGTTTTCAAAAAAAAATTTTTTTTTGGTTTTTTGGCGTTTTTTCATCTAAATGTGTTATAAATTGATGTTGTAGGTGTTCTGTAAGTAGTTTTTATTAATTTTTGAAATATATCTTAGTATTATGTCTTAAATCTTTTTTTACTGCGTTTTTTTTTTTTATTTAGTTATGTTTTATAGCTGGAAGAGTTAAGCTGCGATGTTTTCGAATAGTAATTATGTTTGTCTCAGTAGTAATATAAGTGTAATTCCGTCTTCGTATTTTGACAGTTACATTAAAAAATTTAGTGTCAGATCATACGTTTCAAGTCAAACCATTCAGATTATGATCTTTTATATCATTATTGAGACTGAATATATCGTTATTGAGTATAATAGCTTCTTGAATAGAATATCATATATTAAACGTTTATAATGTTTTTAACACTTAATTTTTATTGAATTGCTCGAATTCGGGCAACAGGTTTACTAGTAATATATTAATTTTCTTTATGTTGAACTATAAATCAACGATGGTCACATATTCGATTTTAAATGGTCCAAATAACAATTTTTAGTTCCAAATATTTATAAAATACCTTAAAGTAAAACCGGAAATCATAGTAGGTACAACGAAATGAGTTTGAAAATTTTTTGTAAAACTGAAAATTTCAAAATGAAAAATATATAAAAAGTTTTCAAAATAAATCACAAAACAAAAAAATGCCTAAAAATATGCTATGACATTTTTTAAAAACTCAAGCGTTCCGCACTCACATTTTACGGAATTATGTTATAGTAATAATAATAATAATATGCATTGAACCTTAACCACTTTTGCTTAATTATAACAAACGCTTAAACACACGTAAACAGTATTTAACTAAGAAGAGTTAAATTAAGAATTCAATAATTTGTGATTTAAACGAAGCTTCAGCAAAAAAATTATGGCAAGGAAGACCACATTTCCATTGAAAGGACCAGACATGCTTGGAGTTTTCAACTGGCGCCAGCAAGCACGACAAAAGAGGCTGGCGAAAATTCAACATAAAAAATGAGACCGGTTGTAAGCTCCATCTAAGTTAGTAAGTAAGTATGTTGAGATCTAGTATAAGATGACGTCACAGTTCAAAGATTTTATGACATAAATATAGGTATACCTTTGCAACGAAACATAAAACTTAATAATCGGACTATAAATAAACGAGTCATAGACAAAAAATCGTTTAAAAAAAAAAAAAATGTTTGCACTCCCGTAAGTTTCTCGACATAATAGTTCATATGAGGCGGTCACATTTGAGGTTTTTTTTTCTCATATACGGTTTTGTGTACCTACTCGCTTTCTCCTTCCCTTTCCGAGATTCAGCATTTCACAAATGTCACTGTGGACAACATCGTCCAACGAAGACGGTACAGGGTTAAGGATGATTACTGACAACGAAGTTGATGTATGAGATAAATAAGAATGATGACCTTGCATGCTTGAATGCTTGTCCAATAAATTTTTTCTATACAATACATGAGAGCAGATATGAAGCACATTGCAGCACATTTTTTTTAAAGGGATCTAATATTATGTACATGCAATCAGTGTATCTTTCTATGCAGCCCATGAGAGCAGATATGAAGCACATTGCAGCACATTTTAAAAATAAATATCAATAAAAAACTGCACAAGCAACTTGAAGCACATTGCATTGCAGCATCATATGTGCTTGAACAATATATTGAAAACCGATTTAATGCAGTTGAGTTTGGAGTTTATTAGCAATGTTGTTGTCTTACAAAGTTTTCCTGGACCTAGCCAGTACATTAATGCTGCCAACTGTGTACACTGATACTCTCTATGATTTACAAATAAAGTTAGCTCATAACAACTTATCGACGAAGCAGAGGTTGTGTTAAAGTTTGCAGCAAGCACACTTAACCTCAAATTGACCCGAACTGCTTTAATTAAACAAATACTAGTATTTTGCATTCTCAACGCTTCTTTCAATGTACATGACTGCAATGTCAAAACTTCACGCCCGCACAAAGACAAATTGCAAAAACTTCAGGGTTGCAATTGTGTCAGTATAAAAACTTTTGCAAAATTACGTAAAAGCAAAACTTTTTACGCAGTTTCTGGTTCGTTAAAAGTTTTTGTCGCTTGTGAAAATAAATGGAAGGAAGTTTTTTTGGAAACTTAAATATAACTTGCATTTTCATTGAATTTTGTTTACATTATGACAGTTGAGGCAATAGTTTTTCGAGAGATTTTTCCGAACAGCGGACAAACTTGGTTGGCAACAAAAATTCGTAAGTTTTTAACAAAGTTTAAAATTTAGCTGCAGTTTATGATGCTTATCAGCTTATTAGAGCTTAAAATTAAAGTTATGTGCTTTATTTGATTGTGCAGAGTTATCACAAATGTTGAAATTTATTTGATAAATTCAATCGAACACATGTTAACTGATAACGGCAGCCAAAGCAATTTCATTTCAATTCATTTTTATTGAATTAAAAAAAAAATTGAAATAATTTTTAATTTCCGTCAAAAAAAGAAAAACATAACTAATGACACATTTAAGCATAAATCTTCTAGGGTGTTCTTTTTTGCAAATAAAATTTATTCTTGTTTTTATAAACAAGCTGTCTAAAAGTATGCAGCATATTGTCTCTACAAAAAGCTGCTCAACTTATTTTGGCATTCATGGTAAGCATAACATTAAAATTAATTGTCTATCGTGACACAACCAAGTTTGTACATTTTTATTTCTTAATAATCGTTTTATGTTACTGTCAATAGCCAGGCGCAAAAAATGTGTGACATGTTAAATGGTTCAGGAGGTCCCAGCGGACATGAACTTTTGTTTTTATCTTTATTACGAGTAAACTTGCAAGAATGATAATTTTTAATTTATTTTAGGCCAACTGAGAGGGAGCAGATGTGGTTTGTTTGGTGGTCAAAAACTTGGTATATTTTAAGAAAAATTCCAAAATTTTGGATCTAGGATTTAACATTTAAGATTTAAGATTTAAGATTTAAGGTTTAAGATTTAAGATTTAAGATTTAAGATTTAAGATTTAAGATTTAAGATTTAAGATTTAAGATTTAAGATTTAAGATTTAAGATTTAAGATTTAAGATTTAAGATTTAAGATTTAAGATTTAAGATTTAAGATTTAAGATTTAAGATTTAAGATTTAAGATTTAAGATTTAAGATTTAAGATTTAAGATTTAAGATTTAAGATTTAAGATTTAAGATTTAAGATTTAAGATTTAAGATTTAAGATTTAAGATTTAAGATTTAAGATTTAAGATTTAAGATTTAAGATTTAAGATTTAAGATTTAAGATTTAAGATTTAAGATTTAAGATTTAAGATTTAAGATTTAAGATTTAAGATTTAAGATTTAAGATTTAAGATTTAAGATTTAAGATTTAAGATTTAAGATTTAAGATTTAAGATTTAAGATTTAAGATTTAAGATTTAAGATTTAAGATTTAAGATTTAAGATTTAAGATTTAAGATTTAAGATTTAAGATTTAAGATTTAAGATTTAAGATTTAAGATTTAAGATTTAAGATTTAAGATTTAAGATTTAAGATTTAAGATTTAAGATTTAAGATTTAAGATTTAAGATTTAAGATTTAAGATTTAAAATTTAGGATTTAAGATTTAAGATTTAAGATTTAAGATTTAAGATTTAAGATTTAAGATTTAAGATTTAAGATTTAAGATTTAAGATTTAAGATTTAAGATTTAAGATTTAAGATTTAAGATTTAAGATTTAAGATTTAAGATTTAAGATTTAAGATTTAAGATTTAAGATTTAAGATTTAAGATTTAAGATTTAAGATTTAAGATTTAAGATTTAAGATTTAAGATTTAAGACTTAAGATTTAAGATTTAAGATTTAAGATTTAAGATTTAAGATTTAAGATTTAAGATTTAAGATTTAAGATTTAAGATTTAAGATTTAAGATTTAAGATTTAAGATTTAAGATTTAAGATTTAAGATTTAAGATTTAAGATTTAAGATTTAAGATTTAAGATTTAAGATTTAAGATTTAAGATTTAAGATTTAAGATTTAAGATTTAATATTTAAGATTTAAGATTTAAGATTTAAGATTTAAGATTTAAGATTTATGATTTAAGATTTAAGATTTAAGATTTAAGATTTAAGATTTAAGATTTAAGATTTAAGATTTAAGATTTAAGATTTTAGATTTAAGATTTAAGATTTAAGATTTAAGATTTAAGATTTAAGATTTAAGATTTAAGATTTAAGATTTAAGATTTAAGATTTAAGATTTAAGATTTAAGATTTAAGATTTAAGATTTAAGATTTAAGATTTAAGATTTAAGATTTAAGATTTAAGATTTAAGATTTAAGATTTAAGATTTAAGATTTAAGATTTAAGATTTAAGATTTAAGATTTAAGATTTAAGATTTAAGATTTAAGATTTAAGATTTAAGATTTAAGATTTAAGATTTAAGATTTAAGATTTAAGATTTAAGATTTAAGATTTAAGATTTAAGATTTAAGATTTAAGATTTAAGATTTAAGATTTAAGATTTAAGATTTAAGATTTAAGATTTAAGATTTAAGATTTAAGATTTAAGATTTAAGATTTAAGATTTAAGATTTAAGATTTAAGATTTAAGATTTAAGATTTAAGATTTAAGATTTAAGATTTAAGATTTAAGATTTAAGATTTAAGATTTAAGATTTAAGATTTAAGATTTAAGATTTAAGATTTAAGATTTAAGATTTAAGATTTAAGATTTAAGATTTAAGATTTAAGATTTAAGATTTAAGATTTAAGATTTAAGATTTAAGATTTAAGATTTAAGATTTAAGATTTAAGATTTAAGATTTAAGATTTAAGATTTAAGATTTAAGATTTAAGATTTAAGATTTAAGATTTAAGATTTAAGATTTAAGATTTAAGATTTAAGATTTAAGATTTAAGATTTAAGATTTAAGATTTAAGATTTAAGATTTAAGATTTAAGATTTAAGATTTAAGATTTAAGATTTAAGATTTAAGATTTAAGATTTAAGATTTAAGATTTAAGATTTAAGATTTAAGATTTAAGATTTAAGATTTAAGATTTAAGATTTAAGATTTAAGATTTAAGATTTAAGATTTAAGATTAAAGATTTAAATTAAAGAAAAACTACTTAAACTTCTGATTTATGTATCTCAGAAAATCCTGATTTTTAAAAATTTGACAAAATCTCAAAAATACTTTACCAGCTTTCAAAAACAACTGGAGCAAAAAAAATGTTTCGGGCTGACCAATATATGTGCATAAATATGTTAATTTGTAGATTTTTACTAACATTTTACTGTTTAATGAGGAAGTTTTTTAAACTTACCGCCAATGGAGAAAAAGAGTTGAATTTTCTATTGATTTTTTATACCCTAAACCTGAAAGGTCAGGGTATATTAACTTTGTGCAAACGTTTGTAACGCATAGAACGAATCGAGTCCGGTATAGAAAAGAATATATATTCTTGATCAGCGTCACCACGTGAGTCGAGCTATCCATGTCCGTCTGTGTGTTGTCCGTAAACACAGGATACGAAGAAGGAGTTGAGATAATTGGATGAAACTTCGTACACATGGTCACATGGACCCAAGGATTTGCACTATTGAATATTTTTTGGATTCGCTCACGGACACGCCTACCTTCCATACAACGCAAAAAGTGAAATCTGCATAACTCAGATCATAACTAACCTACAACAATAAAATTTGGTGTGTATGTGGTTTGTATCAAAACCAAAATGTTTTCGAAAAATGGGTGTCATCCGCCTACGGACACGTCTACCTCCCATACAACCCAAAAATTGAAAACGCAATAAATAAGCCTCTGTTTAACCTACAGAGATAAAAGTTGGCACGTATGTTTTTTATGACAAAACAAAGATGGTTTAGGAAAATGGACCTCATCCGCCCACGGACACGCCTATCTCCTATACAACGCAAAAATTGGAAACTGCATAAATAAGCTCATAATTAACCTACAACAATAAAATTTGGTGTGTATGTGTTGTGTATCAACACAAAGATGTCTGCGAAAAATGGGTATCATCCGCTCACGGACACGCCCACCTCCCATACAACCCAAAAATTGAAAACGCAATAAATAAGCCTCTGTTTAACCTACATACAGAGATAAAAGTTGGCACGTATGTTTTTATGACAAAACAAAGATGGTTTTGGAAAATGGACCTCATCCGCCCACGAACACGCCTACCTCCTATACAACCCAAAAAGTTTAAAACTGAATAAATAAGATTATGTTTGTCATAGAGATATCAATTGAGGTAGAGGTGTGTATGTATATTATACCTAAACTAAGGTGTGTTCAAAAATTGGGAGTAATCTGTCTGTGAACACGCCCACCTCCCATATCGAAAGCACAATAAAGGCATTAACTGTGAGCTGCAGGAATGAAACAGGAATGGTATGTGTAAATTTTTCATCAACATTTAAATGCATATAAAATATAGGCTTCATCCACCCACGGAAACGCCCATTTTCAATAATATTTTTTTTTTTTTAAAGTAGGTTTAGGGTATTTCATGGTCGGCCTAGACCGACTTTAGACTTTCTTTACTTGTTTTAGTTTTAGTTTCGTTCTTAACTTAACTTAAAGGTTATTTGTGTGAAAACTTTTATCAATAAAGCTTTGTAGGACAAGTTTTATGTTAACAGTCTTATAACATTTCAAACTTTCAAAAAAGGTCATTTGAAGTTATTAAGTAATTCAAAAGTTTAACCAAACAGCTAAGTTTAAAAGCACAAGAACTTAGTTAACATGCAGGAACTTTACAATTTATGAAATAAACTTAAACAAAAACTTAAACACAACAAAAACTTATAGCTTATAAATAAATAAAGGCAAACAAAGCAAAGTAAAACAAACTAAAAATGTCCACAAAACCGACCAATAATAATACTACCACTCATACAAAGGTACTCAAGAAGCATAAATTATGCAGCCAGAGGTCATAAAAAACTTTTTTCTAAACTCAAAGTTTGATTCAATTTTGTTTTTATTGTTTATACAATAAATGACAAATTGTTGATACACTAACGAAAATTTCATAATTAACTGTCAGACTCAGACATTGACCTAGAGTTGCAGACCAACAAAAACAAACAGCAGAAAAACCAGAAAATTTACGGCTCATGTTGTGCAGATAAATCTTAGCTACTTTCAAGTGTTTTTGTGTTTAAGTATTTAGGTGTTAGTGTGTGTGTGCGCTTACTATTTGTACGTGTGCTTACTATAGATAAGCTCAATGCGCCATTGAGATAAAAACACTCAAAAAGTTGTAAAAATTGAGCAGCACGTTGTCGCGAGTCATAACAACAACCAGCAACGACTGACTGCCTTCAACTTATGTGTGCAACACATTTTTTTGAAATTTTCTTGATTATTTTTTTTATTTTTATTTTGTTTTTTGTTTTTCTGTTTACATGCAAAAGATATAATAAAAATAATTTCAATAAACTTGCTAGTAGCAAACTTTTCTCTGACGTCATTATTTTTAATCATATTCTAGGCGGTAGCCAGGTTCATGTTCATGTGAGCAAGTGAATTATACAATTGCGCCAAAAGCTTTTTGAAGCTTTAAAATTATCAATATTTGCTACGTGCTCAAAGTTTATACAAACAATTCCAAAGATATTAAGTCATTGCATGAAAAATGTATGGCATTTTTTTACAGTTATAGCGTGTGTGGGAGGAGCAAGCTAGAAATATGGAAGTGCTTGTATTTCTTATTTGTACAAAAAAAAAAAAATGTTTAGAACATTATGTGCGAGTGCAGAATATTAAAAAAATCTCTTAAAGTTCTTTGATCTTGAAAGGTACTGTCAAAATGACACTCAATTTGAAAAAGCAAGTTTCTTAAAGTTTCTCTGAAAGAGCTTATAAGAGCAGTAGTATTTGCTTTTTTTTATTAACAATAAAACTTGCATTAATGAGATAACATTTGTAGTTAAGTACAAATTAGTTTAGCATTTATTTTTTTCAGAATTCGAAAGTTGTGCTGCGATGTGCTTAAGTTGTGCTGCAATGTGCTGTAGAGAAATTAAAATCAAGTTCACTTTTGCGAATTTTTTTATGCCAACTCTGAAAATACTTCAAAAAAAAAAAAGTTAATTTGCAAATGTGTGAATATTACAACTCTCACATCACAGCACAATTTGAATACATCACAGCACAATGTTCGAAAAAATTTTCTTGTTACATTTCAAAAATTCGAAATTTGTGCTGCGATGTGGTCGAGTTGTGCTGCAATGTGCAGTAGAAAATTTGAAAAAAAAAAAAACTCTTGTGAATTTTATGAGTCAAAATAAATTTTAACCATATGCCAACTTTAATAAAATTTCGAACGTGTGAAGTTGTGTAAATTTTCTACCACAATTTTTCTACCACAAAGTTTACAAGTTGTTTAAAATGGTTTTTTTATTTTGAAACAACGTTTTAGTTCATTTAAAAATCAGGTTTTATATACAATTTGAAAAATTTCAACAAGTAGCATCACAACAGTTTTATTATTATTTCTATTTCATTGAAATTCCAGATATGACAGCTGATGTCAGATTTGCCATTTCATATGCAATATCTACAACATTTTTCTATGCCCCGATGATATGCCTCGTTAAGTACTAATAAAATAGTACTAGTACTCATAAAAATCTTCAACAAATAACACAAAAATACCTTTTCATGCAACTCTGGGGTGAGTTTTCAGACCGTGGTGAAATTGATGAAATTACAGTGGGCCCATTAAAACAATACAGCTGTTCTAATAGTGATACCTTGTATCTATGATTAAATTGTTAAGTCTAATTGTTACTTTGAGACTTGAGACCACTTCGAACAACGGTCTAAGACTGATCAACTTCGCTTTGCCGCGAAACATGGTAGTTAGTAGCACCAGATTCGAACACCTCGATATTCAAAAGACTACCTCGCTGTCCCCAGACCAAAAAACACGAAACCAAATTGATCATGTTGTGATCGACGGAAGGCACGCTTCAAGTGTACTGGATGTGCGCACATTTCGGGGGGTTAATATTGACTCTGACCATTATCTTGTCGCAGCCAAGATTCGCCTGCGATTGTGTAATGCGAAGACTATACGCACAGATATGCAACAAAAGCCTGATGTCGATAAGCTGCTATCACAACGGACCACCGAGACCTACTCCGCTCAACTCTCAGTTAAGCTCAACCAACCACACTCTTGCCTCGATGACGCTGGCGAACTTTGGGCGCATATATCTCACTCAGCACTACTGCTAATTCATTGGTTTTCGGCGCCTGCAACCTCGTAACCAATAGTATGACTAGGAGTGTCGCGACGCGACAGCAGCAAAATACGCCGCATATAAAAAGACGCTGCAATCAGCTGCAACGCTAGCTATGCACGAAAACTATCGCGATAAGAGGAAAAAAGAGAGATGCCTTTTCAGACGTAAAAAAGAGAACAAGAAAAGCGTGAGCGAGAATAAATTGAGGTATACCAGGACAAGAAGGATGCTCGAAAATTCTACTAGCAGATTAAGCGTCTATCCCAAAACCGAAGGTTTCAAGCCCAGAGCATCCACTTGTAGAGATGAAAATGGTGATCTGGTTACAGATACGCAGTGCGCATTGAAATTATGGAGACAGCATTTTTCCAATCTTCTTTCAGACGACGATTCCTCCCTTGGAGAATGCAGTCCGACACCACCAATCGACGATGATGGAATGGAAATTCTACCACCTAGCCAAGGCGAGGTTAAAGTTGCTATCCAGCGACTCAAAAACTACAAAGCCGCAGGTGCTGACGGCCTGGCTGCTGAATTGTTTAAAACCAACGGTGGTGAATTGATAAAGTGTATGCATCAACTCATCAGCAAAATATGGCTTGAGGAAAGCATGCCTGACGATTGGATAATCAGTGTGCTTTGTCCTATACTTAAGAAAGGAGACCCAACAATCTACGCCAATACCGAGGTATCAGTTACGCAAAGAAATTTTTCGTTTACCGCAACTGAAAAATACACCAACTATACTTTGTTTGCGAATTGTATTTGCCGCAAACGAATATTTAGTTGTCATCAACTGAAATGAAATTTTATCATTGTTTTGGAAGTTCAAGTTTAGACGAGTGTGCTGGCGTTCGAGTCTAGGAACTCGATTGACATGGGTTCAATCCCCAACAAGAACACCAAATATTTTTTGAAGTGAAACTTCTTTGGCGGCGAGTGAAATTTCAAGGTCTCTTATTCGTGACGCTAGGCTAACGTTTTGAATTCATATGAAGAGCCTAAATGTATGCACGGAAATTTTCTTTCTTTATGCTTGGAATGCTGTACATAACGTAACAAAATATAACAACTGAGAAAAAGCAACATACTGACAGATACACACTTTCACTGCTGCAATATAACAACTTTAATGAATGCTTTAATAACATTAATGAACTTTTAATTTTATTGCAACACTTCTACATATTGTTTTTGTTGAATATCAAATCGTAGCTTAAAGCTACAAATGCCCTCAGCTTCACGAATATTAAGTGCCTTTTAAATTTTCAACTGATTCTTTAACTGTTATTTTTTCGGGGAAGAGTTTGAATTAGAGTTTAAAATAGAGTATAATTACAAAAATAGTTACTTTTGACTTTTATTTTTTCGGTCAAAAATATCAGGCAATTTGTGTTTTTTTAAAGGCTGCTTGACAGATTGAACTGTTGACACCATGTGTAAAATGTCTCACCGATGAGATGAAATAATGGTATCAATAGTTTTTTAGTCGGTAAATGACCTTTGAAAATATACAATTTGCTTGATATTTTTGACCGAAAAAATAAACGGCATGAAAAACTGTTATTTTTGACCGATAAAATAAAAGTCAAAAGTAACTGTTATTTTTGAACGAAAAAATTTTTGTCGGAAAAAGTAAAAGTGAAAATATAACAGTTATTATGTGACTTTTTCAGGTTATTGTGACAACAGTTATTATGTGACATAAAAACCATAACCGGCACGGTCCCTGGATGTAAATATTGAATAAACAAAATATTATTCCATTTTGTATTGATTGAATTTCTTTTCAGATACTTTCTCTCTCTATTTCACACTAAAATCTATCTTATTTTTTACTGTTTAAGAAGTTTCACTTCTGCCACATGTACGTTGCTACACGTGAGTTTTTTTTTTTAATTAATGTTTTTTAAGTAAAACTTATTTTAACAGTTATTTTTGGCGAAACAGTTAATGAAACATAATTAGAATTTCAATAATTAAATTAAAATTTTTGATACTTACACAGCCAAGATTCGAACCCACGTCTTCTGCCTGACAGTCTAGCACGCTTCCATTGAGCTTTTGTGAGATATTGTGTAGAATGAATTTTTTTAGATTACAAATTTGTATGTCATAAGAAATGAAATTTTCAGTTGAACAAAACAAATTTTTCGGTTACTGCAACTTAAAAATATCCCACGTCAATGGCAAACGAAATTAATTTGTTTCAACTAAATACCGCGTTTCCCGCAACTGACTATTATTATGACAATTGTTCAAACGTTTCCAAAAAATGATTTTAAGCACGACAAACGAAGTTCGTTTGCTGCAAACTGGCGATAAACGTTTTTTTTCTTTGCGTGGACTTATTTCCATCGCGTACAAGGTTTAATCGAATCGATCGTATTGTGTGAAACATTGAAGCCGCATACCGAAACATCGATTGGACCTTATCAGTGTGGCTTTCGACCTGGCAAGTCCGCCATTGACCAAATGTTTACACTCCATACTCCAAATACTCCAAGTCCTGGAGAAAAAACCACGAAAATCAAATCGACACTCAACAGCTCTTTTTTGATTACAAAGCTGCGTTCGATAGGCCGATTCGGGGTTGCCTGTACGCAACAATGTCTGAGTTCGGTCTGCAGGATGACGTTGAGCAATACGGAGCTGCATCCGTCAAGGTAGGAAATGACCTCTGCAAAACCTTTAATACCGAAGGAGGTTTTAGACAAGACAACCCGCTATCAAGCGATCTCTTCAATTTCATCAGAGGGGGGATCCTATGAAAGGCAGGTGTGCATTGAAATGGTACCATTTTCTACAAAGGTGTTCAGCTCATTGCGTATGCTGATGATATCGATATTATCGGCCGAACCAAGAG
The DNA here is from genome assembly GCA_958299015.1 of Tetanocera ferruginea. NCBI lineage: Eukaryota > Metazoa > Arthropoda > Insecta > Diptera > Sciomyzidae > Tetanocera > Tetanocera ferruginea. The sequence continues at coordinate 23,866,929 of OY282641.1, forward strand.
ATGTGTAACTGCTGCTTTCGCCCGCTATCGAAAAGGAATCAGCCAAAGTGGGTTTGACGGTGAACGAAATAGGAAAGCGCAGCGTCTAGGTTCCCATGTTACAGCAGGCAAATATAACTTTGAAGTTGTCAAGAAGTTTACATAAACAGCAACAACAATGCCAGCCTGGAGATTAAACGAAGAATAAAAATATCTAATAGGTGCAACTATGGGCTAAGTAAGCAATTAGATTCCAGAGCTCTCTCTCGATCGACTTAACTAACATTCTACAAGATGCTCATCATGTCTGTGCTTCCCTATGGCGCTGACGCATGGGTGGTATCGCAAACAGATGCAGCCGCTCGTGAGGTGTTCGGGAGGACTTGTACAAGTGCACATGCTCAATAAATGCAAAATTCAGGTAGGTTTTTTGATGAGCAACAAACAAACACGTTAGTTTTTCATTAAAACAAAAATATTCTTAAACTGGAATTCTTAACTGGAAATATTCAATAAGTAGCAAGAAGAAGAAGAAGTAACAACAATCAACAAGTTCCAAATAAATGTTGTGCCTTTTTGCCAGTCATGTTGAATACTTGACACACTTACTCAAAACGAAATAAACAGTTTTCAAATCTCTTCATTCACCGCATTGGAAATTTATAAATGCCTACAGCTTCGATAATGTGGCAACGTAATGTTAATGTGCTTGTAAACGTTATAAATTTAAACAGTACTTCGTAGATTTTCTCACACAATTTTTTTTAAATGTTTAGCTATTTGATGCTATAGAAAATAAGCATTGAATTCGGTCACGTACTTGAGTAGAGTTTGTATTACAAAAAATAGCTGGAAGTCATTGAGTGGTGTTTGTTTTTTTTTCTATTTTTATACATTTCTTCCATGGTCTTTTTTCATAGTTGCTTTTATGCTGTTTTTTTTTTCTTTACTTTTCCAAACAGAAAACTTCTATACGCTGGACAACAAATCCACATGATTTGTGTGCGTTGCTATAGAAAGTGAGTTCGGTGTTCGAAGTTAGGAACGTGCTGTTGTTGAAGTATTGTCAAAGGCCAACACTAAATAATACAATATGTGAGATCAATAACGAATTTGTTTTATATAGATTTTGATGATGATTTTTTTTTTTGTTGTTGCTGACAACAAGACAAGTAAAACAATTTTACCGATAAAAGTTTTGGTTGACATGAAGTGTAGAAAAACTTTTTCAATATATTACTGTGCTTATATATTCATTTAGTTATTGGCATGTGTTTAAAAAATAGAATATGCTTTTATTTTTGTTGTGATAGGACGAAAAATGTAATTTTCCAAAACTTATGATGACAGTTTTTTGGCATTTGTGCTCGATATCAGCACAAAATTAATAACAAAACGCTTTACACATGATAAACGTTCATAAATTGTAAAAATTTATGATAACATCTAGTGCTTAGTTTGCCATGCTTATGGGGCAAATTTTCTGGCTATGTATGAAGCGGTCCTTTCCGTTTCAATGGGCATGTTTATACAAACAAATTTGCTATTTATGACGTGCAAGTTATACGCAGGCAATTGAAACTTTATTGGCTGCGTAAAATTTGAATGAATTTTAAAACTTATCTGTTTGAAAATGTGTGTTGCTTGTTTAGGATAGCATTTCTTTATGATGTACGTACATTTTTTTCATAACGTATTTTAGAGACTTTTTTAGAGACTGACTAAAAGGTTTAAATTTTTTTTTCTTATGAATGAAATTAAAAACTTTTTTCACAAAAGTTGACTAGTTTTTTTGTGAAATTTTTAAGTTTTGGGAGTACTGAGGAAATATGATGAAAAATCGAACTATCTAGTCAAAGCTGGAAACGAAGTAAAAAAATTCTTATAACGAATTGTTGTTTTTTTTTTACATACATATGCAACGACATACTTTGTTTTAATTCTTTCATTAACTTTGTCCATTGTAATGGACATGCATTAGAAATGAGTTTAGCGGAATGCAAACCATTATTTTTGTTAAATAATGATTTGTAAACAGTTTATTTATTTATTATTTCCTCTATTTTAGCCTTTTATTCCAAAATTTAAGTTCATAACGTGTTTCTATGAAAGCATATTGAGTTGAAAAGAAAACAAGCAAAGTGAGTGAACTTGTTTTTTTCTTTTTATGTTTATAAATTAACATATTTGCTTTTTTTATGTTATAGAAAATAAATTCAAACTAGTAGTGAATGTCTATAAAAAAAAACATATCTGTTGTTTGGTAACATATTTGTTACTTGGAAAAAAACTTATTTAAGAGCAATATCCATTTTAAAGGACATGCCCAAAAACCTACTTACTTTTTATTTATTAATTTTGTTTTTTATTATTTACTTTATTTAGCATATATTTATCATAAACTTGGTTTTTCTAAATTTTTTTTCGGTTGAAAACTGCTGAAGTTATGCAAAAAAGATAATTTTGGGCAGATTTCGGGTCCGCCTAAGAAAAAAATTTTTATGGCACCAAAATGTTAAACAAAAATACCATTTTGGAGAGATTTTGGGTCCACCCAAGAAAAAAATTTTGATGGCACCAAAAACCCAAAATGTCCAACTTTCTAAATGTCCAGCAAAATAAGCTTCTGTGTCGTTGTTTTTTGAATTTTTGAGACAAGTTGGTCTATATTAAGATCATTTCAAGGTGAAGTGGTTCACTTACAAATAAAAATTGCATTTGACAAATCATGCATCTGCATTTAGGGACTACTTCCCGAAATACGTGGCCTTAAAGCCCGGGGGTCCTGGGTTTTTTCCATTGCGGACGCCCATTTTTATTTGCAGATCTTATTTTTTAGCCTCACTCTAACGAAAAATGGACGGGGAGCGCCTTGTCTTGTATGAACGCAAACATAATTTACATATATTATAAGTGTACAACAAACAAACACGTTAGTTTTTCATTAAAACAAAAATATTCTGTTTCTGGAATAGTCATTCCAAGGTTGAAATGAGAGACACAACATCCAACTTTCTGATACATAAAGGTTTTTGGGTCGCTGCTTCCAAGTTCGTGGTCAGTTTGTCGGTATTAAGGTTATTTTAACATCATTTCAAGGGCAGAAAAAAATAAATACGATCTTCAAAGGGGGTGTTCTTGGGGGTGTTCCTTTTGTGGTCGAATCGTCTCTTAACTGACCCTAGACTGTTAAGCAGCAATTTCTTTTTGTTTTTTTGCTAAATTTGAGAGGTGGTCACTTGCCCTTATCCCTTTTATAAAATTAGTCTGGAATGTTCTTGGCATAAGTCATATTTTCAGGAGGGTTCATGTTTAATATCTTTGGAGCAAACTAAAATGGCGAATTGCACCGAAAAAAGGGAGAACGATTTGCTAACTAATGTGTATTGCCTACAGCACAGCATTCTCATTATAAAATGGTCTGAGAAACTATAACCAAAAAAAAAACCTCATTATAAAATGGTCTGGGTAACAATAGCCAAATACGTTGTTGGAGAAATAATTACGCTTAAAGTTTTCATAAATACTGAAACTAATGTATATCAACAGCATCTATAAAGGCGTTATTTCTACATGGAAGCAATTTTTCGAACATCAAGGTTTTATCCATTTTGGACTTCTTCCATTCTTCAGGACTATTCGGCACTATGCCACAGGTCGAAAACTGTTATTATTCTATCTTTTTATACCCTAAACCTGTAAAGTCTGAAACCTGGCATTGAAGCAATAACGGTCAAAAGACGACCAAAGGCACGACAAGGTAGTTTTCAAACATGACAACGCTCGGCAACATGTTGCGCAGTCGGTCGAAACATATCAAGAAACTCTGGGGAAGTCCTACCCCACCCGCCATATAGCCCAGACATTACCCCTTCTTACTTATTTGTTTTCGCCGACGACGCATGCTCTTGAGGATCAACACTTTTATTATGTTAATATGTTAATTTTAATGTCAACACGGAGATAAAAAAAGTGGGTTAAAATCAAGCTCAAAGCCTTGGCAAATGAAATGAGCTCAACAGAGCTCAAAATCATCTCAAAAACGAATAAATTGCAATACCAGAAATTGGGTTTGAAAATTTAGTTTATTAACACGTCAATTTGTACTACAAAAGTGTAATTCCAGGCTTGTTTTTTAAAAAATAATGCTGTTGTTTTTTTGGAGGTAATTAAATTAACGTAACAAAATAAAATAAATAAAGAGGTAATAAAAGAATATATAACAATTGCTTTTATTCATTGATTTTATGATTTAACATAATATCAAATATTATTATTAGTCCTACCAATAATTTTAAAATTTTTTTTTCTTTGATATATAACTGTTACAGTTAGTCGCCGATAATGATCAAACATCATAATGTTTACTAGAACACATGGTACCATGAATTCAAGGATTTGCACTATTGAATATTTTTTAATCCGCCCACGGACACGCCTACCTCCCATGCAACTCAAAAATTAAAAACTGCATAAATAAGCTCATAATTAACCTACAACAATAAAATTAAACGCATCAATTTTATCTCAAAACATAGATACGTTCGAAAAATAGGTGTCATTCGCCTACGAACACGCCCTCCTCGTATACAACTCAAAAACTTACAGAGTAAAATTTGGAACGTTTGTATTTTATAACAAAACGAAGGCGTTTTTAAAAAATGGGCGTCGTCCAACCACAGACACCCCCACCTCATATAAAACCCAAAATAGCGAAAACACTATAAAGCAGGCATGATCACAAAGGTGGTCCTTGTGGCCCTCTTATTAAAATTAAATAAAACCACTGAGCATACAATAGATAGAGGACTCAAAGCGCATAAAAATATGCTTCTATCAAAATTGTATGCAATGGCTCCCACACTCTCATTTACGCTCCCATCGTGCATTCGTTCAAACGAACGTAACTTCGTGTTTCCATTGCCGCAGCTACCACATTGTCGTGAACTTTCAAATGATCGTCAGCAGGGTTCGGACCCCGCTCCAATTGGAGTAAATTTACTCTGTTTTAAAAAAAAAAATTAAATATGCTCCGACACTCCGTTGCCATAGCAATCTACTCCGATTTACTAATCGCACCACTTCGAAACCTTTTTTTGTCGTTTTCTGTTACAAGTATGCGTTTTTAATTGCTTTGCAATGCGAAAATGAGTAGTTCCTAAACTTGCCGTAACTTTTATGCATTGAACACAATTTCGACAGCAAGCGACAAGCGAGAATACAATTGAGGTGGCAGCAGCAGAACGAATAGCTTGTCGCTTGCTGTCGTTATTGTGTTCAAGGCATTACTTGCCAATTTTTTTTTTTGTGTGGGCAATACTACTAATCATATAATAGAAACGACCAGCTGATTCCGAAAAGTAACAAGTTAAGTAATTAAGGTAAACATCGTGAGTGCTTAGGGTAATAGACTTCTTTAAAATGGACAAATTTGTAATAAGGTGAGACTATATATTATTTATACGACGATAATACTATTTATCGACTAAATATATTACGGACGATGTTGTTGAATTTTGGTTGAAAATTAAGAACGAAAAAACTTTATTGGAAAATTTGATGTTTGAGAACCTATCTCGTTCGTTATATGTTAAACTTAGCCATTTTGCCACACAATAGTGCATCTGCGGAAAGGAAATTCTCAGAAATGAATTTAATAAAGACAAATTTCCGCAATAAACTCAAAGTTTCAACAGTCAGCAACATAATGTTTGCTAGAAATTTAATTGACACTTCGAATATATTCAGTTCGTCAACTGAATTACTAAAACATATTAAAAAGTACAAATTCCTTCATGGAAAGTACATATTAGCTTAAGTACATAATAGGCGTGTTTTTGTTAACACTTAAGCAAGTTGCTAAACACTTAATCTTATGGAAAGCTAAGCGACGAAATTTACACTCGCTTAATTGTTCAAATTTGTGCTCAAGCAACTTGCTCAAGTGTTACAAAAACACGCCTAATATTATTAATTATCTTAAGATAAGCTTAAGGTCCTGAAGACTTCTACTTTTTTGTATCAAAAATACATTTTTTGTTTTGTTATATTACTTTTAAGCGACAATATAAAGGAAATTGAATTGGAAATGGTATTTTTATAAAAAAACAATTTATGCTCCGAAAAATTTCTATCTGCTCCACTTTTTTATTGCTTTTGCTCCGCTTTTCTCTCCGCGGGGTCCGAACCCTGATCGTCAGTTTGTGTGTTGTTGTGGCTACCAGTGCTACGACGCATGCGCTTAGTTGTTGCTAGCATCGTTTATTTTTGTTTTGCCTGTCCCTTTCCCTTGCTGCAGCTACCACGATGGCTACCATATATTTTGTTATTGTAGAGTTGTTGTACATGAAACCGGTTAATGTTGTTGCTGTTAAACGAAAATCAATGGATAATGAATGAAGCTCAAGTTTCTGAATTTTGCGATTTCAGGATTTCAGCATTTTTTCGTTTTTGTGATTATGATCTTTTTAATTGTAATTTTAAAATATATATTTAAAATAAATTTAATTAAATTGAATTAAATTGAATTAAATTGAATTAAATTGAATTAAATTGAATTAAATTGAATTAAATTGAATTAAATTGAATTAAATTGAATTAAATTGAATTAAATTGAATTAAATTGAATTAAATTGAATTAAATTGAATTAAATTGAATTAAATTGAATTAAATTGAATTAAATTGAATTAAATTAAATTAAATTAAATTAAATTAAATTAAATTAAATTAAATTAAATTAAATTAAATTAAATTAAATTAAATTAAATTAAATTAAACTAAATTAAATTAAATTAAATTAATTTAAATTAAATTAAATTAAATTAAAGTAAATTAAATCAAATTAAATTAAATAAAATTAAACTAAATTAAATTAAATTCAATTAAATTAAATTAAATTAAACTAAACTAAATTAAATTAAATTAAATTAAATTAAATTAAATAAAATAAAATTAAATTAAATTAAATTAAATTAAATTAAATTAAATTAAATTAAATTAAATTAAATTAAATTAAATTAAATTAAACTAAATTAAATTAAATTAAATTAAATTAAATTAAATTAAATTAAATTAAATTAAATTAAATTAAATTAAATTAAATTAAATTAAATTAAATTAAATTAAATTAAATTAAATTAAATTAAATTAAATTAAATTAAATTAAATTAAATTAAATTAAATTAAATTAAATTAAATTAAATTAAATTAAATTAAATTAAATTAAATTAAATTAAATTAAATTAAATTAAATTAAATTAAATTAAATTAAATTAAATTAAATTAAATTAAATTAAATTAAATTAAATTAAATTAAATTAAATTAAATTATATTAAATTATATTAAATTATATTAAATTAAATTAAATTATATTAAATTAATTTGAATTACATTAAATTCATATAAATTAAATTATATTCAATTACATTAAATCAAATTAAATTCAATTAAATTAAATTAAATTCAATTACATTAAATCAAATTAAATTAAAATAAATTAAATTAAACTAAATTAAATTAAATTAAATTTAATTAAATTAAATTAAATGAAATTAAATTAAATTAAATTAAATTATATTAAATTAAATTTAATTAAATTAAATTTAATTAATTAACTAATTTAAAGTAAATTAATTAAATTTAATTTAATTTAATTTAATTTAACTTAATTTAATTTAATTTAATTTAATTTAATTTAATTTAAATTTCAATTTGAAATGAAATTAATTTAATTAATTTAATTTAATTTAATTTAATTTAATAAAATTTAATTTAATTTAATTTTTAATTTTAATTAGATGTATTTAATTTTATTTAATTTTATATAATTTCATTTCATTTTATTTAAACTTATTTCATTTTATTTAATTTATTTTAATTTGATTTAAGTTAATTTAATTTAAGTTAATTTAATTTTATTTAATTAATTTAATTTAATTTATTTAATTAAATGCATTTTAATGTAATTTAAATTAATGCAATTTAATGCAATTTAATTTAATTAAATGAAAATAAAGAAAAGATAATGTCATTTAATGTTATTAAATGTTTTTAAATGTTTTTAATCAATTTTATTTAATGTAATTAAATGCAATTTTATTTAATTTAAATCAATGCAATTTAATTTTATTAAACTTAATTTAATTTCATTAAATTTTATTCAATTTAATTTACTTTCATTGAATTTAATTTAATTTAATTCATTTAATTTAATTCAATTTAATTCAATTTAATTCAATTTAATTCAATTTAATTTAAATATATATTTTAAAATTACAATTAAAAAGATCATAGTCACAAAAACGAAAAAATCGCAAAATTCAGAAACTGGAGCTTCATTCATTATCCATTGATTTTCGTTTAACAGCAACAACAATAACCGGTTTCATGTACAACAACTCTACAATAACAAAATATATGGTAGCCATCGTGGTAGCTGCAGCAAGGGTCAGGCAAAACAAAAATAAACGATGCTAGCAACAACTAAGCGCATGCGTCGTAGCACTGGTAGCCACAACAACACACAAACTGACGATCATTTGAAAGTTCACGACAATGTGGTAGCTGCGGCAATGGAAACACGAAGTTACGTTCGTTTGAACGCATGCACGATGGGAGCGTAAATGAGAGTGTGGGAGCCATTGCATACAGCGTTGCCGCTTTGGTTAAATTCAACCAAATTTGGTAGTTTTTTTTGTTCAAATCAGCTTATGGTTATTTGGTAGATTTTTTTTTCAATATGGAAGATTTTGGTAGATTTTTCAATTTTGTAGTTAATAAAAATTTTTAGCCAAATAAAACTCAAAGAAAATAAATGAAAATAAAAAAAAGGCGTGATAGAAGCACTTCTTAAGAATGGTTAACTTAGGAATATACAAAAAGTATTGAAAAATATTTTTCGTTTAATCTTTTTTATGTATTTTTCACCAAAGAATATTTTGGTGTTATTTTGTTTTATGTTTTAGTGTGGTCAGATAATTTTCAATTTATATAAACTTTAATATATTATTGAAAAAGGTTATTATTATTTCATGCTGTTGAATTAATATATGTTGTAACTTTAAAAATTTATGGGCCAAGGTCACGTGTGAGGTCATTATATATACATAAATTTTTATTGGCCCTAATAAGGCAAACATTTTTGTTGAAGATTTTGGGTAAATATCTCAAACGGTATAGAAGTTATGAACGATAAAGAGAAGTGGATGTCAGAAAAAATTGAGATTGCGAAAAAACTTATCATTTGACGTAATTTTTTGTTGGTAAAAAGTTTACATTTTCTGCTTTAAAAATTACAAAACAAACAAAAGGTTCACTTTTTGAGATATTAGCACGTTAAATGTTTTTCAAAAAGGTTTCAACTATAGCATACAAATACCAAAAATATTTATTTTCTTAAATCGCTTTTTAATATCTTTCTAAAGATACTTCATTTACAAAAATAGGATAACAGATGATAGAGATATGATTTATGGGAAATGAATCTATTTTCAAAATTTTTACTTTTATTAAAAATTGGTTTCTCCATAACTTTCGAAAAAATGGCGAAAAAAACGAATAACTTACATTCTTATAAGTGGAAAAAGTACCCTTAGACAAAATTTCAAGCCAATCGAAGAGCATGAAGCAATCACGACTTATATTGGGCGTGGAATGCCCGTATTGGGAAAATATTGAGATTTGATTTTACTTTTTAAAATGGGATTATAATAAAAAATGTGACTTTTAATTTACTTGTCTATACTATTATATATAATTGAAGTGGAAATATTAAGTGCAACAATGACTCCAAAACTACTGGTCCGATTTTTATGAAAAAAATTTTAAAATATCATATTTGTGCTACAGAATGCCATAGGTGGGGTTTATTTAAGAAAATTTAACAATAAATATATTTAATTAAGTTGTTAAGTTTTTTAGGAAATTACCACCTATGCTAAGCATTGCTTGGTCGTTTGCTTTTCACGCGTTTGTGTTACGAGAGATTCAACTACATGTTGCTATCAACCCTTCTCTTTAAAGTTTATTGATCTCGCTCTCCACACTCATTCGAAGAGTAACCAAAAGCAGTTGGCGCTCTTTAACGTGATGGGAATACAAGTTAAATAAAGCTTGCTGTGTTGTTGTTGCTGTGGAATGATGAGCTGCAAACCAATGTGTGCATATTTGTTTCGCCGCAAACAATTTCTTTACACATATTTTTATTGTAGTTTTCCAAATTTTTAATTTACACTTGAGAAAGAAAGATATTTTAATATTTCAAAATGTGCATTCACAAGTGTGATAGCATATTTTGTATAGATTAAAGATAAATTAAAAGTTTGAAAAATTAAGTGTTCGTATTTCCCTTAAACTACAAATACAGCTACAAATAAATACCTCCACGTAAAACAAGTTTGACAACTTTAACAGAAAATGCAAGAGCGATGCTCCGCGCTAGGAGAGCAAGAGCAGCGACTCAAAGAGAAAATTGTTGGTAAATTATGCATGCAATTATTTGCTTTCACGACCAGTGTTGCCAGAAAGTTTTGAGAAAAGAAGCTAGATGGCCTTTAAAAAATGGCTAGAAAAGGCTAGATGGCTTTAAACAAAAAGCTAAAAAAAGGCTAGATTTGTTAACGCTATTATACCCTAAACATGTAAGGTCAGGGTATATTGACTTTGTGCAAACGTTTGTAACGCATAGAAATAAGCGAGTCCGGTATAGAAAAGTATATATTCCTGATCAGTGTCACCTCTTGAGTCGAGCTAACCATGTCCGTCCGTCCGTCTGTCTATGTGTTATCTGTTAATATAGGTTAAGAAGGAGATGAGATTGGTACACATGTTCACATGAACCCAAGCATCTACACTATTGAATATTTTTAGAATCCGCCCACGGACACGCTTACTTCCCATACAACTAACAATAAAAATCGCTGTATAGATGGTTGTAATTAAGCTACCGAAATAAAATTTAAATGTATTTATTTTGTATCAAAACGTAGACGTACACAAAAAATTGGCGTGCTCTACCCATGAACATGCCCACCTCCCATACAACTCCAACATTGAAAACACTATTATAAAGACCCTTTTATTTGAACTACAGGGATTAAACTTATCAGATATGTATTTTATATTAAAACTTAGATGTGTACTTAGATGTAAAATAGTCGTCATTCGCCCTTAAACACGCCCACCTCCCATACAACCCACTATAGTAAAAACGCTATAAAGAAGTTTATATGAGCCAAAAATATAAAACTTGGTATTGAGATTGTTGTATCAAAACTAAGATGTGTTCACAAACTGAGCGACATCCGCCCATAAACATGCTCATCTCCCATGAAACCCACAATATGGAAAACACAATAGAAACGTTTATATTTGGCCTACAGAGATAAAACTTGGTATGAGATCATAGTATATAAAACTAAGGTGTGCTCACAAAAAAAGGCGTAATCCACCTACGAACGCGCTTTCCTCCCATACAACCTTCATTAGTAAAACCTATATAGTTCTATAAATACAGGAATTTTAAACAAAAATAGGAAGTTACTTCTATTTGTTTTAGTATTTTAATATATAGTTTATTTAAATATAATAGGAGGTCTAGGGTATTTCATAGTCGGACTAGACTTTCTTTACTCGTTTTCTTTTAAGAACAGTTGAATACGGTTTCTTTTCTAGTTTTTTTTTTGAAATTTCGTTGTACTAAGAATTCTTTCTACCTCAGCGTTGCTTAATGCTAAAATAATAAAACTAAAAATCAAATCTGATAGCTCTTGGAACGGATCTTCATTCAATGAATCTCTAGCTTCTGCCCAGCTAGATTCCTATTCTACTTGTGATTTACAATTTTTTGCCATTATATTTCAATTATAGTTATTTCTTCTGTAGAGTAACTGGAGTTTTCTTTCTCTATAACAGAAAATATTTGGGTTTAACCACTTTAAAAGAATAAAAAGAACAATAGAAGATTTACACTTTCAAAATTGCAACGTCAGAAAAATTGGATGTAGTAATGCATCTTTAAGCAATATATTAAAAAAGGCTAGAAAAGGCTAGAAAAAAACAAAAAAAGGCTAAAAAAAAGGCTAGAGGCTAGATGGTAATTTTCGAGGCTAGACAACAAAAAAAAAGGCTAGATCTAGCCTCAAAAAGGCTAGATTGGCAACACTGTTCACGACTGCAATTGGAGTGAGGCAGTGGCGTAGCTAGGGTTGCTGGCACCCGGGACCGAAACTAAATTGTTAAGTAAGCCCTTTTAGAAGGTTATACTTAACCTCATAAAAGCAATGCTTAAAAAGTACTACGAAATTAATATAATTCTTTTAAATAATAGTTTACTGTTATGATTATTTTGTTAAAGTGCAAATGAGTTAACATAAATATTTTAATTCATTGTATTATTTATAAAAGTCGGTAACAATATACAAAATTAATCTCATCGATAGTAATATATTAGATATCATTTGAAAGATAAATTGGTAACTTATACAAAACTGAAAAATTTTCCGCAATCAAGGAATTTTACAAAAATGTTTTGTTTACGCAAAATTTTGACTAGCAATAGTGAGTAATCCCCAAAGATCTATTGTGAATAATTTTGCATAATTGAGGAAAAAATTTACTTCCCGGTAAAACGCTAACAAATTTTCCCTCAGTGACCCTGAATAACTATCAATTTAAATATTTTTTCGAGATCAATTCACATCTTCTATATAAAAGTTAAGTGAAAATTAGAAAAAAATATTAAAATTAATTTAAAAAACTTTTTTTCTAATTTTTATAAATTTCTGTATAGTACTCTTTATACATTTTAGCTTCGACTTAAATAGACAAGACTGAGGTCTGTAACATTTAACTGCCTTATTCTTGACCATAAATATCTCAATATCACAGTGATACCAAATTGATATCAGAAATTTGTTTCATAGTCATTATCTACATAATTCCCAAAGCAAACTTGCCCTGGGAGAACAAGGCCAAGAGTCATGAAAATTAGAATAGTTTTTTCTTAAAAAGTGTATTTTTGACAGTTTTTGTTAGTTGATTTGAACAGAATAATAATTATGTATTTTAGTAAATTAAAGGAGTTAGGAAACCATCTTAGAGTTTTAAATAGACATTTTCAAAATAAATCAAAAAAGCATCAGAACGCCAAAAAATTGTTATAAAACGCCATTTCTTTAATTTAAATAAAAAATGTTATGAATTTTAATCAATTTATTTTTTTTTAGAAATTTTGAAGTAAGTAATAAAATAACACCAGAACGCCATAAAATTGTTATAAAACGCCATTTATTTAATTTAAATAAAAAATGTAATGAATTTTAATCCTTTTTAAATTTTTTTAGAAATTTTGAAGTAAGTAATAAATTGAGCTTTTAAATTGTTTTATGTAACAGGACACCCAAAAACATATTAGTATTAAAAATTATGTTCTAGCAGGTTAAGAGCTGCAAATAAAGTTTGTTTGTCGATGTATAGTCTCAGAACTTAGTAATCACAAAATTATGAAAAACGTAGAAGTAGATTATGGTAAACGAGTCGGTACAGCAGATAATCAGATTTTTCTTATTCCTGGCAATGCCAATGAATCAAAAAACTTTGTTAATACTGAAGTATTAAATAATTAAAATGGAAATATCTTCACTTTATTATAGTTAGACTATTTAATATAATTTGCTTCGAAATACAAATAATATGCTAATATTTTAACGTTTTTTATTATTGAAATTTTTCAAATATACAAAGGTATTATTGATAAAAAGAAAATGTCCGTGGCGAAGCCTCGGACGACTGTGGCCTGCTAGTTTAATATACAATAGAAAGTTTATATAAATGTAAGCATAACAACATTTTTACAGTATTCCTAAATGAGTTTTAAAGCTTATATTGATTTGGTAGTTTTGTATCCATTTTGGTATTTTTTTTTAATGTGGTTGGTTGCAAAATTTTTTTTTCGGTGGCAACCCTGATTGCATATAGTTATTTTTGGGTTGAAATTTTTATATGGTTTGAGTTCTCTATCTATTGTATGCTCAGCAGTGTTGCCAGTTTAGCGATTTTGTAGCTAGATTTAACTTTTTTTTTTCTCACTTAGCTACAAAAATTGTGTTTTAGCTCCTAGCTACTTTCTTTAGCTACTTTTTATTTTCCTTAGCTCTTTTTAGCTACAAAATATTTGCTTGCATTAAATATATTGCATTTAATTTTTTTACATTATACATATTTCACCGTGTGAAAGCTTCCATGTAAATGTGAAAGTAAAACGTTTATTTAAATGTTATCGACAAAATTGCATCTCTTATAAGTGCATTATTTAGATGGCGCGCAATAAAAAGCAGCGGAAAAATGGATAGGTGATTTAATTTTTGGTTTGAATACATTATATATAGACTTTACTTAAGTTATGTTTGCAGATTTTTAAAAAGGATTGATGTCTCCGAACAAGCTAGGATGGAAGAGGATTCTTCATCGTATGAAAGCTCATCTGACGACGACATTCCTAGTACGAGCAAGCAAACACGGTAGGCTTAATTTAATTTTTAAATTATTTTACGCAAACTAATTGCATTATTTTATCTCTTAGAAAGTACCAACAAAAAGTTTTATGTTTTATGAATGTTGTTTTTGTTTTTAAATTAAGTTTTTGTTTGTTTTTTTTTAGTTTGAAAATTCCTATTATTCTCTATATAAATTTAAAAAATATACCCATGTATGTATTTTATAAATAAAAGTTTGAATAATATGTTATCACAAAAAAAATTTATTCTTTTTCTTGTCTAAAATTTTTTAGCTTTTTTTTAGCTACTTTTTTTTGCGGTTTTAGCTACTTTTAGCTACTTTTTTTATCAGTTTTAGCTACAACTTCAAAAAATTTCTGGCAACACTGATGCTCAGTGATAAAACTCACATTTTGCTTGCGCCAAGTTTACAAAGAAATGCACTTGCGAAAATCAACAATAACAAACAACAACAACATACGCATCGAAACACACAAGCTGTTCGGTGCGACCACCAAACCCACAGCATTGTTGTTGTGCGTATGTGTTTTGTTAGTGGAATAGAAATTCAGACGATCTTGACGAGTTTGTCGCATATGTATTTTGTTTTTGGGATTTTTTTATGAATATATTCTTTGCACTTGCAAAAAGCAACAAAGTACATTGTCGTCGATGCTGGTGACGCTTTTGTTGTTGGTAATGTATTTTGTTGTTTATTTTAATCAGGCGATTATCTTTCTTAATTAGGTTTTGGCCCTTTTATTAATTTCCCTGATCAAGCCTGCTATAAAGGCATTAACATATGAGCTACAGGAATAAAACTTGGTATGTGTAAATTTTTCATCAAAATTGGAATGCATATAAAATATGGGCTTCATCCCATATTTCATAGTCGGGCTAGACCGACTTTAGACTTTATTTACTTATTTTTAAATGTGTTTTGCTATATTTTTATTATCGTTGCCATTAGCTTAGAGAAAGTGTGCTAGTGTATCATGCGGGGGCCGTGGGTTCGAACCCTAGCTGTGTAAGTATCAAAAATTTTAATTTAATACTTTAAATAATACTAAGTCTGATTCATTAACTGTTTGGTCAAAAATGACCTTCAAAATAAGTTGCTTACAATATTGATAGAAAATTGGAAATTTAAATTTTTATTAAAAAGAAAAAAATTTTCAAATAAAAAAATGTTTGTTGTCCTTGTCGGTATTTGAACCTACAACAAAAGAGTACAAAGCGCACACATCAGCACACTCGGCCAAACATGAACTTTCAAAATAGTGATAAAATTTCAATAAGTACGTTTTTATATGGGTTTCGTGTTATTTAGACCAACAGTCAACTGACTGTTGATATTAAAGTTTCTTTTGTTGGATGATATTTAACAGTGAAATCTGTTATAATTTAATATTGGAAATACGATTTAAGGATAATTGGGAAAATATAGAATGTTAAGAAAACTCTTTATTTACCCAATATTCCTAACTTCACAGTAAATTTGAGTTAATTTATTGCATTTAAATTTACATTTTTTTTCGACAGCAGTTTTTCTACTATAGTGCTGAAGACCAGGATGTAAGAATTTAACTAACCCACAACTACAGAAACTATATAAAATAATTGAAAACAAAAACAATTTTAAAAACAACATTGAAAACGGAATATATTTAAAATCTAATCATGCACACAAAACTGTTGATGCATCATTATGCATGCTTTGGCATAATTTTTGGTTTTGAAATTGAAATTAAATTCAATACAATTTGGTCAATAATTTTTAAGTGGCGTTTTGTTGGCCACCAAAATTGTTGCTCAATGCGAGAATAGCAACAAAAATAGAAGCTGAGGGCAATACGTTAAATATGCGACGACACTTTATGTATAACAATTTCTAATGCCAACACAAACACACACACAAAGACACAGACACATTCCCGCACAGATGAATACGAATACACATGCATGCATACAAACAATGTAAACGAACACATTAAAATACATTTTATTGATTTTGTTTAGAAATTCAATGTACAAATATAGCTGGGAATAGATTATAAACGAGATGATGTTTGCCAAAGGCGGCTGGTATGAGGGATTTATCTGATGGATGTTGATGTTGTAAGCTATTAGTTATAATTAATTATAGGCGGGGATCAACTAACTTTTCCCAAATCATATTTTTATGATGGAAATTGAATAATTTAATAATGAGAATAATAATGAGAGTAATTGCAAAATAGCATCAGAAATTGTATTATTTAGAAAAAAACAAAGGGCAGTCAACAAAAAGAAATCATGTTTTCGGAATACATTTATGAAGCATTACTATAACATAATTCCATAAAATGTGAGTGCGGAACGCTTGATTTTAAAAAAAAATATCATAGCATATTTTTAGGCATTTTTTGTTTTGTGATTTATTGAAACTTCAAAAACTTTTTATATATTTTTTTTTTCATTTGGAAATTTTCAATTTCACAAAAAATTTTAAACTTATTTTGTCGTACCTACTATAGTTTCCGTTTTTACTTTAACCCATTTACTCCCACTGTACTCGCTTGGGTACAGAACAATGTTTTAGTTATTTGCACTTCTGTTTTATTGTTTGCGCATTTATCCGTTGAACTTCTGTTTGTATGTATTCTTTGACACATTGCTTACATACTTGTTGCCATTTCTATGGAAAAAAATGGATAACGGTAATTTGCGATCGCGTTTTTATATTTTTATTTACATTTTTTTTTTTTTCTATATTTTTGTAATGCATTAATCGTTATTAATACAAAAAAATGAAAAAACCATTTATATTTTCGGTTTTAAAATGGCTTGGGAATAAATGGGTTAAGTATTTTATAAATATTTGGAACTACAAATTTTTATTTGCACAATTTAAAATCGAATATGTGACCATTGCTGATTTCTAATTCAGCTTGAAGAAAATCAATAATTCATGTTATTTTTGCCGTAATTTATGACGGGAAAGAACTAGTATTTCATAAATGCATATTGAAAGGTTGACAAAAATTATTTCCAGCAAACACAAATTAATGATTTTTTAATAAAGTGTGTCCCAAAAGTTACCTAAATTTTTAATCCAGTATTTTTTTTTTTAGGACTAGCGTTAAGTATGAAATCTATGACAGCTGTCAACAGAATGCATGGAGGTTTCATCCATAGCGAACAGATTTAACGGATTTTTTGTGGATCAACAGCAACGATAATGGACGCAGGTACTCAATTTATAGAACACCCCATATAAAAAGAAAAATAATTTAACGAGCCTATTTTGGTATCGAGTATCGATATCGAATATTTTCGAGTTAAGAGTATTATATATTCGTTACCTAAAAATAACCCATCACTAATTCACATACTTTATTGACTTGAAAATAATGGCTAAAGAAAAAATTTCCAATTCTTCAGTACTTTTTCAAATAAAGTCCATCATATTGTTTTGCCAAAGCATAGAAACGTAATCATGAAGCTGAAAATCAAAAGAGAATATCCAAAAATTGTAAATAAAGTAGGTTTGGTGATATATTTATTATATTTATTTATATTTTTAATAGTTCGATATGTCAGCAAGGCTCTTAAAATGAATTAGAAATTTTGTGATTCGGGACCATTAGCGCAATCAAAGGGGGGTTTCGAGGTTTAACCAACCCAAAATTATTGTTGTACCAATCAAAATAGAATTAAATCAAAGTGGTTCATATGAAAAGCAAACACACACATCTTAACAAATGAGTAAAAACCCCAAATGTATATTTCAAATCGATTCTGTTTGATGTACAATCTACTAAATTTTCATGTTTGTTTCCTTCAGCCTGATTCTGACCTCTTGAGGCGTTCTTGACAATACTTCGATTTGAGTTGGAACCTACTAAAACGACTAAAAATATTTGGATGAAAATTAATTCAAAAGTAACACAAAATAAGAAAGCCTGAATCATTCTCATTCTGCTCACAAAATTCAGGTTGCGTTTAACGACGCCTCGAAATATGCATATGGCATGAGGCGACATGAGCATATTTCGGTTAAAAGCAAAGAAATCTTAATGTTGTAGTATAATTCTATTTAAATGCTAGATATTGTCTTTTTCTGCATAAGTTGATAAATAATAAAACTCCTCTATACCATTTTCATAAGCTTTGCTTCAGCTCTTCTATTTGAACCTGTAATCTAACTATGCCGAATTACACGTGTTTACAAACCAAAAGACTTTTCTTCGTCAACGCCATCAAAATTTGGAATTCTTTACCCCATAATATAAAATCCATTTTCAGTATGAATAAATTCAAAATATCTGTTCTTTCATTCTTTTCAAACCTCTAATTACAAATCTATGTTTTCTATACTATGTTCTTTTTGAAGTGAAACTTCTTTGGCGGCGAGTGAAATTTCTAGGTCTCTTATTCGTGACGCTAGGCTAACGTTTTCAATTCATATGAAAATTTAAAAAAATTATTGCCGCTGCCGAGAATTGAACCCTGAACATCGTTGCTTAAGAGTCGGAATCTATTCCTTTACGCCACGTAGGCACATGATAAACAGCCAAACAAAATGTAATTAAAACTGAACGCGTAACATACTGAAAATAACATAATTAACATTAACATTACATTAACATTAACATTACATTATTAACATAACCGTAAAATTTTAAGAATACAGCCGCATCTGGGTCTGCAACTAATGATGAAGGTAAGGTGATTACAACAACGGCTGAGTTTCAAAATGCATTTTTATGAAACATCAGTGTATTTTGGTGAATCTACAAAGAACCAATCCCCAAAAAACACACTGATGCTTTGTAAAAATGTAATTTGGAACTCAGCCATCATCTCATTATTTTTTATTATTATTATTATCTCAGCCATTCTTTGACACATTGCTTACATACTTGTTGCCATTTCTATGGAAAAAAATGGATAACGGTAATTTGCGATCGCGTTTTTATATTTTTATTTACATTTTTTTTTCTTTTCTATATTTTTGTAATGCATTAATCGTTATTAATACAAAAAAATGAATGTGTTGTTTTGTTTGTTTTGAAGAAAATCAATAATTCATGTTTTTTTTTTTCTTTATTTAAACCGGGCCCGTAATTTTTGACGGGAAAGAACTAGTATTTCATAAATGCATATTGAAAGGTTGACAAAAATTATTTCCAGCAAACACAAATTAATGATTTTTTAATAAAGTGTGTCCCAAAAGTTGCCTAAATTTTTAATCCAGTATTTTTTTTTTAGGACTAGCGTTAAGTATGAAATCTATGACAGCTGTCAACAGAATGCATGGAGGTTTCATCCATAGCGAACAGATTTAACGGATTTTTGTGGATCGACAGCAACGATAATGGAAGCAGGTACTCAATTTATAGAACACCCCATATAAAAAAATAATTTAACGAGTCTATTTTGGTATCGAGTACAGTATCGATATCGAATATTTTCGAGTTAAGAGTATTATATATTCGTTACCTAAAAATGACCCATCACTAATTGACACACTTTATTGACTTGAAAATAATGGCTAAAGTAAAAATTTCCAATTCTTCAGTACTTTTTCAAATAAAGTTCATCATATTGTTTTGCCAAAGCATAGAAACGTAATCATGAAGCTGAAAATCAAAAGAGAATATCCAAAAATTGTAAATAAAGTAGGTGTGGTGATATATTTATTATATTTATTTATATTTTTAATAGTTCGATATGTCAGCAAGGCTCTTAAAATGAATTAGAAATTTCGTGATTCGGGACCATTAGCGCAATCAAAGGGGGGTTTCGAGGTTTAACCCCCCCAAAATTATTGTTGTACCAATCAAAATAGAATTAAATCAAAGTGGTTCATATGAAAAGCAAACACACATCTTATCAAATGAGTAAAAACCCCAAATGTATATTTCAAATCGATTCTGTTTGATGTACAATCTACTAAATTTTCATGTTTCTTTCCTTCAGCCTGATTCTGATTTCTTGAGGCGTTCTTGACAATACTTCGATTTGAGTTGGAACCTACTAAAACGATTTAAAATATTTGGATGAAAATGATTTCAAAAGTAACACAAAATAAGAAAGCCTGAATCATTCTCATTCTGCTCACAAAATTCAGGTTGCGTTTAACGACGCCTCGAAATATGCATATGGCATGAGGCGACATGAGCATATTTCGGTTAAAAGCAAAGAAATCTTAATGTTGTAGTATAATTCTATTTAAATGCTAGATATTGTCTTTTTCTGCATAAGTTGATAAATAATAAAACTCCTCTATACCATTTGCATAAGCTTTGCTTCAGCTCTTCTATTTGAATCTGTAATCTAGCTATGCCGAATTACACGTGTTTACAAACCAAAAGACTTTTCTACCGTCAATGCCATCAAAATTTGGAATTCCTTACCCAATAATATAAAATCCATTTTCAGTATGAATAAATTCAAAATATCTGTTCTTTCATTCTTTTCAAACCTCTAATTACAAATCTATGTTTTCTATACTATGTTCTTTTTGAAGTGAAACTTCTTTGGCGGCGAGTGAAATTTCAAGGTCTCTTATTCGTGACGCTAGGCTAACGTTTTCAATTCATATGAAAATTTAAAAAAATTATTGCCGCTGCCGAGAATTGAACCCTGAACATCGTTGCTTAAGAGTCGGAATCTATTCCTTTACGCCACGTAGGCACATGATAAACAGCCAAACAAAATGTAATTAAAACTGAACGCGTAACATACTGAAAATAACATAATTAACATTAACATTACATTAACATTAACATTACATTATTAACATAACCGTAACATTAATTTTCATCCTACAAGTATGCACGGAAAAAATAGAAAAATAGCTAAAACAGGAGCAGAACGCGTTCGTGAATATAGAGAGCGAATAAGAGCTTTTAAGAATACAGCCGCATCTGGGTCTGCAACTAATGATGAAGGTAAGGTGATTACAACAACGGCTGAGTTTCAAAATGCATTTTTACGAAACATCAGTGTATTTTGGTGAATCTACAAAGAACCAATCCCCAAAAAACACACTGATGCTTTGTAAAAATGTAATTTGGAACTCAGCCATCATCTCAACAAAATTTTAAAGCCAACCAAGTTGATACACTCAACAATCAACGTTCGCTGCTTTATGAGGCCCTCTATCAACATAGAAATTATTATGATCAGGAAGCAGGAGGTAATAACGAACAAGATTTGCCTCTGCTTTCGGAGGCTCCTTCAACGAGTACTATGCAAATGCAATCCAGCATTCAAAAAGTAACAATGTTGAAAAGACATTCGAAAGCAACTAAAACACCAACTGAACTAAAACAAGTACCGAAAATAACTGTTATTTTACAATTTTCAAATGAAAAAAATTGTCGAAAGAGTTTTTCAAATAAACCATTATGTTACAAATGTCCTCAGCCTCACGAATATTAAGTCGCTTTTAAATTTGAAACTGATTCTTAAAAAGTTAATTTCTTGCCTAGTATATTTCGAGGAAAAATAAAGGTTACTTTTGACTTTTATTTTATCGGTCAAAAATAGCAGTTATTTTGTGACTTTAGTTTTTTCGGTCAAAAATATCAAGCAATTTGTGTTTTTTTAAAGGCCGCTTGACAGATTGAACTGTTGACACTTCAAACTTTCGACAAAAACCATAGCCGGTACGGTCCCTGGGTGCAAATATTGAATCCACGTGTACGTTGATACACGCGAGTTTATTTTAATTATTTTTTAAACATAAACTTACCCAAGCTCTGCAGAAATTAAGTTTATAGTGAAGTCATGTGATTCAATAAAAAAATAGTTCCGATTGATTTCTGCAACTGAGCAAAAATTTAAAATTCATAATTTTCCCGAATCTGTTTCATAAATATTTCTCTAAATTGTCAAATATTATTCGATTGTAAGAAATATGGTCTTATTAGAAAAAAAGATGTTGATTTGATTTCGCTTCTGTTCATCTGTTTATCAGAGATATGATAAAGTTATACCAATGAGCATGAATTAGGAAATGCTGACTAAAATCGACATAATATCTTTTTTAACGAAAGTCTTTACGACACTCTTCCAAAACGACATCATTCATTAAAATCGTATAATATATGTGCAATTTTAAAGGATTTTCATGAAACTGATTTTGAAAATCTAATGGAAGATTATGATTAAAAAAATATTTTTCACATATTACATACAGAAAGAGTTAGTATGTTAGTGTTAAATATGACGATATCAAAAGTCAATTTTAAAGGAAATTTTATCGGTTATTTTGATGGCTAAGGACTCAAATGATTTTTTCATATTTCGGCTCTTAGTTTTTCATCCTAGAAAGAGTCAGAAATGTTGTGTTTTATATTTTCGGAAATGAGCTCTATTAGTACTCATCAAAGGACGAATTTTAAGGCTAGCGCCAATTGGTTATTTTTACAACGAAGTGAAGTGTTCAGTCATTACACTTCAAAAAATTTAAAATATTGTAGCTCAAGCTTTAAAACCTTCATATAACTGCCTAAAAGCTTCGTTTAACTTACTTAGAACAAGAAAAAAATCTGTAAACGGCTATAAAACTGGCGATTTCAAAACATTTTGGCCGATTCTAAAGACCCTAAACAACGCAGAAGCAAGTTAATTTTAAAATGACCGCTACCACTGCTGTACAGCTTCTGTACGGCCAAAATGTCCTGACAGTGCCTGTTGTATATCCGTTTTACAACTTGTTTCTTTTTTTTCGTTGCTCGGCCGTTGTACAGTTTGAACTTCAAAATTTTAACTTTTACTCAGCGGAGATCAAATTTTGAGAAAGAAACTCGATTTTTATTTTTTATTTTCTTGCAAGGCTTTGGAAACAATTAAAAAGTGCATTATTTCGATAAGTATTCGTATCCAAATAATAAAAGCATTTTTGGACAAACAGATTCCGATATTCAATTTTGAAACTTGCATATTTTTGTGGGAAAAGTAAACAATTATAGCAATTTTTGAAATATTTTTTAATATTAATAAAATACTATTTATAAAAACTTAACTTAAATTTTATATATGACTGTTTTTTTAGGGATTGTGTCGGTTTGAAAATTAATTTTGTGTTTTTCTTATGACATTGTACAATATGTCCAGAATATTCTGTCATGATTTCCCAAAAAAATTATAGCCAATCTTGTTAAAATTGGCTATAACTTTTGGGAAAGTGCTTCAAATATTTAGTTCTTATATTAACAAAAATTAGTTATCATATTCTTTGGTTGAGCATTCGAAACCCACCTAGCCCATTAACTCAACCCATTAACACCCAAGAGATGAAACTTATTTTATATATAAGCCAAAATTTGATAAACCCCCCCTCCCCCAAAAAAAAAAAAACCTGGTTGCGCCCCTGTTCGGTACGTTAGCGGATTCAATGAGCTATAGTTATATAACGAAAAAAGGATATGCGAATATGTGACAACGTAACTATTATACAATAGTTATTGTAGAAAAGAAGTATTAAGGCGACTTTTAGCCATTTTTGTAAAAAATTTAGGCATTTTTTTATGAGGATTACGAAAAATTAAATTAATAATAATAATAAAAATTAAAATAATAAAGGTATTTTTAATCAAAACATTTTTTATAATTTAAAAGTATGTTTAACAAAAACTAGAAAAATAATTTTGTGACATAATTTCCTCGTCATAATAAAATCCCTAAAGCACTTTGTACTAAATAGCGAATTATTTAGCTATTTAAGGATCTCTACAAGCGCGGGTATAAATAAGTTCACTTCAACCATACGTGGTAGCCACACACATATTTTTTATGCCTGCCTTGCGAATTGCTCTTTATGCGAATTGCAAACGTTGTGTTAAAGACACGCGGTACGCGTAGGGATATAAAAATTTCACGTTTATGGCTCCAAAGAAAGACATAAAGTAGGGGACTCTAGTCAATTCGAACGGAATATATAGTTTATTGGTGTACAAGAAGAATTAATGGAGTGCATTCTTTTATTACTCATTTATTACTTTATTATGCTTCAGGCTTTAACTATTGTGTTGATATTGATTAAGTTATTTTAATATAAGAAAAAAATATTTGCTTACATAATATTTAACAAGGCTGTAAAAAATAAACCGAAGTTATTTGAAATATTTCACTTAAGCAACTTCAAAGGAGCATGAATTGTATGAATTCCACTTAATAATGAAATGTTCATCTCTATGAAAAGTAAGCAGAAGCTCATCGTGTGAAAAAACAATTTTATTACCATGAAACAAAAAGCGCGTTCTACCATAAAATAACAATTTTAAATATTAGCATATGAATACAAATTGTATGAAATGATTAATTGAAAAAGTCTGTGCAGAGTTTTATTGAAAAATAAATGCAACAAAAAAAAAAAAAGACTTGCATATTTTCAGGCTAGCATTTTTAATTGAATTCTTGTAGTATAAAAGCATACTCTGGGAAAATTTTTGTGTGCATGAGTTTTCATAAGTGTTTTAATTGTAA
This sequence comes from Tetanocera ferruginea, assembly GCA_958299015.1. Lineage (NCBI taxonomy): Eukaryota > Metazoa > Arthropoda > Insecta > Diptera > Sciomyzidae > Tetanocera > Tetanocera ferruginea. Next base: position 23,891,884 of record OY282641.1, read on the forward strand.
ATGTGTCATAATTAATTATTAAAAACATAATAAAAAATAACTCAAACTGCAGTAAAAACAATTTTGAATGCTAATTTATGAGATAAGAACAAATAATAAGGAAACAAAATAATTTTTACAAATTATTACATTTGAAATTTAAGAAAATACATTTTATTTTTTAAATGTCTGATGTTAATTAACATATTATTGAAGATTTTATAAAAAAAAAAATTTTTTAAAATTCTAAAATATTCAGAAAGACAACCATGGCGCATGTACAACAGCTTTAAATATTGAAAAAGTTAATGGTTTCATAACCCAAACAAAATGCAATTGAGTCAATAATTTAAAGCGCAGGTATGGGTTCTCATTAGCCTGATTCGCGGTTCGGTTTTTCATATGCTTCGGTTTAAATCCTTAAAAAAACAAAAAAAACACCGTGACCAAACAACTTTATTTTAAACAAACATATTAACGATAAAGTCAAAAGATGTCAAAGATTTTCAGGATTATGCAAGGTCATGTATTTGACATGAGCAAGGCTGAGATAAGAGCACGATATTAAAAGCGTATACTTTGTGTGGTTTGATAGATTAACTCAAAAATCTGGTATGACAAAATGTCACAAAGTTGGCTGTCGAACGGTTTGCAAAACATGAGTGATTTCATGCAGCACAAGATGGAACACAATAACTACTTAACACCAAACATTTGTGACACTCAACGTTAATGGCATTCGATTATTTTTTTTCGAGATGAACCAATCAATTTTTGCAACTATGTAGTAATAAAGTTTATACTTCCAACTATGTATGTCAAATGTTTATTACTCGTACAGCTCTTACATGGAGTACTTTATCGATTAACTACTATAGATAGCAGCAGATCTGCCTGCTGTGTGTTTGTGAGCAAATTGAATCTGCTGCATGAACACCCTCAAGCCACCAAGTCATTGTGTACATTTGAATGAAATTGTATTCTATTAAATAAAGACAAAACATGACCTTCAATAGACAAAGAAGCTAAAAATAGTATTTTATTTTATAACATTTTATTTCAATTCAAGCCCGCTTTACGTATTTGCAAGATGTTGAGCTACTTCTTCTATTTTCTGCGAAAATTTGCATCTCAATTGTTTATTTATTGAGTCAAAAATTAGGAATTCATCATTTTATAGCAAACAAGGCACACCCGCACGTAGAAGAATTAATTCACTTTCTGCTGAACCGTGCTGCTGAGCCTACAGCCGTAGGCAAATATTTACTATCTTAAATATTTTGATGTACAACTTTCACAGTTACGGTTAATTTGTTTGGAACGTGTTGTGCCATAGATCACTGTTGTTTTGCAGAATCGTAGTATTTGCCATTAATTCAAAAATATCTAAGACAACTTAGTAAAGTTGATCGAGCAGAAATTCGTCAAAGTGCAAAAAACTGTTTCTCAAATGGCCCAAAAAAGTGGCATTTTAATGTGAGAAATTTTTATTTTGTTCTTAATATTTTGAAGATATTGTTAAGTTTTACTGTCGAAAATTTGCAAGCTAGAAAACAGCTGATTTAAGGCAGTTGTTGCAATTGGAACAATCAAACAAATTTAGTAAAATTAGTGTTCACAAACCGCAGTGAGGATTCACTTCAATTTTTCCCAATTCCAAATAAAGCAGAAATTACAACGTTTGGAAAACAGCAATGAAAGTTATGTTGAAGAAGTATTGGTATTATATCGAGCCATAACTGCGAAAAAGATGTAACTAACAATTAACAAAAATTTGTTTTTTTATGAAAACTTATAATTTATTTCAATATCAATAATTTATTATTAAAAAATAAAAGTAATCATAATAATTTAATTATTTATTTGCTAAGTTTGTGTAAAAACATTGTCGATACTAAATTCTTAAGTCGAAAATAATTAAAAGAAATCGGCTCCTTTGATATTTTAGTTTTGATGGTTACATCTTTTTCGCGGTTATGGCTTGATATGTAACTAAATTTTATATATTCTAATACTAAACCAAAGTAATATTTCTAGGTATCAGTTATTCGAAAAATTGCAAAAAAAATACATAATTGAATGGGAAAAGACATTTTTCTAAACAATAATTATGATGGAATCAATAGTAAAGAAGCTTTTCAAATGTTTGAATCGATAAACAGTATATTTTTTATTAGCTTTATTTTTATAACTTTATTAATCCATTTTTATACCTTTTTTAATTAAACTATTTCTTTTTTTATTCCAGAAAGCTCAGCAGACACACTCATAGCTAAAGAAAAAATAAAATTCATAAAGCAAATAGCCTAGCCAAAAAGGAAACTTCATAAAATCTTCTTTTTTATCTACACGGTTAAAAATATTGGACTAAATTTAAGTCAATGTTGTATGTACTGTATACATGGCGACATCGAAATTCTATTAAATCTTAAGTATACCCGCATGATTATATAATTTAAATCACGTCAAATGCTTAAACCAAGTTTTGACCCTGCATAGGCTTAAAATTTAAACCACACGAAATACCAAACTAAGTTTTAGTCTATCATGAGTTTAAAATTTAAACTTTAAGCTACTATCGGTTTAGTTTTAAAATTTCGTAAACACTGAAGTACACACTCAGAAAAAATTTCGAAATTACAACAACGAATTTCGAATTTTCCGGTAGAAAATTTCTCTATTTTCGATTATAGCAATTTTCTCTTTTTCAAATAAAATTTTCTTAAATTAGAATTAATTTTCACATGTTCGAAGAAATATTTCTTCACTTGTGGGAAATGGAAATATTTCAATGTCTTTAATAATGATATAAATATTATGAATAAAAGTATTTTTCTCGCACAAAAAAATTCTCATTTATAGAGATATTTTATTTATTCAAAATGAGAAATTTTCCTATATTTTGATGAAAAATTCACTATGAGAAGTATTTCTTCAATAACAACAAATATTTTCTCAAAAACTAAAAGTATTTTTCCTTAAAAACGATATATTTTTATGTATTTTTCTTTTTCATATTAGCTTTATATCATTTTTAGGGAATTTTTAGGATCACATTTAGAGAAAGGCATTCTCTGGAGCAAAGTCTATACCATTTTTCTCTAAATATGATGACTTTTTTATCATATTCCGAGAAACTTTTTTCTGAGTGCACAATTAGCACCAGCGAAAAATATTATTCCTTGGCTCAGTTGGTTAAGCGGTTGTCGATTTGATTTGATGCATCGAGTGAGCCTGGTTCTATCCTCAGCCAGACGGTTTTTTTTTATTTTTAATTGATCTCTATGAATCAACTTGGCTTTTTAGCTAAATCTTAACAGTATCTAACTCAAACACTTTTTCTTTATATATGGTAAATATTTTTCTGTAGGAGCATCGAGTGAAAAATATGGTTTTTAAATTTCGCTCTATATCGGCTATATTAAAAATATAAATATCAAAAAGTTCTGTTTTTTCTTGCTTCACTGTATATATAAGGTTAGCTTATAAGCATATAAGGTTAGTTATATAAAAATTCAAATTGATATATAAACATGTAACGTTGCAGACTGAACATTTTGGCTTCTGGAAGTGCAAGACAACATTTTGTTTTCATTATTTTCATTTAGGACGTTTATTTGATCTTTCTTCTCCGATATAGTTCTTGAACTTTGGTTTTGACATTGCCAATTTCGGTTTGTTTTCTTTAAATGCAGACCTACCTGAAACTCACTACTAAAAAAATCTTCGTTAAATGCCACATAAAAATGTTTACATCTTCGAAATAACAAAAGTTAGAAGAGGAGTTTGTGAGACCTTTCTTTATGTATACATAAAAAATCTTACACATACGATAAAAATACAAATTTACAAAAATATGCATTCGAGAATAACGTTAAAGAGAAAAAATTTACCACAACGCTCAGTTCGTGCAAGACTAACATAACTCAAAATTTTAATTTCCGGAAAAGACTATTCTAAACAGTTCATATCTCGAATTCTTGAAGAAAAAGTAGGCTACACAAATTCATAATGGCAAGGTTAATTATCTAATAATATAATTTTAAACTCTGATTCTTTTATTTTATAACTGTGTTTCTCAGACACAACATTTCTTTATGGTCATCTCTAAAATTTTATATTTTGAGTTGTGGCAAGTTACTTATGAGTAATTGCTATTTTTAATTTCATAATGAAACTTTACTTCTTAATCTTGTCTCACTTGTGGTTTTCAATCAAATGCTAATGCTTTGATCTTAACATATTTTCCTATGGCTGGTAAATGGCTAAAATTAATTATTGTGTATATTTCTCTATACAAGTTTCATCAGGTGGAGTCCCCAAAGTAATGATCTGGTCCAAAACTTTTCCTTCTTATCATTATCGTTAATGGCCTTCCATTGGAGATTAAACACTCGAGAGGCCTCTTTCTTCTGATAAATTAAAGGTCACGAAGTCATTGTAAAAGAGGATTCTTTAAAAGGATCTTGTTATCTACGAAAATAGATGCATCTTTAACAATATTTTTATTAATATTTCAACATGTCAGAATCTTACATTTACAGGTGTAGCATATACCTACTTTCTAAGGCTTTTATATTAAATCTTCTTTTTTAGAAAGTGTATTTAATGCTTGATTGTAGACTTAACTTCAAAGATCTCATCGACTTATTTATTTATTAATAAATTTAATTAATTTTATTATTTTTTATTCAAGTCGTTACCTAGGTATTCAACCTTTTAAATACAATTTCAACTTCATTCAAATCAAATTAAAAAAATTTTATTTTTAGACATGTCTAAAAAGTTTAATTTAATTGTACAAAGTTGTTGTTTATTTGTTAAAAGTTTACAACCTGTTTTAAAGTATTTGAAAATAATTCTTAAATTTTCATCTTTACAAATCTTTAGATAATCTTTATAATCTTTAAAAACTTTATAATCTTTTAAATTTTATATTTGTTTTGTAAATATCATCAGCATTTTCTTCAAGCCGAAACCTTCACTTAAATTTTGCTTAAAATATTTCTTAAACTTAATTTAATTGAAATTATATAAATAATAAATCACTTGATTAAAAAACCAACTAAAATTTTAAAACGAAAAATAAGTTCCAAATTTATAAATATCACAAAATTCTTGCAGCATAATTAATTAAACCACAAGAGTTGGGTAGCCTTATTTATGTTGCTTAATGCTAAAATAAAACCATCTAATTAGGAAATGAAGAAGAACATTTAGATCCTTAAAAACTGAAAGAGCACAACATCAATTCATGCAACATCGATTACAAAATTGATGGCATTTGCCAGACAAACACACACAAATACACGCACACGTATAGAGATAAACGCACAATACATTTTAAGACTTACCCTCAAAACCTTCTTTCTGACGCATAGCATCGTATTTTTCCAGTGCCAGTTTAATAGCTGCGCGTTCTGAATCCTTCAGATTTGATACCAAATCATGAGCGCGTTCCTCGCACAACGGATGAGATCCAAGGACGGTCGGTTCACGAGCGGCAGTGAATTTAGAATACAAACGTAACGGCGGCTGCTGCTGTTGCTGTTGTCGTTGTAGTTTTATTGTTGCGGAAGACGTTGTGGGCATTAGAAAAGTGGGGTAGGTAGATGATGAAGATGATGATGACAAGAATTGTTGTTTGGGATGCTGCTCACTGCAGCAAGCTGTTGCGCTGGCTGCTAAGCTATGTAGCAGGAAATCATGTGTCTGTTGTTGGTATTGTTGTTGCTGTCTGCTCAATTGCAAAAAAGTTCGCACTAATTTAGTGACTGTGGCTCTTTGTGTCGAATGATGCATTTTGTTTTTTTTTTTCTTTTTATTATATTTTAAAAACTTTAAATTTAAAATTTGATCAAATTTTATTTAAAGTAAATTCACGAATTTTTATAAACTTTGTATTAAATTATCAACACTCTACTCTTTGTTTACATACACAATATGTAGTTAATCACTAGCACGTTTGCGTGCTTGTTTTTGCTCCCACTGTGCGCTGCTACAATGACGTCACGTAGTCCAAAACTTTGTTTTGTCTGGCGTGCTTTTCTCGTGCTATTGACAAGGAAATGCTTTTCCTGAACCACTTTGTTTTTGCTATTTTCACTTTTAACTCGATTATTGTTGTTTTTATTAGTTCAGCAGTCGTTTTAAACCCTAATCTAAATTTTGCAATAGTTTGCTACGCGTTCTTTACGCTCCGGCGTTGTTTGTCGTACTATCTTCACTGGCTGTTCGATGTCGTTGAGCTTTTCCAGAATGTTTACGTAAATTTGCAAAGTTTTCGTTCTTGTTCTTCTTGTTGCCTGTGCTTTTTTTTGTGTTTTTTTTTTGCTAACTTTTTCTCACTCTCAGCCTTTTTCTTTGCTAACTTGGCCAAAATGACGAAATGCAGCTGCGCAGAATTTTCAACACACAATTTTCAGCAGCAAGAAATGTCAATTTGAACAGCTGTTTACTGTCAAGAGCTGTTCTGACGTTTCCAACCGACGTGTGGTGAAGCTATGGTGAATATATTTTACAGTGTCGATAAGCTAATGTTAAGTTGAATTAAAGACAGAATTTGAATTCTGTTCAAAATTTAAAGGAATGTATATAAAGATTATGGTTTACAATATGCCGGGGAGATTACGATTTTCAGGGCGCCGCGATTTGACGATGGATTCGAAAAGTACTCTTAATAAAAATATGAATAGCCAAAGGAAATGTTGTGTATCGATTTGTTTTCGATTTATCAATTTTTTTAAAAATTGTTTCTTGCTGTAAGGTCTGCGAAGAAAATCGGCTATATTATTCTTAATGTGTAACCGATATTAATGATTAAGGTATTATTTAAAAGGTTATATATAAGGCTTTTTATATAAATTTATCATTTAATGACCTTTCAAATGACATATCAATCTTAAAGATCCATTGAGTAACGGCAAAGATATAGATGTAACTAATAGAGTTATCGATTTTTTGTTTGGCGAATCATGTTTTTTTGTTGTTCTCTACCAGAAAACATCTTCAAATCGCGGCGCCCCGGAAATCGTAATCGTGCCAATATGCCAAACGTCAAGATTATATTTAAAAATTGCCTATATTATTTTCATAATGTAACTGATCTGAGTGAGTTAAGATTTATAGAAAAAATTATATAACTATTTGTCAAAGAAAATAATATATAAATTAATAAGGCTATTCACTATGCATTGCAGTTGCCAGTGCAGTTGAGGACTTGTGCAGTTGTGCAGTTAGGTCTTCGTGAAGATAACATACTTCAAACTGAGATTATTTATATGATTATTATTAAGGTTATTATTATAATTGGCTTGAGATTATTATTTATCGAGAAATTAGTTTATATACTTTTGAATGTTGTGTCACTATTTCAAAGCTACCGAAGTTTACATTTAAAACTTCGGTAACACAACTGCTTAAGTACTCAAGCCCTCAAGTGTAGAAATGTTTTTATGTAGTTGATTTATGACGTAAGGGTATTTTGTTTTTGTATAATGCACAAGTCCTCAACTGCACTGGCAACTACACTGTTTCGTGAATACCCCTAATAAGAGTAATAATTTTAACTTTATATATAAATAAATAGCATGTTTTCGTTCTATATTTATTCATAACTGTTTTTATTTCCTAAAATACCATTAAACGGGTTTTTGATAATGCAAATTAGTCGGCTATGACATAAAAAATGAATACAAATAGAATAATTAAAAATCTTCTAAAAGATATAAAGGTATATAAAGGTTCCTCTTATTTTTAATCCCATCCGAAAAATACGTTTTCACAGAACTTAGTCACCGGGGACAAAACTGGAGAACATGCTGGATGAGGAAGCAATTCGTATTTCAATTGTTGGAATTTTGTCATGAGCATGCGTGCACGCGCACATTGTCTTCATGGAAGAATACTTCTGTTCAGTTTTCTTCGCCAAACAGGAACGTTTCCCTTTCAAAAAGTCGTTGAAACAGTCAAATTCGGCTGCATAGTATTCGCCATTGATCTTTCTTTTCCAATAGCACTGTCTTCGCCTTCTTCGGAGTACGTTCACTCGGTGAAGTCCATGGTTTCGACTGTTCCTTTGTCTCTAATGCATAGTGATGGATCTATGTTTCGTTGACGATCATTAATTGACAAAAAATCTTTCTTATCTTTCGAGAGTGAGCAAACGCAGCAACCATCTTGCGTATAATTTGTTTATATCCAAATGATTTCGCAAAATGTTCCACACCCGTTCTTTTGACATGCTTACGGCCTCAGCAATCTAGCGCATTTTAACTTTTCGATTGGCCAATACGATATTAGGGACCGTTTCTAGTGTGGTGACATCATTTTGGCATCCATAACGTTCGGCGCCTCTTGTACTTGTACGACCGCATCGGAATTCAGTAAACCACTTGTGATTCATTCCAATCGATGGTGCAAAGACTGCATAGTATTTATCAAACCTTTTCTTGGTGTGTCTGGTGTTTTTTTTTCGAAAAATATAATGCTAGATGAGCATACGAAATTTACTTCTGGAGTAATAAATCTTGTGAGTGATTTGGAGTGATAAATCTTAATCTAGAGCAGTCTTCGAGCACAGCTATTATATAAATTGCAGACAATGAAAGTAGACGCCTAGAAGAGCAGCACTGGACAAAAATCAAATTATCCTTGTGAAACCTAAAAATGTTTAATACGTCAATTTGAAATAGTCTACCTGGCAACATAAAAGAGATCTCACTTTATGAAACAAAGCACCTGTTAAAACACTTTTGGTAAGACGCTTTTTTGATTAAGTGAAAAGCACATATAATTCCGCTTTTGTGATTTTGAGTATCTACAATATTTTTATGCCGTTTCCCCTCAATTTTAGTTTTTAACTAGTGTTCTGTTGCATTCGGGTCAACGACTTTGTATTTTGCCAACAAAATGTTCCATGCTACCCTCTTTTTATACTTATTTTTGTATTCGTTACTTTTTATTTTCCAAGGAACAGGAAGATCTCTATATTTATCGAAAAATTCTCTCCAAGCTTCGTTTTCAATAATATTACACATTTGATGTTGTTAATGCAAATCAAAATTGCCAATTTGTGCGCAAAAAACACAGATGTTTGCCATTAAGTGCGCGGACACCACTATAAACTGAGCAACCTGTTGTACAACCAGAAGCTCCTCCCCCAAAAAATCAAAAAGTTTTGAACTTACGAATCTTCAAAAATGTCTGCCAACACGGCCACAAACGAACAAACATTTTATGCAACCAACTAAGTTCGCGAACAAGTCCGCCTTTGTATGGGCCCCCATATGAAATACATGTAAATTTAAAGCGACGTTTGGTGCTCGTCGCTTGTTGTGCGCAATGTGTTCAAGCTAATACAGTGAAACTTCCCAAACTCGAAGTGCCAAATGATCGGAATTTGACTTCAAATACTTATAAATATACAACGAGGAAATATGAATACTATTTCGAGTTACGCAGAATTTCGAGTCTTATCGCCCATTGATAGAAATTAAAAGATTTTCTTAATTAATTTTATCACGAACATACCAAAGAAACGGAACTACTACAAGTCGAAAATTAACTTTTAAACATGACTGTCAAAATTAACTGAAAAACTGCTCAATTGTCAAACGCTGAAGTTCGAATTAAGCCTTTTAATAGATCCGCGCATATATACCTATTTCCGAAACTATATCGGTAATCTCCGACTGAATTAAATAACACGTTAAATAATTTTATTTTATTTTTATTTTTATTGATTACATAAGAGTTTGAATATAAAATTATTTTTTCTTAAATGAAATCTAAAAAACAGATTTCAGATGAAAAACACATATACTATGTGAAACATATTGGCACAGTTACAATTTTGCTGAATTAAACTTAGTACTATCTACAGAAAAAAATCTCACGTGCAGTCGTTTGTACGTTGACCGGGTATGCCACGCAGTTCTTGGTTCATTGTGCGCAGTAATGGATGTTTGCCACAACCACAACGGCCGCGGAAATCGTCCAAATCCAAAGCCCAAACCATGCCACCGCCCAAACCCAAGCTGCGCACAAATTGAGATTTACGTCGAATATCCCCGACATCATCGTATGACACCCATTGATTGCCTTTGTGAGCATAGGGTCCAATGCGACCCTCAGCATCACGCACCACAGTCCAGCCGCCGTTGCTGATTTTCTCACAGATCTCGTAATAGGCCAAGAAGCCACCAGCTCTTGTAGCTGTGCCCGCCTGACCCGGTCCAATCGAGCGTGCATTCAAGCCTGTTTCTTTTGGGTCAGCTAAGGAAAATGATTGACCATACAGAGGCATGCCCATGATAAGCTTCTTCGGTGGTGTGCCCTTCTTCAGCCAATAACGTATGGAAAAGTTGCCATTAAAGTATTCGTTTGTATCACTCTCAACATAGTAGAGTGGAGCTACGTGACCAGTTTGCTTGTCCCAATGGCCATGGAAATCGTAGGTCATAACAGCAATCCAATCGAAGTAACGTGACAGAGCGACAACATCGTAACCGGCATCTATAACCTTCTTGCTGGGTGAGACAGCAGCTGATAGCAATAGACCACGTGGCTTAAATGCTTCAGACAGTTCGCGTACCAAAGAGGCAAAAGCGTGCTTTTCTTCCGGTGAGCCCTTATCACAATCCACCTGCCAGCATACAGGATACTCCCAATCCAAGTCCAAGCCCTCAAATCCATACTTTTCAATAAACTCCAGAACACTTTGAATGAAACGTGCACGTGCCTCGGGATCTAATACGAGGCGCGCATACTTGCTGCCAAGCGAATCGTTCCAGCCACCAATAGCAACGGTAACACGTAAGCCCTTCTCTTTGTAAGCAATAACACGTTCGTAGAAACGATTATCGATATCGGCCCAGGAATCGTGCGTGCGTATCGTAAGGGTATTACTGTTGAGTACCGCAAAGCCATAGACGATATGTGTGCAAAGATTCTCATCAATATCTTCAGGCACATATTTGCCCTGACCACGTCGATACCAGGCCCAATTTGTGAAGTAGCAAACAACCTTGTAGTCATCTTTGTCGCCAAGTGGCACAGCTGGAGGCGTGGGCTTGGGTTTCGTTATGGGTTTCTTTGTTGGTTGGGCAGCGGGTTTTTTAGCCGGTTTCTTGGTAGGTTTTTTCGTTGGTTTTGGTGTTGTAGTGGTTGTGGTATGAATAACGACGGGAGTCTTTGTGGTGAGTTCACTACGTACGAAGCATTTACTGTTCTGCGGCCAGTCACAGTAGTTCTCATTCCAGTGAAGACCAGCTGGACAGCTATAATGAATATTAATTGTGAATTCGCCTCAGAAAAGCATGTGCAGTAGTTGCTACTTACCGTTGTTCAATAAGTTCATCATACTGACAGATATAGTATTTATTACAGTCCTGTTTGTGTGGTACAAAATTACGTCCATCGCAACCCTTTCGCTTAGTTGGTTTTTCCACAATAGGTTCCTTGATTTCGGCAGAAGGTGCTACTATGGTATTCACTGTAGGTTTTACTTTCTGCGCTTGCGAGGGTCCTATGCCGGAAGCAACTATTTGGGGGGAAGAGTAATATTAGCAACATTGTAATAATTTTTAGAAAGAACATTTCGAAAACTTACTCATTGTGTGATCTGCTTTTTCCAACTGGCACTTGGGTTGAGGGCCTCGATAGTTTCTCAACACCCGGTTGATGGTCTTCAGCAATGGATACGATTCACAGTCACAATCATTTTTGAAATCATCCAAATCCAAAGCCCAGATCATAGCACCGCCTAGACCCATGGCACGTACATACTCACTCTTGTGCCTAATCATGGCTGAATCATCGAAGGAGACCCACTGATCGCGATTGTATGCATATGGACCCATGCGTCCACGTGAGTCACGCACCACATTCCAGCCACGTTTGTGTATGTAGGTGCAGATTTCATAATAGGAAAGGAAACCGCGAGCACGAGTTGCCTCGCCAGCCTCACCGCCACCATAGGTTGGAGCATTCAAATCATGTACGCTGGCCTGAGCCAGCGAAAAGGACTGTCCATACATGGGCATGCCCATGATAAGCTTTTCACGATCGGCACCACTCTGCAGCCAATAGTTGATAGAGAAATTGGCATTGAAAGTTGGTGTACTCTCTGGGTGATCGTACATGGGTGCCACATGACCAGTCTTCTTATCCCACTGACCATGATAATCGTAGGCCATCACAGCAATCCAGTCAAAGTAGCGTGACAGTTTTGGCACATTATAGCCAGCGTCAATGACCTTCTTATTTGGCGAAACGGCTGAGGAGAGTAAAAGCTGTCGCGGCTTAAAAGCCTCCGATAGCTCACGTACTAAGCTTGTAAAGCCGTCCTTTTCATCAGCAGAACCCTTACTGCAGTCTACCTGCCAGCAAACTGGATATTCCCAGTCAAGATCCAAGCCATCAAAGCCATACTTCTCAATAAACTCCATGACATTTCGTACGAAACGTGCACGAGATGCAGCGCTTAGCACAAGACGAGCATATTTATCACCAGCTGAATCATTCCAACCGCCAATGGCAACGGTAACCTTAACACCCTTGGCACGTAAGGCTACAACACGTTCGTAGAATTTATTATCCAAATCAGCCCAAGAGTCATGTGGTTTTATCGTAAGAGTGTCACGATTGAGCACAGCAAAGCCGTAGACTATATGTGTACAAAGCTCGGTATCAATGTCTTCGGGCAGGTATTTGCCACCACCCTGACGATACCAGGCCCAGTTGGTGAAGTAACAAACAACCTTGAAGCGATTGGAACTACCGTGGGCGGCTTGTTCGGGCACTTGTTCCAACTCAAAGTCACCCTCTTCAACGTCGGCATTGGGATCAATAACGTTTTCAATTGGATCATGTGAGGTTTCAATGTCGTTGGGTATTTCAACCTCTGAGGAAGTTTGTGCTTCCTCTATCGACTCTGGTTCTGCAGCAATCAGTCCAGCTGTAAGTGAGGGAAAATTACATTTTTTCAATAACTATCAACTTGCTGATTAGCAGTAAATTTTAAACCTACGTGTTGGTTCATAGCCTGTGGGAGGATCCTTGAGCACATCATGAATTTGTGTGAGTAGTGGATGAACGCCTTCACCACAACGATTGCGGAAATCATCTAAATCAAGAGCCCAAACCATGCCACCACCCAAGTCAAGAGCACGCACAAGTTGGGATTTCTTGCGTATCATGGCAGCATCATCAAAAGAAACCCACTGAGTGCCCTTGCGTGCGTAAGGACCCATGCGACCACGCTCATCTTGCACAACCTCCCAGCCATGATTCTTAATGCGATCGCAAATCTTAAAAGAAAAACTTTGATGTTAACAAAACATCTCCCTAGTAGAAAAAAACAAAACCTACCTCATAGTATGCCAAGAAACCAGCTGCTTTAGTAAATTCACCCGCTTGTCCGGGACCAGGTGCCTTAGCGTTAAGTCCATTATTTTTGGTATTCTCCAAAGTAAATGACTGACCATACAAAGGCATGCCCATAACAATCTTGCGTGATGGTGCACCTTTTTCAATCCAGTAGTTAATAGAGAAGTTCTAGAAAACAAAATACAGTTTGAGTCAAGAAAATTCAAATGTGCTTGTGAGCGAAAAAACCTACTGCATTGAAATAGTCAATTTCATCATCGGGATGATAGTACAAAGGAGCCACGTGACCAGTCTTCTTATCCCACTGGCCGTGGAAGTCGTACGTCATCACAGCAATCCAATCAAAGTATTTGGAAATTTCCGGCACATTATACCCAGCATCGATAATCTTCTTGCTAGGCGAGACGGCAGTTGACAACAGCAGGCCCTTGGGACGTAAGGCCAGTGACAACTCACGCACTAGCGCTGTAAAACCATCCTTTTCATCTGCGAAGCCCTTGTTGCACTCAGTTTGCCAACACACTGGATATTCCCAATCCAAGTCCAAGCCCTCGAAACCATACTTCTCCATAAACTCTATGGCATGACTTATAAAACGTGCACGCGATGTAGCACTGCGCACTAGACGACTGTATTTGTCACCCTGTGAGTCATTCCAGCCGCCCAGAGCCAAGCTCACTTTGACACCCTTGCTCTTGAGGCCACTAACGCGCGTATAGAAATTATTGTCAATATCAGCCCAAGAGTCATGGGTGCGTAGCACCAGATTTGAGTAGTCCAGCACAGCAAAGCCATAAACCACATGAGTACATAGATCGGTATTGATGTCATCGGGCGTATAACGACCCAAACCCTTGCGATACCAGGCCCAATTAGTAAAGTAACAAACAACTTTGTAATAGCCGTCCAAAGGCTGTACCACAGGTCGATTGGTGGGGTAAGTCGGTCTTGGCGTGGTGGTTGTGCGCATTGTAGTCGTGCGCATAGTTGTGGCTGGGCGTTGAGTTGTTGGCACAGGTTTTGCTGGTTGCGGTTGTTCTGGATCGGTTATTTCATTACCCGGTTCACGTATATCGGTCTCCTCGCAATTAGCCGCAGCTGGCCAATCGCAATTGCCGGTTGCCTGATTGAAATGCAGACCAGGACCACAGTCGGCAGCCTGCAAACGGTTCCACAAGCAGAAGAGAAATTTGGAACAGTCACCGGGATAGGGCACACGCTCTTCGCCATTGCAGGGATCTTCGGGATTTTCTTTAGACTGTATGATGCGCAGATAACGTTTGGTTGTCAAACACTTAACATTTTCGGGCCAATCGCAAAGTTTCCGTATGGCATCCCAGTGCAAATCTCCGCCACAGGAACTGGGCGCCAAAACACCATTGACGCAGATATAATATTGGTCACAGTTGCTGTGCGAGTAATATTCGCCTTCATTGCATCTAGCGATGGGCTTATGTGAAACGGCAGCTGTAGGTCTACGTGTAGTACGATGCGGTATTGGGCGCTTTGTTGTGGATTTCTTGGTGGTACTTAAGTATGACCAAGGTTTGGTAGGAGTTCGTGGAGTTGTTGTGGTTCTGGCCGTTGTGCTTCTTGCTGTTGTTGCTCTTGTCGTTGTAGTTCTTGGACGTTTACTTGCCGTTGTTGTTGCTGCCTTTGTAGTTCTGGCTGTTGTAGCTCTAGTCGTTGTAGTTCTCGGACGTTTACTGGCCCGTGTAGTGCGGCGGGGTTTTGCCGTTGTTGTTGTTCTCTTGGCTGGGCGTGGCGAAGTTGTTACACGCACGGGTAAAACTTTTTCCGTACACTGAGCTGACGCTGGCCAGTCACAATTCTTGGTGCCATCATTCCAATGTAGGCCACCGGGGCAGAATTGCTGTCGCAGATCGCCATCGTAGATGCATTGATAATAGGCATTACAATTCGAGTTGTCACGATAAAATTGCCCAGCTAGACAGTCGGTTACCTGAAAAACGGGACGCACAACTGCGGGTGAGGGTATTGTTGTATGTTCGGGACGATGTGCTGGTTTTGTGGGTCGTGGGGTAGCAGGACGTCTAGTGGTGGTGGTGGTTGCTGCTGTGGTTGGTGACCACCAAATAGTTTGTGTTGTAGTTGAAGGAGTCGTAGTTGTTGTTGTAGTTCTAGTTGTCTTGGGTTTTCTCGTAGTAGTCGTCGTCGTTGATGTGGTCGTTCTTGTAATTGGGGTTGTGAATGTTGTTGAGGTTGAGGCATCCCAAGAAGGCCAGCTAGTGGTGTGATCATGAGCGGTTGCACTTGCCCCACCACCACCGCTAGAACCATCACTACTAACCGTCGTCATGACGGGTGGAATTGGTGTTACGGGCTGTGCTGGACGTTCACAATTGGCACGTGTAGGTGGTGGTGTAGATATGCGTCCGAGTGCACGATTAATGGCCTTAAGCAGCGGATAGGCTTCACCGCAGCAGCGATTTTGGAAGTCATCCAAGTCAACTGTCCAGGCAGCCACACCGCCCAAATCATTATTGGCTGCATAACGTGCCTTGGCCTCTACTGAGGCGGCATCTTCATAGCCCACCCATTGATTTTGTAGCATGGCATAAGGACCGGATTTGCGTTCGGCATCGCGACCAGTTAACCATTTGTTTTTGCGTATGCGTTGGCAGATTTCATAGTAGGCCAACATGCCGGGTTGTTTTGTAAATTCACCGGCTTCACCGGGACCCGTGGCAGCCACTCCCTCACCCACTATGGTTTTGCTAGCTTCAGCGAGCGTAAAAGACTGGCCATAAAATGGAATGCCCATAATGAGTTTCTCCTTCTTGGCGCCCATTTTGACCAGCAGCTGCAAAGCGTAGTCCGTATTATATTGTGGATATTTGTCGCCCTTGCGTCCGTATAAAGGACTCACATGACCCGTTTGATGCTCCCAGGCACCGTGATAGTCATACGACATGACCGTTAAGTAGTCCACAATTTTCGAAAGCTCAGCCAATTCATAGGCTTCTGTTATGATCTCCTTATAGCCCGATATAGCAACACCCAGCTGTAGTTTGCCATCTACGCGATCAAATTCACTGCGAATTTCACGCAACAGCTTGGTCAGATTTGGCTTATCACTAGCAGGACCTTTAGAGCAGTCGCTCTGCCAGCACTTGGGATAGTTCCAGTCCAAGTGTAGACCAGCAAAGTTATGACGCTTGAGAAAACCAACCAAGTTGGCGGCAAAAACGCGGCGTTTGATCTCATCACCAGCTAAACGTGAGTACTTGTCGCCCGTTGAATCAGTCCAACCACCCATGGCAATCAGCACGGGCACACCGCTTTCAACGACACGTCTATAGTAGCCATTTTCGACATCCACCCAAGGATCGAATTCTTTGATATTCAAATGATCGGGATCTAACGAGGCAAAGGAGTAAATAATTGACGTACACAAGGAGCCATCCAGATGTTCGGGCACAAATTTGCCATCAGCCTTGCGATAGAAGGCCCAGTTGGTCAAATAGCAGAGCACCTTGGGTGAGGCATTGAAGTTCTTGCGCCTCGTTTCAACTTTTTTCAACTGCGCCAGAGCGCCATAAGGTGCCATATCGGCGTCATGTTCCCGGGAAGAGTAAGTTAGAGCTCCATAGGCAAGCTGCTCGTTCAACACCTCAACTTCATCGATTTGCTCTAGCTGGTCAATATCTTCGGCTTTGACCAGTTGTTGAAAAGGTGAGTCGGCGCGGAAAGGTTGAGGCAGGTAATCGGCGTCCTTTTTTGGCGGAGGATCAGCAAATGCTGCATAGCGATCCGAGATAACCCAGGGATCAGGTTGCGCAAAAGTTTCAACATCCTGCATATACTGCTGCTGCTCTCCTTCCTCTTCCTCTTCCTCTTGCTCCTCCTGCTGCTGCTGGTCTATCTCATCTTCCTCGTTTTCCTCCTGATACTGTTCCTGCTCCTCTCTGTCCTCTTCCTCTTTCTGCTGCTGCGCTTGCTCTTCTCCATTATCTTCCTCTTCTTCATCCTGCTCTTTATCCTCCTCTACTTCTTCCTGCTCCTGCTCTTGCTCTTCCTCTTCAACTAACTTCATCGGCTGACTATCATCGTCATACTCTAGTGAGCTCTGTGAGCTACGCACATAACTTTCATCCTCATAGATATCAGCACTCTCGTCATCGTTAGGAAATGACTCAACAGAGTCACGCACAAAAAGACGTAGCCCCGCCGATTCTTGCAAATCGAATGCGGTGCGCAGATTCAAAGTGGGCACACTCTCCACTGCGCTGCGCAAAGGCAGAAAAACATCGCCAAATGTTGGATTTAAGCTAAAACGAGCAAAAGCTTCCATAGATTCCTCCTCCGGTACAACGCTCTCAACGGCTGAGCGCACAAAACTTAGCGTTGGCCTTGATATGGAATGCTCTTCGGCTGCATCGACGCGTATGTGTGCATCACTGATGGCGCAGAGTAACTGGAATTGACAAAAAGTTAAGTTAATGTTGATAAGACGACGTGAGTAATGCACATAAAGTGTTTCAAAGCAGTTAATGACACAAGATGTTATCGTTTGACTTGAGTAAAACAAAAACTTGAGTCATACTTACCAGCAGCCATGCCGCCGCTGTTACTGCACAACCAACTCTCATGCTTTTTTGTAAGCAGTGGCTATGTGTTCTCTGCCTGGTTTGCGCCCTTTTCACTCACACCAGTCTCTTGAAGTGTTTGTGGTGTTACTATTTGATGTGACCGCTCCGCTGATTTCACTTTTTTTGCTGTAATAACAGAATTATAAAGAATTGTTAAAAAAATAAAAACGGAAGGAGCTGTAAAAATGCACGTAATAAATATTTCCTTATGCATTAATCTGTTTTTTCATATGAGTACACGCTGCTGCACTCTCATGTAGTGTGAAAGAATTATTAGTATATTTGGCATATAATTTTAAATTAAATTTATAAATCGCTGAAAATGTATTAGCTTGGGAGCGACATGAAGATAGTTTAAAGAGCAAATTAAAAAATATTTTCTTAGTCTAAGAATTTCTGAAAATTTGAAGTATCATTTTAATAAATTTAGCACGTGAGATAGTTTCTTAACTCACGGAATATATGAGAAATGACCAAATTTTGAAAAAATTAGCTAATTTCGAAAATGAAGTTATTTCGACTCAAAATAGATCCAAATTCTATATAAAATTGATTTGTAAGTTTTTTGTTGCAGGCAAACTCCAAAAGTACTGAACCGATTTTGATGAAGTAAGCTTTAAAATATCATATTTGAGCTAGAGCATAGTATAGAGGTATTTTATTTTAGAAAATTTAATAAAAAATATAATATATGAGAGTATAAAAACTTTTTAAACCATAGCAATAACAAGCATTATGCTCTATCTCCCTCCACTCTCAGAAAGAGTTACAAAAACGTGTTAGCGCCATTTGACTTGATTGTACAATTAATTTAACTTATCTTGTCAAATGTTCTGAGCGGAAAAGTCATAATTTAGTTTCTTATTTTTATTTAAGCGTGTTGAATTTTTGCAATTTTTTAGTCATAATTTAGTTTCTTATTTTTATTCAAGCGTGTTGAATTTTTGCATTTGGCAATATTGAACTGCTACACATTTAGCTTGAACACATTGCACACGACGAACGCCAAACGTCACTTTAAATTTACATGTATTTCTTATGGGACGAAATTTTTGAGACTTTGCGACGACATTGTTGCGCGACATAGAGTGTCGCTGTCGTCAGCTTCAATTAACAGCCTTAGCACATTGACGACGGCTGCAACATAACAACCCGAGCTGAAAACGAAACGCATCTGCGACTTGAATGCAACACGATAATTTCGAATGGGTCGAAATTTTGGATACTTTGCGACGACGTTTTTGCGCGACATAGAATGTCGTTGTCGTCGGTTTCAATTTAATTCTAATTTGACATGCGGCAAAAGGAAATTTTTTGAATTGCTTACATTTGTTATTGTTCTTAGTTTCATGTTGGCTGCTCAAGAAGTGGTTTTTGAGTTCGTTCGTTTATTTCAAATATATTTACAACTTCAATAAATATATTCTATCATTTAATTATAAGGGGTATTCACGATGTGGTGTATTTTTGATAAATTCTTACAAAATTTACAATATTTACAACGCATTGTGAACAAAACTTCATTAAAGTCTGGACAGTTCATCATTTAGCAGTACGAGAAAATAAAAGAATTGAAACGAAGTACTGAATTAAATTATCTTTTATTAAATAAACACACAAACTTCATCCACGTTGAGTCAAAAAGCTTTTGTGATCAGTTGATCAAATATACAACGAAATTTGCAAAGAATACAATAGGGTTTCGCCATTGCATTTTTGCTACAGGGTTGTATTTTGAACACTGTAGATTTTGTTTTTGTAATTTTACTTCAAATATCAAATTTATCAAAAATACAGAATACAAAGGCAAATACACCAAATCGTGAATACCCCTATTGTTAAATTCCAAAACACTTGCTGCTGAAGTTTGCTGCTGTCGTGTTTATTATAATTAGTGTCCGACCGAATATTCGGTTTCAGTTTCGGTTTCGGCCAGTTTCGGCCCTTTTAATCAGTTTCGGCTATTCGGCATCAATATGGCCGAAACCGAAACCGAATATTTGATCGGACACTACTAATTCGGTTTTTACATATATTTCAATGGTAGATGTGAGTTCGCTTTCATCAAAATTTTTAATGGTGTTAAGTAGAACAAAACCGTGAAATTCAGTCATTTGATTGACAGTGTGAGTTGAGTCCAGCACAAAACGATAAATGTAGTTTTTTTAGATTCTAATATTAAGTTATTTAACTTTAAATACTAAAAAGTTCCTTAACGTGGTATTAAAATGATCGCCATATTTATTATTTTAAAGTTGAACATTAATATTCATACGGTCATAAATTCATAAAAATATCTTGAAATAGATTTAAAGTGCTCAATAGTCAAAAAGCTTTTTAGAGATAAAATGTTTTTTAAAATTTTGTTATTCATAAAAATATTGTCTCAGCTTATTTGTTAAAATAGGAACACTCTCAATTTGAAATGGGAACAGTGTCAAGAATGGTTCGTGAATTTGATAAATTCAATAATTTTTTGTTTATTTGTCACAATTTTATCAATACTTTGACATGCAAACAGTCAAAAAATTGTTTAAATTATGTTCTTCTGTGAAAAAATTGTCACTTATAATTTTTATTTTCAATATTTTGAAATGTTTTGCCATGTTTTCATATTTTTTGAAACAGTTTGAAGTATTTTTGACAATATTTGTGCTCACATTAGAGTAAAAATTTTAAAAAGGCTTTATCAAGGGTTTATTGAAGGTTACTCATTTAAGAAGCCTTTATAAGAGATTTTTGTCATTATTGGACGTTTATGGATACTGTTTTTGAAATTTTTTTTTTAAAGTCTTTATAAGAGGTTCGTAAATTTTTATGAATAAAGGCAAAAGAATATTTATCGAATGTATACGTTATTATAATCTGTTTCAATTGTTATGTTTTTGAAAGCTTTTAACTAAAAAATTAAAAAAAAAATAAATTGTTTTCAAAACAATTTTCATGTAGACATTCAGTTTCGGTTTCGGTTTCGGTTTCGGCCGAATATTACAAAAATGGCCGAAATTCGGTTTCGGTTTCGGTTTCGGCCAAAATTTTGGTTTCGGTCGGAACTAATTATAATCAAGTCGCTTAAAATTTCTCCACAGCGACAGTATGGAGACATGCCGTTCGGCGCTTGTTGTGTGGGATGTGTTCAAGCTTATTATCTTACTGAGGGTGTGTGCTTATTAGCTACTTTTATAACGTGGTGAGAAGTGGTGGAAAAATTGACACCGTGGGGAAAATATGTTACGTTTATGTTGTGCCAATTGGGAATGTTCAGATTTTGACATAATATATTAAAAATTGAAAGCATTAATTGACTACGTAACACTGATTAAGTACTGGATCGTTCTTTACCAAAAAAGGAAATATATATTAATAAAAAAGAAAATTTTATGTATGAAGAAAAATAAGTGTATGTGCAAAATAATTTAATTTTGTAATATTTTTTTATTTTTGTCTTGAGTGTAAGCTGCATGCATTCATTGTGTAAGAATGTATGCACTGTAGAATAATTTCTTAAGACTCTTATATGGTCGAGAAACTCCAAACAAAATATTTGTATGTATGTGAATGTATGCGATTGATTTGTTTCCTTATTTTACGAGAAATCATGAATGACCTGCATACTAATTATTTTAATGCTTTGTTACGTTTGCTCTGATGATTAATTGGGAAGTAGAAGTTAATGAATACTACAAGTATTTCTACGGTAAATAAACACGCTTTTTGATGAGCATAAAATAATAATAAAACGAATAAGAGTTCAACTGCCCTTGATTGTAAACAAAAGAAAAAAAAGGGCGTTGCTGAAAAAAAAAAAAAAATGCAAAAAATCTTTTGTGTTGAAAATAATTTTGTTAACAATGGCAATAAAAAATAAAAATTTCTTAAATTTTTAAGTAAAACTTACACAAAAACAAAAAAATAAAAAATTGGCATTTCAGCCCTTAAAAGGACTTTGACTGAGCTTCTTATGATCAATTGTGTTATAAGTGTTATTAAATGGCTGCACACAATCGACCGAAAACTGGACATACATGTTTTATGCCGAGAGGTGACGGCCGAGCAGAAAAATTTATTTGTATTGAAAGAACTTTTGCCCGAGGTGAGGCTTGAACTCGGCATTCGTTGGTTGGCACGCCACTAAGCACGCACAACCACGGCCGCCACAAGAAAGCAAAAGCTACAGATAATCATTATTTGTTTGTGTATTTATGGTTTGCTACACAGGATCACTGGATACACGATTTTATGAAATTAATCAATAAACATTTAAAGAGATGAACTATCACATGATATTAAAAACATCAGATCTTTTATTTTTATACAAAATACAAAAAAAAGATAAAGAAAAAATTAAACTAAAATTAATCAAGTCATGTTTAGAACTTTGATGTGCCTTGACTTGACTTGACGTGTCTTTACTTGACGCGGACTTGAATTGACTTGACGCGGACTTGACGTGGGCTTGACTTGGCGCGGACTTGACTTGACTTCACAAATATAAAATAAAAATTTAAGTCAAACTTTAAATCAAATTTAAGTCAAACTTCAAATTAAAATTAAGTTAAACTTTAAATCAAATTTCAGTTAAATTCAAAGTTAAAATTCAGCTCAAAATTAGAGTTGATATTCAAGTGAATATCATGTCGAAATTCAAGTAAAAATTAAAGTCAGAACTCAAATCAAAATCATGTCAAAATTCAGGTCAAAATTAAAGTCAAACTTCAAGTCCAACTTCACATCAAAATTCAAGTCAAAGTTCAAATCAAAATGCAAGTCAAAATTAAAAACAAATAATTCAAAATGCAACTCCGCATTTGAATCAAAATACAACTCAACATTCAAGTATTAAGTCAAATAAAAATTAAAGTCAAAATTCAACTCAAATTTCAAGTCAAAATTTAAAAAAATGCAAGTCCAAATATAAATCAAAATTCAAGATATTTGTGAATTTTGAATAAAAAAATTTTGGCTTGTGTTTTAATTTAAATAAAGAGTCGAACTCTTGTAAAGAGTTTAACTTGCATTTTAACTTGAAACTCTGACATGAATTTTTAGTTGAATTTTGACTTAAATTATGACTTGAATTTAGGCCTTAATTTCAACGTGAAATTCGACTTGATATTGAGTTAAATATCAACTCGAATTTTGATTTGAATTTTGACTTTAATTTTGACTTGAAGTTTGACATGAAATTTGACTTGAATTTTTACTTGAATTCCGACCAGAATTTTGACTTGAATTTGGACATGAAAGTTTATTTTAGTTTTTACGTGTATTTCGCCATGAAATTTGACTTGAATTTTGATTTGAAGTTTAGCTTGAAGTTTGACTCAAATTTTGACTTAAATTTTCATTAGAATTGTGACTTGAATTTTAATTTGAAGCTTGACTTACATTTTGACTTAAATTTTTACTTGAATTTTGACATGAATTTTGACTTAAATTTTGACTTGAAGTTTCACTTGAATTTTGACTTGATATTGAATATCATCTCGAATTTTGACTTGAATTTTGACTTAAATTTTGACATCAATGTGACTTGAATTTTGATTTAAAATTTTTACTTGAAGCTTGACTCGAATTTTGACTTAAACTTTGACTAGAATTCTGACATGAAATTCAACTTGGATTTTGACTTGAATATCAACTCGAACTTTCACCTGAGTTTTAACTTGAATTTCGACTTGAAGTTTGACTAAAATTTTGAATTGATTTTTGACTTGAGTTATGATTTGAAGTTGGACTTGAATTTTGGCTTGTTATTTGGTTTTGAATTTTATTACTATTCTTGCTTGAATTTGACTTGAATTTTGACTTATATTTTGGCTTGAATTTTGAAGTTTGACTTGAAGATTCAATTTTAAGTTTGTTTCAAATTTTGTATTGAATTTTGGCTTAAATTTTTTTTAAGTTTGATTTTCATATTGATTTGCATTTCGACTTCCATTTGTTTTGAATTTTGGTCTTAATTTTGATTTGAATATTAGCTTCAATTCTGTCTTTACTCAACATAACTTCTACCATGACCACACTTAGTTAAAAAGTTTGCTTTTGTTGTTCAGAAATCCAACCAAAAAAAAAATATAAAAATAAAAAATATAAAAAAAATTGTATGACTATGTATATGTTTTTGAGGAAAATAAAAATTTTTACAGCCTCGCTAACAGCATGCTTCACATCTTCCTCATTATTAACATTAACAAACAGAACGCATAAAATATATTACTACAAACTGGCATGTAATCATGACCTCAATTATATTTCAAATTAACTTTGAATTAAAATATTCATAAAAAAAATTATTCCATCAATATTAAGGAAATAAATCTTGTAAAAATTCTTAATATTCTCACCTCAACGTTCTAATCTAAAAAGGCCTACAGTCGAAATTTAGACTCAATAGAAGCCTAATTAATATGCCTGCAGTGTAGCGCATACGCTGATTTTGTTTATTGGCAACAAGCACTGTTGTTGAACTCATAGCTATTTTATAGACCGCAACAAAGCATCAATTTTATAGAATGCGCTTAAAATAAATTTAAACTTTTTATAAGTTAATAGATTTATTTTTATTCATTAAAGCTTTGTTTGAACTGGTTTTAGAGCCAAAAATCAGCTGATTTATGCACTGCTAAAGCCGAAGATCTAATCTTAATTAAAGTGTAATATTTTTGTTGTTATGGAACTATTTGATTGTGATAACCAGTTGCATTTGACATATGATGAAGTAAGTGTTTAATGCAAGAATTATATAAAAAAAAACAAACAGAACGAGCAGGATCAAAATTTCTTAACAAGCAGTTAAGTCCAAACAAACAAGCGTTAGTTTACATTGATTATCACTCAAAAAAATAGAGCGCAAACATTTTTATAAATTATATAGAGTACATTTAGAGTTGCTGAAATGCATTAAAAATATTTATTTTTCTTTATAAGTGCTTCATACTTGATTAATTACTAACATTTTATCTAAAAAAACGAAAGACTTAAGCAACAAACTTCTTTGAGAACACTTTCTTTAGGAAACACCCTTTTTTGCCGCAGAAATTTTTCAATTCAAACCCTACCCATTAACACAGAGATAGTCGGAAAAAGTCATTGACTTATTTTGCCAAAAAATATCACAACAATATTTATGCAAATACAAATGCTTAAAATATACCAAAAAATTTTAAATTTTATTGCCGTTAACCTTATTCGCTTAAAGTTTTTAATATTGCTCTAATTTTTTGTGAATTGCTGCTATTTATATATTCATAAATAATTCTAATTCTTATAAAAAAACCTACATATTTAATTATTCATAACTTTCACGTGATTTTTTTCTTTTTAATTTTTTTTTATTCCTTGTTTAATTTTATTTTAAGTGGATTAATGTGTGTGGCTTAAAACAAAGCCTTAGCTAAGCGCTGAATTAAATATGAAAATAAAATTAAAAACAAATACAACAACTAGGTTAACGTTTGTATTCACTCTGAATTGGTCAATAAACGATAACACGACGCAGATATATGCTAATTTAACCATCAGCAAAAATTAATTATTTAATGGTTTCTTTAACGGTCATAAATTTTTACACCTACTTATATTGTTGTTGTTGGTTTTGTTGTTTTTGTTATTTTTATAAACATTTTGAGATACGACATTAACAGTTCATTGATCCAATATGAAGAAGCATCATGCATGAATGGTCATCAAGTCTGTTATCCTTAATTTTTTTGTCATTATAATTCTTTTGCCAAAGTCAGGTTTGTGTGTTATAAGCTAAATATGAGTGAGTGAGCAGGTTTTACTAAAGTTTGGTATATTTTATTGAGAAAGAGTTCATTGATACTTGAATGAACGGTAACTTAAAAGGCAAATATATGTACATATGTAGGTGTATTAGAGTCAAGTAAGGGCTGTTGAATAATTTTGTAGCACAAGGATAGCATCTTATAAAATATTTATCAATAGTGTACAAATGAAACAATAGTAAAGATATTTGTACTTATTATATCATTAACACATAATTTTATATTTTAACTTAGCATTAATTTTATTGAAATTTATTTAAAAGAAAAAAATGTTTTACGATAACAGCCAAGCGAATTTCATTTTCATTTCATCATGATGTGAAAACATATATTGTTCAAATATCTGTAAAAAAAAATTGTAATTATAATTCTGTTATTAAAATAAATTTTAATCAAATCTCGCTGTTCATTAAAAAGATATGGCATCCTGTGTTCACAAATGATTCACATCAAAACTGAATCTATGTACTCAATTACGGTCAGAGTTTCAGAGCTATCGTATTTATACTAGGTATATAAGTATTTCACTTAAAAATAAAGGTAAAGTTCGAGAAAGAGTAATATAGAATCAAAATCATGCCTACTTCCCATATAACTTCTATAGTTAAACCTTTATTGAGCCCAGTTTTTGATATTTTGAAATTTGGACCTTCAAACTAAAAGTTGTGCTCAAAAATTATAAAAATTAGATAGCAACCACGACTAGCTCCCATATAAAGTGATCTCATCATAACTATGGTGACCGTGGCATGCAGGTTAAGGGTGTGGCTTAGCATGTTCGGAGCCCGAGTTCGATCCCCAGTTGCGGGACCTACCTGCAGACAATGCCAAACCTCAGAGAGTAAATAATGCCATGTTAAGCTTCTTCAGAACATGAACTTTAGCCGTTCAGAGTCGGCATAAAACATGTAGGTCCAGTTCTCGGTCAATTGTGTGCAAACATTTATTAACACATACAACACAATTGATCATAAGAAGCTCGGTCAAAGTCCTTTCAAGGTCTGAAATGCTTTTCTCTTCAAGCTGCAGTTCGTGCCTAAAAATAACAAAAATTGGATTACAACCACGCCTACCTCCCATATAAAGTGATGTCACTAAAATAGGTAGATCTTCATAAGTCTAATCGTTTCTAAGAAATCGTTCTGAAAATTGGAACATACATTTTTTATAACAAATAAAAGACCAAAATTAAAACTTTAACAATGAACTAAATCGAATAAGAACCACGCCTAGATCCATAAAAAGTGACGTCATGAATAAAGTTAAACCTTCATAAATCCCACAGTTTTTGATATATCGTATTAAAATTTCGTATTTCTATACGCTGAAAGTCATGCTCCAAAATTATAAAATTCAGATAAGAATCACGTCTACCCCTGGCCCTTTTCCAGATAACGTTCTGAAATTTTTGGACGTACATTTTTCGTGATAAGCTTAAGATCAAGTTAAAAAAGAACCAAATCGGATAACTACCGCGACGTCTACCATCTAACTACCGTGACATCATCAAAATACTTAAACCTTCATTAACCCCATCGTTTTTAAGATATAGTGTTCACTTCTCTAACCAAAACTTCTCTAACTTACCTCAAATTTAAAAACATATTAAATTAGAAAAGAACCCGCCATTGCGATGGTCTGCACTGCAGTCTTCCATATGTCTTCTAGTTTTAGGCCGAAACATAGTAAACGCTGATTCAGACAGGCAGGCAGGCAGAGTGTGTGAAAAAGCGAGATAGAGGGCTATTTGTATCTCGTTTGTTCACACAGATTTCAGCCTGACTGCCTGCCTGTCTGTCTGAATCGGCGTTTACTATGCACGCAGCCTTACACTCTTTCAAATCAAATCAAACCTCATGGGCACTAAAATTGTATCTTAAAAAAAATTATAAATAAATAAGAGAAAAAATTCTATGCTACAATTGCTTGTCAACGTTTAAGAATTTTGTATTTAATTCTTTTTTGTCTAAATTCTATTTCATCTTCAGCAGAGTGATAAGCGCGTGCATGATCATAAAAGAATTAAAAAAAAGTGCACAGCCCAACATGTTTACTCAAAGTAATTTAAGCTTGACCAAACAAAAGACATAAGAAACGAGCTTGAGTACAGATCAAAAACCTGCAATGAGTGATTCAGATTCGCGTGCGTACACTCACTCATACTCATCAAAATACCCACGATATTCATACGTTTTCAACTCTTCTTTTTATAAGTAGACATGGGTTACACTCATGCATGGGTACACCCCTACTCAACTGCGTTAGATTCATGTGAACTACTGCGAGTGTTAGTGATAACCGAGTGTTATTTTAAATATCTCTCTCTGTTTCATCATACGTTTCCGTGAAAATATGTCACGCTACCAGTGCTCTAGTGATTTAACATTCCAAAGAATTTTTTAATATTTTATGAGTATCGACGAGTCATTGCGTGAATTGAGGAAGAGTATTCATAACACTCAGAGCCGAAGCCAACTTAACGCTCTCTTTCACTTAGAGTCATGAGTATTGATTGCCCCCAATCTCTCTTTGGCGTGAGCGGATTGAATCAGAATGGCGTGCATTGAGGGTTGATTGAATATGGATCCTTTTTTTTTATGAATGAACTCTGAATAGCGAAAAAGCGACTCGCTGTAGGTCTCTGATAAACACACAAACAGCGCACACTAAACAATAACAACTTGAGTGAACATGCCAAACGCCCTTATGCTTCCCTTGAAATTTTGGCACGCTACCAGTGCTCAAGTGATTACACTTTCCGAAGAATTTTTGAATATTTTATGGGTATCGACGAGTCATTGCGTTAATTGAGGAAGAGTATTCATAATACTCAGAGCCGAAGCCAACTTAATTTTCTTTCATTTAGAGTATTGAGAGTATTGACTCATGAGTATTGATTGCCCACATGCTCTCTTTGGCTTTAGTGGATTGAATGAGAGTGGCGTGCGTTGAGGGTTGAATGAATATAAATACTTGTTTTTGATGAATGTACTCTGAATAGCGAAAAAGCGATTCGCTGCAGGCCTCTGATCTACACTATTATATAAAGAAGTAGATGTTTGTTGACATGTGAATCCTGAATGGACATATGCTTTGTTAAATTCGCGTAATCGTATTTAAATAGTAAAATGTAAGTTAAATTAATTCCAAAGCAAGTGTTTATTATATTTATATTTTT
Source organism: Tetanocera ferruginea (assembly GCA_958299015.1). Classification (NCBI taxonomy): domain Eukaryota; kingdom Metazoa; phylum Arthropoda; class Insecta; order Diptera; family Sciomyzidae; genus Tetanocera; species Tetanocera ferruginea. The sequence continues at coordinate 23,920,833 of OY282641.1, forward strand.
TTTCAAACATAAAAGTTTGGAATAGCTTAACTTAGTTTAAGTTTGGTAAATGTCAAGTTAATATTTGAGAAGTCAGTCTCTCATGAGACACTCCTACGTCACTGTAAAATCGGTACCTAAGAAAAGTTGGCGATTTCTGATCAGTGCTGGGCATCTGCTGATAAGATGTGTTTCTCCTATTCATAAAGATGCTTACGGCTTATTTTGGTTTATTTTTACGGCCAAAATTTGCTTTGAAATGCTGCTTAAAGTAAACTTATGAGCCTGGGCACGACCGGGTACATCAGCTAGTATTAAATAAAGTTTTAATGTTATGGATGCATTTGATTCTGAAATCACAAATTTGTATTACTTAATGTTAAGTACGAAAAAATTGTATGACATTGATTCTGAACTATGGCTAACAAGTTCGGTTGTTTACACGAAAATTTTGCTAATGACTTAAGCATAAAAGTGCTTAATTGTGTGTTTAATTGTAAGTGCATCTGTGTCCGATACCCTCAACCTCGGTACCAATGGTATGACCAGGAGTGTAACGAAGCGATGGCAGCAACAAACACCGCATATAAAAAGACGCTGCAGTCAATTGTAACGCGAGCCATGCGCGAAAACTACCGCGAAAAGAGGAAGGAAGAGAGGCGAATTTTCAGACACGCAAAATAAGGAAACAGAAAAAGCGTGAGCATGAGGAAATAGAGGCGTACCAGTGCATGAGTACACAATATCATTAGCAAGTTGATGATTTTATTAAAAAATATCAATATTTAAAAGATCACGTGGTAATAAAAGGAATAAAATTTTAATAAATATCTTCAAAAATGTAAGCTGACAACATTACAATCTTATTATATTTAAAAAAATATTGAGAAAAACTTTGAAAGTAAAATAATACTAAATTTTAAAGTCACTATTAATTGTTACTTTCTGTTCAAATTTACGTTTAACTACTCAATACTGCTCTTCCTTAATCCTGTTTAATACTACCAAAGACAGCGATTAGCATTTATAATAGCTCAAAAGGATTAACAATAATGCAATTGTGCCAAATATTTTTACTTACACCACTCTGATCTTAAACTTCTTTATAAGCTTTTAAACAAAAGATTTAAGAAACAAACTTGAAAGACATGGTTAAAACCTTTTGGGGTAAGCAAAAATTGAGTTGGGGTAAGACAAAGATTTACTTTTTTATAAAACTAGTTTTATGGAATTATAACGTAGTTCTACAAAGCTCATGTTCATGTAACAAATAAAAATTATATGCTTAATCAAACAAGTGATTAATATATGTACGTTCTTATAAAATTTTGCAACTGTTTTGTGTGCATGGGAAAAAATTGTAGCATCTATTGATTGAATATTGAAATAAGAAAATATTTTTAGTATTTGAAATTTGACTAACGTAAGCATATTTCTTAATTGCGCATACCAGTTACTGGAATTAAGGTTTGTTAAAGAAATTTTTGAACAAAAAAAATTGCACTTCGAAATAGAATAAATTTAATTGACTTCAAAATAAAAAATTACAATTTTACAGAAACCTTTAGTAGCAAAATGGTGAGGAGCTTCTTTATAATGGCATACACTAAGTCAAATATGATAAATATGTTAACTTACAAACTAAATCCCAAAAAAAACAATATTCGAAGTTTTTGAAAAAGGCATTTTTAAATTAGAATAAAATTGAGCTACAATTAAATTACAGCAGTAAAAAAATTTTTTAATGTAATAATTTTTGACGTAAATATTATTATATTGAATGGTTTTATATTTTTTTTATGTTCATATATATTTTGTAATTAGAACCAATTTATGGAAAATCTAGGCTGCAGGCCTGTTTCACTTTCAAATTTTATCTCTAATTCTATATATAATTATTATAATTTTATATAATTTTATCTATAAATTATGTCTCTTTCATTAGAGACTTACAAAATGTCCTGCATACGTCAACAAATTTTTAAAAATTTTAAATAAATATAAATATTAAAAAATAAAGTGTCCAAAACACTACAAAAGTTCTTTCAACTTTCAAATTTTATCTATAATTATTATAATTTTATCTATAAATTATGTCTCTTCATTAGAGACTTACGAATTGTCATGCATGCGTCAAAAAAATTTTAAAAATTTTAATAATGAAAAAAACTTCCTAAAAAGTGTCCGAAACACTACAAAAGTTCTTTCAACTTTCTAATTTTATATGTAATTGTTATAATTTTGTATAATTTTATCTATAAATTTTGTCTCTTTCATTAGAGACTTACGAAATGTCCTGCATACATCAAACAATTTTCAAAAATTTTAAATAAATAAATAAATTTCCAAAAAAGTGTCCAAAACACTACAAAAGTCTATCAAAATTAATTTGTTTAATTCGAAATGATATAAAATTAAACTATTTTGCACCATTCTTGTCCAAAAAAAAAATTAATAGAATTTGCAATTAATTTTTATGAATTTGAAATATATTTTTCAAAACACTTGTGCTTCTTGCCAAGATTCCAAAACATCTTGCTCTGATTAGAAATAAGAACATTTTGCCACTTCAACAATATCATTTCTACACTCACTTTGAAACACTTAAGAATTCTTCTTAATACCATCCATTACTATGCGTCTCACAATTTCTAGTTCTTTGTTCGTTTATTTAACTGTTTTTTTTTTTGTGGTCTTTAAAAACTGCTATTTTTTATAATATATGTCACTAGATAGCAAGTGTTTTTTTGTTTTTTCACTTTTTTTTTAGTTTTCTTTGTCCACAACACACTATTTAAGCAACACTTTTCAAGAGTAAAAATAAATATTAAAATTCAAAACGTTGTCCAGCAGTTGACGATGACGGTTTGACAGCAACAGCTAACAGGTAAGACGAACAACAGCAACGCACACGCGAAAGAATAAAACTGATTCTAACTTTGGCCAAGCGACAGCTATTTATACAACTTTCAAGAAGCAAAAATAAACTAAAAGTAATAAATTCGAAAGAACCAAACAAAAAAACAGAAAAAAAAAACGTAAAACGAAAAATAAAAAATTAAATAAAATTAAAAGAAATAAAAGAAAATGTTAATAAGTTAAGATATTGAAATGCAAAGTAAAAGCAAGCAAAAAAACAAAATAAAAAAATAAAAATAAAAAGAAAGGCACGCAAGATTATGAAAAATCAAAACAAAACTTTGAATATAAAAATATAAAAAACAACAACAATAACAGCGTCAGAATAAAGATAAAATGCAGATATCTTGACCAAAACGAAAACTGCGTGTGTTGCGGCCGTTTAAAGCTGTTGCTGTGGTTGTTAAGGCACGTTATGGTTGCTGCTTAAGATGAGCTGTGCTGCTGTTAAGCAGCGGTTTTTGCTGCTGCTGGACCAGCCGGTTAGCCGGCCGGCTTGTAAGTTTTAAAACGCAATCAAATACAGCAAGTTAGCAAACGATTTATTTACATTTGCTGGTTGATATGTTTATATGTCTGTTCGTTTATTTTCTGCACATTTTCCAGTTATACGCATACTTCTTAACTGATTAGCCGCTGTGACTTTAAGTAGCTTTAAATGTTGCTGATTTTAATTAATGTTTTTGTTTTTCTTGCAAGCTGTCCGAAGCAGTGCGGTTTGATTCGCTGCTTGTTATTGTTGTTGTGGTGCTGATTTGATTATCTTGCGGCTTGTGGTTTTTTTTGTTTTTGCATTTCTGCAAAAGACAGTTTTGCTAATGGTTTTTGATCTGCGCTGAGTTTTTGGCTTTCTTTTGTGCTGCGTATGTTTATTTGCATGTCGATAAAACTGTCAACATTTAGAACGAATAAAATTGATTAATCGTTTTTTAATGGCGCATTATTAGCATTGATAAATTTCTTTTTAAGGCGAGATTTAAATATCATTAACACGCTACAAGACAATTTATTAAATAAAGCAGTCAGCTCGTTTTTTTTTTTATTTCAAGAAGGAAAGAGTGAGTGATTAATAGAAGGTTTTATAGGCTTTGAATAATTTTTTTTTTATGATTTTTTGTGCGAAGTATTTGCAAAATTGCTTAAATGCTGCTCTAAAGCCAGATGCTTTTGGTTATAGTACAAAAGACTTAAGAAATTAACTTTTCAGTTGTGATGAAAACAATTTTAAATGAACTTATTTAAACAAAAATTGGAAATAATAATTTTTATGCTTAACTTTGAGAAGAATTTTGCTAAATTACTTAAATTATGCACTAAAACCGGGACCCTTTGGCTTAAGAACAAAAGACTTAAGAAACGAACTTTTGAGTTGTGATAAAAAAATGTAAAATAAAATAATTATAAACATAAAATAAATGAAATTTAAAATAATAAATAAACAGGGCAAACAAATTTTTTATATGCTTTGCTTTACGAAGAATATTGCTTAAATTTTGCACTAAAACCAGAAGCTTTTAATTTTAATACAAAAGACTTACGAAACGAACTATTGAGTTTTGATAAGAAAAAATTTTAGAGAAAATAATTTAAATAAAATTTGCAAATAATAGTCTTTATGGTTTCTTGGCGAATAATTTTGCAAATATGCTTCAATTCTGCTCTAAAACCAGAAGCTTTTGGTTTGAGAACAAATGACTTAAGAAACAAACTTTTAAAAAGTGATAAAAATTAAAAAAACAAGCATTTAAATAACAAATAGCTAAATATTTCATAGAGCAAAGACAATATTTCCACAAACTTTTGCAAATATGAAGCACGTTCGAATGTTCAAAACGAAAGACTTAAGACACAAACTTTTTGTTCTAAAGAAAATCTAACGTTCAAGCAAAGCAACAAACAAAAGCATTTGAAAATTTCTTAAATTGGTATAAAAATGAGTTCATATAAAAAAAATAATGTTTTTTCTTAAAATATATAAATAAAATTTATAAATTATAGAAATAAGCAAAATTAAAATTTCTTAAATAACTTTATACTATAATAAGAGAAATAAACTTTGTAATAATATAAGAGTGGTTTTTGTATCATAAAATATTTCTGTGCAGCTTAAAAAAATTTCAAAAATTTTTCTAAAAACATCTAAATGCTCTTTTAAGAACTTTTTTTCATAACTTAACTCTTCGAAACGACTAACTAAGCAGCAAAAATTATAAGTTTTTATTAATAATTACATAAAAAATCTTGAAAACAAACTTTGTGTTCTTAAGAAAATCCAATGATCAAGCAAAAAAAAAAACAAAACAAGGCAAAATATTTAGAAATTTCTTAAATTGGTATAAAAAATTATTTTTATTCAAAAAACAATATGTTTTTTCTTAAAAAATATAAAGTTTAAATATTATTAAATTAAAAAAATTTTAAATTTTTATAAAAACTTTGTGCTATGAAATCAATAAAAACCTGCCAGTGATTTTTCTAAGCATAAAATATTTCTGTGCAGCTTAAAAAAATTTAAAATTTTTTCTAAAAACATCTAAATGCGCTTTAAACAACTTGACTCTTTAGTACGACTGACTAAGCAGCAAAAATTGACAATTTTTATTCATAATTACATAAAAAGTTTCAAAAATGCAAAGTATAAAATTAAACTAAATCGCAAAAATGCCCAAAGTGCAAACTTATTTCAACTACTCGCTTTAAACAAAATGTTGTACTTTCCGCGCATGCCAAATTAATGCTCTATTATCTGTCAAGTCATAGCTTGTTTCATGCTTATCACTCATTCCTTGTCATTTGTCACATCTTGCTGTAAAATTCTTTTCTTGCTTTCTCTTATTTAAGCCACAAAAAAACCAAATAAAAACAAAAAAAAAATAAAACCATTGGAAAAAAATAGTCGCCAAGTCAATATACCGTGTTGTAAAGGAATCAGCCGTTCTATTTTGCTTAGGGTGTGAAGCAGTTCAATGGCCTTGCTTCGTAGTCTAAAACTAGAAGAACAAATTTAAAGTAATAAATGTATAATAAATTTTAAAACAAATAACTTTTTCTGACGTAAAAGCCAACAACAATAATTCCATAATTTTAACGATATTTAAAACAAATTATGCGGTTATTGCTATCACTCCCTAGAAGCTTCTAAGAATGACTAAGAGTAAAATTTTGAAATTTCTCCAAAATAAGCAGAAGAATATTTTGATGTCTGCCAATTTAAAAATTCAATTAAAATATCTTTTAAGTGGAATCATATTTTCTAGTTTTTTTTTTTATAAATTTTTGTGATAAATTTACGAAAATCATTTTAATTTGAGGAATACCAGGATTTCTATCAAAATAGTTTTATTATTAAAAAATTCTTTTCTAGTAGTAATGGACGACTTTTATTACACTGTGAGGTATGACTCAGCCGCTACTCGATCGAAGAAAGGAGCCTCAAACCTCCGTTAATGAGTGTATTCCATAATGCACAACAACAGTCATTGGTGCTCTCTGACTCGATTGTCACTGGTTCGGGTTCAGTTATATTTGGTATTTGGTGCTGGGTTAAATTTCGATCATTTCGTTCGTGACGGGTTTTGGCGTCTAGGCTTCAGCAGAGCTCAACTGCATACGTTGTATTTGAAAAATATGCCCTGACTGCTGAATGGTTACATAAATCTTAGATAATATTTTGTAGTATTAATTAAACAATATATAAATCTTATGTAGTATTATAAATAATTTTAATTTACATTTACTTGCAATAATAATAATAATAAAAATAATAAATATAACATCGTTTAATTCATATAATCCCTAATGGGTGTCTTATTGACAAGCTAAGTATTCGGGGTACTAGCCGACCAGCCGAAACCAACATTCAGTTCCCGAATGTGCAGTCCTGAAACTCAGTATTCGGGAGGATAGCCAACCTGCCGAAAACGACGTTAAGTCCGACCAAACACGACAAACACAACTACAGAAACTAACTAGTTTGTTTTGCTTGCAAAAAATTGTTTAATCGTTACCAAGTAAGAGACAGACAAGACACTATGCCTTAGAGCAGTGCCTATGCATGCAAAACTGGATCGTCTTCAGCGTAATTTCAAGAAAACGTGTTGAGAATTATAGCGCAGTGAGATTTGTGGCAATACAATATTGCTTGCTGCGTGCCTAGCTTGCAGTGACTTTGTTGTGATGTTTTTGTTGTTGACTGCTTCGTCATGCGTTGGCTGAAAACTGCTAAGCGGAGTGTATGTTGTTCCTGGCAATGCGTGCATGTATTTTTCTTGCTGTACAAACTCGGCTGGTAGGTGTTTGGTCAGGGAAGCTATTTGTTGCTTTTGGTCTATTTTTTAACACAGATCATCGTTACAGCTCTATTGTGACAAAGTCATGTCAACACATTCTCTACTTTATCGACAATAAAAATTAACACTTACAAAATTATTATAAACTTAAAGTGTACGACAACTTACTTGCTTACTTAGGTGGCCATGACAACCCGTGGTCGGGTTACGGTCAACTTCATCAGCTCTCGCCAGGCACCTCTGCTTCGAGCGCGCCGTTTCCAATCTCTTTTACCAATCGTGGTTAGGGCTTCCTTCGCCTGGTCAATCCATCGAAGGCATGGTCTTCTTCTTCGTGGTCGACCCTCGGCTTTCGCCTCAAACATCTTCGCTGGAGCTTCTTCAGCCATACGAAAGACATGAGCCAGTCAGCGTAGTCGCTGAATTGTTATACCATGTTAATGTTGTTGTAGAGCTCGTACAGTTCGTGGTTCATTCGAATGCGATAGTCGTCGCCAACTCGAACCGGACAAAAGATTTTGCGAAGAGCTTTCCTCTCGAAAACCCAAAAGCGGCTGGATCTGTTTGCAATACCACCCATGCCTCAGCGATTTTTTTAACAATGTTGTGAGTAAAATACGAATAAGTTTGCGGTAGGCAGACAATCTTGTCGCACGTCAAAATAGAAAAAAATTCTAAATCGACGACAGCAACATTGCTGCAATGACGCATTGTCGTTGCAACATTTTCACCACATTCACCTCCATAAGAAAAGCATGTAAAAAAAATTTGACGTTTATAGCCTAGACACATTGACTGCGGCTGCAGCATTGCGGCAAACGTCAAATTTTTTTTACATGCTTTTCTTATGGAGGTGAATGTGGTGAAAATGTTGCAACGACAATGCGTCATTGCAGCAATGTTGCTGTCGTCGATTTAGAACTTTTTCTATTTTGACGTGCGACAAGAGTAAGAACATCGGCATTTGTTAATGTTTTCGTTTAATTTCGTGCTTCTTTTGTGTTTTTTATTGTTCATTCTCATTGTGTTTGTGTTAAATGTTTGTTTTTAAATGATAATTCGATGTTTACTAATAAAAATATATGAAAATCCGGCTTATCGCGCTGCATCCAAATTAATCAAGTCGTAGACAACATGCCAACATTTTCGTTTTCACCTCGTGTTGTTGTGTTGCAGCCGCAGTCAATGTGTCTAGGCTATTATGCAATGCTGCTGCCGCAGTCAATGTGTATCGGCTATCACTCATAAAGCTTATTATGCCATTTTTTGGCATGCGGAAAATACGGAAGGTGGATCTTGGCACGCTTTTTGTGACTTAAGAGCTGGTTTACAATAGCCTCACTCAACCGACTCATTTTGATGTGAGTCCGCTGTCAAATGTTCGCACATATAACTTGCATCACTTTGAGCCTGATGAACTCGAACCAAAAATTCTTTGTTTTCCGGCATTTATAACGCTTAATTTTGTGGTTCATTCCAATTAAGCACATTTATTTGTTATATAAATTGGTTTCACATATAAACATTACGCTAAAATAGTGCAACTCAACAAAAAGACCAAACAATGACGAATGTCATTAAAATGAAACTACAAGTGAGTCGAGAAATTTTAGAGTTTTTGAAACTCTCGCTTCGCGTAACATTTCACCTTCCCACTTCCTCATCTCTTCTAAAAGCATCAAAGTGATAGCCCATCCACAATGACGACAACGGGCGACGGACGACAGGTCTCCACTCTGTCGTTGTAGAGAAATTTCGGGCGACTTGAATTTTTTAAACGCGACAACAACTAGCTACAGCAGAAAGTGCTAAGTGAAATCAGCAATATTTTTTCAGGTTATTGAATTGAATTTAAATTAAATTATATTATTTAATAAACTCACATCAAAGTTTGCAATTAAATATATAAATTGAACACAAAAACTAGCACTCGAGCAGCCGGCATGACAAAAACACGAATGTAAACAATGGCTGATATTTACTTTTGTCGTCTGTTTTTGTCGCCAAATTAGAATTAAATTGAAGCTGGCTACAGCTACATTTGATGTCGGGCAAAAATGTCGTCGCGATTGTCTCCAAAAGTTCATCCCATAAGAAATACATGTGAAAAAAAGAAACAGTTTCGATAGTATCGTAAGTGTAGACGTAGAATTCCGTTTAATTTGTAACCTTTTCTACTTTGTCTCATTGGTCCGATTGTTTTGTTCATTTTGCACGTATTTTTATTGATCTTCCAAAAATTAACAAATAAATGAATAACACTCAATTATGGACTACTTATCGAGGCTAAAACAAAGAAAAAGTTAAAAAGTAAGTATGATTAAATGAGCAAGCAAAAAGAAACACGCAAAATTTAAAATTTGTTCGATCATTTCGTTAAGTTTGATAGGTTGAGTTCATTGACTCAGTTGAAAAGAAGGCGAAGCAAATGCACTTTCCATTGGTGCCACTTTCGTCTCTGCCCGATATATAGTTTACGAGCTACAGTCAGTTTAACTACTAATTTCAAATTAAAATTAAGACCCCGATTTTTAAAAAATCGTATTGTTACTATATTTCACGCTGAGCACATGTCCTTTCCTTTCGTCTCTGTCTGATATTTAGTTTGCGAGCTACACTTTCGTCTCTATTCGATGTATAGTTTGTGAACTACATTCGCCAGTGCTAGTGGGATGTGGAATCCAAATTAATTTGCATTAAAAACCAAAATTAAAATTTTACGCCATCTATAGGGTAAAAGCATAAAACGAAATATGATCCAACTCGTTTGTTTTCATAAAAGTTAAATCTAACCGGATCACAGACCCATTTCGTTAAATTTGACAGATTGAGTTCATTGACTGAGTTGAAAAGAGGTTCATGACCTCTGGTTTCAAAATAGTATACTAGAACAGTAGTGCATACATAAACCCAATGCGAACTAATGCTTACAATGCTGCCAAAGCGAACTAATCAGTTCGTGCATAACCAAAGCTTATAAACATAAACAACGAAAGAAAAACAAAGAAAGCAGCAGCAGCAAATAAAGAAGCACATTATAAGCAGCTGATGGTTGATTTTCTGATATAAAAACATGCATTTTTCTTCTTTTATTTTACTATTTTGTGACTTTAATATAATAGTGACAAAATCCAAAATAAGATATTCATTCAGCGCAGGATATATCTGATATTTTAGTATATATATTATCTTTGAACGAAGAGTATTAAAGGCTGTAGGTATACCCTAAAGTATTCGCCAAAAACGTTGCCTAATGACCTTGAAAAAATCTGTTAAAACGACCCCATACAAACCGCGCTGTAAGACGTAATTCTACGTCAAAAAGTGACGCTTGAAGCTCGTCGCTCTTTGTCGTCATTGTGGATGGGCTATGAGTCGGTTGAGTGAGGCTAGTGTGAACAGGGTCTAAAGTCTAAGTATATTTTACTGAGTTTCCATGGCAAGTTAACTCGGTGTTTACTTGGGGTTAACTCGCTATGGAAACGCGAGTTGAGTTGAATTTCGTTAAATCTACGAAACTCCACGAAACTTGTAAGATTTAACTTGGTTCTATCTGTCAAAGTGATTGCTGTCATTAATATTGAAAAAATAAAGAAAATTTTTTTTTTAACAAAAATATTAAAATGTCGAATGCAAGAATTTTTGGAGTGCCGCAGAAACTAGTTAAAAAATAACAAAATTTACAAAAAAGAATTGACAAGTTCAACTCGACTCGGTGTTGTGCATGGAAATACTATCGAGTCAGCAAAGTCATTTTGTCAACTCAACGAAAACCCAAACCCAGAGTTGAAAATATTTCAACTTTTCTTGCGTAAATTGCGTTTTTTGACAGCTCGTTACTTATAACGAAAAGCGAGAAGAAAGTAAAGTAACGAGTCAGAAGCAATTACTTTCAGGGATGACTCTAACACATAGATCTTAAAAATTTTAAATGTCTTCGATTTTTTTGTTGATTATTTGTTAACAGGACGTGTTTAATACGTAGAATTTAAGTTTTTATGATTATAAATGAAAACATTTTGAGTAATTTTATGTAAAAATTATGAAAATTATTAACAAATATGACGCTAAGAACATACAAAATGTTTTATAATGTTGCAGCCCTTGCTTGCTCTGAACGTAAAACGCAGTGATTGAACTCTACCATCATTTTCTTGCGTAAATTGCTCTAGCGAGTAAACGGATGAAAAATGCAAATGCATCGAATGAACTTTCAGCTTAAAGCTGGAAGTTCATTCGATGCATTTGCATTTTTCATCCGTTTACTCGCTAGAGCAATTTACGCAAGAAAATGATGGTAGAGTTCAATCACTGCGTTTTACGTTCAGAGCAAGCAAGGGCTGCAGCATTATAAAACAGTTTATAAAATCTTAGCATCATATATCTTAATAATTTGTATAATTTTTACACAAAAAACTTTAAATGTCGTCATTTATAATCATAAAAATGTAAATTCTTAGTTTTAAACACGTCCTGGTAACAAATAATCAACAAAAAAATCTAAGACATTTAACATTTTTAAGATCTATATGTAAGAGCCATCCCTGAAAGTAATTGCTTCTGACTAGTTACTTTACTTTCTTCTCGCTTTTCGTTATAAGTAACGAGCTGTCAAAAAACGCAATTTACGCAAGAAAAGTTGAAATATTTTCAACTTTCTTGCGTAACTAGCGTTTTGCCAGCGTAACGTTCGCAACCATTGAACTCGCTCCCATAAGCTTTCACATACTTCGATTTTATGACGCCAGCGAATAAACGGATGAAAAACGCAAATGCATCGAATGAACTTCCAGCTTAACTCGCCATGGAAACTTAGTATTTGACGCGGTTGTCAACCAGTGAGCTGTGTTCACAGGGTCCGATATCTTATGGGGTCCATACATGTTCATGTCCATGTCATGTACATGTCCATACATGTTTGCTTGTTAATGGCCTTTTTTGCAGACACATTTGAAGGTTCGTAGATTGGTCGCAAGATAATCAAAATTTTTTTATTTTTTTGGAGGTGGAGCTTCAGGTTGTACAACAGGTATTATACTTTATGGTGGTGTAAGCTTATTTAATGTCAAATTTTTGTGTTTTTTGCACAAATTAACAATTTTGTATACCCTTTTTTGGAGAAGCTTAGAGATCTTTCTGTCCTTTGGAAGATTAAAACTGAAGAGCATAAAAATAAGTACAAATTGACCTGAGTGCAACAGTAAAACAAAAATTTTATATATTAGGCTTGGTATCGAAGGGAAGCAAAAAGTAAACACGAATTGAATAAATTCAACTTAACATGTATAAATTTTTATGGTTCTGTAACAAGTCTGCATACAAGTTTTCGTAGGGTGTGGCAAAACGAAAACCAAGTATGCGTACATGTTATGGGATATGTTCGTTTGTGTATCGGCCCCTTTACTGATTACCCAATTCAACATTGTTTACAGCTACACCATGTCGCACAGATAACGCTGGTCGTCATGTATTTTCCAATCTTCAATATTGTTTAGCATAACACCCATAGGGATAGATTCAAAACATACAACATGAAAAAAAATGTACATTTGAAGTTAATTTTTTTCCATTATTGGGAGTACAAATAATGGAAAAATTTACTGGATAGTTTTCGCAGTACAAAATGTCAGCACCTAAGCCTTCTGACCAGAAGAATAATCTCAAATTTCTATGCTTGTCGGACAACAATTGTCTGTATTGTTTGTCTACGCACCATACAGCAAAGTAAACGGTGTTGTGTATCATTACACCGAATTTTACAAGATGGTGCAATAATGGTGGTGCAATATGATTACTAAAAATTGGGACATTTTATTAATAATTCCTTAAAAAAATTCAAATTTTCATTTATTTTTTCTTCGTGCAAGTGCAAGCTTTACACAGCATATACTTCTAATAGAAAATATTTAATTTTTTAATTTCAGGTGAATCTGTGATGATAGCGGCCTTGGTCGTGCGTGCTAAATGTGTAGCGTCCTTGATTCTCATCATGTCTGATGAGAATCGTTTGATGACATCGTTTTGACGATACTTTAACATCGCGTAACCTTTTGTTTGAAGTATCGTCTTAACACTATCGGCCGTTAACTCTCTGCAAACAATGGAAAACCTCAGAGAGTAAATAATGTCATGTAACGCTTCTTGAGAAGATAACTTGAGCCGTTCGAAGTAAGCAGAGTAAGCATGTAGGTCCAGTTCTAGTTCGTGGCCGAATATTTAACACTCAGAACATTTTAAATTTGCTTTGTCTGTTCAGCATTCCTTGGCAATATAGTTATCTCTTCCACATCTGGGGTATAACCGATTCCACGTTAGTTAAAAAGAATTCTGGAACTTTATTTAGTTCTTGCTTTTTGCTAGTTTGTATCCTCAGAAAACCTATGATTGAGATTTTTTTATTATGATTATTATTCACTTATAGTAAATTAAAAAGAATTTGCTACAGATTGTGAGCACTCCTACAATGCAGTGCTGCCATAGACCGTCAAGTTAGTTGTTTGTCAAATATACAAATACTATGCACAATTGACAATAGGGTTCTACCATCGTAAATTTGATATTTATAGTAATTGGAAAATGTATATCTTTGTTTGTGTACAATTGTCAAATTTACTACAAATATCAAACTTATCAAAAATACAGAATACAAGACCATAAACTCCAGATCGTGAATACTGCTATTGATTTTATCTAACTAATTTTGAAAATTGATTTAAATTTCGATTTAGAGATTTATGAAGTTTTATTTTTTGTATATTTATATTAAAGATTTTTCAAATGTTACACAAAAATCAAACCTTAAGAGCAAATCTTATTCTATTAAACGAGCAATATTTGTATATATATTTGCAATTGCGTTCTCGAAAACGGCACTAACGATTTCGATGAAATTTACAATATAGATGAAGAGGGGGCTGAAAAATCGATCCAGCTAGGTCTCATCTCTGGGAAAAGCTGTTTTTCCGAGTTTTCACGCATTTAATAAATAAGTTAATTTTTCTGCCGAATATGTTAAGTTAAGTTTGCTTATGTTTTCATTGCGGTGATAGCTCAGAGAATAGAGCTTCTGTCCAGTAACATCAAGGTTGTGAGTTCGAATCCCACCGTGCTCAATAAATTTTTTGTTTTTATTTTTTAAGCTTCACCAAACAGTGATTTGGTGAATTTGTTATATTTTTCATTTATTTTTTTTTTATAGAAACGTTTTTAGTACAGTTTTGATGTACCAATTTTTGATATAAAAAGAAATCTTACAAATAGAGTAATTTACACTAAATCTTAAACAAATTTTAAAAAGGAAAATATTTTTGTAAGAGTTTCCTATGCTAGAGTTTCCTACCCCAGCAAAATTTTTCGTATTGCCTTCATTTGCATTCGATTATAAAACCCATTACAAAAATGTTGGTGACCAATAATGCATTATATTGTATATTACTCGTAATGCAGTTAGTAATGTCAGCCCTTTTTGCTTTAAAAATGATTGTACTTTTTTTTAGACAATTGAAATTTTTTGTTTTACTTTTATTTTTGCTTCAAAAGTGTCAAATTTTTGTAATTTTGAATATGAAAAAATGCCATATTTATGAATGAAATACAGAAAAATGTGCTAAAGGTAAATATATTACATTAATTAATTAAGTGATACATATATCTATTAAATAAAAGCATTTTTCTCATTTTAAAGAAGAAATCTAAACATCTTTTGCTTAACAGTGCTAAACAGATCAACAACACCAATCAAGAGTTAGAAATCTCTAACTCTTGATTGGTGTTGTTGATCTGTTGATGTACGAAAACAATTTTTTTTTTTAATATTTGAATCGCTTTTCTAATTTGTGCAGAGAAACGCTTATTCAATAACTTCTTAGTTGTTATTAAATATGTGATTATTGGAAGAAGTTATTCATCAAGCTTGATAAGTGCTTACATAAGTAATCCCATGTCAAGCGAAAGCTTCATCAATTACCTCCAATGACATGCCTGTATTAAAATAATGGGTTCCGTAAGCGAGAGGGTAAGCGATGAATGAAATTTTCTGGATTACTTTTTCGATTATATGTAAGCGAAGATTTTGCTGGGACGTTTTGAAAAAAAAATCTAATTTGCTCACATCTCAAAAAGTGCACTTTTTTTTGTAATTTTAAGAAACAAATTAAGTTTCCACCAAAATAAAATATAATGGCCAAATGTTATGCTTTTCGTAATTTCAATTTTTTTGATATACATTTCACTTAATCGTTCATAACTTCTATACCGTTTGAGATATTGTTATAAAATCTAGAGCAAAAATGTTTTTCTTATTAGGTCAAATAATTATTTTGTATATAATAAAGGAATCTTGGACCATAAAACTGTAAAAAGCTTGAACAAAATTTTTAGTTCCTTCTTTTTTATTTGCAGTAAGTTTACAAAATTTTAAATGCCTTATAAAAATTCGAAATAAATTAAGATCAAATTTACTCTAAGAATTTTTTAATCGGTCTTAAAACAAAACAAAAAGTTGTAACATTTTTCAATCGGCTGTCTGGGGAGGATGAAGTGACAAATTCACATTTTGTAAATATCTTAAGGTGAGAACAGACCACATAGTACAACAACTTTACGGTTAAAAATCTTAGAGTAATTTTTTTAATACAGTAATTTTTAATACATTGAACTAATACATATGTTAATCCTTTTTTTGGAATTGATACGATTAAAAATACTAGACATATTTTTAGTCAAAGCTGTACGTAAATTTAATTAATTGGGAATACAATTTGAATTATGGTAACTTATGTTAAAAATTGAATAAAAAATAACTAAAAGACTAATAAAAGCTGTATTTTGCTTACATTTTGTTCATGCTATCGCAAGCAACAGGATGTGACAAAAAATAAAAATATTGTACTAAGCAATTGTTACATTAAATAATTAATAAAATAAAATTATAATAATAAAAAAATATTCTTATCAACCAGGCTGAGTATCGAACCTGGCTAATTTGATTTTTAACGTTGTCACGACAACAGTTTATCCGACTGTGCCACGACTCTGTTGATTTCTGTCCAACTCAATAACAACCAGTTGCTGTTTTAGATGCAAAGATCATATAAAGTGAATAGAAAACGACATCTATTGGGTAATAACATACAACGAAAAATAATGCCAATAGTTTTTTCATAAGTGTTAAATCTAATCGGAACACCCTCTTAACTTAGAACAACCTCTTAACGTGGAGCAGAGCACCAATGCTGCGAATCAGTTCGTTCAAAACAAAACCAACACAAGCAAAAACAAAAACAAAGAAAGCAGCAGACACAACATGCAAGCAGCTACCCAATCAGCCAAACAAGCTTGGAATAAGCTTTAAACAAGCTTACAAGCGTAAGCCTCAAGCTTGGATAACGCTTTCATTTACTATTGTAGAACGCTTACATGTAATTGTAGGATAAACGAAAGTGAACCCTTGGAATAATATTCCTTACTTCAAGCTTAATCCAAGTGTTGTTTTTACAATTGGATATAAGTGTTTTAATAAGCTTTTTCCAAGTGTGCTACATTCAACAAATCAATTAGCACTCGCGAAAAATTTTTATTCCGTGGCTTCATTGGTAAGCCACTGGTTATTTGATTTGTTGTGATTTGGACATCCAAGGTTCAATTCCTAACCGAAACATTTTTATTTTTATTTATTTTTTATTTTCGTTTGTTAAAATTGAAGCATATATTGCTATGATAAATTGCATGTCTTCAAAAATTTTTGTGTTTGCTACCCCAGGGATCGAACGCGCGAACCACCGCATATGAGTCGGACACTCTAACATCTTACCGTAAGCCTTATGGCTGCTGAGCAAACAAAATGAAAATAAAATACATTTATGTATGTATACATGAGAGCATCACAACTTTGAACAGTTGTGAAACTATTACCGTTGCCAGCGTTTTCTAAGTATGATTGCAAAACACTTACTTAATGCAAGCCTTTCCAAGTATTATTGTGCATCACTTGCTTTTTGTGTTTTATACAATAGTTATACAAAGGAACTTGCGAATTTATTACCTGGGCAAGAGTTTTTCAAGCGTGCTTGGATAGGGCTTGCTTTTTGTATTGCATGTAAGCTTAATCCAAGCACTATTTCTAAATGGCTGATTGGGTAATGATTGATTTTCTTATATAAAAATCTAGATTATTCTTCTAAGCTTTTGCTATTTTGTTTCTTTAATATAAAAGTAACAAAATCCAAAATTAGATATTCGTTTAGCGCAGGATATTTCTGATACTTCAGTATAAATATTATGTTTAAACGATGAATATTATAGGCTGTAGGTATGACCTTAAAAAAATTTGTTAAAACGACTTCATACAAACCGCGCTGTAATAGCCTAGACACTTTGACTGCGGCTGCAACATAACAACACGAGGTGAAAATGAAAATGTTGGCATGTTGTCTACGACATGATTAATTTGGATGCAGCGCGATAAGCCGTATTTTCATATATTTTTATTATTAAACATCGAATTATCATTAAAAAACAAACATTTAACACAAACACAATGAGAATGAACAATAAAAAACACAAAAGAAGCACGAAATTAAACGAAAACATTGACAAATGCCAATGTACTTGTACAAATTGTCGCACGTCAAAATAGAAAAAGTTCTAAATCGACGACAGCAACATTGCTGCAATGCCGCAGTGTCGTTGCAACATTTTCACCACATTCACCTCCATAAGAAAAGCATGTAAAAAAAATTTGACGTTTGACGCAATGCTGCAGCCGCAGTCAATGTGTCTAGGCTATAAGACGTAATTCTACGTAAAAAAATGCATTTTTTGAGATATGAACAGTTTACTTTTTTTTTGAAAAATTAGGCAACTCAAGCAAAAAAATTCCAAAAGTATTTTATTTTTTATTAATAATCGCTTTTCAATTGCTTTCTAACGATACTTCATTTACAAAAATAGGGTTAACAAATGACAGAGGTTGTGAAATTACTCCACTTTCAAGATTTTTCTATTCTTGTAAGTGGAAAAAGAGCTGAGGTTAATTTTGGGAAAAAAAATTTACTTAGGCTTGGAATGGCTGGCATAAGTTCAGCATAAGTAAATTATCAAAATAATTAAACCAAATATAAAAAAAATATAAAACCAAAACAAATTTCGTTTAGTTGAAAAACGAAGTTATCATAAAATAAAAATGCATTTAAAGTTAATTGAAAAAAATATGATCTTATATGTTGTTTCTAAGATAAAGTTGGCATTTCCGATACATTAAAAACCGTAAAACATTTGAATATACGGCAGGAATCTGAGCGGAGCTCGGTCGCCCAGGTACTAAGCTATAATTCTAGAATTAATTTCAGTAATACACATGAATTGCCTTCTTATATCATGTAAAAACACAAGCAAAAAGAGCAGTCTTGAGCAGCGTTACCAGTTTTGCACTATAAATAGTGCTTTCGGTATTTTTTGAGCTCTTGCGAGATGCTGCGGGAGAAAGTAAAAATCATCGCTTTATGTGAGAAAAATTGTCATGCGAGAAAATTTTTACCACATGTGCGATTTTTCCCACGCGAGAGAATAAAAATACCGAAATTACCACAAATACCTCACATTACCAAAAAGAGATTTCTACCTACTGTGGTAGAAGTACGCGTGAATGAAATGTGTACAGAAAAGGTTAACTGAGTGAATGCGCTTGTTGATGCATTCTTCATTCTTCTTCATTCTTCTTGTTGGTAGTTTGTTTGTGTTCAAAGTGTTTTCAATATTTAACAACAAAGGAACGTAAATAATTTTTAATAGCAAAGTGAAAAATAAAATAATTATGTCTGGAAGAAAAAGATCATTGTCGCATAGTTATTCAAAAACTCTGTAAGATTAAAGTATTTTTACATTTTAGGCGCATTTAAATATTATGAATGTGTTAGTAGAAAAATTATGATGAGCAGTGCGAGGACTGCTATAAGGCTGGAGAAATTTTTCTGAGAAATAATTTTTGAACTCAATAAAGAATTGAATTATTAAAAATTATTGTTTTATTAACTGTTGATAATTAATATGTTGCAATTTAAGTTTACTTTCGTTACATAATTTCATACTTTGCTATAAACACCGCTTAAAGTGATAATTTAAGCAACTTTGAGGTATTTCATTGAGTTGCGGTAATTTTGTGGTAATTTGCACGATTTTGAGGTAATTTGAGGTATTTTATTGACTTGCGGTAATTTTGTGGTAATTTGCACGATTTTGAGGTAATTTGATGTATTTTTGACGTGTGGTAATTTGAGAGAATTAAATGCGAGAATAAGGTAATTTTGGAGGTATATTCATCTGACAACGCTGGTCCCTGTGTTTGTGCAATAGTCAAGACAACAACCAGACTACCTCACCACAGTCAAACACACATGCCATTTGCTGTCAGCTGTCAAAACGCCCGAAAGAAATTTGTTGGCCACTCACAGTTCCAGAATTTGTGCAGGTGTTTAAATTTATTAAAAATTAATACATTAAATAAAATAAAAACACCACAAAAAGCGTATTAAAATAAAAAACATTTTAAAATGGCGCAAATGGACTTGGAGCTGAAAAAGGTGAGTCATGATGAGAGACAGCAAATTTACTTTACAAATGATACTAAAAATGTTTATGCCATCATTTTAAGGCATTCACCGAAATGCAAATCAACAAAATTGAGACAACCAAAAAATTGAATATGATTGACATGAGATGCGATATGGTAAAGGTAGGCAAACACAAGTATCAACTGACGGAAAAAGGCACTAGCGATCTGACGGATGACACCAGGTCAGGCTGTTTTTTGTTATATCATTTAAGTCCGCAGTCTTGCTCCAACATACATTTTCTCTAACTTACAGAGTATATCTATCAGTTGGCCGCATGTTTGTGCTCACCGATGTGCAGAACATGCGCTCCGATTTGCTCGCCAAACAGGACAAATGCGATAAAGCTATCGAACTGCTTAGCAAGAAAAAAGAATTTCTGGTCAAGTCTCTTAAGGATCAAGAAGATGGTCTGCGGGAGTTGGTGCAGCAACGAAAGGATGCCGATGTGGCGGCTAAGTAAAAATCTAAAAACATCTACATTAAAACGTTTATAAATATTGATTAAAAAAACTCAAGTTCGCATTTACAATGAATTATCAAAAAGAAATATTTAAAAAATTGCAACACGTTCTTAACGCTAAGCACAATTATTGCAGAACCATCAAAATAAACAACTCATGAAAATTATAAATAAATCAAGTCGTCTAATTCAAAATTGGCATAGGTAACAAATTCATTGCCTAAATTGCGTTCGTGTTGCGGTCGGAATATGCACTTCTTCAGTTCTAAGCATTGCGTAAGCCAGGGTTCAACCACTTCGCCAGAGCAGAATATAATCTTTGCCATGGGTTTTTGGAGATTGCGTATAATTTTTGATATTTTTGTTATGCATTCCTCAGAGAGAAAAGGTGGATCTGCTATAATAAGGTCGAAACTGCAATGCAGGCTTTTTAAATAATCCTCTTCGTCTGCTGCATTGAAATCGTAGTGAACAAAGTCATCGCCATAGGCAGCAAATCTTTCGTCAAATTCAAATATTCGCACTGCAAAGATTAGGCACGAATTTTATAAGTACTGAATATTCTGAGACTGTAATTTTTTAAGAAATTACCATTATCATGAATTTCCTTTACGGTGCTATAGAGCGAGGGACATGAAAGTAGTGCTATTCTGTAATCCTCTAACTCCTGCTCCACAAGTGTTCTTACAACGTTACCAAAAGTGTGTTTAGTCTCTTCATTATACCAAAATTGGCTTAGTTGCTATGACAGTTTCAAAACGTTAAGAAAATAGTTATGCTTTTTTGCTCACTAATCTACAAATCAGCTACCCACCCAATCCTCTTCAAATTGTACATCCTTGCCAGCTTTGGTTTGAATCTTTTCTTGTTCCTCGCGCTCACGCTCAGATTTTTCTTGTAAAAATTCATTAAGTATTCTTAACGTATCAGCTGATAAAGATACATCGTCTGTATCCTGTAAATCCATTTAGAACTTTGAATATTAATTGCGAAAAATTTGCAAAATCAGTTCATCAAAGCTAATAACCTCAAAATGTTTTTATTTTGTTTTTGTGCAATTGTGAATTTGCCTAGTCTTCATCAGGCCAATTCAGAATAATAGGCGAGCTGTGTTTTAAATTAAGCTATGTTTAAGCTGATGAGGCCTGTTCGCGTACTTTCGTAGTAAAATTATGATAAGCGGCATATGTAATGAAATTGAGAAGGAATTAACTCCAACATTAAAAAAGTAATCGAACGATTTTCTGGTAAAAAACTAAAAAATGTCAAACTACCTAGTTCGCAACTGCTGTGCTGCTCCTCACACCTACCGTTTGACAGTTTTCATCACGAAATTCTGCTAGTAAAAACCATGATTCAATGAGAAAAAGGTTATTCGTATTTTTGACGTCTTCTCTATTTGGTATGCTTATTTTAAAATGAGAACATGAGAGCAATGTCATTGGGTCGAAAAATGCATACGGTTGCTAAAATATCATACTATTTGATACTAAATTGACTACAATTAATTTCTATTGCTACTTTTAATGCTCCGTTTTTTTAAGCAGTAATATATAAGAGGGGAATAAAATTCATTGCAATTGCTTAAAAATAAAAATTCTACTTATGAAGATAAATGCAAAACAGTCAAGTAATACCTGCTGTAAACATTTGCATTGAAACAAGAAAAATAACTTGATAAAAGAACGTTCGTTAGTAATTGTTCGCCTGCTTTTACATGTTTGTTTGAAAATTCACTCACAAAGCAAAAACCAAACGAGAATACTGCATTTTAATCACTCATTTATTTTTTCACACTGCTTTGAAAGCTTTTCTTGTTTTAATTTCTTCACAATAACATAAAAATATGAACATGCAACAACACCAAACAAAATAACGAGCGTTTGTTGCTTTTTGTTGATGTGTGAAAAATTCATCCAAAAAATACTAATATGAAAAATTATTAATTATGAAAAACCACCGCCAGTTGAGACTTCCTTTTTGGAAGGAAAAGCTCGACGGACTATACATTTTTTGTTGCATAAATTCACTGAAAAAGGAAAAAACGAACGTGAATATCGCATTTCAATCAATTCTGAATGAATTTATTGGCACCTTGTTTAAAACAACAACACACAAAATTAATGTTTATTTAAAATTTACACACGAACTTAGATTAATTTGAAGCATACACTTGATACAACACCAACATAGGTTTTTTTCTTGTTAACTTGAGAAGAAATCATTACACTATTTTTTACACACGAAAACTACACAATGAAACACTGCAAAGTACTCTTTTTTCCCCAGCATCACAAAACACTGCTGGTAGATTGTCAAAATTGCTTTGTTTACAAAAAATAAGCATACATCAAAAAATACGAATAACCTTATAATTATTCAATCATGGTAAAAACTTTAAAAAACGTGAACGGATAAAATAAGTAATTTCTCCTCTTTTACACAACTCTCTCAGTAAACGAATGTTTTTTAGGCACTTTCAAGTAAAAGTTTTTGAAATATTTCGTTTGTATTCGACTACATGAACAGAGCTATACCCAACTAACAATTTTCCTTCCTATTTCAAACTTATAGTATGATTTAATGTTATAAACATTGTATAGTGCTTCAATTTGGAAGAATTGCTGTTATAGGAGTGTTTACTGGTATAAATCATTACAAGAACATTCTCTGAATCTATTTACTCAGGGCTTATAGAAAAATCACATTCTTTTTGTATAATGATTTTGACAATTAATTTTTTACGTTTTTATTTTGACGTTTAAATTTTGACATTTAATTCTTGACATTTAAAGTTTTTGACATTTTAACATTCATAAATGACAAGACAATCATCAAAATTTAATTTCGAAAAATCTATAATTTTAATTGTTTATTCTAACAAGGAATCAACAATAACGATTGTTAATGCTATTTTAACCAAGATAATTGTTATTTTATTGATAGAATTAACAATTTTTTTTTGAGAGTGTATGATAAT
This sequence comes from Tetanocera ferruginea, assembly GCA_958299015.1. NCBI lineage: Eukaryota > Metazoa > Arthropoda > Insecta > Diptera > Sciomyzidae > Tetanocera > Tetanocera ferruginea. Next base: position 23,944,071 of record OY282641.1, read on the forward strand.
CTTCTACAATCCTCAAAACCAGACAATGCCAACAGCTTCTTGGGTACTGGAGTTTACACAATGCCACTTTCACGAGGTGCGGGAATTAGATGTAAAGACTCAGAACCGTAAATGCCAGTATCATTGCAGGGCACAGCTGTACTTTACATCCAAGCCAATATGGCCATTGTTGCTGATGGCAGCTGCAGTGTACGTTGACGCAATCAATGATTTTGACCTCTGTTGGGCAGAGAGTATAAATAGATTTCATTAGAAATTTTTCCTTGGTGAATTAAGCGGATTAATTTACTCACTGGAACTCATTTCTTGGAATCTTCCTTTTCACTACGTCCACCTCCACGTCTGCGATCACGTGGTCAGTTCAGTTCCATGGTAACTTTCTCAACTGTAATTTATTGTGTCTTTTTGACAAATTCACCCTTTTCTAAGAAGGAACTGCTGCTCTCAGATGAGGGTGTAGTACCAGAGCCGTAGCTTTGAAGGTTACTACTGTTTCTTAGATGAGGCCTGTTTCTTCGGTATAACCTGAACTCCCTGAAAAACTCCCTGAACTCCAAAATTGTTTGACAAGATGAGTTTTATGCCTTCAAATCCGAAAGTTTATTAAATGTCATTTGCCGAGGGCTATCTACCTTCTGTGACCCATATAGCTGCTGGTTAAGCACCACTTTGGATAGTTTCAGAAAATTCTACACTTAACGGTGTGTCTAGACGTGTATGAATTTTTTATATGTATATGTGAGACAAATAACAGAATTTAAATTATAAACTGTAAGTCCCCTTTTCCACACGGCAAGTTTTATTGCCAGCAAGTTTTCAATTCTCTTTTGAACTTGCCATTTGCGTTTCCACTAAGCAAGTTTTCTTGAGCAATTCTGAATAAAACTAAAGTGAAACTTCAAAGGACAAAAGAAAAATTGCCGGTACGAGTAAGTCTGTACTCATCCCCTTTCGTCACGTCCCGATGCCATCAAACTCGACTTGCCAGCAAGAAAAATTGCCGAGTGGAAAAGAGTCTAACTTAATAAGCGCTTGTAGTTTAATACTACAACTGAGACTAAATTATACTATGTTCACACTGAGATCAAATTAGGTAATTACGTGAGATAATTTCGAAATTGTATAAAAGTGTTCACACTAGGCTTGGATAATTTCGTTTGACGTTTGATTTATTGTGGTGACCGTGGTGACCGTGGCATGCAGGTTAAGTGTGTGGCTTAGCATGCTCTGAGCCCGGGTTCGATCCCCAGCCGCGGCGAAAAGTTTTTCAATAAAAAATTTTTTTCTGATCGGTCACCACCTCTCTGCAGACAATGGCAAACCTCAGAGAGTAAAAAATGCCATGTAAAACTTCTTGAGAACATGAACTTTAGCCGTTCGGAGTCGGCATAAAACATGTAGGTCCAGTTCTCGGTCAATTGTGTGCAAACATTTAATAACACACACAACACAATTGATCAAAAGAAGCTCGGTCCTTTCAAGGGCTGAAATGGCCAATTTGTTTTTTTTTTTTTTGTTTTGTGTTTGATTTATTCTTTTGTCAATTCATTATTGGCCACATTCAGCATACTCAACAGTTTCCAACTTAAACGTTCAATTAAAAATAGAAAATTCTTACTCAAAGTAAGATTGCAAAACTATTTCGCACATAACCGAAATAACAATCTTATCGCACATAACAATCTTATCAATTGTACAAGTTTAATTCATTGAAAACATTGCTCTCCCAAGTTTCACTGAATGGGTTGCTACCCGAAGGGTCAAAAAAGTAAAGTATTTGAATGTGGCCATTATCATGTGTCCAAAGAAGTAAAATAGAAGGAAGTGCTGTAGTTGAACAAAAGTGCGGCACCTCTCATATTTGTGTTGGTTCTCACAAATACATTAACATTCACAAAGGGTCGTATTTGGTGGCATCGTTAAAAAAGGGCCAAACTTTCGGATTTCGGAAACTTGAACAACGTGACTGTTCAATATGTGATCAAGTTTAAAGCAATCGCTATCTTATTTGTTTTGTTCAATAAAATACGATATTGTACTACTTTACTATTTCCACACCACCCTTTAGGTACACAATTTGGTGCGTTACCGATTTTTTTCTGGGTGTTCGGTTCGGTTTCACTCTAAAGCTATATAATAAATAATATAAATAATATAAAAAGTTATTAATTTTCAAAAAAAAATTTTGTTTATACACTTGGTTTATATTCAATCATTCATTCATTTAAAAAACGCGCCCTAAAAATGTGTGAAATTATAGAAAATGAATGCACCTATGGAGAAATGATTGTACTTTGACAATTCGATATCCAATGTTGGGATATCGAATTGTCAAAAACACCCTTCGTCTCGCTCATCACATGCCGCATCACACGTACACTGTATGTGAGAAGAACACCATTTCCTTATATTTTACTTCTTTGCATGTGTCATGTATAATTTTGACGGCTCAGCTGGAATGGATAGACCCATTTTACATTGATCAAGACTTGAAATCAAGTCTGTGAGCTTGTTGGCAATTCGCCGCACTTCGGAAGCGAAGGAAGGGAAAAAGAACATTGAAGCTGTACCGTCAATTTTTTCGTGTTCGTTATGTTATTTTCGCGTTGTTGGCTGTTCTCTTTATTTTATTTTTCGCATATCAACGTGCGTTTGTTGAGCTGCAACTATAAATTTATGATATTTCATATATGCAGAGCATTTTTTTTGGTATTCTTATTATTTTATGTTTAACAATTCATTATTTGTTGTTTTTAAGCCACAACAATTGTTTTATTTGCTTCTATTTGCTGTTTTTATTTCATAGAAAGCAAACAAAGAAGAAATAAACTTGAATTCAAGTCTTGAACAATGTAAAAGGTTTCGTCAAGTTCAAAGGAAAACGTCAAAAAAACTTGCTTTCAAGTCTTGATCAATGTAAAAGGGGTCTATGACAAGATTGTTAATACGCCAAAAAAGGGTGTGTTTAATTCCCACTATATTCAGATTTCAGGGTTGTAGTGCATTTTTGTCTAATTTCGTGAGTAATTTAAACGAAATTACCTTGTTTGAGGTAATTTCCAAATCAACAAATTGTATGGGAAATTACCATAGTTCTTAGATCATTTCAGTCGAAATTACACAAAAGCTCGAAATTACCTAATTTGATCTCAGTGTGAACATATTATAACTGAAATTATCGCTTTGTATTTCTTCGCTACTTGAGCGTTCAATCATACGGTATGAGATCAATTGAAGTTTACAAAAATAGATATGAAAGTTCAAAAAGTTCGTTCATGTCGAATTCAAATACAAAGAATACGATTTACGATATACGAAACTTTGTTTCTTTTTATATTTAATATTGGTTGCACTGTTGTGAATTGCGACGAATTAACAATTGAGGTTATAATCTTATATATTAATACGTGAACATTAAAGTTTGTCGTACGCTTTTTTGGTATTAATTAAAACTCAAAATAATTGAAACTTATATCATTTGAAAGGTTTTGTTGTCCAGATGTGCAGAATGTGTATAAATTATATATCTGATAGAGGTTCCCAACCTTCTAAGAGAGAAATTAAATTTTTGAGAAAAAATCTGCTCTTTGATTGATATGAAATTTGGTTGGAGGAGAGTTCTTAAGTCGCTCGAATTTGAATTTTTTTTTAAAGTAACAATTTCTTAAAAAATTGTAGTTTTATGCATTCATCAATTGTTAAATTTGTAAAAAAATGTTTTTTGAACTCAAAAATTTGACTTTCCATGTGAATATCTTGGTCGGATTTTAACGGTTTTTAAATTTTTTTCATTTTTCTAAAAGTTTGATAAATTTTCTTTTAAATGTGCTAAAAATTACAGCAAAATTCTAACCAAAAGTATTTTTAATGAATTTTATTAATATTGTCGTTAGTTATTTAGCGTGTGTTTCAACCAAATGCCAAGAGAGAGAAAAAAACTGTCTCAAATTGAATGTTCTAAATTGGGAAGCCAATATCTCCGCCATCTGTGAATAGATTTTATTTATTTCTTTTTTGTATTAAAGTCTTATCAGTTAACTTAAAAAAACTTTTGAAAATAATACCGTTTTTTGTTTGTTTATATTTAAATTATTCATTTTAAAAAAAGACCATAAAATTTGATTTATTCTAAAAATATGAGGTAAAATTGATTTTTGTTGTAAAAAAACCAAAAACTGAAAATTGCATTTTTGATTTTCTTTCAAAGTCTATACCGAATTTACGGTGAATTTATTTTGTCTTGACACTAAATTAATAAACTGTCCGTGCCATCAAAAAATCAAGGCTACCCCCTATGATTTTTTTTAAAAAATTAAATTTTTTTATATGTTGTTTTTCTGTTTTTGAAAGAAATAATTAAATAAATAAATAATTTTTCTGAAGAAAATAGCTTAATATCTCCAATCAATGAAAAGTTATAGCCCCGAACTTATTTTGATCATCTCGCATATAATTATAAATAGGCAATCAATAAATTGGTCGAATTTCGACCCCAGGCGATACTAGTATAAACAAATACTGTAAAATGGCTGAAGAAAATTTTTTTTTAGTGAAAAGTTAAAAGAAACCCCCTTTAAGATCTCTGCCCACTTAAGGTAAGTAACAAAACGACAGTTGAAAAGCAACGGTTAAGCGAAGAAGAGTTTCAAGCACACTTAGCGGAACGGCGACAACAATCAATCAATCCACAATTGATTTTTTAAACTGTGTTGCCATTCTTGTCGTCATTCTTGTCATTTAAAACCATATTTTTGCGCACAAGTTCAATTACTTTCTCAGAATCCATATTTTGTAGCTAATTTTGTCAACAAAGCGAGCGACAAGCCGGTGAGAATTCTTTACAACGATTCCCACCAGCTTCTTCGTCGGCGTCAAAAGTCGTCGCCGTTACGTTTACGGTATGTTATAAGAACACCAGGAAGTTATATTTTGTAGTTTTGTGCCGTTTAGTTACGTGCCGCAAGTGGGCAGTGTGATCTTTACTCATAAAAATATTAAATTCAATTTCTGACATTATTCATATTTGTAAATTTGTATTCCTAACAATTGTTATAGCACAAAAAATCAAAATTTGTTCATTTTGTTTTAATGTTGGTATTTTTAGAGAATAAAAAGCAGAACTGCCGAATATAACAGGTCAGAAATTTCGGTATTTGACACTGGCTAGTTTTAATATTTTTCAGCGCTTAAATTGTAAGTTAAGAGCACTACGATATATGCTTACTACAATTTTCCGTTGATATGACTGCCTACGCTATATGTGCAATCAAGCGGGTTCAAGCGCTAAAAAATACAAAAATGTTCTTCTTTTTCAGCTTCTACCAGCTTAAAATCACAAAAAAGTCATTGTGAATACCTTGTTACAGCAGAAAGAAGAACAAGATAGATATTTTGTAAAGCAGGCACTCTGCATTCTTGCCGTTGTGTTTTTAATGCAGTTTTTGAATTTCAATTAGTTGCCTATAAATGTATTTAATTGAAATAAAATCCAATAGAGCTGCACAAGCTCGTAATTATTTTTAAATAATTCGGACAAGTTGAAAATTTTTGACACAAAATAAATTATATTTTTGTCGCAACAGCTGTTGAATTTTCCCCACAATTTTCTACAGACATCCCATTCATACAAGTCATTGCTGTTTCTTTTATCCCCTGCTTGTTTTAAGATCTGAAAACAAGCCAGTGTCAATAGTGTAACTACCTGAGGATTACACCACTTCAAAATATAGCAAAATTAAAATTTGACTTACGACATGTGCGCTTACATTGGCTGCATAGTGTGTAAGCCTCGTTAGCACTTCATTGTGAATAGGTGCACCGAATTTCTTTAAGTTGCCAGCACTGCGCAACGTCAGTGTCAAGATAAAGCCGGTGAATCAGCGAGTGCGAAAAGCATAGCTATAGCAACATTTACGAAAGCGAGAACTAGCACATGACGAAAAGAAATTGAAAATCATGAAAAGTAAAAAAAAAAGTTAATTCAATTTTTTCAACACCGTCGACTTCATTGTGCAGAGTGTGTGTGTGTAAAAAAATTAATAATTTGTACTTTCAACAGCGAAGAAACGCAGAAGGAAATTCAATTGACTTCATAATTAAGAGAATATTTAATATTAATAATAAAAAGGGTAAGTTTATATTCAAGAATTTACCAAAGTTACAATAAAACGTGTTGTAAAATGTGGAATTCATTATAAGATATGTAGAATCTGGTGCAACTTTGGCAGCGATGACGTGCTGACAAGTGGTGGTGCTCCGCTTAACAACATGATAAATTCAATCAGGCGCTGCCACAGGCGCAACCTGTTTTATTAGGTTTTCGCTGCAGTTATAAAAAGTGAAATCATGTCGTACATCGAACCTGGTAGCTACGCAATAATTTTATGTTTCCGCAAACATTACGCTATGTATATTCGAATTGCGGTTTCTTCTTTATGATTAGTTTACCAACTTCGTTCAACAATTTCCAAATAAGATAATAGAAGTGGTTGTCTTTGAGCTGGTGGGAAAATAAGTCAATGATAATTGAATTGAAAATAAGCTGGCATGGTTCAGTGCAAGTAAAAAAGTAATAAACACTTAAATTTTTCCTAGCTATGCAGCAAATCAAGCAAGTCAAGTTGTCCCGCATATCTGGGCTTATCTATATTTACTTAAATTAGCTAATACTTTTGAAAATTATTAGTATTGATCTATGCTTTCATTACAAAGTTCAACTCCTTTTTAAAATTAACTTTATTGCGTCAATTCCGATTAGTTGAATTTAAACGCCAATTTACTGGAAGTAATTATAATATACTTTATTTGTATATATAAATAAAACACACATTAAGAGCAACTATAAATATTTTCCAGCTCATAAAAAGCAATATTTATGCTTGTACACCATTTTTTTTTATACAAGAACAACAACTTGTTTTCATTGGCCATTAAATCTGCGCCAACATTTCAAATGTTTAATTTAAAAATTAGTTACTTATCTAGGTAACATTATTTAAAAATTAAACAGAGCGTTTGTGCGTCGTAGTTTCAACAAAACCAGTACACAAGCACTATTGATTCATCATCCACAATACCAAATCAACCAACCAGCTAAATCAACGTGTACTTTAAATTTAAATTTACAAAGTCTTAAAAAACATGTTAAAAATTTTTTATTTTAATCAATTGAATTTTATTGCTTGTTTACGTTACTATGAGCTGAATATACAAGATTTAATATCTTAACGTTCAGTCAAGTAATTTAACATATCGCAGGTTAAAAAAATGTCTTTTAATAATACAAGCCATAAGATGGGCCCATAAAATACAAAAAGTAACTATAGACTGAGTAGCTAAATTTATTTTGCTTTTAAAAAAAATATTTATAAGATTTTTTTTCAACCTAACTCTGTATTATCGGATCAGTAATATGGTTTTAGAACCGAAAAATCCTGACGATATTTAGTGATTCTAATGCTATATTTAATAAAATTATGTTTCGATTTCATATAAGTAACCTGTCCATTCTTATAGTATAGTACCATAGTTTTGTTTGAGTATCAATGAGCCAAATATAGAGTTTTTTTTGGTAGTTTTGGTTATTGAAAAGATCTAGGACAAAATGTGTCATTTTATGTTCTTCAAATTCGTTCGACTTATTCCTTAAATTAGACGCTCACAACTTTAATTTTAACAGAACTTCCACTAAAAAATGGCACGCTTAATAGCTTATTTTACTTATTCACTTAAATAAAAGTTTTCCATAAGTCAATATCATTAGGCTAATAGAATTCAACAAAACCACAAAAATATTCGCAGATTGCTTCAAAATATATTCAGTAATGTATGTGTTTAACACTAGATTGCCCAAAAAAAATCATTGAGAGCTTTTTAATGTCGGGTAAAAAAGAATTGATGGAAACATTCTAATTAAATAATTTTGATTATATTAAGCCATTTTGTTGTTAAAAGATTTTAAAAAGGTCTTTAGCAATAAATAAAAATTATTCCAGAGTGTCGAAAAACTCACGCAGTTTTAAAAAACTCTATAAGTTGCGGCGTTATGGTACACAACATTATTTTACTTGGTATGCGATATTTCTAACCCAATAAGATGAGAAGCATTTAACCAAAAGATCACTTGTAGTTTAATAAGTAATGCTGGATTATAATCAGCTCCAAAGACGAAGCCTTTCAGAATTGACGTTCTTACAAGTATGCGTACACTGCAAAATGTTCGCTAGGAATCCCTAGAAATGTGAAAATGTAGAGAACTAATTCTTCTCTGTCCCTAAAGAAAAAACGTTCGGTTATTCGTTAACGGAATTAAATTCAGACGTCTTCATCGAGTTCAACTTTCTTCAATGATGACTTCACCTTCTCTAACTCAGCTAATAAAGCGAACTTATAAGTTGGATTTTTTTGCACGGAATTCTACAATTTCTGTTAGCAATAAGCCCCTACCTATCATTTGCCATTTAGAAGGGTTTTTGCAAAAGTCAACCTAAAGAAAGTCTCTGGTCCAGATGGCATACCAACAATTGTTTTTAAAGCGTGGTATTCTACAATCAGCCATTGGAGCTTTAAGGCTTTTAACATTAAAACATGCCGATTTGGTTCAATTTACCACAGAAAACTAATCTAAATGATAGGCAGATCAACAACAATTTTTTTAAATATATTAGAAAACATTGAACAAAACTCTGGCAAGTTGTTTTTCTTGGATGCTACCGTTGGTACAGGAAAAACATTTCTCACGAATATTATTCTGGCAAATGTACGTTCCATGCAAAAAATTATCACTATCATCACTACATCACTATCACTGCAACATCGTCTGGCATGGCAGCAACTCTTTTGCAACGAGGAAAAACTGCTCACGCTACCTTCAATCTGCCACTTGACATGCACTATAAAACTCGACAGTCTGCAGTATATCAATACAAAGCGGAACCGGTAAGCTTTAAAAATTTTGGATGAGTGTACCATGCCTTACCATTTAGCTATAAACGCTATACATCACTATCACTGCAACATCGTCTGGCATGGCAGCAACTCTTTTGCAACGAGGAAAAACTGCACTCGCTACCTTCAATCTGCCACTTGACATGCACTATAAAACTCGACAGTCTGCAGTATATCAATACAAAGCGGAACCGGTAAGCTTTAAAAATTTTGGATGAGTGTACCATGCCTTACCATTTAGCTATAAACGCTATACATCACTATCACTGCAACATCGTCTGGCATGGCAGCAACTCTTTTGCAACGAGGAAAAACTGCTCACGCTACCTTCAATCTGCCACTTGACATGCACTATAAAACTCGACAGTCTGCAGTATATCAATACAAAGCGGAACCGGTAAGCTTTAAAAATTTTGGATGAGTGTACCATGCCTTACCATTTAGCTATAAACGCGTTGAGCCGATCTCTACAAGACATACAATATGATTATGGGTAGGTTAGCAATTGTGTCAACACGATGCACTATATACAAAACTTGTGGAGCTAACGAGGTATAAAAAGTCGCATTAATAAAGTCAATAATGCAATGTAAAGTGCTCACATACAAAGAGAGGGGATTATGAATGTCAAATGAACTTTCCCAGAATGCGAACAATCATGTTTTCAAATCCAGTGTTAAACATCGATTAACCAACATAGAGGAAAATTTATCAACAAGCTGAAAGCATTTAGAAATAAAATATACCTTATTTTGACGTATCGTCCAATTTTTTCGGCTCAGTTCAATATCAAAGGTTAACCTTAGCCGAGCAACAAACCAAGTTCCAGTCTTTGAAAATATGAAGAAAATAAGATATGACTAAATATACCACACATTAAGATCGACAATACTATCATATAGAAAATGCTAACATACAACCCACAAGGTAATTAATGCATATGCCGATCAAATACCTGGCGTAGGAGAGTTGTAAAAGAACTTGAAGAATCCGGTTTTACATTCACTGAAATTCAAGAATTCTTTTATCGAAACCATTTGCTTCCTAGATGAATGATAGTAGAACATCGTTGACATCAGCATAAAATTAAAATAAAATTAAAAAAGCAAATTTAAATTACAAACTTAATTTTGAAATAAAACATTACCAGTTTTAACTTTTATGACACTACGTCATACATTTTTTTCTGGAATTCACGCCACAACTATTAAATGCCAAAACATTGTAAAAAAATACTTGAATAACAAAAAGACATAAATCAACAGTTTTTATTATTTATTTATTCGCTTGTTATGTGTTTAAAAAAGTGATTTTTTTTTACTTAAGGGCATCTCTGAAACTTGAAAGATTCGGATTTTTTTTTTTTTTAATAAATAAAAGAGATATCTTTATGGAACTTTTCAGAGTGTACCAGCTTATTTTGACCTACGCCGTATTAGAAAGCGGCCGACAATATTCAACTGACAGAAAGACATCGAGCTCAAATTTAAGAAATTTTTAAAAAAATATTAAATGTAATCACTTCACTGCTGAAATTTCCTTAACCGGAAATTTCCAAAGAGTTGAAGTGAACGACCGTTGTTAAAATTTTTTTCTGTCAAACCGAAAACTGCCATTACTCACATTCATTGAAAATAAAGAAAAGCAAGAAATTATTATTGCCGGTAGTTAAACGGTATTCTAAACGTGAAATATTTATTTAAATCATTTAAAATTCAACAAGAAAATTACCTTTAAAGATTTTTTTTATATTCAAATTATTAAAAAAAATTATATTAATATTATTTGAAAAAATTTGACAACTGATTTGATTTGACAAAAAAATTTTGATTTTTGAAATTGTTTACATTCACAATAACTCACATCTATCAAACAGGTCTACTTACGACTACTGAACATACATATCTTTTCTTCGCAAATTTCCGACGATTATTTTTCATCAACTCAAAAGATGTTTAAATTTAAGCAAACTTCGGAAAACCAAAACAACAACAATTTCACTGAAATTTTCGGAAATGTCCGATTTCGGAAATTTCAGCAGTGAAATAAATACCCTTATTATATTTTTCGTTTTCACTAAAAAAATTTAAAATCCAAAATTTTATAATTTTACTGTGTTCTTTTTGTAATAAGAATTCGGCTCCTATCGTCTTCTATCGCAGTTCGCTATAAGTTTGTTATTTACTTTTCCAACGCTGAGAACTATTTTATTAATACAGTGACTGATTTCATTAACATACAAGTGTTTGCTTGCCCTCATTTATATGTCCTTTGTACATTCAACCATCACTCAAGGCAACAGCAAGAAGTAATCAATAATTTATTCATGCACGCATTGGCAAGGGATTAATTAAAGAAGAAATATTTTTTTAATGATTTACTAGATAAGCACGTTCGACCTATTAAAATTTTAAAAAATCAACAAGAAAAATGTACGTTAATATGAATTACATCAAGTAAAAGTTGTGAGTTTGCCAACAACAGGACACTATTTTCTATATGATATGTTTTTTATAACAAAACGAAGGTGGTTTTGAAAAATGGACATCATCCGCCTACGGACACGCCTACCTCCCATACAACCCAAAAATTGAAAACTGCATAAATAAGCTCATAATTAACCTGCAACAATAAGATTTTGTGTGTATGTGTTCTTTATCAACACAAAGATGTCTTAGAAAAATGGATGTCATCCTCTCACGGACACGCCCACCTCCCATACAACCCAAAAATTTAAAATGCAATAAATAAGCCTCTGTTTAGCCTACATCGATAAAATATGACCCGCATGTTTTTTATGACAGTAAAAAGATGTTCTTGAAAAATGGACGTTATCCGCCCATGGAAACGCCTACCTCCCATACAACCCAAAAAGTTTTAAACTCAATAAATAAGATTATGTTTGTCATAGGGAGATCAATATACCAAAACTAAGATGTGTTCAAAAATTGAGAGTAATCCGTCCATAAACACGCCCACCACCCATAGCGAAAGCGCAATAAAGGCATTAACTGTGAGCTACAGGGATAAAACTTGGTATGTGTAAATTTTGCATCAACATTTAAATGCATATAAAATATAGGCTTCATCCGCCCACGGACACGCCCATTTTCAATAATATTATTTTGTTTGAAAAAGTAGGTTTAGGGTATTTCATAGTCGGCCTAGATCGACTTTAGACTTTCTTTACTTGTCTTGTTTTGTACTAAATTTTCTTAACTTAAAAAAATTGAAATAATTTCTAATAAAGCAAGTTATGAATTATTTCGTGCTAATTTCAACTGCAAAAACAACTAATTTAAAATAAAGGCTTGTCCACGAAATATCTTTTACACACTTATCTGGCAAACAAATTTAGAAGATAGCCATGCAAAAGTTTGCAGTTTTAATATTTTAAATGTGCCGTGCTTCTATTCTAAGTGATTCAATTTAAAGCCTTTAACATAGAATTGTTTTGACCGTGGCGTGCAGATTAAGTGTGTGGCTTAGCACACTCAGAGCCCGAGTTCGATCCCCAGTCGCGGCGAAAAGTTTTTTCAATAAAAAATTTTTCTGATCGGTAACCACCTCTCTGCAGACAATGGCAAACCTCAGAGAGTAAATAATGCCATGTAAAGCTTCTTGAGAACATAAACTTTAGCCGTTCGGAGTCGGCATAAAACATGTAGGTACAGTTCTCGGTTACTTGTGTGCAAACATTTAATAACACGCACACCACAATTGATCATAAGAAGCTCGGTCAAAGTCCTTTCAAGGGCTGAAATGGCCAATTTTTTTTTTTTTATTTTTTAACATCGAAATGACGACCAAAGAAGAACAAAATCGTAAAAAATTATTGCGCAATATTTTGAGAATCCTGTTGTTTCATATGCTTCTTTAGCAAGATCAGCTGATGTGTCCAAAGCAACTGCTAGAAATGTTATACTTAAATTCAAGGAAGAACAGTCAACATCCCGAAAAAAAGGCGCTTGTTGCAAAAAAGGGTTCGTGGATAAGAATATTGCTGCTAAGTTTAAAAGTTCCTTGATAAAAAATTCTAACCAATCTCTTAGAGATTTGGCCCAAAAATTCAAAATTTCCAACCACTTGTCGCCAAAATAAAATCACACTGTAACTTGAAGTCTTTTGTCGTCCAAAATTTCCAAATCGTTACTCGTAATTGGTAACTTGGAACTTGCAAAAACTCGAGCTCGGACAAACCATTGGACAACGATCTTTCCCGTTTTCAAAAATATGAAAAAAATCAGGTATGATGATAAAAACACAATCCTCCAAATTGTCCTCAACGCCGTGCAATCGAAAAGTTTTGAGCAATAATAAAAAGGAACCTTCTTAAGAACCAAAAAAGAGCCAGGAATAGACGTGATTTCCTACACAAGTGTGTTAATATGGTCAGGAAAAACGGAAAAACCTGTGTGCAAAATTTGATGAGAGGACTAAAGAAAAAAAGCAAGATCTTTTGTAAGAAATGCAATTCAGGATTAATGTTTTTGATACTTAACTATATTTAAGAGCTATATGTATCAATGATTTATTACAAATTTATTCATTTTGTGTTTTATTAAACAAATTTTCGCAAGCTAAAATGAAAAAGTTATTTCGTGGACAAGTAGTCAAGTAGCAAGTAGTAACAAGGACAAGTAGCTAAATTAGTTTCACTACAAACAAATTACGGACTCAAACTTTGTTGATTAGTTCGTCAGGTATTTTTCTTTGCTAGGTCTTTTAGTTTGTACTCAAACCATTGTTTATGGTAAGTTACTTAACGACGTGTGAATTCGCTTCGTTTCATTTAAGTGTTACATCGTTTTTATTTCCCGTTTAGTTCGTCGTCCTTCGACATTTTTTAAGTATCACATATTTTTCTGACTTATGTAAATAATTAATAACGCATAAATACGTTAAAAAAGCGAACTCGATTTAAAAACAATTTACTTTATATAAAATTTTGCTCAATTTCACTGCCTTAATTTTTTTTTTCTTCAACAGAATTTAATCTTTGCTGCCCCTTGGTCAATGACCGTTTGTTATGAGCTGTCTAAATTTTTTTGCAGCCTCATAATTGCCGCATTTAAGTACCTTTTAAAATTTTTTGTAGAAAACGCATTTAAAATTCAACGCAAACACATACTAACAATGCATGAAATGGATGTCATAGCTTTCTGCTTATGAACATTAGTGTTTTTTTAGAGAAGAAAAGCTCTACATTCAACAGCGTTTAAACCAACACTATTGAAATTTTCACGCCGTTATATAATTTTTTATGGGTTTTATAGTATTTTTTTTTTGTTTTTTTGTGGCTACACGCTCAATTAATTGCATTACTTTTAGTTGTTTGATTCTGCTTGCTATGGTTTTTACTAAGCAGCTAAGCTAAGCAAAGCAATTGACTTTCGCCAAATGTTGATTATATTTTTAACTCTTCATTTCTCTTTTTTGTAACTTTTTGGTAATTTTTTCATTTTTATATTTTTAACGTCTTGGCTTATAAGTAGTGCCTATAAGTATTTAACGTGCATAATTTTTGTTGTTTTTACAATATTTGTTTTTTTTTTGTTTTCTTGGTCAATAAAATGTAATCTTTACCATAAAATTGTTTAGATAACATCTGCAACAAAGTTGAACGCAAGACTAACATATGTTTAAGTTTGTGCTTGAAGTTTTAAGCTATTTGCACATCATAGTACATACAATTATGCATATGTATATGGGTTAAACGTTTTCTGGTTTTATGTTTTTGATTTATTCATTAGAGTATCTTTTTTTGACCGTTTTCGAACTCGGCCAGTTGAAAGTTTGCTGCTCATAGTGCGTGTGGTTTTTTTTCAAGATTTGCAAATTTTCAAGGAAAGATATATTTCTACGAACTAAGTAAGAAAGTGAATTTAAATTAAAAAAACCAAACCAAACTGATATACCTGGTGTTGTTGTTTGGTTTATATAATAAAAATTTTCATTCATCCAGTTATTGTTTTGCATATTAATGAACAATTTGAGAACGTAGGCAAAATCAACAGGGGCGTGCGAGTTGGTACTAAACGCCAACTCCAAGTTGATATAACGTTTAGCCAGTGAACCGAAGATTTCGAATTTTTTTTATTTTTGCTATTAAAGCCTGATCTAATCAGATAAAAACCGCATCCAGCTAACATAGAAAATAACGTCATCAAAAATATTACCTATACCCTCTTCAATTCCATGAGCTTGAAGATATTGCGCATGAGCACTTGTCCCTTATAACAGATTTATTCTGCTTTAAAGAAGGCGAAAGCATCGAAAAACCACGCCTATCTGCTATTAAAAGTCAAATTGTCGAAATTTTTATTAATTTTCGTTTCAAAATTATAAACTTTAATAAAATTAAACTAAATGTTAATAAGTGGGGCTAATTCTAGAAATATAAATATTTAAAAACAATAATTATAAAACAAATTTTAAAATTCCTGTCCATAAATTGTATAAGCAACATTATTTGTATAACGTCCACCTTCTTGCTTTTCACTTATTGCGTTACACTCATTAGTTAGCTATGTTATCGTTTAAATGTGAAGAGCATTATAAAAGTTTTTTTTTTGTTAAGGTAAAGATAAGATTAATCAAAAGTGTGATAAAAAACAATTCAATTCCATTTTAAAATATGTAAACTATATGTAAACTTTTTTTTTGCAGACGAACAAAATGAGTGACGACAACGGCGATCATTCTCAAAACAATGGCACATCTTCATCATCATCGACGCCGCCACCACAGAGTGAAAATATTCCTGCCAAACTGATTGAACATGCCAAATCGAATAAAATCGATGTTGCTCTGTGGGGCACTAGAATTTTGGCGATACTCTTTGCATTTGCTTATGTGCTGCCTATTTTTGGGTAAGTTTGTTTTATCTTTTCTGTGTGAAAGCAATTTAATTTTAACTCCTTTTTCATATCAGCAATCAACAGAGTGCCTTTAACAAGGTGCTGCTCTCAAATGCTGCAACATCGGCTCTACGGCTACATCAGCGTTTGCCTTCTTTCACATTCTCACGTGATTTTTTGGCGCGTCTTTTTGTTGAGGATTCCTGCCACTATCTGATGTTCTCCTTGATTTTCTTTAATGTCAATCCAACTTTGTTGATACTGATTCCAATTGTTTTGTTTGCCATTCTGCATGCCTCCAGCTATTCGCTAAAGCTGCTAGATGTAAGCTGCTTAAGGCCGTTTTATTCACTTCTATAGCTCGAAAGTTTTTCAAACAAAAATTGCAAAGTTATTGAAAACTCTCGTATTATAATAGTAAATAAACCGTCCCTCAAAGTTCTCATATGCCTAAAAAAATATTTAATAATTTTTCTTCTCTTCTATCAAATAGCTCATTGGCAAAAATTCCTGGTGGGGTGCAAGATTTTTAATTTCTCTGGTAGAATTCCAGGCTGGTAATATTTTGAAAGCTGCTGCTTTCTCAGAAATTTTCATCATGCCACTCGCTGTTATCCTAACATTCATGTAAATATTTTTGTACTTAAGTTTTTGCTTTAAATTTGCTTTAAATTTCATTTTAATTTCAACTTTTATTTACTCCTCTACACAGGGGCAAAGCTGGTCTTATGACACCCATCGTCTACTATCATTTCCTTGTCATGCGCTATAGTTCACGCCGCAATCCTTATACAAGAAATGCATTTGCTGAGTTGCGCATGGCTACTGAATCGCTGGCCTGTCGCTCTCCTCCAATTGTGGCGAAAATTTTACGCTCTATCATTGCTTTTGTCAGCCGCATGGCCCCAGCTCCACAACCAGCGCCGACAACGCAATGAAATCTGTATTTATTGAAATATTCAATAATTTTGTTTTGGTTTATTGCAAAGAATTTACCATAAGTTCTTTATCTTTTTGCTATTTTTTTAAATATGTATTAATATATGCAACTACTAATTTAATTTGTTGTTGGTTTGTCTTAATTGCAAGCAATTTCGAAATTGTCTAAAAAAACCTTTTTTCTATTATTACTACTAGTATCTATTATATCATTAAAACACATGCAATTAAAAAAAAAAATAATGGCCTACAAAAACAAAAAGGAAATATAATGTTTAAATGTGATGTTAAGCATAATAATATGATGTTTTCTATTCATGATATTATTATTATTATCATTTGTATTAATGCCATTCGAAAACATTTACAATAATAATATGATTAATAATTTGTGTATTGTATTTATAGTTACTTACTTTTATTAATCATAAAAAACAAAAACAAACAGAATTATTATGTGAAGAATTAACGAAAATAACTCAATAAACTATTGACTATTCGTAATATTGTCGTGGGAACAGTGATCAAAAGAGAGTTTCTATTCAAGAGTAGTTTGACTTCGATAAGCTGTTGCAGCTGATTAAAAACCAAATACAAGTTTCACCACGTCAAGTTTAGCAGCAGTTCCATTAAGAATGTTAACTTTTTTAAGGTCATCGTTTTGGAACTTGTAGTGATGTGCGATGAAATAGAGCCACGCACACTTGATGATTTCAAATCCTACGCCACGTAAAAAGAAAAGCGTTTGTGACCTCTTTCGCTCAATATTCCTTGGACGTGAACAGTTCAACGATTCGAAAACTTTTCATTAAAAACGTATTGAAGGTTAATGCTGCTCGGAAGGTACCATTCCTGACCAAAGTTAAGTTCGCAAGCGATTACAATTCGCAAAGAATCATGCTGATTGGCCAACGAGTAAATGGCGAAACATTCTTTAGTCAGATGAAACCAAAGTTAATCTATTCTACAACCTTTCTGTGAGAAAACCTCCCAATACCAATTTCCTCCCTCAACACACTACAAAAACAGTTAAATATGGCGGTGGAAGTATAATGGCTTGGTAGTGTTTCTCATATAATGGCACAGGTTCCTTTATTTCGCATCGAGGGAAAAATTGATGCTTTACAATACACTACCAAGATAACGACCCGAAAAACACATTGATCGGACATGAGAATGCTTCAGATAAAATAACATCGAAGTTTTAAGCTGCCCGCCACAGTCGCTAGACCTTAATCCTATCGAAAATTTATGACGATATGTTAAATTGGCTCTAGGAGACAAACATCCAAACAAAAAAGATGATCTTTCGAGTTTTATCCAGGACACATGGAAGTCCAGTTTCTAAGTGCCAAAAACTAGTAGATTCGATGCATAGGCGTTGCTCAGCAGTTATCAGAAATAATCGATACTCCACCAAATATTGAGGTATAAATAATTGCATTACAATCATTTCTATTAATTATATTATGAAATTTTAAATTTTCTAATCACAGGCCATGTCTAAGATTAAGTAACTACTTCTTGCTCTATTTCGAGTCACAGTCGAAAGAGGATATATCATTGAATTTTGAATTTTTTCATTTATGTTTCAACATTAAGTTAATTAATTTACTCATATGAGTGAAATGAATTACACAGGCCGACAAAATTTAACAAATTCAAAAAATATGTGTGGCAATTGAAATTACCATCCTTCCCTTTTTAAGCCTATTTGGTTTTTTTTCAAATATCTTTTATTGTCACCAAAATATTGCTTTTTAAATGACGTTTTATTACTTTAGGTTTTTCGTTATTAGCGTTTTCGTTAAAATCTTACTAAAACAATAACGTCAATTTAGGAAGTATATCTCCGAGACAAAAAATTTCAAATAGGGTTTTGAAAGGTAAGATTAGCACTTTTAGATGATGCAACGAGATTTCAGAAAGAAATAATTCGGGGTCAATTCTGAGATCGGATTTACATTTAGCAAAGTATGGTCAGGTTTTTGGGCTTAAAATCTTGTCGACCTGTTTTATTCTTTTTTACCTATTAAAAGGAAAAAAAAACAAAATTAAAAATGCAAAGTTACCTAAGATTTTTTTATTTAAATAATTTTTATAGCACTGGCTTTGTTTCATCACACATCACTGTAGATTTGATATTGTCTTTTGAAAGTACTTGCCAAAACTAGAAATTCTGAATCATTACTTTTGCCTACTGACGTTCAAAAAAGAGATTTAAGATGACATTAATAGTAAAAAAAAGTAATTTTTTTACTATTTTACACCTTTTTTAGTCAATAACTCGGCTACACATCCAACAAATATGTTTTCTTTTTTCACTTTAATTCTATTCAAATAAATGTTTTTCAATTCATTTTATAGATTTTAAAGCAAATAAAAGATGAGTTTATGTTTGTTATGGTTGTATGGAAAAGCGATATAAATATGTAAATTGTTGACGTCCTTTGAATTTGATGACGGTGGTTCTGATAATTTCAATCTCTGTGTGATGGTTGCAAATCATAACATATAATCTTCTGCGTGTCCTTAATATCTAGAGGTACTATCTGGGTCTTCGGTACCTTCATCTTCATAACCGCCTAATTTGTTTGACCACCAATATACTTGCAAGCAGTGCATCCAGATTTTCTCTTTTGATTCGCGTCTTTCAATCGCTTGGTTAGCTGGTTGAATCGCTCACGTTGTTCGTCCGATTCTTGGGAAAGTTGTCGCAAATAGGTATCAAAATGAAAATGTAGAAAATATAATTTTAAAATCATGGATGAATATCGAATTCATGTTCATGTTCATGTTCGATTTTATCGAAATAATATTATCGAATCTTTTTTCTTTATATTGTACTACCCATTTTTATCTAAAAAATCCTCGATTACTTCTTTAAGAGCGATTCAGGTGATTGTTTTTTAGTAAATTTGTGAAGGGTTCGATTTTCATTTATTTCCGTATATCAGGTCTATTGGGCATACCTGTTTAAAATAAACAAACGAATTTGCACAAAAAATTCATTAGAATAGGAATGAGCGAAATAAAATATAAATATGAAAACATTTAAACGGACATAAGGACATATAATGCGTATTATAATATGCACCGGATTTAATTCTATAACCGCTGACTTTTGGAAAAATGGTCTGCAAACAATCAAACCATTCATTGTTGACCATTCATTGAAAAATGATCAACATCTTTGAGCAGCTGATTTGAACATAAATTCGAAAATAATTTACAATTTGCAAAACGAACGGTTTGCAGAACATCTCTACTAATTCGAACATCTCTACGTTTTGTTATTTCGATATCGGTCGAAATGCATAACATACCTTATTATGCTCCTTTCTACAATGACAATGTCAAAAATTATTTTCTTCTACTACCTTTTCAACAGCACAGTTTTTCTTTTAGCAGAACTACATTAAAAGTTTGAAAGCACTGGGAGCTTTACGGTTTCAATTAGACATCTGCTAAGATGATTATGCTTTCAAACTGTTGTGTATCTGAGACACAAACCAAGGCAGCAATTGTTTTTGATAAGTCGATTTGATTGGCCAGCGAATGCCAATCAATTTCAAAGTTTAAAGTTAGTTTGAATTTTTTTTTTTGTTCAAAACATTAACAAGAGTGTTTCAAAATTAGTTTAATGATTATATGAACATTTGTAAGTGTTAAAATCATTATGGTTTCTTAATAGTATCAATTGAATAAATATCTGAAATGCATCTAAATCTGAGTTGCAACGAATGCACAGTTGAAAAAAATTAATTTTCAGGTACACATTGATATTTCGTACCCGATGAAAGAAGATACAAATTTTGAAGAAATTGAATTTGTGTGTTTCCACTGCACGAACGAACAAAATGGCAGTGGAACTTGTGTTCGTGCTGTGGAAACGGTCAGTACGAACGAAGATTTTATCGCGATGAAATCTTCGCTTAACAAATTTTTGTCCGGTAACTGGTATTTTTACATTATTTTTATAAGAAAAATTTATTTAATTAAATACCTGTTATTATAATTAATATCTTGTTCTTTTTTTTAAGAACAATTTCCTCCCAAATAACTAGTGTCCGACCGAAACCAAAATTTTGGCCGAAACCGAAACCGAATTTCGGCCATTTTTGTAATATTCGGCCGAAACCGAAACCGAAACTGAATGTCTACTTGAAAATTGTTTTAAAAAACAAATTATTTTTTTAATTATTTTTGTTAAAAGCTTTCAAAAATATAACAACTGAAACATATTATAATAACGTATATATACGATAAATATTCTTTTGCCTTTATTCATAAAAATTTACGAGCCTCTTATAAAGCCTTTACAAAAAAAAACCCCAAAAACAGTGTTCATAAACGTCCAATAAATCTCTTATAAAGGCTTCTTAAATGAGTAACCTTCAATAAACCCTTGATAAAGCCTTTTTATAATTTTTACTCTTATGTGAGCACAAATATTGTCAAAAATACTTCAAACTGTTTCAAAAAATATGGAAACATGGCAAAACATTTCAAAATATTGAAAATAAAAATTATAAGTGACAATTTTTTTCAGAGAAGAACATAGATTAAACATTTTTTTGACTGTTTGCATGTGAAAATATTGATAAAATTATGACAAATAAACAAAAAATTATTGAATTTATCAAATTCACAGACCATTCTTGACACTGTTCCCATTTCAAATTGAGAGTGTTCCCATTTTAACAAATAAGCTGAGACAATATTTTTATGAATAACAAAATTTTAAAAAGCATTTTATCTCTAAAAAGCTTTTTGACTATTGAGATCTATTTCAAGATATTTTTATGAATAAGACCGTTTGAATATTAATGTTCAACTTTAAAATAATAAATAAAGAGATCATTTTAATATCACTTTAAGGAACTTTTTAGTATATAAAGTTAAATAACTTAATATTATAATCTAAAAAAAAAATCTACATTTATCGTTTTGTGCAGGACCCAACCCACACGGTCAATCAAATGACTGAATTTCACGTTTCTGTTCTACTAAACACCATTTAAAATTTTGATGAAAGCGAACTCACATCTACCATTGAAATATATGTAAGAACCGAATTAGAAGTGTCCGATCAAATATTCGGTTTCGGTTTCGGCCATATTGATGCCGAATAGTCGAAACTGATTAAAAGGGCCGAAACCGAAACCGAATATTCGGTCGGATACTACAAATAACCCACTATAGTGAAAACATTACAGGAATAAAACCTTCCATAAAGAGTGTATTTTTTAGAGGCATAGAACTTTAAATTAGCAACACTGTTTTAACTGGTGACCATTTTGTCAGTTGTCAAGTGATTTGTGTTTGCTTTGGTTTGACATTTCAACATGAATTGACTGACGCCTGAACAACGCTATATTAACGTGCATATTAATTTTGAAAATAATGGTTCTGTTCGAAATCTTCATAAGAGAATTTTGTTAAGCGATGAAGCTCACTTTTGGTTGAATGGCTACGTCAATAAATAAAACTGCCGTCTGTGGAGTGAAGATAGTCTTCAAGTGCATGTTGAGACACCGCTACATGCAGAAAAAGTGACTGCTTGGTCTGATTTATGGTCTGGTGGAATCATTGGTCCATACTTCTTTAAAAACGATGCTGGCCAGTACGTAACAATAAATGGTGTCCGCTAAAGAGCCATGATTACTGACTTTTTCGTTCCTCAATTGAAAAACCATGATGTGCAGGAGGTGTGGTTCAGTGGCGTAACTAGATAACCAAGGGCCCGTGTGCAAAATTGAAAAAAGGGCCCCTACCAAAAAAATGAAAAACCTTAAAAAAAAGAAATACAGAAACATTATTACTTTTATTTTATTTTACTATATTGGTTGTCTAGCTTTATCATTAGTAAAAGTTTCTATTAATTTTCTTAAATCTAATTCAGATGCCTGTTTGTTTTCAATTGCAATCAATGCTAAATTTGACAACCTGGATTGGCTTGTCTTATTTCTCAAATAATTTTCAATTTACTAAATGTCCGGTCTGGATTTGTGGAGATCACTGGGATTGTGAAAAACAACAGCAAAGCTTTGTAAACTTTTGTAATGTCACATTCAATTGCTTCAAAATTTGTAATGATTTTTTGACACAATTGGTTAACGGTGTCCAATTCAAGACCTTGTAAATACTAATGATTTGTTAAGAGTAAAATTTGGGCTACTATTTCACAGAATTTTGTTTGAAAGTTATGACATTTTTATTATATCAGATTCGTAACCATTTGCTATTTGTAGCGTCAGCGAAGGGCCCCGGTGCTCTGCACCGTCTTGCACCTATGGAGTTACGCCACTGTTGTCATCAGAACTACAATTATTACTTCCAGATTCATATATTTCTTCCCAAAAACAGGATTCTTCTTTAGCACATATGCTAGAATTGTCGCTAAAAACTTATTGTAATGTCAAATTTTAAATGTGACACTTGATGGCAATCCCTACAAGAAATGGATAACCGAAACTCCAACACAGTCACATAAATTTGTATGTTTACGACAACATTCTCATATTCATTTCAGCGTCAAAATTTGAGAAACAATAGAAAATATTTCACATTGTGGCAAATGCATACGAAAAAAAAGAGAAGGTATTATTATTTAAACGAATGTCAAATTTTCATATTCAAATTTTATTTAATAATTTATTTTCTTTGTGCGAGTCACGTGTGGCATTTTTTCAATTAGATATAAATAAATAATAACACAAGCTCTAGCACCAACACCAGCACTAGTACCAGCACCAGAACAAGTACCAGCACCAGCACAAGGTCTAGCACCAGTACTCAGATGCAACAGCGCCAGCGTTAACACCAGCACCAGTACCAGCTCTAGCACCAGCACCTCAGCTGCAACAGCATCAGCACTAGTACCAACACCAGCACTAGCTCTAACACCAGCACCTCAGCTGCAACAGCATCAGCACTAGTACCAACACCAGCACTAGCTCTAACACCAGCACCACAGCTGCAACAGCATCAGCACTAATACCAACACCAGCACCAGCACTCAGCTGCAACAGCACCAACGCTAACACCAGCAATAGTACCAGCACAAGCTCTAGCTTTAGCACCAGCACTCAGCTGCAACAGCATCAGCACTAGCTCTAGCACCAACACTCAGCTGCAACAGCATCAGCACTAGTGCCAACACCAGCACTACCTCTAGCACCAGCTCTCAGCTGCAACAGCACCAGCGCTAACACCAGCACCAGCTCTAGCTCTAGCACCAGCACTCAGCTACAACAGCATCGGTGCTAACACCAGCACTAGTACCAACACCAGCACTAGCTCTAGCATCAGCACTCAGCTACAACAGCACTAGCACTAACACCAGCATTAGTATCAGTACTAGTTCTAACTCTAGCACCAGTGTACTGTTAAGCAATTTAAATAATAAATTTAAAACAATTGTTTTCATTTACCAATTGTATGCATTCTTATTTCAAAAGAACTAAGTAAGAAGTAAGAAGTAAGTAAGATAAAACCGATATTTACGTTTTATCTAACGGTTAACTATAACTAAGTTTTCGGTTAGATCTATCTGATGAGAGTTGGTTACCACGTATACACAAGTTTCGGTTAGTTTCTTCCCGAGGCTCTTCCTAGCATAACCGAAACTTTGTATGAAGAGGTTACCGGAATTTCCGTTAAGAGAAACCGTTTTTTTTTAGTTAAATAACCGATAGTTTTCTTGTAGGGATGTTGCTTCTATAAGATAAGAGGTAAATATAACCTTCATTCATATTTAAATATTTGTTTTAACTTGAGTAAAAAGGAAAAGTTGAATTTGAAGTGAAAAGGTTGAATTTGAGATAGAAACAGTTTAATTTGAAATGGAAAAAGTTTTTCTTTGACTAATAAAAAGTTTAATTTGATTTGGAAAAAGTTTTATTTGAAATGAATAAGGTTGAATTTGAAGTTAAAAACCTGTATAAAGTTATATAAATTTCTGTCTCTGCCACTGCTTATGAATCTATGTCCATTCATACTTAAGAAATTCAAGATGATGGATCCAAAAGACTGTCTTCGTTCGATTCAACAAATTTTATATAAAATTATAAAATTTTATTTAAAAAAGGTTTAAAGTAGTTTTTCTTTAAATATTAATAATCTGAGAAAAATATTATTATAAAAACGGAAAAAATTAAAGCGAAAAATATTGAAACTGATCGAAATTTCAGCAAAGTTGGTATGCAGTGCAATAATTTCAGTTTTCTAACCAGCAACAATGGTCAGAAAATGAAAAACTAGAAATTCTTTCGATAAACTGTGGGTGCGGAAATCAAAACAGAACCCATTTTACACCTCAGAACAACATCAAAATGATTTACAAGCGTCAGCAATGAACCATACAATTAGGTATCGATTGAATGAAGTAGAATTAATAGGTAGAAAGAAGTCCGAGAAAACTTCTCCATTTGAACCTCAAAGACTGCCTTGCTAGAAACTTGACAAAACGATCTTTGGTCAGATGAAATAAAGATTAATATCTTCGGATCTGACAGGGATATGTATGTATGACGTTTAAAAAAATATAATATACGACCCTAAAACATATCAAAAAAACCGATGACTAAAGATACCATGTATGCTGTGGACTATGTCAAAATATTTGAAACAGTAATGCTGCCATAGGCCCAGCAGGAAATGCCTACAAGATGGAAGTAAATGTAGAATTATGATCCAAAAGTTTCGTCAATTGGTTTCGAAGAGGTAAAATGTGGGTTACAGAATGACATTCGCAGTGTCCGGACATAAATCAAAGAGAGGACATGTGGGGAGTTCTTAAACATTAAATTGGAGTAAATAAAAAAGAAAAACAAAGAATAGTTTTGGCATAAAGTCAAGGAATTGTGGTATGCCTTTATACTGCCGATTACTTGTTCCAATGTTCATCTATGGAGTTTATTTTATGGCGTTTATTCTATGGCGTGGAGATGTCATGAAGTAATTAAATCTAAATCAGAAACAACGAAATACTTGCTCCATAACTTTCCAACTTAGGAAAAAGTAAATTTTAAGAAAATATACAGAAACATTACCAAACTTAAGCTTTGTTTCAATTATTATTTTTTCCAGAATGGATTAAAATAATTGAGGAGTTTACATTCAAAACCAGATAAGTCACACAGATCGAATTGTTGGGAAATCGAAAAAAACCTCTAAATTTTTTCAGACATTTTTTATAAACAAACCAATTATGTAAAATGATGCTCCACAGGAATAAATATATTATGCGAAAAATAAAAATAGTCTCATAGTACAAAAAATTTGTATTTTCAATTTCAAATTTGGACTTCTCTGGTTTTGAAAGTTAGAAATGAATCAAAATTTAGATTCCGCTGTTCGGGGTCTCAAAAGTTAGAGGAACTCATTTAAATGATTCCTGCATACTTTTTTTTTCAAATCGGAGGAAAACCGCCGAAGCAATTTTGATTCTACTAAACGTCCTTTTTAGTAAAAAAAAAACTCGCGTGTAGCAACGTACATACATGTGGCAGAAGTGAAACTTCTTAAACAGTAAAATATATGAGAGATTTTAGTGTGAAATAGAGAGAAAGTATCTAAAAAGGAAATCAATCAACACAAAATGGAATAATATTCTGTTTATTCAATATTTATTTCCAGGGACCGTACCGTTTATGGTTTTTATCGAAAAAGTCACATAAGTCGCTATATTTTTTTGGGTAAAAATAACAGTTACTTTTGAATTTTATTTTATCGGTCAAAAATAACAGTTTTTTCTGCCGTTTATTTTTTCGGTCAAAAATATCAGGCAATTTGTATTTTTTCAAAAGTCATTTTACCGACTAATAAACTATTGATATATTATTTTCATCTTATCGGTGAGACATTTTACTGATGGTGTCAACATCTGTCAAGCGGCCTTTTAAAAAACACAAATTGCATAATTTGTTTGGCCGAAAAACTAAAAGTCACAAAATAATTGTTACTTTTGACCGATAAAATAAAAGTAGAAAGTAACCTTTATTTTTCCCCGAAAAAAATACAAGGCAAAAAATAACAGTTAGCTTTTAATTTCTAAAGAATCAGTAGAAAATGTAAAAGCACTTTCGTGAGCTGAGTTGTGGACTAGCTGCAGTTGCATTCTTAAGGTACTTTTCTTAGCTTCGGGACATTTTTTGGCATGACAAATACGATTCTGCAGTTTTAATTATTTCACTTTCTACACTTCTTGCTTTTAATTTTATATCGTATTAACTGTTTCGCATGTTGTCAATCACCTTTCAAGTTTTTGATAACAATTAACGTTATGATATGTTCTTTCAAATTAAGCTTTAAGCTAGGATTCGATATTCAACAAAAAAAAAACGCACAATTGTTATATTTTGTAACGTAATGTACAGCATTCCAAGCATAAAGAAATAAAATTTCCGTGCATACTTGTAGGATGAAAATCAAATGGTACAGTACGGACCAAATGTGCAGTACGTTCTTCAGACATGGTGTGTGTCTGTGGAATGTAATACACGGACTAAAACTCGTTGAATATTAATTGCATTTTGTTTGCTCCGTTTTCGTAAGCCTTAGTGGCGTAGTGATAGAACTTTTGACTCTTATGAGATCCGTAATAGCGAGACTGGGTTCTAATCCCGCTGTCGTTGATATTTTTTTTAAAATTTTCATATGAATTCAAAACGTTAGCCTAGCGTCACGAATAAGAGACCTTGAAATTTCACTCGCCGCCAAAGAAGTTTCACTTCAAAAAAATGTTTTTTGCATGTAACTTTTTATTTTTTACAGAACGCATACCCAAATCCACTAAAATGTTAAATTTATGACATACACCAACGTTTTGACATAAAAAAGTTTTTAAAATTTTAATGAAAACTATAAAAATGAAAACTTGCTTGGACTTATCTGGTTTTAATTGAAAATTTACAGTGGACATGTCTGCTTTTGATTGAAAAGAAGATTTTTAAATGCATTTTTCTCTAGGATTTTTAACATTTTTATCAAAGAGGATTTTATGGATCGATATATTGTAACATTAGCTTTACAATAGCATTTCTAACTAAATTTTTTTTGCTGTGACTTATCTGGATTTGAATGTAAACTCCTCAATTATATTTGCATTTATGCTTGTATTTGTTGGAATCTAATTGAATTTTTGTCTACTCTTCGGTGCCTATAGGGGGGTTGGAATCCCAAAAACCGCCCTCCCCCCTTGGCTACGGGCTTGATACAAAATACGATCTTTATTTTCCCACGGAAACGCGCACTAACCGAGGGTAAATTACACTAAAAATGTTATCTATATATTAATAGGCATTAGAGAAACAGTTAAGAACCATTTTGTCACGTGTTTCTCAATCGATTTTGATAATTTTTTTTTTAAATGAAGTGCACCGACTATTTTTAAAAGAATTTTTTTGCAAAATTTTTATGAAGAAAATTTGTTTTTCACATTTACTTTGTATCGAATCAACAGTATGATCAGAATGCATGTGAAATGGTCGAAATTCGGCCATTATCGAACTCTACTTAATTGAAATGCACAAAACTCATTTTTTTTTATATTACGACTTCTACGAACCTTTTCAAAAAGAGTTGGCTTTCCGGTTTTGATGTACTTACCTATGGTTTAACAAACCCATTTTGATCTGAAAAAATTTCTCCCAAAAATTAGTGACCATAACTTCTTTATACGCTATATCCACAACCACTTCAATGTTAATTATGCACTGCATTCTGTAACGGGGGTGGACTATTCGCTCTATATGTATAAAGAAAACCAAAGAAAAAAAAAAGAAAAAAGCTCTTGAAACTACGACTAGCCAAAAATATAAAAGCAGCTCTTGTCATTTTAGTCTGAATGTCAAATCAAATCAAGCTGTCAAAAGATGTATGTATATAACATCTACAAAATAAAGCATCAAAATTTCCTATGCATTGTGCCAGAATTTCCCAAGTATGGTATATTAGGCAGTTCATTGACCTCAAGTTGTTCGATTGGAAGTGAAAGCATTTTCTTTTCTCACTTCCCGTGTTTTATTTATTTATACTAACCTAAACGTACGCATTTTCTTATTCTCATTAACTTCACATAGCCTACGACTATATTCGCTAAATATCGCAGACATGCGTACATTAAGTGTTCTTCGCTTTTCTTTTGTGATGGGAACTATGAATGGGAAAATTCCCTTTCCATATTAACGGGGCATTGACACTGACACAATTTCCTGAGCTTTATTTTCCATTTGTTTGTTGGGGTTTTTCTTGTCTTGTTTGTTCTTTTTCTTTATATGGAGAGCTTTTTTTTACGCACATTGCGTGAGTATTATTTTGGCCCAATATTTTTCCACATGCGTTCTGGCACGTTCTACTGCGTTCGTTTAGTCCGATACTGCCAAATGTTACAACATCGTATTGTCGTTCATTATTTTTACCCCATGATTTTTTTTATAGATTTGAAATTGTGCGTGTCAGTGTTTTATTACGTCACTGAGAGAACTCCAATATCAACGCCTAAATGTGTTGGTTTTTTTTTTTGTGTTTTTTTTTGTTTCTGGTGTTATTTATAGTTACTTAAGGTTGGACTAACTGTACGCGTTCGTTTGGCTATCATGCACAATAATAAATGATAAGTTTTTCCCTTCTGATGTTTATGCAGTTATTTTGTGTTATATCAACACTGTTGTTGGGTGGGTCGGGTGTGCAACTCTGTTGGTTTTTTTGGGGCTTGTTTATGCTTTAGCGACATGATATGTAATCGTAAGCAATTAATTAACGAGTTGTACATTATTAAGCAGCTTAAGCCAAACTCAGGAAGTCACCCTTATAAATAATTTAGAAATCTAGATTTGAATATGTGATAAAAATATATATTTATTAGATAAAACCATTCAACTCTTATTCAAATTTCCATAATTTTTATATCAAGACCCTGCCAGAATTATTGAAATTTATTGTTATTTAAATGGAAATGGGCTGCTAAGAACCATCAGGAAGTTGATTGTAATTTTATGGGAAAAATTTTCTCCATAGAAACTTTTACGTCTCTGGGTATATTTATATGCTTCTGACATGCAGTCATGGCTTCAATCTGCCAATAAAGTGCAGTTTTTGGCAGTGTCTAATGGTCTTTATCTTAAGTGCAACCTTGTAGACATATGTTAATGAACACAAGAGTTTGGATGAACCAAAGACATGTGGTTTCAGTTTCCACAGTAATAATTTTGTTTCTCAAAAAAAATTCAAAATGACTTTCTCAATTTCTTTGCCAGTACCATCACTTGGTGTTACGTAGCATATGAATTTGAAATCTGGCTCCATAACCATCGTTATGTCGTCGGTTCAGAAGAAGCTCAGCTGGAAACGCAACATAGAGGAGAGAAGGAAAAAAGCACTATGCGCCCTTTATGCATATCAGAGGACCTTGGGTAAGAAGTGGCGTCTGCGACCGCACATCATCCATTAGTTGTATACAGCGATCGTCAGACCTATTCTCACCTACGGCCCACTGGTGTGGTGGACAATTGTGCACAAAAGGAGCTACCTTTATTCTCTAAAAGGAGTGCAAAGGCTAGCTTGCATAGGAGTAACAGGAGCCATGAGATCTACGCCACGGGCGAGTCTAGAAATGATGCCACATCTTCTTTCCATAGAAGAGTTCCTTAAGTGTTCGGCAACCAAGAGCGCGATTCGTCTTAGAGAGTCACATGCCTGGAAAAACAACACCTTCGGACATGCATCTATTCTGAATCTTTATGGAACTGAGGAATCAAAAAAAAACAACCGACTACATCACACCTAGGATGGGATTCGGTACTAAATACACCTGAACATTCCATTCCCAGCAGACAAGAACTGGAAGATACGACCATAGAAATTTATGGTAATCTCCAATTCCACACCGATGGCTCCAAAATGAAGAAAAGAACAGGATCAGGATCAGGGGTGTACTGCGAAACGCTGCAGATCAAGGAGTCGAACAAGCTTCCTGATCACTGCAGTGTTTCTCAGGGAAAACAATGTATGCAATTGAAAAAGCTGCACAGGTTATTCACAGTAAAAATCGAACCCCCACAAGGATAGTAATTTTTGTAGTTAGCCAAGCGGCCATAAAAGTGCTAGAAAGCAAAACGACAACAGCCCGAACGGTACTAAATTGTAAACAACTCCAGAACAGTGTTTGTAATACTAACAATGTCACTCTCACAACAATGTTGAAGGGAATGAAAAACCAGATGAGCTGGCAAGAAGTGATAGATAACAATAGATACAAACAGAACCATTACAGAAGTGTACATTCCAATAGGCGTCGCAAAAAGGAACATAGACATCAAATTCAGAGATAGTACAAACACAAACTGAGCCTCCAGAAGTGACTGCATTATATCTAGAAGGCTCTGGGCAGAACTAAACGAACCCAGAACTTGTCTTCAGCTCTTGTCTAAACGGTATAACCGGATACTGGTAAGAATCTTAACAGGTCACTGACCCATCGGGTAGTTGGCCAATAAGATTGGCATTACAGCACCAGACTTTTGTCGAAGCTGTAATGATCCGGAAGAAACGAAAACAATCACCCACTTGCTGTGTGAATGCCCAAATCTACAGAATCGTCGACACCGATTTATAGCAGACAGATTTTTCAAAGATTTAGAGCAGCTCGTGAGCACACCACAGCTAGACATATGGAGGTTCACAAAAAGCACAAGATGGTTTAGGTGAATAGGAATAAAAAGGAACTTTGTTTATTGCGTGCCACAACCTAAATGGGTTAAATATAAAAAATAAGGGATTCGTAATGGACCAATAGGCCCCCACGAAAGCACCTCATAGGTGCACGTCCCTTATAACCTAACCTAGAACCAACTTATTTCTCAAACAAATTTGTGAGTCTCATAAAAAAACTCATAATATTTTTTTTTGCTTTATTGTATCAATTTACTTAGATAGTATTATAATATTTTTGGTTCCATGCATGAAAACTATTTCCATAAATTTATTGAATTTTTAAAATGTAAGGCGTTCCCGTATTATTGATGGTACTGGAAATTCAAGAAGATTATGTATTTACTATCAGCGATATAGTACTTGAGTCTTTAGAATTACTCTTTAAACAACTTCAGGGGCAGGGGTTTCCTCAGTCGGTATAGTTGGCGCTGTCGGTGCAGTTTCCTCAGTGGGTAATGTTGGCGCTGTTGGTGCAGTTTCCTCAGTTGGTAAAGTTGGCGCTGTCGGTGCAGTTTGTTCAGTCGGTATAGTTGGTGCAGTTTCCTCAGTTGGTATAGTTGGTGTAGTTTGCGTAGTAGTGGGTGTAGTTGGCGTAGTCGGCGTAGTTTGCGTAGTCGTTGTAGTTGGCGTAGTCGGCGTAGTTTGCGTAGCCGTTGTAGTTGGCGTAGTCGGCGTAGTTTGCGTAGTCGTTGTTGTTGTCGTAGTAGTCGATGTAGTTACAGCGACAGTTGTGGGCATGCAACTTGCAGGTCTATTACTTGTACATCTGTTGACACTTGCATCAAAGAAACTAGTTCCACAGTTTAGCTCAACGTAGTCCATTAAATTGTTTATTACTTCACAATAAAGATATCTATATAAGTAGAAGCGTGAAAGGTTGTTGATATATGTTGGTAAATTTAGTTCTAAAAACTTACGATTTACAATTAGCGTCATCGATGTTTGCCGTATAATAGTACCTGGTCGTTGTACTCGGTCTAGCATTTATGCATTGTTGTCTTAAACGCTCCGGATTGGGTGCTTGTGTGGCAACGGTAGGTGCTACAGTTGTGGTAGTCGTATAAATCTCATTCGTGCAGGTAGGTTCCAATGAATTCTAAAAATTATCATTAAAATAGAAAATGACGTTTAGACTGTCAGGAATTTAGTGAGTAGAGAGAAGAAAGAATGCTGGTAAGCAAGAATAACAAGAAAATACTGGTTAGTGATCAAGAAAAAGAGCTGTGATTATAGCAAATATAGGGAATTGCTATAATCAGCTTAAATCTCGGAACAATACGAATAGCTAAGAAGTTTAACAATTAAATCTGGCATTTCAAATAAATTTGACTGAAAATCAATTAATAAGTTCATGTTTTCTGAATAACAAATAAAGAAAGAATACAAATTTGCTAAAATAAATAAGGAAAAAAAAAGCCTAAGACCATGCATTGATCGGGATTTGAACCCGGAACTTTTTCATTGAAAGTGAAGAGCGCTATTTTGAAAGGCAACTTGAAAAATCAATTGACTTTTTTTCTGAATTTTTTATGATTGTTTAACAGTGAAACTTATCTAACTCGAAATTCTCCATTACCCGAAGTAGTATTTGAGCTTTTTCGATCTTTTTTTTCGTACTAAAATTTTTCGTAACTCAAAATAAAACTCCTGTCCTCTGACACTGCGAGTTAGTTAGTTAGTTAGTTAGTTAGTTTCACTGCATATAACCATACCTTATATTGGCACATTTTTTCAATCTTATAAAATTTTTAACTCACATATTCTAGCACACATGTTGGAGCACAAATATTGCCAGTTGTCGTATAGTGATCCACGTTACAGTATTCACCCACATTACATGTGCCCACAAAATTTGTCGTTGCCATATTTGAGCATGTCGCAAATTGTGTATTGCTTACACAGGCCATTCGGTTGTATAAATAACCGGTGTCTGGACATTGATTGCACTTGTTCTGGCAGACAAATGTATCGGGCACAACTTGATCGCGCTTAACACAAATTGCATTCGTGGAAGTGCAAACCTCGTCCTCGCCACACCTGTTTATCATAGATGTTAATGGTCTACCTGAAATTTTGTACAGACATTTATTTATTAATTTTGGCTAAAAAGTTACAAATTTTGTACATACCTTGTTGGCAGAAGTAGAAATCAGTTTCATTGATACATTGCGCTAAGTTCGGCATGCACTCTCCACACTTTGCCGCCACTTGTATAGCACCCAAGCCACACGCCAATATCACGCATATAACAGCAACCTTAGAAAAAAAAAATATATTAATTTTATCCTTGTTTCGCTATCCTTGAATGTTTGATGTATGTACTTTTTGTAGTCCCATAATTTTTTAGATTTTTCTCGAACAACTATGTAGTGCAAGTTGAATTTGTAACCACCGAACTGAATAGTGCTAGTACTTATGATTGCCTTATATACTCCAATAATGAAGGCCATATTGAAAGCCGAAAATTAAGGTAATAAAAATACATTTTTATCTAAAATTAAATGGGCTAGTCTAGCTTTGATTAAATATTTTACAATGTTGATCATATTTTTTATATCCTAAAAGCACTGTGTGAATGCAGAGTATTGTATTGTGCAAAATTAAAAAAAAAAAACTTGAAGAAAGACAGGCAAGTTAAGACAGGTAAAATACAACGGGTAGAGTAAGGTAAGGCAAGGTAAGGTTCTTGGAATAAGGTAAGGTTCTTCGAATAAGGTACGTTTCTTCGAGTAAGGTAAGGTTCTCAAATCAGGTTCCTCGAGTAAGGTAAGGTAAGGCTCTTTGAGTAAGGTAAATTTCTTCGAGTAAGCTAAGGAGCTTCGAGTAAGGTAAGGTTCTTCGATTAAGGGAAGGTTCTTCGAGTCAGGTAAGGTTCTCGAGTCAGGTTAGGTTCTTCGAGTAAGGTGAGGTTCTCTAAGTAAGGTAAGTTTCTTAGAGAAAGAAAAAGTTCTTCAAGTCAGGTAAAGTTTTTCGAGTAAGGAAAGCATCTCGAGTAAGGTAAGGTTCTTCGAGTAAGGTAAGGTTCTTCGAGTAAGGTGAGGTTCTTTGAGTAATGTAAGGTAAGGTAAGTTTCAACGAGTATTGTTAGGTTATTCCAGTAAGGTAAGGTTCTTCGATTAAGGAAAGTTTATTCGAAAAGGTATAGTTCTTCGAGTATGGTAAGGTCCTTTACGTAAGGTAAGGTTCTTCGATAAAAAAAAGTTAATTCGAATAAGGTAAAGTTCTACGACTAAAGTAAGGTTCTTCGAGTAAGGTAAGTTTCTTGGAGTAAGGAAAGGTTCTTCAAGTAAGGTAAGGCTCTTCGAGTAAGGTAATGTTCTTCGAGTAAGTTAAGATTCTACGAGTAAGGTTCTTCGGTTCTTCTACGAGTAAGGTTCTTCTTCGAGGTAAAGTAAGGTTCTTCGAGTAAGGTAAGTTTCTTGGAGTAAGGTAAGGTCCTTCTAGTAAGGAAAGGTTCTTCGAGTAAGAAAGGGTTCTTCGATTATGGTAAGGTCCTTCTAGTCAGGTAAAGTTCTTCGATTTAGGTAAGGTTATTCGAATAAGGTAAAGTTCTTCGAGTAAGCTAAGGTTCCTCGAGTAAAGTTTAGTCCTTGGATTAAGGTAAGGTTCTTCGATTAAGTTAAGTTTCTACGAGTAAGGCAAGGTTCTTCGAGTAAGGTAAGGTTCTTCGAGTAAGGTAAGCTTCTTTGAGTAAGTTAAGGTTCTTCGAGTATGGTAACTTTCTTCTAGTAAGGTCAGGTTCTTCTAGTTATATAAAAATTATTGAATTTATCGAATTCACAAACCTTTATTTGGCACTAGTTCCATTCCAAACTGAAAGTGTTCTTATTTCAAACCAAAAAGCCGAGACAATATTTTTATCAATAACAAAATTTTAAAAGAATTTTAACTTTAAAAAGCTTTTTTACTGTTGAAAATTTTTAAAGCAATATTAAAATATTTTTATGAACTATAGTATATTGGCCGAAAATCTACCTTTTAAAATGCATTCTCTGTTGATTCGACACAAAATTAATGTCAAAAACAAATTTTGTCCATAAAAAATATTAAAAAAATAATCGGTTGAGAAACACGTTGGAAAATGGTTATCGACTGTTTTTCCTACGCCTATTTATATATATATATGACCGATAGTTGAAAAAATTTAATAAAAAATGCAAGTCAAAATTCATACCTAAATTCAAGTCAAAATTCAAATAAAAATTCAAGACAAAATTTGAGTCAAAATTAAAGAAAAATTTAAGTCAAAATATGAGTTATACTTCAAATCAAAATTCTAGTCAAAATTCACGTCAAAATCCAAATCAAAATTCGAATTAATCTTCAATCAATATTCTAGTCAAGCTTCAAGTCCAAATTAAAATCAAACTTCAAATCAAAATTTAAGTTAAGCTTCAAGTCCAAATTAAAATCAAAATTCAAGCCAAAAAGCAAGCCAAAATTCAAGTCAAGCTTGAAGTGAAACTTCAAGTTAAGCTTTGATTCAAGCAAAAACTTCAGTAAAATTAAAATCTAAGTTCAAGTCGAAATTCAAGTCAAAATTCCAGTTGATTATTAAGTCAAATTCAAGTCGAATTTAATGTCGAAAGTCATGTCAAAACTTAAGCCAAAATTCAACTCAAAATTCATATCAATTGGCAATTGAATTTTAAAAACCAAGACAACTTTCAAGTAAAAATGCAAGTCAAAAATTAAAATAAAAAAATTAACAAAATTCAACTCCACAATTATATTAGAATACAATTAAAATTCAAGTCAAAATTCATGACTAAATTCAAGTCAAAATTCAAAAATCAAAACGAAATCAAAACAAAATTTCAGTAAATATTTAAGTCAAAAATCAAGTCAATATTTAAGTCAAACTTTACATCAAAGTACAAGTCAAGACTCAAGTCAAATTTGAAGTCAAAATTGGAATCAAAATTTTAGTCAAAATTCAAGTCAAGCTTCAAGTCAAAATTAAAATCAAAATTCAAGCCAAAACTTCAGTAAAAATTCAAATCAAAATTCAAGTCGAAATTCAAATTAAAATTCAGATCAAAATTTAAGTTAATATTCAAGTCAAATTTAAGTCGAATTTCATGTCGAAATTCAAGTCAATATTCAAGACAAAATTTAAATAATAATTCAAGTCAAGTCAAGTGAAGTCCTCGTCAAGTCCTCGTCAAGTCCTCATCAAGTCCTCGTAAAGTCCTCGTCAAGTCCACGTCAAGTCCTCGTTAAGTTTTCGCCAAGTCTTCATCAAGTCCTCGTCAAGTCCTCATCAAGTCCTCGTAAAGTCCTCGTCAAGTCCTCGTCAAGTCCGCGTCAAGTCCTTGTCTAGTCCTGGCCAAGTCTTCGTCAAGTCATCGTTAAGTCCTCATCGAGTCAAGAATTCTTTATATTAAGAGCTCTTCTGTACTACGGGAAACTGAAATGCGAAACAAAATTTTAACTATTGGTTTAATATCTAGATCTTTAGTACAACGAATGTCAGGATATGATTGTTTTAAAAATTATTAAAAAAAATAAGTTAACCTTGCTTGATTATTATAATATTTCTTTTGAGTCACACATAATTTTTTCCCAGAAATTATCGACCTTATTTTCTTATTCTTATGATAACTATAAAAATATTATTACAATAGAACTTTTACTTTCTTCCTTTGTCATTTAACAATAAATGAAGTCGCACCTCATTTAGCGATTTAGCACCCAATTTAACAAATCGTTGAGATTTCTTTTAAGATAACCGAAATTTTTGTTGAACTGATAAGCGATAACCTTAAGGAAGTAAACTATAAAATAAAAAATAAATTATACACGTAGATATCATTATCGTATTTGCGATGAACGAATTTGCGTTGTTCGTTTTTTGCCATATTTTTTTGTTTAATAAATTGGTTATAAAAAAGATGATTATATATGTATATATATCAGGCAAAAAATAAAAATCAGTACTTATTAACTTCGGAAAGTTCTAAGGTGTTAAGAAGAAATTACTTCCTTACTATCTTCAGATAAAAACTGTGACTGGTGACTGAAAGCTTGACAAAAAAAAGAATGTAGTTCCAATGAATGCGTACAGTGCTCTTAAACATTCGTTCAGGGATGAACGTTTAAATACTTATTAATGACGTCTATCTTACACAGTAAGTGGGCACTGGAGTAGACTTCGAGTAGACAATACATAAGAGAGTAGAGATGACACGAAATTTAACGAAATTTGTTTCTTTTTCGCTCGAAACAAGTTAAAGTAAAGTTTAGTGTATTCCGTTAGAATTCATTATAGAATTTTGGGTTTGGGTTTTTGAAGTAGAATGGATGATACTCACCTCCTTTATTCAATCTTGGTCATCTTTTGAATTAAAATTACTTTTAATAAGAGGTTT
The DNA here is from genome assembly GCA_958299015.1 of Tetanocera ferruginea. Lineage (NCBI taxonomy): Eukaryota > Metazoa > Arthropoda > Insecta > Diptera > Sciomyzidae > Tetanocera > Tetanocera ferruginea. The sequence goes on from OY282641.1 coordinate 23,981,905, forward strand.
ATAATATCTATGTTTAATTTTAAGATTTTAGCGGAATTCATCAATTAGCACGCCCTGTTCCGTCTATATTTCCTCGAGTCCGGTCTATTTTTGTTGTGCCGATACGCTTTGATAACTTATGTCAACTGTTTGAAAAACATTTGTTTGTAAAAAAAATTTGAAGACATAATTTTTCATAAGTGCTCAAATATTGAGCTGGAGATCTTGGATAATATGAGAAGTTCCATCTTCCGGTTTTTAAAGCCATTTTAACACGTTTTTCGGAACAAACAGACAGAATAAAATCAATACTTTTTTAGTAGGTAAAATGACCATTGAAAAAATACAAATTGCCTGATATTTTTGACCGAAAAAATAAACGGCAGAAAAAACTGTTATTTTTGACCGATAAAATAAAATTCAAAA